>JAWNNI010000160.1:4860000-6075000 GCA_035043065.1 Hirtodrosophila confusa | reverse complement strand
TCGACCATTGAATTTTGGAATTTGATATAAACTGAAATGCCACATTAATCTACATGTCAAACCATAACAAAAAAGACATCACGCATGAAAATCGGTTCGGTTTTGACAAAGTTATGGGAGCCTGAAAATTTTGGATGAAAAAGCGTTTCATGAATGAACCTCTATTCACGCAAAATATGTCGACCATTGAATTTTGGAATTTGATATAAACTGAAATGCCACATTAATCTACATGTCAAACCATAACAAAAAAGACATCACGCATGAAAATCGGTTCGGTTTTGACAAAGTTATGGGAGCCTGAAAATTTTGGATGAAAAAGCGTTTCATGAATGAACCTCTATTCACGCAAAATATGTCGACCATTGAATTTTGGAATTTGATATAAACTGAAATGCCACATTAATCTACATGTCAAACCATAACAAAAAAGACATCACGCATGAAAATCGGTTCGGTTTTGACAAAGTTATGGGAGCCTGAAAATTTTGGATGAAAAAGCGTTTCATGAATGAACCTCTATTCACGCAAAATATGTCGACCATTGAATTTTGGAATTTGATATAAACTGAAATGCCACATTAATCTACATGTCAAACCATAACAAAAAAGACATCACGCATGAAAATCGGTTCGGTTTTGACAAAGTTATGGGAGCCTGAAAATTTTGGATGAAAAAGCGTTTCATGAATGAACCTCTATTCACGCAAAATATGTCGACCATTGAATTTTGGAATTTGATATAAACTGAAATGCCACATTAATCTACATGTCAAACCATAACAAAAAAGACATCACGCATGAAAATCGGTTCGGTTTTGACAAAGTTATGGGAGCCTGAAAATTTTGGATGAAAAAGCGTTTCATGAATGAACCTCTATTCACGCAAAATATGTCGACCATTGAATTTTGGAATTTGATATAAACTGAAATGCCACATTAATCTACATGTCAAACCATAACAAAAAAGACATCACGCATGAAAATCGGTTCGGTTTTGACAAAGTTATGGGAGCCTGAAAATTTTGGATGAAAAAGCGTTTCATGAATGAACCTCTATTCACGCAAAATATGTCGACCATTGAATTTTGGAATTTGATATAAACTGAAATGCCACATTAATCTACATGTCAAACCATAACAAAAAAGACATCACGCATGAAAATCGGTTCGGTTTTGACAAAGTTATGGGAGCCTGAAAATTTTGGATGAAAAAGCGTTTCATGAATGAACCTCTATTCACGCAAAATATGTCGACCATTGAATTTTGGAATTTGATATAAACTGAAATGCCACATTAATCTACATGTCAAACCATAACAAAAAAGACATCACGCATGAAAATCGGTTCGGTTTTGACAAAGTTATGGGAGCCTGAAAATTTTGGATGAAAAAGCGTTTCATGAATGAACCTCTATTCACGCAAAATATGTCGACCATTGAATTTTGGAATTTGATATAAACTGAAATGCCACATTAATCTACATGTCAAACCATAACAAAAAAGACATCACGCATGAAAATCGGTTCGGTTTTGACAAAGTTATGGGAGCCTGAAAATTTTGGATGAAAAAGCGTTTCATGAATGAACCTCTATTCACGCAAAATATGTCGACCATTGAATTTTGGAATTTGATATAAACTGAAATGCCACATTAATCTACATGTCAAACCATAACAAAAAAGACATCACGCATGAAAATCGGTTCGGTTTTGACAAAGTTATGGGAGCCTGAAAATTTTGGATGAAAAAGCGTTTCATGAATGAACCTCTATTCACGCAAAATATGTCGACCATTGAATTTTGGAATTTGATATAAACTGAAATGCCACATTAATCTACATGTCAAACCATAACAAAAAAGACATCACGCATGAAAATCGGTTCGGTTTTGACAAAGTTATGGGAGCCTGAAAATTTTGGATGAAAAAGCGTTTCATGAATGAACCTCTATTCACGCAAAATATGTCGACCATTGAATTTTGGAATTTGATATAAACTGAAATGCCACATTAATCTACATGTCAAACCATAACAAAAAAGACATCACGCATGAAAATCGGTTCGGTTTTGACAAAGTTATGGGAGCCTGAAAATTTTGGATGAAAAAGCGTTTCATGAATGAACCTCTATTCACGCAAAATATGTCGACCATTGAATTTTGGAATTTGATATAAACTGAAATGCCACATTAATCTACATGTCAAACCATAACAAAAAAGACATCACGCATGAAAATCGGTTCGGTTTTGACAAAGTTATGGGAGCCTGAAAATTTTGGATGAAAAAGCGTTTCATGAATGAACCTCTATTCACGCAAAATATGTCGACCATTGAATTTTTGGAATTTGATATAAACTGAAATGCCACATTAATCTACATGTCAAACCATAACAAAAAAGACATCACGCATGAAAATCGGTTCGGTTTTGACAAAGTTATGGGAGCCTGAAAATTTTGGATGAAAAAGCGTTTCATGAATGAACCTCTATTCACGCAAAATATGTCGACCATTGAATTTTGGAATTTGATATAAACTGAAATGCCACATTAATCTACATGTCAAACCATAACAAAAAAGACATCACGCATGAAAATCGGTTCGGTTTTGACAAAGTTATGGGAGCCTGAAAATTTTGGATGAAAAAGCGTTTCATGAATGAACCTCTATTCACGCAAAATATGTCGACCATTGAATTTTGGAATTTGATATAAACTGAAATGCCACATTAATCTACATGTCAAACCATAACAAAAAAGACATCACGCATGAAAATCGGTTCGGTTTTGACAAAGTTATGGGAGCCTGAAAATTTTGGATGAAAAAGCGTTTCATGAATGAACCTCTATTCACGCAAAATATGTCGACCATTGAATTTTGGAATTTGATATAAACTGAAATGCCACATTAATCTACATGTCAAACCATAACAAAAAAGACATCACGCATGAAAATCGGTTCGGTTTTGACAAAGTTATGGGAGCCTGAAAATTTTGGATGAAAAAGCGTTTCATGAATGAACCTCTATTCACGCAAAATATGTCGACCATTGAATTTTGGAATTTGATATAAACTGAAATGCCACATTAATCTACATGTCAAACCATAACAAAAAAGACATCACGCATGAAAATCGGTTCGGTTTTGACAAAGTTATGGGAGCCTGAAAATTTTGGATGAAAAAGCGTTTCATGAATGAACCTCTATTCACGCAAAATATGTCGACCATTGAATTTTGGAATTTGATATAAACTGAAATGCCACATTAATCTACATGTCAAACCATAACAAAAAAGACATCACGCATGAAAATCGGTTCGGTTTTGACAAAGTTATGGGAGCCTGAAAATTTTGGATGAAAAAGCGTTTCATGAATGAACCTCTATTCACGCAAAATATGTCGACCATTGAATTTTGGAATTTGATATAAACTGAAATGCCACATTAATCTACATGTCAAACCATAACAAAAAAGACATCACGCATGAAAATCGGTTCGGTTTTGACAAAGTTATGGGAGCCTGAAAATTTTGGATGAAAAAGCGTTTCATGAATGAACCTCTATTCACGCAAAATATGGCGACCATTGAATTTTGGAATTTGATATAAACTGAAATGCCACATTAATCTACATGTCAAACCATAACAAAAAAGACATCACGCATGAAAATCGGTTCGGTTTTGACAAAGTTATGGGAGCCTGAAAATTTTGGATGAAAAAGCGTTTCATGAATGAACCTCTATTCACGCAAAATATGTCGACCATTGAATTTTGGAATTTGATATAAACTGAAATGCCACATTAATCTACATGTCAAACCATAACAAAAAAGACATCACGCATGAAAATCGGTTCGGTTTTGACAAAGTTATGGGAGCCTGAAAATTTTGGATGAAAAAGCGTTTCATGAATGAACCTCTATTCACGCAAAATATGGCGACCATTGAATTTTGGAATTTGATATAAACTGAAATGCCACATTAATCTACATGTCAAACCATAACAAAAAAGACATCACGCATGAAAATCGGTTCGGTTTTGACAAAGTTATGGGAGCCTGAAAATTTTGGATGAAAAAGCGTTTCATGAATGAACCTCTATTCACGCAAAATATGGCGACCATTGAATTTTGGAATTTGATATAAACTGAAATGCCACATTAATCTACATGTCAAACCATAACAAAAAAGACATCACGCATGAAAATCGGTTCGGTTTTGACAAAGTTATGGGAGCCTGAAAATTTTGGATGAAAAAGCGTTTCATGAATGAACCTCTATTCACGCAAAATATGTCGACCATTGAATTTTGGAATTTGATATAAACTGAAATGCCACATTAATCTACATGTCAAACCATAACAAAAAAGACATCACGCATGAAAATCGGTTCGGTTTTGACAAAGTTATGGGAGCCTGAAAATTTTGGATGAAAAAGCGTTTCATGAATGAACCTCTATTCACGCAAAATATGGCGACCATTGAATTTTGGAATTTGATATAAACTGAAATGCCACATTAATCTACATGTCAAACCATAACAAAAAAGACATCACGCATGAAAATCGGTTCGGTTTTGACAAAGTTATGGGAGCCTGAAAATTTTGGATGAAAAAGCGTTTCATGAATGAACCTCTATTCACGCAAAATATGGCGACCATTGAATTTTGGAATTTGATATAAACTGAAATGCCACATTAATCTACATGTCAAACCATAACAAAAAAGACATCACGCATGAAAATCGGTTCGGTTTTGACAAAGTTATGGGAGCCTGAAAATTTTGGATGAAAAAGCGTTTCATGAATGAACCTCTATTCACGCAAAATATGTCGACCATTGAATTTTGGAATTTGATATAAACTGAAATGCCACATTAATCTACATGTCAAACCATAACAAAAAAGACATCACGCATGAAAATCGGTTCGGTTTTGACAAAGTTATGGGAGCCTGAAAATTTTGGATGAAAAAGCGTTTCATGAATGAACCTCTATTCACGCAAAATATGTCGACCATTGAATTTTGGAATTTGATATAAACTGAAATGCCACATTAATCTACATGTCAAACCATAACAAAAAAGACATCACGCATGAAAATCGGTTCGGTTTTGACAAAGTTATGGGAGCCTGAAAATTTTGGATGAAAAAGCGTTTCATGAATGAACCTCTATTCACGCAAAATATGTCGACCATTGAATTTTGGAATTTGATATAAACTGAAATGCCACATTAATCTACATGTCAAACCATAACAAAAAAGACATCACGCATGAAAATCGGTTCGGTTTTGACAAAGTTATGGGAGCCTGAAAATTTTGGATGAAAAAGCGTTTCATGAATGAACCTCTATTCACGCAAAATATGTCGACCATTGAATTTTGGAATTTGATATAAACTGAAATGCCACATTAATCTACATGTCAAACCATAACAAAAAAGACATCACGCATGAAAATCGGTTCGGTTTTGACAAAGTTATGGGAGCCTGAAAATTTTGGATGAAAAAGCGTTTCATGAATGAACCTCTATTCACGCAAAATATGGCGACCATTGAATTTTGGAATTTGATATAAACTGAAATGCCACATTAATCTACATGTCAAACCATAACAAAAAAGACATCACGCATGAAAATCGGTTCGGTTTTGACAAAGTTATGGGAGCCTGAAAATTTTGGATGAAAAAGCGTTTCATGAATGAACCTCTATTCACGCAAAATATGTCGACCATTGAATTTTGGAATTTGATATAAACTGAAATGCCACATTAATCTACATGTCAAACCATAACAAAAAAGACATCACGCATGAAAATCGGTTCGGTTTTGACAAAGTTATGGGAGCCTGAAAATTTTGGATGAAAAAGCGTTTCATGAATGAACCTCTATTCACGCAAAATATGTCGACCATTGAATTTTGGAATTTGATATAAACTGAAATGCCACATTAATCTACATGTCAAACCATAACAAAAAAGACATCACGCATGAAAATCGGTTCGGTTTTGACAAAGTTATGGGAGCCTGAAAATTTTGGATGAAAAAGCGTTTCATGAATGAACCTCTATTCACGCAAAATATGGCGACCATTGAATTTTGGAATTTGATATAAACTGAAATGCCACATTAATCTACATGTCAAACCATAACAAAAAAGACATCACGCATGAAAATCGGTTCGGTTTTGACAAAGTTATGGGAGCCTGAAAATTTTGGATGAAAAAGCGTTTCATGAATGAACCTCTATTCACGCAAAATATGTCGACCATTGAATTTTGGAATTTGATATAAACTGAAATGCCACATTAATCTACATGTCAAACCATAACAAAAAAGACATCACGCATGAAAATCGGTTCGGTTTTGACAAAGTTATGGGAGCCTGAAAATTTTGGATGAAAAAGCGTTTCATGAATGAACCTCTATTCACGCAAAATATGGCGACCATTGAATTTTGGAATTTGATATAAACTGAAATGCCACATTAATCTACATGTCAAACCATAACAAAAAAGACATCACGCATGAAAATCGGTTCGGTTTTGACAAAGTTATGGGAGCCTGAAAATTTTGGATGAAAAAGCGTTTCATGAATGAACCTCTATTCACGCAAAATATGGCGACCATTGAATTTTGGAATTTGATATAAACTGAAATGCCACATTAATCTACATGTCAAACCATAACAAAAAAGACATCACGCATGAAAATCGGTTCGGTTTTGACAAAGTTATGGGAGCCTGAAAATTTTGGATGAAAAAGCGTTTCATGAATGAACCTCTATTCACGCAAAATATGTCGACCATTGAATTTTGGAATTTGATATAAACTGAAATGCCACATTAATCTACATGTCAAACCATAACAAAAAAGACATCACGCATGAAAATCGGTTCGGTTTTGACAAAGTTATGGGAGCCTGAAAATTTTGGATGAAAAAGCGTTTCATGAATGAACCTCTATTCACGCAAAATATGTCGACCATTGAATTTTGGAATTTGATATAAACTGAAATGCCACATTAATCTACATGTCAAACCATAACAAAAAAGACATCACGCATGAAAATCGGTTCGGTTTTGACAAAGTTATGGGAGCCTGAAAATTTTGGATGAAAAAGCGTTTCATGAATGAACCTCTATTCACGCAAAATATGGCGACCATTGAATTTTGGAATTTGATATAAACTGAAATGCCACATTAATCTACATGTCAAACCATAACAAAAAAGACATCACGCATGAAAATCGGTTCGGTTTTGACAAAGTTATGGGAGCCTGAAAATTTTGGATGAAAAAGCGTTTCATGAATGAACCTCTATTCACGCAAAATATGGCGACCATTGAATTTTGGAATTTGATATAAACTGAAATGCCACATTAATCTACATGTCAAACCATAACAAAAAAGACATCACGCATGAAAATCGGTTCGGTTTTGACAAAGTTATGGGAGCCTGAAAATTTTGGATGAAAAAGCGTTTCATGAATGAACCTCTATTCACGCAAAATATGTCGACCATTGAATTTTGGAATTTGATATAAACTGAAATGCCACATTAATCTACATGTCAAACCATAACAAAAAAGACATCACGCATGAAAATCGGTTCGGTTTTGACAAAGTTATGGGAGCCTGAAAATTTTGGATGAAAAAGCGTTTCATGAATGAACCTCTATTCACGCAAAATATGTCGACCATTGAATTTTGGAATTTGATATAAACTGAAATGCCACATTAATCTACATGTCAAACCATAACAAAAAAGACATCACGCATGAAAATCGGTTCGGTTTTGACAAAGTTATGGGAGCCTGAAAATTTTGGATGAAAAAGCGTTTCATGAATGAACCTCTATTCACGCAAAATATGTCGACCATTGAATTTTGGAATTTGATATAAACTGAAATGCCACATTAATCTACATGTCAAACCATAACAAAAAAGACATCACGCATGAAAATCGGTTCGGTTTTGACAAAGTTATGGGAGCCTGAAAATTTTGGATGAAAAAGCGTTTCATGAATGAACCTCTATTCACGCAAAATATGTCGACCATTGAATTTTGGAATTTGATATAAACTGAAATGCCACATTAATCTACATGTCAAACCATAACAAAAAAGACATCACGCATGAAAATCGGTTCGGTTTTGACAAAGTTATGGGAGCCTGAAAATTTTGGATGAAAAAGCGTTTCATGAATGAACCTCTATTCACGCAAAATATGGCGACCATTGAATTTTGGAATTTGATATAAACTGAAATGCCACATTAATCTACATGTCAAACCATAACAAAAAAGACATCACGCATGAAAATCGGTTCGGTTTTGACAAAGTTATGGGAGCCTGAAAATTTTGGATGAAAAAGCGTTTCATGAATGAACCTCTATTCACGCAAAATATGGCGACCATTGAATTTTGGAATTTGATATAAACTGAAATGCCACATTAATCTACATGTCAAACCATAACAAAAAAGACATCACGCATGAAAATCGGTTCGGTTTTGACAAAGTTATGGGAGCCTGAAAATTTTGGATGAAAAAGCGTTTCATGAATGAACCTCTATTCACGCAAAATATGGCGACCATTGAATTTTGGAATTTGATATAAACTGAAATGCCACATTAATCTACATGTCAAACCATAACAAAAAAGACATCACGCATGAAAATCGGTTCGGTTTTGACAAAGTTATGGGAGCCTGAAAATTTTGGATGAAAAAGCGTTTCATGAATGAACCTCTATTCACGCAAAATATGTCGACCATTGAATTTTGGAATTTGATATAAACTGAAATGCCACATTAATCTACATGTCAAACCATAACAAAAAAGACATCACGCATGAAAATCGGTTCGGTTTTGACAAAGTTATGGGAGCCTGAAAATTTTGGATGAAAAAGCGTTTCATGAATGAACCTCTATTCACGCAAAATATGGCGACCATTGAATTTTGGAATTTGATATAAACTGAAATGCCACATTAATCTACATGTCAAACCATAACAAAAAAGACATCACGCATGAAAATCGGTTCGGTTTTGACAAAGTTATGGGAGCCTGAAAATTTTGGATGAAAAAGCGTTTCATGAATGAACCTCTATTCACGCAAAATATGGCGACCATTGAATTTTGGAATTTGATATAAACTGAAATGCCACATTAATCTACATGTCAAACCATAACAAAAAAGACATCACGCATGAAAATCGGTTCGGTTTTGACAAAGTTATGGGAGCCTGAAAATTTTGGATGAAAAAGCGTTTCATGAATGAACCTCTATTCACGCAAAATATGTCGACCATTGAATTTTGGAATTTGATATAAACTGAAATGCCACATTAATCTACATGTCAAACCATAACAAAAAAGACATCACGCATGAAAATCGGTTCGGTTTTGACAAAGTTATGGGAGCCTGAAAATTTTGGATGAAAAAGCGTTTCATGAATGAACCTCTATTCACGCAAAATATGGCGACCATTGAATTTTGGAATTTGATATAAACTGAAATGCCACATTAATCTACATGTCAAACCATAACAAAAAAGACATCACGCATGAAAATCGGTTCGGTTTTGACAAAGTTATGGGAGCCTGAAAATTTTGGATGAAAAAGCGTTTCATGAATGAACCTCTATTCACGCAAAATATGTCGACCATTGAATTTTGGAATTTGATATAAACTGAAATGCCACATTAATCTACATGTCAAACCATAACAAAAAAGACATCACGCATGAAAATCGGTTCGGTTTTGACAAAGTTATGGGAGCCTGAAAATTTTGGATGAAAAAGCGTTTCATGAATGAACCTCTATTCACGCAAAATATGGCGACCATTGAATTTTGGAATTTGATATAAACTGAAATGCCACATTAATCTACATGTCAAACCATAACAAAAAAGACATCACGCATGAAAATCGGTTCGGTTTTGACAAAGTTATGGGAGCCTGAAAATTTTGGATGAAAAAGCGTTTCATGAATGAACCTCTATTCACGCAAAATATGTCGACCATTGAATTTTGGAATTTGATATAAACTGAAATGCCACATTAATCTACATGTCAAACCATAACAAAAAAGACATCACGCATGAAAATCGGTTCGGTTTTGACAAAGTTATGGGAGCCTGAAAATTTTGGATGAAAAAGCGTTTCATGAATGAACCTCTATTCACGCAAAATATGTCGACCATTGAATTTTGGAATTTGATATAAACTGAAATGCCACATTAATCTACATGTCAAACCATAACAAAAAAGACATCACGCATGAAAATCGGTTCGGTTTTGACAAAGTTATGGGAGCCTGAAAATTTTGGATGAAAAAGCGTTTCATGAATGAACCTCTATTCACGCAAAATATGTCGACCATTGAATTTTGGAATTTGATATAAACTGAAATGCCACATTAATCTACATGTCAAACCATAACAAAAAAGACATCACGCATGAAAATCGGTTCGGTTTTGACAAAGTTATGGGAGCCTGAAAATTTTGGATGAAAAAGCGTTTCATGAATGAACCTCTATTCACGCAAAATATGTCGACCATTGAATTTTGGAATTTGATATAAACTGAAATGCCACATTAATCTACATGTCAAACCATAACAAAAAAGACATCACGCATGAAAATCGGTTCGGTTTTGACAAAGTTATGGGAGCCTGAAAATTTTGGATGAAAAAGCGTTTCATGAATGAACCTCTATTCACGCAAAATATGGCGACCATTGAATTTTGGAATTTGATATAAACTGAAATGCCACATTAATCTACATGTCAAACCATAACAAAAAAGACATCACGCATGAAAATCGGTTCGGTTTTGACAAAGTTATGGGAGCCTGAAAATTTTGGATGAAAAAGCGTTTCATGAATGAACCTCTATTCACGCAAAATATGGCGACCATTGAATTTTGGAATTTGATATAAACTGAAATGCCACATTAATCTACATGTCAAACCATGACAAGAAAGACATCAAGCATGAAAATCGGTTCGGTTTTGACAAAGTTATGGGAGCCTGAAAATTTTGGATGAATAAGCGTTTCATGAATGAACCTAGGTTCATGCAAAATATGTCGAGGATCCAATTTTGGAATTTGATATAAGCTGAAATGCCACATTAATCTACATGACAAGCCATGACAAAAAAGACATCAAGCATGAAAATCGGTTCGGTTTTGACAAAGTTATGGGAGCCTGAAAATTTTGGATGAAAAAGCGTTTCATGAAATTCACGCAAAATATGTCGACCATTCAATTTTGGAATTTGATATAGAACCGAAATGCCACATTAATCGACATGTCAAACCATAACAAAAAAGACATCACGCATGAAAATCTGTTCGGTTTTCACAAAGTTATGTGAGCCTGAAAATTTTGGATGAAAAAGCGTTTCATGAATGAACGTGAATAGAGATTCACGCAAAATATGTCGACCATTCAATTTTGGAATTTGATATAAACTGAAATGCCACATTAAACTACATGTCAAACCATAACAAAAAAGACATCACGCATGAAAATCGGTTCGGATTTCACAAAGTTATGGGAGCCTGAAAATTTTGGATGAAAAAGCGTTTCACGCAAAATATGTCGACCATTCAATTTTGGAATTTGATATAAACTGAAATGCCACATTAATCTACATGCCAAACCATAACAGAAAAGACATCACGCATGAAAATCGGTTCGGTTTTCACAAAGTTATGGGAGCCTGCAAATTTTGGATGAAAAAGCGTTTCATGAATGAACCTCTATTCACGCAAAATATGTCGACCATTCAATTTTGGAATTTGATATAAACTGAAATGCCACATTAATCTACATGTCAAACCATAACAAAAAGACATCACGCATGAAAATCGGTTCGGATTTCACAAAGTTATGGGAGCCTGAAAATTTTGGATGAAAAAGCGTTTCATGAATGAACCTCTATTCACGCAAAATATGTCGACCATTCAATTTTGGAATTTGATATAAACTGAAATGCCACATTAATCTACATGTCAAACCATAACAAAAAAGACATCACGCATGAAAATCTGTTCGGTTTTCACAAAGTTATGGGAGCCTGAAAATTTTGGATGAAAAAGCGTTTCATGAATGAACCTCTATTCACGCAAAATATGTCGACCATTCAATTTTGGAATTTGATATAAACTGAAATGCCACATTAATCTACATGTCAAACCATAACAAAAAAGACATCACGCATGAAAATCGGTTCGGATTTCACAAAGTTATGGGAGCCTGAAAATTTTGGATGAAAAAGCGTTTCATGAATGAACCTCTATTCACGCAAAATATGTCGACCATTCAATTTTGGAATTTGATATAAACTGAAATGCCACATTAATCTACATGTCAAACCATAACAAAAAAGACATCACGCATGAAAATCGGTTCGGTTTTCACAAAGTTATGGGAGCCTGAAAATTTTGGATGAAAAAGCGTTTCATGAATTCACGCAAAATATGTCGACCATTCAATTTTGGAATTTGATATAAACTGAAATGCCACATTAATCTACATGTCAAACCATAACAAAAAAGACATCACGCATGAAAATCGGTTCGGTTTTCACAAAGTTATGGGAGCCTGAAAATTTTGGATGAAAAAGCGTTTCATGAATGAACCTCTATTCACGCAAAATATGTCGACCATTCAATTTTGGAAGTTGATATAAACTGAAATGCCACATTAATCTACATGTCAAACCATAACAAAAAAGACATCACGCATGAAAATCGGTTCGGTTTTCACAAAGTTATGGGAGCCTGAAAATTTTGGATGAAAAAAGCGTTTCATGAATGAACCTCTATTCACGCAAAATATGTCGACCATTCAATTTTGGAATTTGATATAAACTGAAATGCCACAGTAATCTACATGTCAAACCATAACAAAAAAGACATCACGCATGAAAATCGGTTCGGTTTTCACAAAGTTATGGGAGCCTGAAAATTTTGGATGAAAAAGCGTTTCATGAATGAACCTCTATTCACGCAAAATATGTCGACCATTCAATTTTGGAATTTGATATAAACTGAAATGCCACATTAATCTACATGTCAAACCATAACAAAAAAGACATCAGGCCACTGAAAATCGGTTCGGTTTTCACAAAGTTATGGGAGCCTGAAAATTTTGGATGAAAAAGCGTTTCATGAATGAACCTCTATTCACGCAAAATATGTCGACCATTCAATTTTGGAATTTGATATAAACTGAAATGCCACATTAATCTACATGTCAAACCATAACAAAAAGACATCACGCATGAAAATCGGTTCGGATTTCACAAAGTTATGGGAGCCTGAAAATTTTGGATGAAAAAGCGTTTCACGCAAAATATGTCGACCATTCAATTTTGGAATTTGATATAAACTGAAATGCCACATTAATCTACATGTCAAACCATAACAAAAATGACATCACGCATGAAAATCGGTTCGGTTTTCACAAAGTTATGGGAGCCTGAAAATTTTGGATGAAAAAGCGTTTCATGAATGAACCTCACGCAAAATATGTCTACCATTCAATTTTGGAATTTGATATAAACTGAAATGCCACATTAATCTACATGTCAAACCATAACAAAAAAGACATCACGCATGAAAATCGGTTCGGTTTTCACAAAGTTATGGGAGCCTGAAAATTTTGGATGAAAAAGCGTTTCATGAATGAACCTCTATTCACGCAAAATATGTCGACCATTCAATTTTGGAATTTAATATAAACTGAAATGCCACATTAATCTACATGTCAAACCATAACAAAAAAGACATCACGCATGAAAATCGGTTCGGTTTTCACAAAGTTATGGGAGCCTGAAAATTTTGGATGAAAAAGCGTTTCATGAATGAACTCTATTCACGCAAAATATGTCGACCATTAAATTTTGGAATTTGATATAAACTGAAATGCCACATTAATCTACATGTCAAACCATAACAAAAAAGACATCACGCATGAAAATCGGTTCGGTTTTCACAAAGTTATGGAGCCTGAAAATTTTGGATGAAAAAGCGTTTCATGAATGAACCTCTATTCACGCAAAATATGTCGACCATTCAATTTTGGAATTTGATATAAACTGAAATGCCACATTAATCTACATGTCAAACCATAACAAAAAAGACATCACGCATGAAAATCGGTTCGGTTTTCACAAAGTTATGGGAGCCTGAAAATTTTGGATGAAAAAGCGTTTCATGAATGAACCTCTATTCACGCAAAATATGTCGACCATTCAATTTTGGAATTTGATATAAACTGAAATGCCACATTAATCTACATGTCAAACCATAACAAAAAGACATCACGCATGAAAATCGGTTCGGTTTTCACAAAGTTATGGGAGCCTGAAAATTTTGGATGAAAAAGCGTTTCATGAATGAACCTCTATTCACGCAAAATATGTCGACCATTCAATTTTGGAATTTGATATAAACTGAAATGCCACAGTAATCTACATGTCAAACCATAACAAAAAAGACATCACGCATGAAAATCGGTTCGGTTTTCACAAAGTTATGGGAGCCTGAAAATTTTGGATGAAAAAGCGTTTCATGAATGAACCTCTATTCACGCAAAATATGTCGACCATTCAATTTTGGAATTTGATATAAACTGAAATGCCACATTAATCTACATGTCAAACCATAACAAAAAAGACATCACGCATGAAAATCGGTTCGGATTTCACAAAGTTATGGGAGCCTGAAAATTTTGGATGAAAAAGCGTTTCACGCAAAATATGTCGACCATTCAATTTTGGAATTTGATATAAACTGAAATGCCACATTAATCTACATGTCAAACCATAACAAAAATGACATCACGCATGAAAATCGGTTCGGTTTTCACAAAGTTATGGGAGCCTGAAAATTTTGGATGAAAAAGCGTTTCATGAATGAACCTCACGCAAAATATGTCTACCATTCAATTTTGGAATTTGATATAAACTGAAATGCCACATTAATCTACATGTCAAACCATAACAAAAAAGACATCACGCATGAAAATCGGTTCGGTTTTCACAAAGTTATGGGAGCCTGAAAATTTTGGATGAAAAAGCGTTTCATGAATGAACCTCTATTCACGCAAAATATGTCGACCATTAAATTTTGGAATTTGATATAAACTGAAATGCCACATTAATCTACATGTCAAACCATAACAAAAAAGACATCACGCATGAAAATCGGTTCGGTTTTCACAAAGTTATGGGAGCCTGAAAATTTTGGATGAAAAAGCGTTTCATGAATGAACCTCTATTCACGCAAAATATGTCGACCATTCAATTTTGGAATTTGATATAAACTGAAATGCCACATTAATCTACATGTCAAACCATAACAAAAAAGACATCACGCATGAAAATCGGTTCGGTTTTCACAAAGTTATGGGAGCCTGAAAATTTTGGATGAAAAAGCGTTTCATGAATGAACCTCTATTCACGCAAAATATGTCGACCATTCAATTTTGGAATTTGATATAAACTGAAATGCCACATTAATCTACATGTCAAACCATAACAAAAAAGACATCACGCATGAAAATCGGTTCGGTTTTCACAAAGTTATGGGAGCCTGAAAATTTTGGATGAAAAAGCGTTTCATGAATGAACCTCTATTCACGCAAAATATGTCGACCATTCAATTTTGGAATTTGATATAAACTGAAATGCCACATTAATCTACATGTCAAACCATAACAAAAATGACATCACGCATGAAAATCGGTTCGGTTTTCACAATGTTATGGGAGCCTGAAAATTTTGGATGAAAAGGCGTTTCATGAATGAACCTCACGCAAAATATGTCTACCATTCAATTTTGGAATTTGATATAAACTGAAATGCCACATTAATCTACATGTCAAACCATAACAAAAATGACATCACGCATGAAAATCGGTTCGGTTTTCACAAAGTTATGGGAGCCTGAAAATTTTGGATGAAAAAGCGTTTCATGAATGAACCTCACGCAAAATATGTCTACCATTCAATTTTGGAATTTGATATAAACTGAAATGCCACATTAATCTACATGTCAAACCATAACAAAAAAGACATCACGCATGAAAATCGGTTCGGTTTTCACAAAGTTATGGGAGCCTGAAAATTTTGGATGAAAAAGCGTTTCATGAATGAACCTCTATTCACGCAAAATATGTCGACCATTCAATTTTGGAATTTGATATAAACTGAAATGCCACATTAATCTACATGTCAAACCATAACAAAAAAGACATCACGCATGAAAATCGGTTCGGTTTTCACAAAGTTATGGGAGCCTGAAAATTTTGATGAAAAAGCGTTTCATGAATGAACCTCTATTCACGCAAAATATGTCGACCATTCAATTTTGGAATTTGATATAAACTGAAATGCCACATTAATCTACATGTCAAACCATAACAAAAAAGACATCACGCATGAAAATCGGTTCGGTTTTCACAAAGTTATGGGAGCCTGAAAATTTTGGATGAAAAAGCGTTTCATGAATGAACCTCTCGCAAAATATGTCGACCATTCAATTTTGGAATTTGATATAAACTGAAATGCCACATTAATCTACATGTCAAACCATAACAAAAAAGACATCACGCATGAAAATCGGTTCGGTTTTCACAAAGTTATGGGAGCCTGAAAATTTTGGATGAAAAAGCGTTTCATGAATGAACCTCTATTCACGCAAAATATGTCGACCATTCAATTTTGGAATTTGATATAAACTGAAATGCCACATTAATCTACATGTCAAACCATAACAAAAAAGACATCACGCATGAAAATCGGTTCGGTTTTCACAAAGTTATGGGAGCCTGAAAATTTTGGATGAAAAAGCGTTTCATGAATGAACCTCTATTCACGCAAAATATGTCGACCATTCAATTTTGGAATTTGATATAAACTGAAATGCCACATTAATCTACATGTCAAACCATAACAAAAATGACATCACGCATGAAAATCGGTTCGGTTTTCACAAAGTTATGGGAGCCTGAAAATTTTGGATGAAAAGGCGTTTCATGAATGAACCTCACGCAAAATATGTCTACCATTCAATTTTGGAATTTGATATAAACTGAAATGCCACATTAATCTACATGTCAAACCATATCAAAAAAGACATCACGCATGAAAATCGGTTCGGTTTTCACAAAGTTATGGGAGCCTGAAAATTTTGGATGAAAAAGCGTTTCATGAATGAACCTCTATTCACGCAAAATATGTCGACCATTCAATTTTGGAATTTGATATAAACTGAAATGCCACATTAATCTACATGTCAAACCATAACAAAAAAGACATCACGCATGAAAATCGGTTCGGTTTTCACAAAGTTATGGGAGCCTGAAAATTTTGGATGAAAAAGCGTTTCATGAATGAACCTCTATTCACGCAAAATATGTCGACCATTCAATTTTGGAATTTGATATAAACTGAAATGCCACATTAATCTACATGTCAAACCATAACAAAAATGACATCACGCATGAAAATCGGTTCGGTTTTCACAAAGTTATGGGAGCCTGAAAATTTTGGATGAAAAGGCGTTTCATGAATGAACCTCACGCAAAATATGTCTACCATTCAATTTTGGAATTTGATATAAACTGAAATGCCACATTAATCTACATGTCAAACCATAACAAAAAAGACATCACGCATGAAAATCGGTTCGGTTTTCACAAAGTTATGGGAGCCTGAAAATTTTGGATGAAAAAGCGTTTCATGAATGAACCTCTATTCACGCAAAATATGTCGACCATTCAATTTTGGAATTTGATATAAACTGAAATGCCACATTAATCTACATGTCAAACCATAACAAAAAAGACATCACGCATGAAAATCGGTTCGGTTTTCACAAAGTTATGGGAGCCTGAAAATTTTGGATGAAAAAGCGTTTCATGAATGAACCTCTATTCACGCAAAATATGTCGACCATTCAATTTTGGAATTTGATATAAACTGAAATGCCACATTAATCTACATGTCAAACCATAACAAAAAAGACATCACGCATGAAAATCGGTTCGGTTTTCACAAAGTTATGGGAGCCTGAAAATTTTGGATGAAAAAGCGTTTCATGAATGAACCTCTATTCACGCAAAATATGTCGACCATTCAATTTTGGAATTTGATATAAACTGAAATGCCACATTAATCTACATGTCAAACCATAACAAAAAAGACATCACGCATGAAAATCGGTTCGGTTTTCACAAAGTTATGGGAGCCTGAAAATTTTGGATGAAAAAGCGTTTCATGAATGAACCTCTATTCACGCAAAATATGTCGACCATTCAATTTTGGAATTTGATATAAACTGAAATGCCACATTAATCTACATGTCAAACCATAACAAAAAAGACATCACGCATGAAAATCGGTTCGGTTTTCACAAAGTTATGGGAGCCTGAAAATTTTGGATGAAAAAGCGTTTCATGAATGAACCTCTATTCACGCAAAATATGTCGACCATTCAATTTTGGAATTTGATATAAACTGAAATGCCACATTAATCTACATGTCAAACCATAACAAAAATGACATCACGCATGAAAATCGGTTCGGTTTTCACAATGTTATGGGAGCCTGAAAATTTTGGATGAAAAGGCGTTTCATGAATGAACCTCACGCAAAATATGTCTACCATTCAATTTTGGAATTTGATATAAACTGAAATGCCACATTAATCTACATGTCAAACCATAACAAAAATGACATCACGCATGAAAATCGGTTCGGTTTTCACAAAGTTATGGGAGCCTGAAAATTTTGGATGAAAAAGCGTTTCATGAATGAACCTCACGCAAAATATGTCTACCATTCAATTTTGGAATTTGATATAAACTGAAATGCCACATTAATCTACATGTCAAACCATAACAAAAAAGACATCACGCATGAAAATCGGTTCGGTTTTCACAAAGTTATGGGAGCCTGAAAATTTTGGATGAAAAAGCGTTTCATGAATGAACCTCTATTCACGCAAAATATGTCGACCATTGAATTTTGGAATTTGATATAAACTGAAATGCCACATTAATCTACATGTCAAACCATAACAAAAAAGACATCACGCATGAAAATCGGTTCGGTTTTGACAAAGTTATGGGAGCCTGAAAATTTTGGATGAAAAAGCGTTTCATGAATGAACCTCTATTCACGCAAAATATGTCGACCATTGAATTTTGGAATTTGATATAAACTGAAATGCCACATTAATCTACATGTCAAACCATAACAAAAAAGACATCACGCATGAAAATCGGTTCGGTTTTGACA
Source organism: Hirtodrosophila confusa (assembly GCA_035043065.1). NCBI lineage: Eukaryota > Metazoa > Arthropoda > Insecta > Diptera > Drosophilidae > Hirtodrosophila > Hirtodrosophila confusa. The sequence continues at coordinate 6,055,673 of JAWNNI010000160.1, read as the reverse complement.
AAGTTATGGGAGCCTGAAAATTTTGGATGAAAAAGCGTTTCATGAATGAACCTCTATTCACGCAAAATATGTCGACCATTGAATTTTGGAATTTGATATAAACTGAAATGCCACATTAATCTACATGTCAAACCATAACAAAAAAGACATCACGCATGAAAATCGGTTCGGTTTTGACAAAGTTATGGGAGCCTGAAAATTTTGGATGAAAAAGCGTTTCATGAATGAACCTCTATTCACGCAAAATATGTCGACCATTGAATTTTGGAATTTGATATAAACTGAAATGCCACATTAATCTACATGTCAAACCATAACAAAAAAGACATCACGCATGAAAATCGGTTCGGTTTTGACAAAGTTATGGGAGCCTGAAAATTTTGGATGAAAAAGCGTTTCATGAATGAACCTCTATTCACGCAAAATATGTCGACCATTGAATTTTGGAATTTGATATAAACTGAAATGCCACATTAATCTACATGTCAAACCATAACAAAAAAGACATCACGCATGAAAATCGGTTCGGTTTTGACAAAGTTATGGGAGCCTGAAAATTTTGGATGAAAAAGCGTTTCATGAATGAACCTCTATTCACGCAAAATATGTCGACCATTCAATTTTGGAATTTGATATAAACTGAAATGCCACATTAATCTACATGTCAAACCATAACAAAAAAGACATCACGCATGAAAATCTGTTCGGTTTTCACAAAGTTATGGGAGCCTGAAAATTTTGGATGAAAAAGCGTTTCATGAATGAACCTCTATTCACGCAAAATATGTCGACCATTCAATTTTGGAATTTGATATAAACTGAAATGCCACATTAATCTACATGTCAAACCATAACAAAAAAGACATCACGCATGAAAATCGGTTCGGTTTTGACAAAGTTATGGGAGCCTGAAAATTTTGGATGAAAAAGCGTTTCATGAATGAACCTCTATTCACGCAAAATATGTCGACCATTGAATTTTGGAATTTGATATAAACTGAAATGCCACATTAATCTACATGTCAAACCATAACAAAAAAGACATCACGCATGAAAATCGGTTCGGTTTTACAAAGTTATGGGAGCCTGAAAATTTTGGATGAAAAAGCGTTTCATGAATGAACCTCTATTCACGCAAAATATGTCGACCATTCAATTTTGGAATTTGATATAAACTGAAATGCCACATTAATCTACATGTCAAACCATAACAAAAAAGACATCACGCATGAAAATCGGTTCGGTTTTCACAAAGTTATGGGAGCCTGAAAATTTTGGATGAAAAAGCGTTTCTATTCACGCAAAATATGTCGACCATTCAATTTTGGAATTTGATATAAACTGAAATGCCACATTAATCTACATGTCAAACCATAACAAAAAAGACATCACGCATGAAAATCGGTTCGGTTTTGACAAAGTTATGGGAGCCTGAAAATTTTGGATGAAAAAGCGTTTCATGAATGAACCTCTATTCACGCAAAATATGTCGACCATTGAATTTTGGAATTTGATATAAACTGAAATGCCACATTTGACAAAGTTATGGGAGCCTGAAAATTTTGGATGAAAAAGCGTTTCATGAATGAACCTCTATTCACGCAAAATATGTCGACCATTCAATTTTGGAATTTGATATAAACTGAAATGCCACATTAATCTACATGTCAAACCATAACAAAAAAGACATCACGCATGAAAATCGGTTCGGTTTTGACAAAGTTATGGGAGCCTGAAAATTTTGGATGAAAAAGCGTTTCATGAATGAACCTCTATTCACGCAAAATATGTCGACCATTGAATTTTGGAATTTGATATAAACTGAAATGCCACATTAATCTACATGTCAAACCATAACAAAAAAGACATCACGCATGAAAATCGGTTCGGTTTTGACAAAGTTATGGGAGCCTGAAAATTTTGGATGAAAAAGCGTTTCATGAATGAACCTCTATTCACGCAAAATATGTCGACCATTGAATTTTGGAATTTGATATAAACTGAAATGCCACATTAATCTACATGTCAAACCATAACAAAAAAGACATCACGCATGAAAATCGGTTCGGTTTTGACAAAGTTATGGGAGCCTGAAAATTTTGGATGAAAAAGCGTTTCATGAATGAACCTCTATTCACGCAAAATATGTCGACCATTGAATTTTGGAATTTGATATAAACTGAAATGCCACATTAATCTACATGTCAAACCATAACAAAAAAGACATCACGCATGAAAATCGGTTCGGTTTTGACAAAGTTATGGGAGCCTGAAAATTTTGGATGAAAAAGCGTTTCATGAATGAACCTCTATTCACGCAAAATATGTCGACCATTGAATTTTGGAATTTGATATAAACTGAAATGCCACATTAATCTACATGTCAAACCATAACAAAAAAGACATCACGCATGAAAATCGGTTCGGTTTTGACAAAGTTATGGGAGCCTGAAAATTTTGGATGAAAAAGCGTTTCATGAATGAACCTCTATTCACGCAAAATATGTCGACCATTGAATTTTGGAATTTGATATAAACTGAAATGCCACATTAATCTACATGTCAAACCATAACAAAAAAGACATCACGCATGAAAATCGGTTCGGTTTTGACAAAGTTATGGGAGCCTGAAAATTTTGGATGAAAAAGCGTTTCATGAATGAACCTCTATTCACGCAAAATATGTCGACCATTGAATTTTGGAATTTGATATAAACTGAAATGCCACATTAATCTACATGTCAAACCATAACAAAAAAGACATCACGCATGAAAATCGGTTCGGTTTTGACAAAGTTATGGGAGCCTGAAAATTTTGGATGAAAAAGCGTTTCATGAATGAACCTCTATTCACGCAAAATATGTCGACCATTGAATTTTGGAATTTGATATAAACTGAAATGCCACATTAATCTACATGTCAAACCATAACAAAAAAGACATCACGCATGAAAATCGGTTCGGTTTTGACAAAGTTATGGGAGCCTGAAAATTTTGGATGAAAAAGCGTTTCATGAATGAACCTAAGTTCATGCAAAATATGTCGACGATCCAATTTTGGAATTTGATATAAACTGAAATTCCACATTAATCTACATGTCAAACCATGTCTTGGCTAGAGCCCTGGTGCGCGTCTTTTGGAATTTTGTTGTAACTTGTTTATTTTGAGAGCTAGACATTGTTTGACTGTGTGATTCCTTGTGACATTTGAAGCACACTTGAAAAAAGGTTAGGAATTTTTTGCTATAGTAGTAAATTATATATTTATCTTCAAGTCACTGGGCTCATTCAGCTGAACTAATCGGTAACTGATTTTCGGTTTATTTATTATTTTTCAGAAAACATTTCTTTTAACAGGCTATTTGTCTAACTTCTTGACAACATTGCCATTAAACTGGTCCTTGTGCTACTCTTCTTTGCCTTCAATTCTGTCATAAACAAAAGGCGGTTTCAAGGGAGTGGGGATGAAACGTCCAAAGCCCTTGGTGACACAAACTGATCCATTCTCGGCACAGACCCGTCCACGTACTAAAACATACTCAGGCACACCATGTACAGTCATACCCTAGGAGATATTGAAAAACAATTAGTGCCGAATATAGAAATACTTATATAAAATATTCTAGTACCTCGAATATATTGAAATCAACTGCATGATGGTGGGTGTCTTTGGAAATGGTGCGTGTAGCCTGCGGATTCCAAACAACAATATCAGCATCTGAACCGACAGCTAGAAAAAAGAGTATTTAATAACATTGTAAGCTAAGAATTTGTTTGATGGTATTTTATAAATATTAGACAAGAATTGATAAAACTATTTGCCAACTAATATTTATAATAATAATGATGTTTATACACCTTACATATTTACAGCTTTGAAATTGAAGAACCCAAGGCAAAATCGGAGAGAAATTTTCTTCATAACCAGAATTCGACTGGTAATCAGTATTTCAAAAATTAAATTTAGGAATAATTTAACTATTCTACAGTTCCATAGTTAATATATTATCTTTGCAGACTTACCAATATGACCTTTTTGAGGATAAATATTAAATATTTTTGCAGCATTTGTGCTAGTTATTTCCACGAATCTGCACGGATCTAAAATGCCGGAATGAACTCCTTTTTCCCACACAACTGACATACGATCCTCAACACCATTAATACCATTCGGTATTTTCGTAAAATCGCCAATTCCAAGAGCCTTTTGTTTCTTGCTGAAGGTGCAATTATCACTGCCTGTCACTTGTAGACCATTGCTGAGAAAATAAAAGAGATTCAGATATTATAGCATTATTTTATAAATATAATATTTAGGTGAGTTGTAAGCTTTCTATAATGTATATTAACCCACAGTTAGTATAGTTAAACTCACCTTGCCAGCTGCCTCATCAGAAACTCCGGCGTTGTCGTGTCGGGTCTCAGGGGAGGACTTAACACATGGCCGGCCGCGTGTTCAAAGTGCAGGCAACGATAGTGGGAGCCGTCTGTACCGAGTCCCGCTGCAAGGGTCTCGCCAATAATATATTTTCCATTATAGCGTTCACGGGCTCTAGTTATCTCGATGGCGGCCGATTTGCTCATAACGTGGACCACATAAAGTGGGCAATCGACCTATTTAGATAAGAGACAACTTATTTGGTAATTTAACAATATTTGTAAAGCACTCACTTGATGGGCCAAAATGCAGGCACGGTTTACGGCCTCACCCTCAACTTCTTCCGGACGGGACAGCTCGTGGCCTTCGGGACCAGTTATTCCCTCGGCTAGCAATCGTTTTTCATTTTTGGCAATGATATCACCATTTTCAGCATGCACCTGAAATGAGAATATGTATAAGTAAATACCGAATAATGTGTACTAGTATTATCTTACCATGGCCACACCATTCAAGCTCCTAATACGCTCGAAAACATCCAGGAGTTCCGAGTCGTTTAGCTGATAGACTCCTTTGTAGGCCATATATGTTTTGAATGAATTGACACCCTTTTCTTTGCAAAGTATGCCCATCTCCTTGGACACGGATTCGGACCACCAGCTTATAGCCACATGCAGACCAAAGTCACAGCACACTTTAGGATCAGCCCAGCTGCGCCACTTATCATAAGCCGCGAGCACCGACTCATTCTTCTCGGGTAACACAAAATCAACTAATTTCAAAATAATTCCAAAGTTAAATAGTTTCTAAATATCTAAATTTTCTAATTATTTACTTACTGATCATAGTGGTGCCACCAGCCACAGCCGCTTTGGTTCCATGATAAAAACTGTAAATAGGAATTAATATCATCATCATTTATGTAGTCTATATATTTATAATTATATCCATATATTATTATATTCACTGAACTATTTCAATTATTGTTACTGTAATTTAATGCATTAAAGTCATAATAAAATGTATACCAGTCCAGTAAAGGTTCTTAAGATATTAAAACATTTCATTTATTCCCTGCAAGTTCGTTAAAAATTAATAACGTATTTTTTTCTGTATTTGTCTGTTGGTTGGGCAATTGTAACCGATTTTAGTTCGTGTCTTAAAGTTTCATACTTTAAAATTGCACTCGAACTTCGATGGTTTGATGTGCAAGTCAATATTAAACTACACATCCTTCGTTATTTAGGATACTTACTCATCAATAGTCACCGTATCGCCAAGGGGTAGCTGCATATGTGTATGTGGATCAATTCCACCTGGTATGACTAATTTTCCGGCTGCATCGATTGTACGTACTCCACTTGGTACAGAAATATCGGAAGCAGGGCCTACGAATCTGAGAATATGCGTAGGATCAAAATAATATTTGTTGCTTTGCTGTGAATATTCAGTTACATACTTGATTATGCCATCCTCAACATAAACATCAGCCTGAAAAGACTTATCATGGTTGACAATTTTTCCGTTTTTAATATAAACCCGATTTTGAGCACTTTCTGGTTTTGTACTGCCTGACATGCTGACAGTTAGTTATATCTGCAACTGAAGAAAGAGATACTCCTTTAATAAAGTTTGCTACTACTTTGTTGTATGGGTGAAAGTCTTTTTTAGTCCAATCTCATTTTCAAAATTCTGCGCATTAATTTTTCGACACATATAAAGTCGGAAAATTTATGGAAAATTGTGGAATTCAACTTTCTTGGTTATCGTATAGTTTATTTATTATATAATTTATATCCACGGGCGATTTTTCTTGCGATTGGTGTCAAACTCTTTTTCAAAACTCGGAACATAAAATAATACAATTGAGTGATGATCGATTTTGGAAAATCTACCCCTATAAATGTACCCTCGCACGCGTTATAGTTGTGGTATGATTTTGATAGATTTTCAACTAAATACTTTTCAGATCTAACCTGGCGTAATACCAGCGTAACAATAATTTAAGTAGCATTTTCGATAGATTTTTCTTTCACTTACCGATAAATTTGAAATTGTATCTACTGACAAGCCAACCGTTTTCCACGAAATATCTGACAAGACTAAAGATTCACGCTAACATAACCTGTTTTTATACTTAACTGAACTGTTTACTTGAGGCTTAAAAGGTTCTTTGTAAACATACATTTCATATGTGTGTAAGTCTTTAAATCATTCTCTCGTCTACAAAGAGTGTCTGTTATGACATCGATGTTGAAAGAATTATTACATATATGTTTATACGTCGGTGTATAGAAACATAAGGAAAAACACTTGCAGGTACATATATCGTTGTGCCATAAAATAATAAAAGCTTAACACCTTTAGTTTTTATCTAGTATATCTATGTATATTATAACACAGCTTGTCCTGATTGACTGACTGACGCTCAAGCCGTAAGAACTTTTCACTGTATTTATGTAGTATTTTCCATTTATGACGAAAGTGCACACTAAGACGCGATTTTGGAAATTCCACCCACAAGTGCGGAAACTATTGTATGAAAGCCTTTTCACTACCATCCGATTGGCGTTAAGCTCATTTTCATAATCTATACAAGAATAAACTATTGACATGAAAAATGGGTCCAGGTTGAGTAGGCAAAAGTCTAATTTACTTGCTGCTAAAGAATATATATACTTTATAGGGTCAGAGATGTCTCCTTCTGTCCGTTTTGGATAGTTTTAGTACCCCCTTTTATCACTTTATAGGTGTACAAAATGTTGTCTCGGGCAAAGATCGCTTGCTGGTACACATATAAAATATAAATATTCATATGTATGTATATCTTTCAATCATTCAGTTGTTTACAAACACACATTTGTGTGCTATCAAAACATAGATTATAAACTGGGATTTTTATGGCATCCATATAGTAAAGACATAAGGAAAACACTTGCACGTGTGCCACATAGATTAATGAGATTACTAACTTTGGCTTTATCTACGATACTCGTAGTATATCTTCTATATCTCTATATAAAAGAGCTTGCCCTGACTGACTGCCTGCCTGTTTCCTAATAAAGATCAAATATCGTATCATTCAGTGGTTTAAGTGTGCTATGAAAACATAGATAGTAAAGTCAAGGAAATAGATATAAGTGTGCCATAAAGATTAAAGGGATTAATAACATTGGTTTTATCTATATCTATTTATATGATAGAGCTTACCTTGACTGACTGATTCAAAATCGACGTACAGCACGAACCTTGAGAGATAGAACGCTGAAATTTTGACGGTAGAATCAATTTATGACGAAAGTGTAGACTAAGTCGGGATTTTTGGAAATTCCACCCCAAGCGTGGATTTCGCAGAAAGTGTAAAACGTCCATCAAATGGACTTCAAACTTATTTGTTAAATTGGTCGGGGTTCAAATTGCATTCTGCAAAAATGCCAAATAATTAAAGCATGCCATTTTTGGTGGTGGAGGTTGACTTTTTTGCAGAAATAATGAATAAAATAATAAATAAAACTACGCACGAGTATCGTTCTGATGGGGAATCTATATCTGGTAAGTTAACAAGTTTGTATGCAATAACCGAGTAGTATTTGGTAAGTATCGTAAAACGATTGGACTGTTAGACTAGACAACTACTCAACGCACATGGCTGGAACGCTCAGCGTCTTGTTGTTAGTGTGTAAGCTTTAGGATTATAAACACCTCCAGCTGGAATTAAAGTGGCGTTGTTGGGGAGCTGGTTTTGTTTCTTTTATTTGGCAAAAGTTATCTGAATCTTTGACAGGTTTCCCGCTTTATTTATATTTATTTAAAAGCTGTGACTATTTTTCAGGATACATATGGTATATACATACAGTTCAAAAACTTAAAGTAAGCCTCAGTTGTGGAACCCAATTCAAATTAAAATTTACCAAAAGCCAGAAGATTTACCGCCAGGTGGATTCTTAACTTTAATGGATGATCGAACGCCCGTTGTGTCTAGGTCCTCTAAAATCAGAAATGAAATCTTATAAGCATTTATAGGTGTTTTGGTTTTTTCTCACAACCTACCGCTAATCGAAAAAGATGATTCCTGCAAGTCTCGCTTACAATCAACGCGACCACGCGCACTTGGTGTGTTGTGCTGTGCTGTATCCGTCGACATGGATGTTGTTTTATTGGTGAATAGAGCAGAGACTGGCTCTTGAGCAGGTATATGGGCATCCAAATCGGCCAACTTCTTGACTAGATTGCCATTTAGCTGTTCCTCCTGCTGCTCTTCTACTTTGCCCTCAATGCTGTCGTAAACAAAAGGCGGCCTCAAGGGAGTGGGAATGAAACGTCCAAAGCCCTCGGCGACACGAACTGATCCATTTTCGGCACAGACCCGTCCACGTACTAAAACGTACTCAGCCACACCATGTACTGTCATACCCTAGGAGATATTAACAAACGTATGATTGTGAGATATATAAATTTTTTGTATAAATATTACCTCGAATATATTAAAGTCACATGCATGATGGTGGGTGTCCTTAGAAATGGTGCGCGTAGCTTGCGGATCCCAAATAACAATATCAGCATCTGAACCCACGCCTAAAAATTAGTTGCTTGTTTTAATATTGTAAAAATAGAATATGATATGAATTTCACATGAATACTTACCAATATGCCCCTTTTGGGGATAAATATTGAATATCTTTGCAGCATTTGTGCTAGTTACGGCCACGAATCTGCACGGGTCTAAAATACCGGCATGTACCCCTCTCTCCCATACCAATGACATACGATCTTCAACACCATTAACACCATTTGGTATTTTCGTAAAATCGCCTATTCCCAGTTCCTTCTGTTTCTTGTTAAAGGTGCAGTTATCACTGCCCGTCGTCTGTAGACCATTGCTGTGAAAATAAAATACATTATATGCATGCAGATATTCTAAAATAATTTTGATTTGATTAGTGTAATTTTAGATTGGGCATAATTATTAACAAAATCAAAATGTAGACAATAAATAAAATAAAGTAAACTGTCTTAATCGCAAAATTGCACTTTCCAGAAATTACAAATAGCAAAAATAGCACTCCAAATCGGAATCGCACAATTTTTTAAAATCTTGTAAAAGTAAAGTGAAGATGGGATACTGGAATATTATATGCAAACAAATACGCACTACGTAAATAACTTCCTTCAAATTGCATAGAAAGCATTTCCGACATTAGTTAAGCAAAGTTTGTCTTATATAGTGAAATATAGATATTACAACAATTTACATTTTGGTTTAGTTGACAACCTCTTCTAATGTTTGGTTTAGCGAAGATATTAGGATATTATTATGAGTTAAACTCACCTTCCCAGCAACTTCATCAGAAACTCCGGTGTTGTCCTATCGGGCCTCAGGGGTGGACTTAGCACATGAGCGGCCGCATGATCAAAGTGCTGGCAACGATAGTGGGTGCCGTCCGTACCGAGGGCCGCTGCAAGGGTCTCGCCAAATATATATTTCTCACGATAACGTTGACGGGCCCGAGCTACCTCGATGCCAGCCGATTTGCTCATAACGTGGACCACATAAAGCGGGCAATCGACCTATCCAAGTAAACATCTTTTTATTTTTTGAGATTTTATAATATTTGCATAGCACTCACTTGATGGGCCAAAACGCAAGCACGGTGTACGGCCTCAGCCTCAACTTCTTCCTGACGGGACAGCTCGTGACCTTCGGGCCCAGTTATTCCCTCGGCTAGCAAACGTTTTGCATTTTTGGCTATAATATCACCATTCTCAGCGTGCACCTGAAATGAAAATATGTGTAAGTACATACCGAGTTAAGTGTATTAATAGTACGAGTATTACCATGGCTACACCATTTAAGCTCCTAATACGCTCAAAAACATCCAAGAGATCCGAGTCATTCAACTGGTAGAGTCCTTTGTAGGCCATAAATGTTTTAAAAGAATTGACGCCCAGTTCTTTGCAAAGTATGCCAATCTCCTCGGATACGGATTTGGACCACCAAGTTATACCCACATGCAGACCGTAGTCACAGCACACTTTAGGATCAGCCCAGCTGCGCCACTTGTCATAAGCCTCAATCATTGACTCATTTTTGTTGGGCAGAACAAAATCAACTAATTTTCAAATAATTCCAAACAAATTTCTAAATATTCAAATATTCTAATGGAAGGCATACTTACTGATCATGGTGGTGCCACCAGCCACAGCTGCTTTGGTTCCATGATAAAAACTATTAATGGGAATAAGTATTGTGATATAGTATGAGTATAATATTCAGCGAACTACTATCTAAATTATTAATGGTATATCATTACTATATTATTAAGCGAAAGATACATAACTGTTTCTGTGTCATTTTACATGAAAGTCATAATTAAAGATAAACCATTCGAAAGGTAAAATCTTTACTCTGACTATCCCAAAGTAAACAGCATTATGACAGGAGTTCGTTGGTATAGTATTTATATGCTATGTGTGTACATAATCGCTTCAAATTCTACAGCTAGCAGAATTTGTTATTGGGTAATAATTGATTGATAAGATTGTTCTTGCAAGCAAGTATGCAACATATAAGGTGGTTCCAAGCACGTAGCGAGGTACCAGTAGATTAGAGCGAGCGACGCGTAAAGAGATAGCATGTATTCTAAATAGATAGGGAGATAAAGTGTTTTACTTTGTATGCGCTGACTGACTAATGTTTGGACCATTTTAACCGATATTAGCTCGTGTCTTAGTCAAATTTCATTGGGTTGGTAAGCAAGTCAATATCAAACATCAATCGTTAGTTAGGATACTTTGAATACTTACTCATCCACGGCCACCGCATTGCCAAATGGTAGCTGCATATGTGTATGGGGATCAATTCCACCTGGTATTATTAATTTTCCGGCTGCATCGATTGTACGTACTCCACCAGGCACTGTAATTTCGGAGGCTGGTCCCACGAATCTGAGAATATGCGTAGGATCAAAATAATATTTATTACTTTGCTGTGAATATTCAGTTACATACTTGATTATCCCATCCTCTATGTAAACATCAGCCTTAAAAGCCTTATCATGGTTGATAATCTCTCCGTTTTTATATAAACCCGATTCTGAGCACTCTGTAAGTGTATGGGCACTTTTTTGACAGGTTTTGGACTGTTCGACATGGTGACAGCTGAAAATATTGGAAACAATTATTAATACTATAAAACAAAATATTTCATGTTCAAACATGACTTTAAAACCTCTAACCAACGATCATTTTTCAAAAACTGCTGATCTTGTTAAATTAAATTTGAATCTAATCAGCTTAAATGCTTTTGACCCAATTAGCACATACTCGAATTAGCTAACAAAATGAAAGTATTATGTATATTTTTATATGCACTGATCTAGATTTGAGGTGTAAATGAACTCGTAATTTTATGTGTGCTCGCGAATAAATAAGAACCCATACACTGTGAAAAATATCAATGGGAAAAGTTTTGAAGTTTTAAAGATAACAAATTGAGAACAACCTATTTTGCCCAAGTAAAGTGGGCACTACTTGAAATTAAACAGGTTTTTAAGAGAGCAAGCAAGAATAACTTTTAACCCACATGCTTATTTCTAACACACATATGTATTTTCATATATGGTTGTGCGTGTTTTAACATATGTAAATGCATATGTTCCCAAATAGAACGGCGTGCAATAAAATGATCTTTATTTTTGGGGCTAAAAATAGCTTACTGTACAAAAATGGAAACAATTATCAGCGAAGCGCTCACATGTCAATAAGTGTCTATGCACAAACAAACAAATGTGTATGAATATGAATTTACATATTAAGTATATACCAAGTAAGTGTGAAGATCACGTCTCCTACGTACTATATACGAGTATGTATATGTATGTACATATGTATGTAAACTGTGCAAGTACTCATTACATTTAGAGCCACATTATGAATTTTCTTTAAACATAATACATATACATTTTTATTCGATCATGTGTACATCTTCTTAATCATTCCGTAGGTTATTAACATTCATATGTGTGTGGTCAAAAAATAGATTATAATTTGGAAATTTTATTGCATCCATGTAGTATAGATATACTATTTATATATACATATATATGTAAGGAAAAACACTTGCGCTATCGTTGGTGTCACAAAGATTAAAGAGCTAATAAATTTGGGTTATATGTGTAATAATAACTGAGCTAGTTTCGTTTGATTTTTACTTTCATTTACCGGTAAACTTTGAAATTGATAAGAGTTATTTTCTGACAAACACAACCGAGCCAAAAGAAGACCGTTTTTCTTCTAAGCTAACTGATTTTGCGTTGCCTAAAACACCCTGTGGGCCTTTTTTTGAGTTCTGTTAAGGTTCTGTTGGGCTCCGTTTTCAAGTATCCGCTAATGACCCACTGTAGAGTTTTGTTCTCATTTTCACACACAATATTGGGCTACCGATTTTGGTATATGTTATTTTGATTTTTAATATTAACTGAACACCCAAAAGTCTTTAAAAATGTGTATCAAAAACACAAAACGCGTTCAACGAAAATATATGCTAACATTCTGATGTTAACGTAAGTGAACTGTTAACTTGCTGTTATGGTTAAGGTTTGCTCGATTGATTTAAATGATATCGATAAGTAATCGAGATCGCACGGTTTCTGTGTGCGCGCCAAAGTATTTGAATTTAAGAATGGGATTCTTGTTTTGGTGCTTTACCAATCAAATACAAAATTATCAACAAATTTATTAACTGATCCATTTTATCAATTAAGGCAGAATAACCAATTGATTTGTACACTTGCATATAAATGTTGGCATCTTTAATCTTTATAAATGCCAATTTTGATATTTTTGTGGAACGATAATCCCTATAGCAAACAGGATTTATGTTTATTTTCAATTTTTGTGCTAGTGTGAAAATATAAAGTGGATTATATAGAGATAGCAGCCAGGCCACAGAATGCATTTCCTTTACTTTTTGTTAACCGTTTTTATATCCCTTTGTTTGTTCGTTTGTGTGCACAACTCGAGTCCACAGGAAGGACAAACCCAGGCCAGGCACCGCACGTTGGCCATAAAAATATCGGAGATATGTCGCCAGCCGTGAAATGTTTATATGCATGTGGGTCGCGTGTCGTCCTGCGGCCAACAGTTGCAATTGCAGTGTTTGAACTGAAAAAGGAAACTACATGAATGTAATACTCGCACTTGTAACGACAGCAACAAAAATCTAAATCCGATCTGTGTGGCATTGACTTGTGGCCAAGTAATACCTTTAAGAGTTCTGGAACTAAATTCTTAAGTCTCTCTTTCACCCCAGGCAATAATATAATGTGCCTCAATTGGCTGTTTCCTACTATTGCTTTGCTGTGTTCATCACAGTCCGAAATCCTTTCAGGATATTTAGCCGTTTGGTTAAACGCAATTTGGTCGTTGATTTTGTTGCCTTTGTTTCCACCTGTTTCCACCTGGAGTCTGCTGCATAAATTGGACGATAAGTTGACTCTGCTCCTTTTCTTTTTTGGTATTTTAACGAATGCTACGGAATTTATGCTTGAATCGAATCCTAGTTAAGCATTCCAATGACAGCCATGATAAAGTGTTCGTTTCTCGTTTCTCACGATTGCTTGTAAATATTTGCTCTTGGTGAAAGCCACGTAAAAGTGTAATAAAAGAAGAGCTGGATGTCTAAATGGTTGTTAAGCATCTTTATTTTTTTTTGGCATCTTTTGTCTCTTCCAAGTGTTAGTTAAAGTTGAAGTGCTTTGCTAGTATTTTTACCAGCATTCAATATACATTTTTGTATTTTCAAATATAATAAACTCAATTGAAATATTTGATATTTAAATACTTTAAGATTTCTTTTTCTTAGCTTTAATAATTCTATATATTTCCACCTCTTTAAGTTGACATGAGCAATTTGAGAGCTTCAACTAAGCGACATCTGCACTCACAATTTACTTGACGGCTCTTGACCATTAGTGGAACTTCTTTCTTCCTTCGATTGACTTGACTCACTTCCATTACCATTTCCATTTTCAAGACACATTTTTATCTATCAATACTTTCCTTTGCCATTAATTTGCGCGGCATTTGTCGCCATTTGGCTTTCAGTTCGCATCCTAATATCGGATGGGTATCTCAAGGATAGGGGGGGCTCTCCAGCCTGACTGATTGCATTCTCCAATGCGTTGCACTTTACTGCAATTGGTTCCACTTTACGGTAACTATGATGGGTAGCTGTAGTGTTTATTTAAGCCAACAGTTAAGTGCATTTTTTAGCTAGATGCCGCCGGCCTTAAATTGTGATTGAATGTATAGAGGAAAGTTTCAATTATATGGCATTTAAGATGTAAATGTATTTTGAATTAAATTTTTACTTATTTTAGTTGTTTTACACCTATCTTAAGACATATTTCATTATCTAATATCAAGCAACACATTTTATTTAAAATTGCACCGACAACTGTCCAAGGCTTTCATATTTAGTGAATTTAAACATGTATCAAGTGTTTTTACTTAGCTGAATGTGGAGTGTATCTATTGGCGAAATTGAATTGGCACTTAGGACAGACCTTTGCTATGGTAACCGGCAAAAGCAGCCCTAATTAGATTGGGTATTAGCTATTAGTGGAATCCAATTTGAGCTCACGTAATGATTAAGAGACCGACATGTTGCAGGAAACTTTGATAGTTCTTGGCAAACTTGGCCGCACAGCCTGTCGGTATTCGAAGGATACTTGCCTGGACGGTCGATGGACTGACTGCTGTGTCCTGGAACGTGTGCTCGTAATAAGCCGCGTGCCTGCACAGCTGCCGTGGGCCAAATGGGAACGCATCACGTTCGCGTCCGTCAAGTTGGAGACCGTCGGCGGCTCTTTCATAAACACAAAACGACTTAATAACTGGAAAGTGGGGCCACAGCCGGGGCATGGGGGTGTCAGGTCATTGGGGTATTTACCAGTTCGTTGACACTAAATGGCACTTTAGAGGCACACTGCAAGAGAATCTGAATGCGGAACAAAGTCAACAATGCCGTGCGTTGCTCGGTTTATTAAAAGGGCTCAGGTGAATGTCTGGGCGCCATTTCCAACAGCAGGTGAATCAGAAACAGTTCCCGCTGCCAGCCACTGTCCGTCTTGTACTATCGCTCCTTCTGTGTTTACTTAAGCGAGACCCACATCCTTACATCCCATGCACATTTGGAGATTGGCAGGCGTGTCTGTTGCCCCGGTGATTGTCGCACAGCCAGCAGCTGTTTGGGTCCCCTTCATCCCTATAGTTATTTCTATGTGAATACTCTGGAGTTGATAGACGTTGCATTCTACGTTCTAAGGTCATTTGCATTTTGACCTCGTCAGCTTTATTTGGGTAGCGAAATAAGCCTTTAACAGCAGCTGAAAACTGAATGGAAAATATAAAAATTAAAGTCAAATATTAAACCAAAGCTTTTTAACTTAAACTTAACTTAACTTTTTAAACATTTCAAATCGAAAAACTACTTTTTTTGAAAACACCAGCCAGTTCTATATATATATTTTATTTTACGCTAAATAATTTTTATTTATTATTTGATCATTTTGTAAATTGAACAATATTAAAATCAAGGATATATATAATCGATTTTCAAGTATTAAATTTAATATTCCAACTGAACTTCATCTGTTCATCTGAACACATACATAATACTTATCAAGAATAGTGCATAGTACGCGTATAGGATAGGATTTTATGATTTAAGAGATATAAATACTGCGCGTATAAAATCTGTTTGATTGTTGTTCTTCAGTCTAAATGAAATGTCACAACAGGTGAATATTTTCTCGCCGTGTTCTCATAAATTTCCATTTCGCAGACACTGATGTCTACAAATTAGATAATGCTTTTAATTAATAACCAAATATGTTTAACATGTCGGGCAAAACACGCGACTTTTGCTGCAGGGGATAAGACAATAAATGGCAAATACTTAACTACCACTTACCATTTACAGCTTCTCAGTGCTGATCATTAATTTCCAGACACAACATTGAAGTTGGAAAGCATCTAAAGCGCTCGAAACAATACTCAAAATCGTGTTTATCCACTTTATCCACTGTAGCGCCCTTAACTTTTATTGGTCTTTAGCTGCGTTGGCGTTGGCGTTGTCGGCGGCAGGGACAAGGATGGAGGGTGGCAGGGTTGAAGGGATGCTGGGCTGGAGCTGGAATTGGAATTGGGGTACAAGGAGTAAGAAAAACAACAATCAACACCATTTGCCGCTACAAATTAAGCTTTGAGCAAACAAATCGTGCAAAGTTCCCCAAGACTTTCGCATTTCATTGCTGTTTGTTCGTGTTGTTGCTTGTTTTATGTCGATGTTTTGTCTGCATTCGCACCGCTTGCCCCACACCCCCAGCCTCAGCCTCAGCCTCAGCCTCAGCCTCAGCCTCAGCCTCATTCTCATCCTCACCCACCGCCACCATCACTCTTCAAACTGCCCTCGGGCAATTTCGTATTTCAAGGAAAATATTTTCGACAACGTTCGATGCTTTCTACCCGTATTTATGGGGGCATGGTGCTTAATCAGATGCCATTGGCATGGACACTCTGCGTATACTTAATTTTACTTAGTTTCTTGCCATGGCCCAGAGCAAGAGTTCTCGGATATTGCGAGGGGTGTGTGCGTGTGTGTGTGTGTGCTAATTAAGCTATGACTGAGAAATGTTTATTTAAAGCGTATTAAGTGCTCTGCGCTCAGTAGCTTGAGTAGAATGTGTGTACTTTGCAGTTATGAAAATTAATTACATAAGAATATGCTAATATTTCAGCGTTTGTTTATAGTGTTATTAAGCATACAAATGTGTACTTCAATTTCACTTATGAACAATGCGTGTCAGTTAAAACAAACTTTGAGAGCACTTGGTATTGGCGGTTAAATGTAAAAAGTTTCCTATTCAATATCATTACATTCATTGTTTATTGAATTACATTCACATTTAATTGAGTATATTAATTATATTGTACGTAGCAAATCGAAATTTAAATGCCATTTTTTGATCAACTATGGGGCTTATGTGATTTATTATGCATTCACTTTCATAGATGATGTATTCGTATGGGGAAGGCGTGGCGTCTGTATATATTCAGATGGTTTTTATTTTCTGTAGGAAGTACTTATTGAAAAACTGCTCAGATCGAATAACTAGTATATCATATCGTACTATAAATATTAAATATTTAATTTGTAATATATTTAATAGCTCTGCTATAACGACGATCCGATACAAATCAAAGTTTTGTTTTTGTCTGCTTACCATTTCTCATTACACTGACAGACTTTGATTAAGATTAGAATAATATATCGCATGTTACCATGATATTATTCTGTGAAGTGTACAAAAAGCCTCCAAAATATCTGTTCTGTCTTGTTTTGCTTTTTCCAATTCAAAGCAATTTATTTCAATTTAAATATTTCATAGTTTATTTAATTATACGCTCAATTTATAGATATATAAATGTTGACAGTATTTTATTTTATTGGCAATTTTACGACATATGTTTAATTTATTTTGTGACTTGCTCGAAGGCAAAACGCAATGTCAACAATAATTTAAATTAAAAGTGCCGCCAAACCGCATTTAACGTAACCAATGCAAATCACCAAGTTTGAAATAATTTAATTTTGTATAATTCCATTTATTGTTCATATCATTTAGGAATCGTTGGTAATTTATTTATTTAGCAGTCACACTCCGAAACGTGTTTGGGCATTGGATATTTGATGAGGGCGGACAACGCGTTGTTGGCACGTGTTTAATCCTACTAAGTATGCCGCCAAAAACTCCGATCCTGTTCACAGGGATTCTGGCACACGGTTGTCATAAAATGTTAAATATAAATTTATGGCGGACAGCGCATTTGTGGCATACTAAACATGGCAGGGATGAGTCGGTTTCGCTTTCAGGGCGACCCCTAAGCACATTAGCAAAATGAAGCTGTTTCGATTACCGTCACAATGGAGATTTGCTCTATTGTTATTTTTGTCATTTCATTTCATTTTTTTTTAAGTTTTTATACTCGATACAAATGTGTTTTGGCTAGCAGCTGTTTGAATTTTGAAATGGGTCTCAAATGTTTATGTAATATTGGCCAGGTGATTGAATTCAATTTATATATTGTATGAAATTTGTACAGGTCTTAGTGCATGCATGCTTAATATTATGTTTTGTTTTCCATTTCGGCAGTTTTCCAGTAAACCAAATGAAATGAAATATGCAAAACTCGATACTTAATTGAAATTCCGATGCAAAATTTTCATTTCAATTCCGAATAATAGAATAATAAATAGTATTTAAAATTGATATGTATATGGCCGATTGATAGCATAATATTATTACTTATTCAAACTGTAATCATCTTAGATATTATCGAACTGAGTTCGGAATTATAATAATAGAATAGTTCGGAATTATTTATAGAATTCAGTTCATAGTACAATCAACATTACAATATTTTTAAAAGTATTAAGATGTCTAGCTTAATCGTACAATTTATGTATAAGCATTATTATTATCTAAGGCTACCTCTTGGAAATTAAAAAATTCAATTCTTGTTTTCAATTTTGTTTCGACTTGAGTTGAATGTTTGGGGCTCAACTATTTTTCTTCAAAATTTGTTGCATAGTCTTATATATCAAAAGTCGGTTATTTTCTTGACTATAAATTATTATTAGATCTTGAGAAATTTTCGAATATATTCAATATATGTGGTATTTATACAATGGCTAGCCGCTACGATGGGGCTGTCACAATTTTTTCACCTGATGGTCATTTGATGCAAGTCGAATACGCTCAAGAGGCGGTGCGTAAGGGCTCCACTGTGGTGAGTATGGACATCTTACCGATCATTTAGTTGTGTCTACTCCACTGTACTTAACAGGTCGCACTCTGCACCAAGGATTGCATTGTGGTGGGCGTGGAAAGGAAAGCCGTTGACAGTCTGCAAATAGAGCGTACTGTGCGTAAAATAAGGCAACTGGATGATCATCTGATAATGACCTATGCGGGTCTTACAGCCGACGCTCGTGTATTGATGAATCGTGCCCAATCCGAGGCACAAAGTCATCGTCTAAATTTTGAGGGGCCCGCTTCTGTAGAGTATATAACTCGGTGAGCATTACAGGCGACTATCGTGTCACACTAACTGAGTATCGTGAGTAGTCCCATAACAGTCAGGGTCCTTATATTAACAGTTACTGTCCGACAACAGCCAGGGTCTCGATAGTCCGCATAACAGTTACAGTCCCTGATTTAACAATCATAGTTCCGATATTAACAGATGTTAATATTGATATTCACGTTAACAGTGTAATATCGATATTAACAGTCAAGATCATGGAATAACATCCTGGGACTGTTCATTAAGTTAAAAGAAAAAATGTATGCTGTTTTGCAAAAGTAGATCGTATAATATAACTAGATTGCCACTGTAGCTTTAAAATTAGAATAACGCTCATCTCTAGCGTTAACCGAACAGGTATACCTACCTGATTACCTACACTAACCTAATCATTAATCAAAGCTTGGCTTGTCCTCATCATCTCATCGCATAATTGACAGGTTTCTTGCAAAATTGAAGCAGCATTATACGCAAAGCAATGGACGACGTCCCTTTGGGGTCGCCTGCCTGTTGGGTGGGTTCGATGATAATGGCCAGCCGCATCTGTTCCAGACCGATCCCTCGGGCATCTACTACGAGTGGAAGGCCAATGCAACGGGCCGCATGGGCCAACAGGCGCGTGAGTACATGGAGAAGCAACTTGTTGAGATAAAGGCCGTTACGGATGAAAATGCTGCCGTTAAACTTGCGGTGGGCGCCTTGTTCATGTCCACATCCCTGGATGCAAGCTTCTTTGAGGTGGCTGTGCTCAAACACAAGCAGGCAATGCGTATGGTTAGCCCTGGAACGGTGGCGCATCTGGTGACGCTCATTAAACAGGAGAATGCGGAGCGGGAGGCGAGGCAAAAGCTGCTTTTGACCAATTGATTTGATATTGTGTACTACTCTTATACATATATATTTATAAATTCTTGTTAAATTTACGTTAGCCAAAGGCGCATTTGTTAACCTTTCGGCCCAATCAAAACTTGATGAACTTTTTCTCTCGCCAATTTAATTTTAACCTCTGCTTTTTAGAGCCGTCTGGGGAGAAGGGGGCGGATGGGAAAAGTAATCAGCACGAAAAATGTGTAAAGTGAGCAAATCACTTAATTTGCCTCAAGGGCATGTTTATGTACTTCAGCGTCCGAACGCCATACTCAATCCTGACCAGACCTCTTGACGCTATCTTAACTTGGCCAGCTTTTGTGTGCGGCAAAAGGGCAAGTTAAGAACTTTTAAATGAAAATGGGAATTGAATTTGCGCCAAAATTGCATACACGTAGCTTGTGGCACGTTATAGTATTTGATGCCGCCTGCACTGGCAGCTTGCTTGTTACCTTCAATATTTTCCACCTACTCGTGCTATATATAGATTCAGCCATAAGTACCATTTGCCAGGTAACCATGTTGGCAAGGTTGGGCAAAGTGTTTCAATCAAATGTGTGCCTTGGGTAATGGCAGCTTAAAATCTATGATGAAAGCTGTAAGGTAACATATTCATGTATATTAGAAAAATCTCAGAGATTGAAAAACCAATCACTGAATTGTGATTTCTTATATATAGCTGTATAGACAGTTTGTTAAAAAAATCTTTATACTATATACATAGTTAAATTAATTCGTACCGAGTTCTATTCTGAGTGTACACTTTATTATATTTTAAATATTTGGACTTATTACTAGTTTGGCTTGCTAGCTCAGCACGAGAATTAAATTGAAACATTCTTGAAAAAGTGGTCAATTATCGAACTTGTGTTCTTTCGTTTGCTGGACAATTTAACTAAATATAAATTATAATTAAACTCAATATTTTTAATTGATCTAAATCTAGGTGATAAGCCATTATTATAATAAATAGCACTGCAATTTGACTACATTTGATTAAAATCAATCTACTAGATTTTTAACTGCCATATATTGCATATATTTAAGCTAAACTGACCAATTCTTCATTTTATTATATGCTGCAAGCTCTTTTATAGACAATAGGAACTGCAAAGGAGGTAGGAAGTTCCTATAAATTCTTATAGCTCAAATACAGTAATAAAATGGCAAAGATATAAATAGGTATTTAATTAGAAAACGGAAAGTAGAAACAGAATGGGAAAAAGTAGAAACATGAGAGAATATAATAGGAATAGACAATCTCTAGATTGTCCAATCCAAATCCACTTGCTGCATTATGTGCTAAGCCACTAATAGAAATTAATTTTAGCAGTGCCAGCTCGCAAAGGACTAAGTCCCCTAGTTCTGTGGTCCTTTTGCCAAACCAATAAGTCATGCCTTTATTATTATTTACAGCTGCTTTCCCTTCGCCGTGCAACTTTGCAGCTTGCCACTCACTTACTCTGCGTGTGTCGAGTGCCCAGCGATGTTGCCTCCGCCGAGGCAGTTTCTCTCGAGATTCCCATAGCGGCTTTTGTTGCCCCACTCGCAATTGGGCTAGAGCTGGGCACGTGTCGTGTCTTCTTCGTGACACGAACAGGCAGAACGCTAAAGAATATAAAGAAAAATCAGATTTCGTGGAATACCCACAAGAGAACAAGTCCAGTTCCAGTCAATGTGTCATCTATCTATTTTTGGAATGCTGGTTCTATTCATGGCTCTGTTCAGAGTAGAAAACAAGTAAGAATGTTATAGTCGAGTATACCCGACTACGTAACTCCCTGTACCCAGGTCTAAAACATTCAATCGCAAATTTATCAAAATCGGAACTCGATGACGAACGATGACGATACGAACGACTGAAGAGGAAGATACTAGCAGCACAATGCAGAGATGAGCGAGACTGATCGAAGAGCTGATACTTATCGATATTTTATCGAAGAGGCCAATTGGCTGCGCGCCAACAGTCAATTTTTGAATTTTGATGCATAGTCTGCACTATGCAGAGCATTGATAACAATATGTTTCAAGAAAATAAAGTCATGCAGATGGCGCATGTCTCACAAAGAAAAATGTCAAGCAGATCAGGTGCTTAAAATTTATCGTATGGTTTGCGTACCGATAAGCAATTATGAAACCATATGGGCTTGTGTTGCTTAAAAGCGACATGTGCATCAGCTGATGCCGTGTGTTTTGGTATGTCGTGACGTCACGAGTACAAGACCCGCTGCACTTTCGCGCTCGCTCGCACACATGGTTAAGCCTTAAGTACTTAATAGAAAATGCACGCGCTTCGCGCTCGCTCGCCCATATGTACATACATATGCTGAAGCCTTCATGTTGCTGCTTGCCAAGCCTGCAGTACTGAATCTTGTTTGTTATCTTCCTTGTTTATTATCCGATTGATTTGAAATTTGGACAGAAGATTAAGAGTGACTTAAGTAATATACATGTCGAATTCTAAAGCTATATCTTTAAAAGTGTGGCTGTAAAACGTTTTTATCGAATTGCGGGGGAACGGGGGAAGATATCTAAGATCGGAAACAAACTTGATCTGCGTATGGTATACAGGAAGCTACATTCCAAATTTGGTGTCTCTAGCTATTATAGTTGCTGAGATCGACGCGTTCATCCGGACAGACGGACAGACGGACAGACGGACAGACGGACAGACAGACGGACATGGCCAAATCGAAATCTCTTTTGATACTGATCAAGAATATATATACTTTATAGGGTCGGAGATGTCTCCTTCTGCCTGTTACATACTTTTGCACAAATCCAATACCCCCTTTTTACCCATTTTATGGGTACAGGGAGTAAAAACGTGGTTTTCAGCCTTGAATAATACACGAAATTTTAAAGGCAATGTTAGGAGTGGGGGCCAATGTCTCTGCTCGCTATAGCTCACTCGGCAACCTGATCTTCTGCACAACTGCAAGGATTTGTGTTTTCTTCAGAGTTTCTATATCCACAGTTTGTAAGATATGATTCCCCAGAAGCCTATTTCTTCATCTAGGGCGTTGCATTTTGGCAGGATTCTTCCTCAAGATCGCAGAATCTGCCTTTTCCGTTGTCGACAATTCATAGTTCGCTCAGGTGACTTCTTAGATACCAGTAAATATCCTGGCTGAAGAATGTATAGTAATAAGTACTTCCTGGCATCTTTCCAGATTATAGTTTCTTAAAGAGGACCTTGGCTTGTCTAAGACCCGTAGCATATTCCCAACCTGACTGCCTCCTCTATCACTGTGCGTAATGTAACACGCGTCCATCTCTGATCTGAGCTTCTCGCCTTCTGTGCCTGTTCTTGCCAAGCACTCACACTTTTCACACTTAATTTCATTAAGTAATTTTTCATACTGCAACTTTTATTGAGTTTTAAACTGGCAGAGCGCATAATGCGAACACAGCCAAAGAGTGTGATGCGAAACGGAGAGACTGAGTCAAAGGCGGGGCAAGAAACAGAAGAGAAAGCACTACCATTTTGTTTAATATTACAATTGAGTAGTGCTTGGCTTTATAACGTATACGCCACGTGTTTTTTTTCGCATTGTGTCCTGGCTGCCTTTCTTGTGCCTTTGTCCCTTCAGAAGTTTTCCGTTAGCATTTGCTCATTTTACGCCTTTTGTTTCTAGTCACTTGTTGCATTCGCTTTTGTATTTGGGTTGCTTTGTTGTGTCTGTTGTCATTTCGCTTTCATTCATTATTTAAGGCTTTTATTAAAAACACAATTCACATTGTTTTCAATTCATTGCAGTTTTGAGGCTTACAATTTTCCAGTTTAATTTTGTATAGCTTTCAAAGCATTCAAATAAATGAACAACTTTATTTCTTGGGCAACAGGTTGCGCAAGATGAGCAATTTACCATTTTATTTATAAAATTGAATTAAATTTTTCTTTTTTATTCTAATACTTAAATAATATCTTTATTAACTCTTTATAGTCTATGATAAATCACAAAAAGCCTTAATATCATAACACACGGTAGCCTATACATGAAGACACCCAAGCGACCTATAAGCATGAAGCTTACAATTCAGAGTTATGAACTGGGAGCTCCTTTGTTCTCATCCAATATGCATGCTACGCTGAACTTTCGCTTTTGGTTAATGAAAATCTGGTCAAGTTAACCACGTAGCTTACTTCGATTTTATACCCTTCCTAACTCAGTATTTATGTTAAAGGCATGTTAGAGGTAAAGATTAAAGAAGACTTCAGATATGTCTGCATATCTGTTTGCCTGTGTTTATTTGTGTATCTGTCTATTAAACTCGTTGATAGTTGAATACACTAAATTTGGTATGTAGGAACTGCATACTATAAATATTATTTTAGAGAGAGTGCATATTGTTGTGCAACTATTGCCTGGGCATCGCTTTAGTCGACTGAAAGAAGACGAAAAAATTTTACTTGTTATATTTTTGTATTGAAATGAAATTTGAGAGATGCACAAAAACGAATATTTGTAATATTTTGTTGTCTTTTTTATACACGGTCTTAAAAATAAATTTTGGAAAAAGAGTATATTGGGCTTGTGAAATATCCGTGTCCGTCCGTCCGTCCGTATGAACACAATTGTTTTCCACACCCTTGATGCTAGAGCAACTAAATTTGGTACACATGTTGGTGTATATATGTTGGTGACAAGATCGATCCACCCAACCCTACCCCCTCCCCCGCAATTTGGCGGAAACCTATATCTTCAAAATTGTATTTTAAGCTAGAGTCACCAAATTTGGCATACAGATTAATGTTGAGCTCGTCAACATATCTGCATCATAACAATTTTGCCACTCCCACCTCCTCCCCCGCAAATGAACAAAATCTATAGAAATAATTGAAATACAGACTATTGTTTTATTCACGTCTTTTCCCCACCCCACAAATAACCAAACTAAAACGGGCTTGAAACCGAGCATTCTGCTGTCGGGTACGTGCGACTGCAACGTTCTTACTTGTTTTATTTACGACGGATAAAGAAATTTGGAAATTTGGGAATTTTATTCAGCGACAAATACTGGAATATACACATCGTTACAGAAGCCCTTCTGGGACTCGTTAGCTGTACTGCCCAATTTCAATGTGGGTCAGCTGCGTCCCAGATTTGCGGAAAAACCAACAATACTTACTATTGTATCGACTTTTGGTCGTTTGCTGGATTTAGTTTAAACAAAAATGTGCCTAAATTGTTGGCATCGCATTAGAATTTATTTTTGTTGAGCTGCAATTAAAAAAGTATTTTTCTTAAAGTAGGAACTCACAGTCTTAATATGAATTAAATTTGTGTGTATTTCATTTTTACAAAATATGGATTTACCCTCGAGATGGATTCCATAAAGAAGAATAATTGAGGGAGAGTTTATATATAATTTGTAATAGTATAAAACTCTACGCATTTTAAATGGTGTATTTACGACCTCAGTATGTAATTAACCCGTGATTTGAATTCCTTTAACCCTTTGCCGAGTATCCCTCTATTTTAGGCCATCTTTGGGATACTTTGTGGTGACTTTCGTGCCTTAAATGGTCGGTCGAGCGGTTTGGCTGACCAATCAGCGATATATAGCAACCGCTGCAAATGAGTTAACTTTGCTGGCTGGCAAACTTTTCATAACTTTCCAAGTAGACGCGGACCGTTGCGTTAATTGAAGCTGTGGGCTCCAGTGAGCGCCAAGGCGCCATAGCATACAGAGTCTAACGGATGCTGATTAAACCGTAGGGAGGCGCATCTTGGAGCTGTTTGCAGAAAAAAAGAGCCCGGCGTAATTATCTTGATGAGATTCGCTTGGGCAGCCATTGAGGCGAAGGTGACCCGTTCCGATGTGGGTTCATCAGCCGCTGATGGTTAAATTAAGTGTGGTGCAGTGAGGGGGAAACGTTTGACATGTCTCCTTCTAATAAGTTAAATGAAAACAAAAACGTCAGCTACTCAGTCGCAAATTGACGACAAAGTAACCTAATAACTTTGCCCATGCAATAATTGGAATTTATGAGTCAGTATCCTCAGCCACTTGTACTTTATAAAAGGCCATTGGCCCGCGGTGGTTTGGTCACAGTTCTGGACACTTCACTCAACTCTCAACTCTGGACTTGTGCTAAACAAAGCGAGTAATGCGTGCCCTAAACCAATGCAAGGGTTATGGTCTATGGTTTGGACTAGACCCCAACTCCCCCGCCCTGTCAAGCGGCTGGCAAATGGCAAAGAAAAGTGCAAAAAAAGGAAAAGTTTGCGCCAAGTTTAAGTGCTTTTAAAAAACCATTAACGTCATTTCCTGGGCTGTCTGTGCGTCGACACCACCGTCTCTTTCTCACAGTGTGGAAATCAGCGTATGGGTATATTCATTCTTTACTCTGCACTCACAATCGGGACAATCATGAATACAATATACACTTAAAACGTAAATTTTGAAATGCCCACTATTGAGTCCTTCAACCAATTTTTTTTTGGTTTTCTGGCCATGTGAATTTCGAGCGACTCTGACCGTTGGACGTGACGGCTGGAGAATATCCTTGGTGTCGCTCGGGCTTGTGTTGAGCTTGGGGCTTGGCGGTCCAATACCGTGTTAGATCAAGAGTTTTGTCGAACCGTTTTACACCTGTAGAAACTACGTCAATGGACCGCCCAGCTGAAGTATCTTTCCCCCCGGAGCTTCTATTAAAAGTAGCTCCACAACCTGAATTTACAGATGCTCTCGATTGTGATTTTGCTGCTTTTGGTTTCAGCTTAGGGCATTGCCAACTTGTTTCACTGTGATTATTTGGCATAGCAACCTGTATGTTGCTTGGACACGCGCCTGCTAGAGGGGCATCCTCGTAGCACACGTGCCTACAACAATCAAGGGAATCGACGCTCTCAATGGGAGGCATGCCGCTATGGTGGAAACACTTGATAGGGCACTCCGTAACGCATGGCTTAAACGGTCTCTCCTCAGATGCCATTTTGGTAATACGGATGCAGTTGCCAAATATCTTATGGCGCTCCTTCTCCTGTTCCTGCCGGCACTTCTCCCGATGCTCGTACTTCCTGTAGGCCAATTCCGCCTTGGAGAAGTAGCCTGGCCAGCAATAGTCGCGCAGTTTGCTCCTGCGCACCACGCGACCCTCCGGCACCATGTCAAGTTGGTTTTCTCGCTTGTAACTCTCCGCTACTTTGGCCAAGGGGTACATGGGTCGTCCGACCGCCTGCGACTCCTTCATTATCTCGACTGTGTCGTCAAAGAAGTTAACATCATCCTGTAGGTAAGGGTCCTCTTTGCAAGCAGTAATGCGCATGAGCTCCTCTTGACGCTGCTCCAGGAATTTCTGCCGCTGGCCATGTAGAATCTCGCGCAGCTCAGTGGTTACCTTATCTTGTTGCCGCTTCTCGCAGGCTGCAAAACGTTTGTTGGTCTCCGCGTTCTTGAATCGTGTGGCAATTTCATAGCTGCGAACCTCCGCATTTCGCAGACGTTGCTCAGCGCCCCGCTTCATCTCTTCCAGCTGATAGGCTCGCCGCTGCTTGGACAGCTCTTCTATCTGGCATTGGCGCCGAGCCTCATCCATCTGCACCTCCGCCTCATAGCGCTCTTCCTCATTGGCCTGATGCTCCTCCCGTTTATTAGACTGCTGCATCCGGAAGACCTGCAGAGCACGTGCCTGTCGTTCAAGGACCTTGTGCGCTTGCATATCATTGGTTTGCTTGTTGTACCGAGCATCCAGATGGCGATGTGTCGCGCGATCGACGCATATTATTCGATCATCGATCACGTCACACATGCGCTCGACTAAGGAATAGGAAGGTGGTAATTTGTGGATCTCCTCGCATAGTTTCTCTTATTTGTTAACTTACATTTGGCCTGCTCGGCCTTGTCCTTGACGCTATTCCGATATGCACTACGGCAAAACTCGCGCTTCTTAAGCTTCAGCTCCTTGGCTGCCTTCGCCTCCTTCTCCTGCAGACACTTGTACTGTGCGCGCTCAATAATGCAGTCACATTTATCCTGCTCCTTCTCGTCCAACTGACGCTGTCGCCTCTCTTCGAGATCCTTTATGTAGTAGGCGCGCAACTCGAGCATTTGTTTCTGTTTCTGGGCCTTCTCCTGCTGCTCAGTGACATACCCAAATGGTATTAACATCTCCGGACACTGCTGCTCGTCCAAACGCTGTTGGCGCCGAGCATTCTCAGCAAATTCAAGGTCGAGTTCCTCATTATACTTGCGCTGTCGAATCATCTCGCTCATAATCAGAGCCTGGTGCAGAGCACGCGGTCCTGGCTTCAGGCGTTTCAAAATCGTATTAGCCCGCATGATGCGTTCCTTGCGCAACTCTTCCAGCAGATGCTGGGTCTGTTGATTCTTGGCCCTTGCAGCCAGGGCCTTGTCTCTGTTGGCCTGCAGGGCATCCTCGTCGCTAAGCTGCTCGCCCATGTTTGTGAAGCGTCTGCATAGGGCATCGTTGCCATCCTTGAGATACTGCTTATAGCGGTGCTCCTCCTCCACCGACTCCAACTTCTCCTTTTGATCTTCCTGGTGCAATCGGGACATAATGCCATCGTAACGCTTGGCCGATAATACCACAGGCCGAAATCTGGTATGATCCTTTTTATGGTCTGTGTGGCCGGGCTGTGCCAAGCATGCCCTGTTGAGATGCATTCTAAATTACGTGTACTATGCGAAAGTTTCTTTATTGTGAAGAAATATCGCAAAGCGCAATATTTTCAAAAGAATAACTATTAACTTTAAAGTATAATGTTTTTGTTTATATATATTTTTATTTTTTTAATTTTTTTTGGTTACCGTTTTTTTGATGGAAACTATAAAGGTATTGATATATCCTAGCATACTTAACCTGTTTTCTAAATGTCTCTATTATTATTTTCCCCAGATTTAAGTGGTTAGTGATATATTTATATGTAGATAATACGATCCTAAGCCTCACCACAAATTATAATATTATTAAGACTGTTTTCGTGTTTGGGAAATTTCGATTGATTGTGGAAATATTATAAAAAAGTTACATTCATATAAATTACAAAGTTATATTTATTTTGATTTGATTTATAGACTAAGACATAAAATCTTTATTTGGAATGCTTTTTCTTGATATAATTTATTATTTAGAAACTACTTTTCAAATAAAGATATATTCAATATTGAAAGTATTTGATATTTATATACTTACTGCAATTTCAAAAAGAATCCAAGCCAACGAACTGAAAAAGCTATAACCAATTCTATCTCATGTTTGTAAACTTTCATTATTTGTAATTGCACTTGAATTTCGAGGGCTTGGTATACTATCTTATATAATTGTCTTTTAAATGTCACTACTTCAAATGTTCTAGAAGAGGAACTTTTACCTTTGAAATTTGGGATAAGTTGACCATTTACTTCGCTGGCCCCACAATTGGATAAACCTCAATTAGTGTTTTTGCCTGTTTAATCAAATTAGTCAAAGCCTTGGCGGGCTATACTATGAAGGGGCAGGGCACGGGGGGTGGACTGGTCGTACAGTCAACAATCAACTGCTGTAAAATCCAATTCCCAGCTGGCGGAAAATTATACAAAAACTCAAATGCGAATCGAGAGGCGGGAAAGTGAAAGAAAAACAGAGCCGGGTAGAATAAAGTTGACTTTCATGCGAAAAGTTTTTTGTGAAAATCGCCGGGCGTGAATTTCTGCACGCAAAATGTGGTCCTGGCTCAGCTCCTCGGAGCTTCCTCTGAGGGAGTCTGGATAGGCGAGGGGGCAGTGGTGAGCAAGATCCTATGCCAAACACCGGCGATTATTGTTACAAAATGCAGCGGGCCGTGTAATTTTTTGGCATGGAACACGCAGTGGGACTCAAAAATGGAAATTTCAACTCGAATTCACATTCAGATTTAGATTGAGATTCAAATTGGCCAAAGAAGCCGCCATCGTGGCGAACTTTTCAATGGCCACGGGACTCGTATGCGCCCCAGCAACGGGGTAGGCGTGGCAGGCGGGGGCAATCGGCGTCATTGTCTGCCACCGGCTTCAGAAAATTGTTTTGTGAAAATTAGTTTTTAAACTTTTCTCGTTCTTTTGCCTTCATTTTGAGCTTTTTTTATTTGTATTTTTTTTGTGTTGCCATTCCGTACGGGAAATGAAAATCTAAACGCAGCATGTGAAATTAATTTGCATTTTGGTTTGGTTTACGTTATCATTTTATTCCCAGTTTAGGGAGAGCCAATAAAAATCAAATTTGAATAATTTGAATTTATTTAGCTTTAGTCCTCATTTTTGCTTAGCAAGTTTGTGCGTGTATGCATTTGTTTGTATTTGCAATTTAGAGTCTTTGGCTCATTTTCACTGTTTGGATATAATTGATTTTAAATTGTAGGGAACAAAATTTAATTTTCTGGCCAATATATATGCAAAAATAAAAAAACCGACTTGTAAAGATTTAAATAATATACCACAATAGCTCTACCCCGCAGATTACAAACTTCTATAACTTTGTCAAAACTTCATCGATTTCCGTACGGAATGTCTTTTTGACCATGTTTTGCACTAAATGGACTTGGCATTTAAATGTTATTCAAAATCTATTATTTTTATTTTTTTCGGCAAGTATCTCCTCTTACACATTTTCAACAAGTAAGAATGCTATAGTTGGGTATACTCAACTCCCTGTACCCAGGTCAAAAGTTTCCAATCGCATCTTCGTACACCAACACATACACATACACAAAGACGCACAAGCACAATCGACAGCGCAAGCGAAGCATTAAAAGTTGTGGCTCCATCCCCCGCTCTTGTTTGTTGAACAACTTCCGTGTTTATTATTTGTTTGACTTGAAATTTGGACAGTAGATTAAGACTGACTAAAGTATTGTACATGTCAAATCCCAAATCTATAACTTGAAAATTGTTGCAATAAAACGGCTTTTATCTAATAGCGGGGGAGTGGGGAGGAATATCTCGAATGCAAAATAAATTTGACCTGCGCCCGCTATACACAAACCTTCATTCCAAATCTCTTTTGATAGTGATCAAGAATATATATACTTTATAGGGTCGGAGATGTCTCCTTCTGCCTGTTACATACATTTGCACAGATTTAGACCCCCTTTTTACCCTTTTTACCCATTTTACATGGAGTAAAAATGTATTCTGTTTTTGTATAGTCCATAACAAAATAGGATGTGTTGTGCTTTTAACATTCATATTGGACAAATTGTTCGCTTTGATTTTTTTTATCTCCATAACTTTTATTTGCGATCCCAGCTGCCATTTTCGATGAGATAGTTAAGGTGGAGAACCTTTCACCCTCATCATATTCATAAAACAAAAATTTTATTTTAATTAGTATTTATTTCATTTCATATTATTTAAATCCATTTCACAAATTCATTAGGACATACTGTTTTATTATTCTGTTAAGTATTATATTATATATTTTAAATATTTTGTTGTCTAAACTAAACTTTTTTGTAGGTTTAAAAATTATTTATGCAATTAACTATTGTTATTTAGCTACATAAGATGAGTCATTCAACATTCATTTACGTAAACTCACCTAAATTCATGACAATCACAAAGATAGAATTTGATTTTGTTTATTTAGACATTGTGCTATTTTGGTATCTGTTTGGCTGATTGTTACATTAAGAGAACTACTACTAGACATAACCACAACGCTTTAAGTTCCATCAATATACATATGAGCTGTAATGCTCGTATTTATTGTAGAATTTGGCCAACTGACAGGGAAAGGCGGCTATAAATAATTAGAACATGCATGTTTAAGATAGCTTCTTCAGAGTCACTATTTAGTAATTACAATAGCTTGTTAAATGTCTGGCATTTTGAAAGAGGAAGTCTAGCATCTGTATTAATCAAAAATGTTTAAAGTTTACCATATACAAGTGTACAGTAGATTAGTTCCATCTGGACAGCATTACGTACAATTATCTACTTAACTACAATTAGCTCAACTCTCAATCGGATAGATGGTCTAAATGGCATCGATTTGCCAATGTTACTCATTATAATATACCAACTAGTATTTTAATTATCATATATTCAGATATTACACACACATATTACATACAATTAACTGTTACAGCTTTAAATTTATCGTTCAGTAAAAATTTATCACAAACATACATAAAATGAACACTTATTATGCATAAACTTGCCTCATCAATAGTTTTCGAGTAGTTGCAATTAATTAGCGATTAAATTCAATGAAAGCTGTTAAATCCGTGGAAGTTTTACGAATATGAGTTTATTATTTATATTCCATATGCAGAAATATATTATTCATATTTATTTTTTTATGAAAGTTAACTCGAAAAGTTTTCAAAAGCTGATTTTTTTCGGGGTTTCCAATGTTAGACGGTTTTATTTTAAAACATACGCTTGATAAGTTGAATATATTATTTTACAAATAATATAGAAAGTTAAACTCTTAGTTAGAGAAATGAATTTAGTTGTGGAAATGATTTACTTCTCAAATCAGGTTGTAAAATGAATGTTCCAATAACAGAAGCTTTCAGATAGTATTTCTCAATTGAACACTCACTTCAATTGATTCTGTAAACAGTAAAAGTGATCGTTGCTATATAGAGGACTACAACTTTTCAAGTTATGCTTAACTCTATGAGACATGGTGTATACCTGTATGTATGTACGATTATGCAATATTTAGACAGACACACAATTACCTCTACGATTCTTAGACGATTATACACGGTTAGACCTCATCAGATAACCTACTCGTATTCCTAACTAGTAGCTGCCTACTTTCGATACTCGGCCATGGCCTCCCCCGGCATTGACAGCGGGGGCGGTGGACTGTGACAGGCGACTCGGACGCGGCTCAAGCGAAGGCTGCCCGTGTGATGGGTACCATGGACACCAGGAGCATGGAGGATGGTCCTGGCATGGGCATGGGCAAGGGCCTGGGCCTGGGCCTGGGCCTGGGCCTGCTGGTGCAGCGGGTGGTGGGCGCACTTGGCCTGTCGGGCCAGTTGGCTGTTGGCGAGTATGACGTCCTCTGCGTACTAAATGTCCGGTATGCTCCGTCCGGCGGCCAGCTTGGCGGCCACAGTCGAGATGGAGGACGATGCGGCAATGGCATCTGTATGTGCGCCAAGCAACTTGCTCTTGGCGCAATTGGCATCATGGAAGAGATGCTCGCAGAGCTTTGGCTCCGATGTTGAGAATTTACTCAGCTCGGCCGCAGTGGCGTCCTGCGCGGCGCTGGATATGTTCAAATGTAGATCGCTGTGCTTGCTGAACGAGGTGGTCTGATGCTGTTGTGGCTGATGCAACTGGTGGACATGTCCATGGACGCCCACGCCGCTGTGCTGATGGTAGGGAAAGTGCGGGAAACTCTTTTGCATGGCATGCAAATTGCCCGAGCTGACAGTGCGCTCCAAGATCTCGCCCCAATACTTTTCGGAGAGTCCTTCAATGTCAGGGCGCACTGTAGCATAGCCATCGCCAGCTGCCTGATGGGCGTGACCGCCGCCGCCCAGTGTGCCCCTGATGTACTGCGAGGCGCTGCGACTGAGACTGTTGGCCCTGGAACGTGCACAAATGCCCAGCACAGAGCCGCCAATTGTGCTGCCAATGCCGCCAGCACCACCGCCTCCCCCACTTGCGCCGCCATTGTTGGCCGGCGGACGCGAGGCGGGCGGCTCGGGGGGCATCGGAAGCGTTGTGATTTCAAAATCGTTCGCATTGATGTGACAACAGGCTGATTTGTGTTCGGGCGTATCCTTGTTGGGAAAGCACTGAAACGAGCACACATAAATCTGATGTTAGTTTTGAAATTAATAAGCTTTTAAATTCGCATTTATTCGAGGCTGACCAGATCTACATATACATATAGTTCAGGGACTCCTGCCATAAATTCCTTGTAAATGACCTCAGTTTTGTTTGAGTTGTACGGAACTAAATCAGGCCATTCGACTGCGCTTTTCAAAATGGATTTGCCAAATTTGCCCTTTCCCTACCCCATTTTAAAAATGTTATGCAGTTTTCTGTTTGCCGAGCTGGGCGAGTTCTCGTTGCATATTCTCTTTCATATTTCAAAATCACTTTTCGCTATTCGTTATTTGTTATTACTGTTTTTGTTAGTTGCCAGTTTCCTGTTGTGTGTTGTGTGTTGTGTGCACCTTTTGGATTTATGGCCCTCTCCCGTCCCAGCGTAATTTTGGCTTATTTCTGGCATGCTGACAAAGCATCTTATTAGGTCCCCCCAATACAATATGCGAGCTGTCTTTAAGCAGCTTTTGTGTTTTGGCTTAACAGCTTCTAAAATGTGAACAGGGCTCTGGGCTTAGCCAGCTTATGCTGGAGCGAGAGCTTCTGGCTTATGCTGGGGTCAGTAAACAGATAATCAAGCAAATAAAGAATTTACAAAATTGTTATTAAATGAACATACCAAACTAAATTGCTTTTTAATTATTGAGACTTAAATAAAGCTAATTTTGCTGCATAAAAGCGCTTTAAAATTAAAAATTCATTAAAGAGAAGCTTATAAAGTAAACTGAAAGATGGGAATGCGATGTGTCTATTAAAAAATCGGCGTATACTTCATTTCCGTTAGATTTATTTTTCACTTTTAGAAGCAAAATGACAAAAGTCAAAAATATCACATTTTTCTTAGCATAGGCTCATATTTAAATTCCAATTAAATTTGCTAGAAGTTTAAGCAAGAATATTTGTACACAGCAAAAGAGAAAAACAGAGTTTTATGAATTTATCCTAAAAATGCATGCAAGCATAAAATCTACTACAAAAATAATATGCAGTTGAAAAATATGTAATTATTGCATATTTGAGACGAAATGTCAATAGAGTTTTATGAATTTATCCCAAAAATGCAACTAACTTTAAAATATAATCTTCAAATATAAAATGAGATTGAAAATGGTAACAAATGTCAATGAAGCAATTAAAACTTACTCTGTTGGGCATCATTTGACGACTGAGGCGACGAAAGTCTGAATTTAGCAGCCAATACATAAAAGGATTCCACAGGCTGTTGCTCAAGGAAGTCCAGGTGACCAGGAAGTCGAGAAACGGAGGCAGCTGCAAACAGAGTTAAGAGGCGAGAGTCAACATTAAATAAACAAAGTAAAATCAAAGCGTATGCTGATAATGTGGCGTATACGCAACATATTTCCACAAGTTGATTACGTATGCGACACGTTGGCTAAAAGTACTTACCTTGGAGCCAGTGCATGCGGTGACAATCTCCTGAATGGTCCATGGTGTGACCATTACAATGAACCCCAGCGAAATGGCGGCCATTGAGCGTGAAGTGTTTCCGCTCGAGTTCTTCTCCTGTATGGGCACAATCTGCAACACATGTGTATCATTTAACAATTTAATTGAATGTGGCACAGAACGGGAAACAACAACTAGTATTGGCAGGCCACAACATAGAGGAATATAGTTTGAAATTATTTTCCCGAGTTGTAATTGAATAAACAAAAGCTTTTAATAAACTCAATTTAATTTAAATATAATATATTGAAGACCACAGAATGCTATAGATGTGTTGAGAATTGAGGGATATTAAGCTTAAACGGTTTTAAAATTATTCTTTGGCTCAGTTTCTGTTGGTCGAATAAGGTTTGGCATATTTCATGTAAGCTTCAGAGTGTTTCCTTGTTTAATTACATTTTCAGAGTTTTACATGAAGTTATTTCATTAGAATGCACATAAAATTGCTTTATAATCCTCATCTGAGCAAAATCGAAACATGTTCTGTACTCCACTCACCTTCTTGGTAATCTTATTAGTCATGCTCGGCATTCCAACCAGGCCCATGCTCATGGCCATGCTCAAATGGTTCATAACGGGTGCCCGATGATGATGGGCATGATGCGAGTGCCCATGACCACCATGTCCAAATAGTTGTTGTTGCTGGTGCTGCTGATGCTGCTGATGTTGCTGATGTTGCTGATGTTGCTGATGATGCTGCTGCAGCTGCTGGGCCGGATGGTGAGGATGGGGGTGGTGTGCGGCCGCTGTAAGCGGCATTGTCGGATCATTTAGGCGAAAGCGACTCATATGAAAGCTGGAACCGTAGCAGTACATCAACACCATTGTGGTGGGAAAGTACAATGCACATGTGGACAATATGCGGTACGAGGGCTTGCTATAAAATGGCTCGCAGGCCATTAGGCCCGTGTTGTTAAAGTAGTAACCTATGTATACGAATATGCATATAGATCAACGCCAAATGAGCAGCTGTTTGCATGCGTACAATATCCAATGTGTAGGTGTGTGTGGGTGTGTGTGGGTGTGTGTGTCTGTGGTTCAACTCACCTTTGGGCAACACGAGAAATCCAAACACCGTCAGGCTGATAATCCACGTTAAGCTCAATATTGCAACACAGCCCTGCAAAATGAAAATATACACACACACAGCACATACATTATAGTTGCACATACATATATAGTAGTTGGCTTTCGTTGGCTTGTTGTTCTGGTTGCAGTTCGGTTTAATTTGCTATCCACAAGCACCCTCCCCCCCTTGCACCAGCCCCCGCTGTGTGCCTGTATTAGAGATGGCCACATTCTCGGAGCCCTCTCCCCGTGCACTGGCTCCAGCTGGCTGTGTGATTTATTGCTGGTGAGGAAAATTATGCGCACGTTTCTGATTTTAAGTGATTTTGATGCGGAACATTGCAGATGCACGTCCTAGCCCATTCTAATTACCCATCAAAAGTCAATTTGGTAAATGGTTTTAACGTGAGAGTTAGCCGCATTTTAAATAGATTTTGCATATAAATAACTCATTGTTTTTCTTTTTTTTAGTTAGAAGTCACCCAAAAGAAGACTCAAACGTTTTCTTCCTCAGGATCTGCCTTCCCGGAGCCTCACCTTCTTTTAATGATAAATGTAGTGTCCTTGGAAATAATGTATATAATGTAAATATGTAAATAATTTGTACAACTTGCTTTAGCTGCTTGTTTAATAAAAAAATATAAAAATATTTTTATATAAAAAAAAGAAATTGTTTTTTTTGATGCAATATAAACTGTAAGAGTAAATAATCTCACATAGGCTGATTTAAGCCTGGCTTGAACTGCAACCGAAGTAGCAGGTATCATTGTCGACTCTTAGAAACTATAATTCATTTGGTATGAATCTTTTTTGAACTTGTATGAAAGGGGAAAATATCTAAGGTAATTCGAAACAGACAAGCTCCCGAATACTCAAATTTAATTACCTTCCAGGTCAATATCCTTGACCTTAGAAAACCCAAACCAGCAAATGAGCATCGCGTTCTCCAAAGAGTTGCATACTTAAGTGTCATTGCCTTGAAACATTGACTTTGGCAAACAAATTTGTAAGCACATCAAACGACTGCAGCTACCGACGGGAGGCGGGGAACGGTAGCGGCCCTTAGCAAATAAATAAATGCGAGAATTTTCCAAAAAGGGGCAGCAGCAGCAGCAAATGGGATTAAAAACTTTTGATTACGTTGAAAACATTGGACAGAGCCAACCACAGGCAAAAACAGGCAACACACAAAACGAAACATTTGTGAAAGGCTGCCACAATCATAACTGACTAACTGACAGACTGACAGACTGACTG
The DNA here is from genome assembly GCA_035043065.1 of Hirtodrosophila confusa. Lineage (NCBI taxonomy): Eukaryota > Metazoa > Arthropoda > Insecta > Diptera > Drosophilidae > Hirtodrosophila > Hirtodrosophila confusa. Next base: position 6,017,704 of record JAWNNI010000160.1, on the reverse strand, counting down.
CCTGAACAGCCAGTATTTGAATAGCAGCCAAAATGAGAACATTTTCCAGCACTCAAGCAATCCGACAATGCAAACAGCTCAACAACTTTTAACTTTTTCCCTTTTGGCCAGCAACTCTTATTATTTATTTAATTTACGCAATTATATTTGCAACTTTTACTGCCACTGACAAATAAACTGGCGCGTCAACTTCAACATTCAACAATAAGTCAATATTAATTCACAAAGGCAGCTGAAAACAGTTTGTACATTTTTAATGCAGCTGACCAAAAGCCGTATCTGGATCTGTATATAACAGAAATACATTTGGCAAACTACCATATATTTATTTATTTATTTTTAAAATAAAGCCAACCGATATCAACAGCGAATTAATCGACAGTCAGTTAACTGAACATTTATCATCTTAGACAGCTCTTGCAATGCAGAAGGCTCGACATTTTCACGGGCTGTTTTACAGCAAAATGCATCTTCCGATTGAACATTTTGTACGCTCATCAGAAAGTTTTCGTTATCATAAATGAAACAACATAAATTTCGCGCTTTCTTCAAGAAACAAGTAAGAACGTTGCAGTCGGACGCACCCGACTGCAGAATACTATGTTCCCAGTCCTATATAATTTGGTTATTTGTGTGTTCGGAAAGAGACGCGAAAAAACTGTACAGGTGTGGGAGATATAGATTTTGCTCCTTTGTGGAGGAGGGGGTGGGGGCGTCTAAAAATGTTTGATGCAGATTTGTCCAGGGGGTCAACATTAGTCTGTATGCCAAATTAGGTAACTCTATCCTTGAAACTGTAGGAGATATACCCCTTGAAAAACGTGTTTTGGGGATATCATATGCCGATTTGTGGGGGTGGGGGTGGGTAAGTTTTTTTTTGATGCAGATCTGTCGGGAATCTTAACATTAGTATGTATGCCAAATTTGGTGACTATAGCTTTAAAATTGGGGAAGATACAGGTTTTCCTCAAATTGTAGGGGATGGGGTGGTGGTGGTTGGTCGATCTCGACACTTCATAAATTGACGGTATACACCAACAGGTGTACCAAATTTGGTTGCTCTAGCTTAAAGATAAAGGCAAAAAAATTGCGTTCATACGGACAGACGGACAGACGGACATTTCGCAAACCCAATATACTATTTTCCCTTCGGGAACATAGTATAATGAGTTGCAATTTATGGCAGTTTCAATAAAAGCGAGGCTAAAGCTGCAAAACTTGCCAGTTTTCGATGCCATTACAAAGCAAAATGTGGGCCAACAAATTGCGTGGCCGAGTGTCAGTCGCCTCGGCAGGCGGCGTCAGCTTCCATTTATTAATTTTCGACATTGCACACTTTATTACAAATGGGGCGTGGCACTGCGCCAACTTCGCAGACCCCAGTCAACCATTGCAGGGCATTATTGGAACAAAAACAAAAACCAAAAAGAACGGCTGACTTCAGCGCGGTGATGCTCTATATACCCTTGCAGCATTGTTTTTTAAGTAAAAACTCTATTTTCGAACGATTATTCCTATGGCTGCTATATGATAACGTAATTTGAATTTTATTTAATTTTTCCAATCTATTTAATCTATCTATAAAGCTTGTGATTGCTGAGTTTGGTTCAAAACAAACAAGTTTTTCATAAAAAAACTCATTCTTTAATCGATTGCTTCTATGGTCAGAAGCTAAAATATATAAATGTCAGATATTAATAAAATTTTGTCAACATCTCAAACAAAACTTATTTTTTGATTGTCCCCAGATGGAACAGACTGTAAATATAAAACCAAATATTGAAAGAAATAAAAAATAAGCCCAAAAGTCTAATGCAACTTAAAATTACTAAGTTTTGTGTCCATATTTTGAAAAACGAAGTTCTTCCTACCGAAATTCAATTTTCTACCGATTTATAATTATGCGATGCTTGATTTTGATACACATATATGAACTGTCTGCAGAAAAACAAGCAGCTCTGCCAAGTTTTATTAAGATATCTCCAAAACTAATATAGAAATTTGAACTGAAACAAACAGACGAACATTAGTAGATCGACTCGACTATTGTTGCTGTTCGAGAACATATGTATATATATTCTTTGCGGATCCTTGAATGCGTTACACATTTCTTGACAAAATTATAATACCCTCTGTAAGCGTATGTAAAAAATTGGAGCAAAAGGCAGGCGGCAGCGCAATTTTATGCAAATATTTTCAACTAAAATATTTTGCCATCCCTCTGTTCTTTTGGTTTTTCGCACTTTTTTTAAATGATTTTTCGTGCTCTGTTTTGCCATTAACTTTGGCACTTGTGGGCCTCTTATATTACGCATGTGCATATAAATTTGGTTGCAAGGCATTTGGCGAAAAGTTCGCAACAATTTGCTCGCATTCCCTCCGAGTGCATACTCTTGAAGTCGGAGAATTGAGTTGGGTGAGACATCAAAATAGATATAAGCTGGGCATATTAATAAATGCTTGAAAGCGGTAATATGAATGGCTTACTGATAAATTGTTGTTATTTATTTTTATAGGGAGAGGCAGCTATCATATGATATCATTAAATATCTGCTAAGACAGCTGAAGTATGTAGGAAATTGGATGCTTCCTTTCCTGCTAAAATATGTACCTAATTCGTTAAAGTTAACTATTTGATTGATTTGGCAAACAAGATTTCGTGCTGCTTAACTTTTGTACGCTTAACAGTCACAATGTTAATATCCATTTGCATATTTAAGCACAAATCATAAAAGTGCCGCCGGACGGACTTTTCTCCGGTTTTGTAAATGATACGCGACGTTTCGCTGTCCGAGCCCAAAAATTATTTCTTTCCACTTCCGCACACACATTTTTCTTTTTTCTTTTTTCCTTATTTCTGCTTTTTTTTTTGCTAGCCTCCATTTTCGGAGGATGCGTAAATGTTTGTTGGCTCATAAATTATGATGTAAGTGTGTGTGCGAGTGTGTGTGGGAGGGGGAGAGAGAGAGGGGGGCTCAACTGGAGGCCATTGCTCGTTTACTGCCCCTTGCCGCCGCTTGCGGTTTCCGTAAAAGGCGCCGCTTCATTTGCCTGGCCTAGGTCCTTGGTCCTTGGCGCAGGGTCTGTTCTTTGCTGTGGTATTCGAATTAAGTTAAAGTCAAAAGGCAAAACGAAACCAAAAGAAAATTTCAAAAACCCCAGCATTATTTTGTATACTCTGTTCCCAAAGGAAAAGAGTATATTGGGCTTATGAAATTCATTTTTCAATTTTTTGATACAATTTAGGCCAGAGCATCCAGAGTTATGCATGTTATTCCTATTAGAGCTACCAGGGCTCTATTCAAGATTATCCAATGGTTTTTTTCTCACCCAATCGATGGCGATAGTAACTTTTAACTATAAGATAGACTATATACATATATCACACAAATTTTGTTACTTGGTAGATGTTGGAGTAAATAGTGGTATATAAGGAATTAATAAACAAATCAGGAAAAGTGTTAAGCCCCCGTGAAACTGCCATTATCTATATCTTCTATCTTCTATCTACTATCTAAACTTTTCCAGCCAAGTTCGCCAAATGTGGTGGATGGACTATCCTTGAGTTTCCATAATCAGCAGGGCTCTTTGTCCCCATATTTGAGAGCGAAACTGAGCTGGAAACACAGTATATTGCAGTCGGGAGCTTTGCACGGCAACGTTCCTGCTTGTTTATCCCTATTTTATACACTTTTTGACTGTTTACGCTGTGTTTGTTGTTTTTGCTTGGTTCGCTTTTTTATTCTTCATCTGTTGGCGCTTTGTTTTGTGTTTTGTGTTTTGTGTTTCGTGTTGCGTGTTTTTTTCCTGCTACATTTGTGTTTTTTTTTGTTGCGTTTTAATGACTCGCAATGAGCTTAGAGACCATTATCCTTATTTATCTCTGCGTAATTGGCTCATAGTTGTTGTTATTGTTGGTTTTATTTTTGTTGCTTACTAGATTTTATTGGCGCGTGATTTCTTAGAGTTTCCCATACGCTTTGTTTATTGCCGTTGTCCTTTGTGATAAATTCTTATCTTAACTTGTCGCAGGACTTATCGCAACAGACAACGTGCCTTATCTGCCTTGCCGCGCATTAGCGCGCGCCTTACATTCTCTCTCAGTGTGTGTGTGTGTGTGCGTGTGTGTGTGTGTGTGTGTGCCACGCCAGACCCGAAATTATGCAACACTCTTGCTGCCCCGCTGAACCACTCACCTTCTTGCTGGAGTGCTGATAATAGCGTCGCGGATGCAGCGCGCACATGTATCTGTCCACGGCCATGCAGACGAGTATAACGGCGCTTTGTTGCGACAGCGCCCCACGCAGCAGAGCCTGCAAAAGTCAGCAAGAGGGGTGAAGGACACATGTGGAGTGGCAGGGGTACAAATTTAAATTATCAAAAGTATGTAACAGCGCAGAAGGACACATTGCAAGCGGGGAAAGGGAGAGACATATATTATATAGAAATGTTAGTTATCCAGCACATTTTGTAATATATGTTATAACCCTAACAACCCTCTATTAGTATCTGTGTATCCCTGCTCCGCAACCCGTTCGTATTATGAAAGTGTCTTAAAGAACACCCAGCAATTAAATAAAACAAAAACCTTTACAGATTTAAATTTAAATGCTTTTCTCTTTTCAACGACTTAATTCCTTGTTAAGTTTGAAAATAATAATAAGGCCTAGGGTCTGACAGCATAGTTTAGCAATAATGTGCAAAGTTTTAACTTGGTCTCTCATTTTTCCATATCGGAATTAGATTCTTGCTGCATATGTATGTAAGTAAATTAATAAATAAAACAATTTAGGCTTACAAAAGTTCCCCCGGTTTTCCTTACATGGTACATGCTCAAAAAATTTAAAGATTAATTGCTTTCGCATGTTTTAGCTCTAATTTAGGTAATCAGCTCCAAAATGTTCTGATCAAATCTTTTTCTGCTGAATGAAGCAGTTTTATTTTAAGCCTGTAAAATTGTATTTTGTGGTTTTTGATATGGTTGAGTAAACTAACACTTGTTATAGAGATGTATCCTTTCCTAATTTTTTTAATTAGGAAGAAATCTCGCGCTGTTTATAAGAATGGTTGAATTAAACTGTTAAAGTGCATCCTAAGTGTTAAAGTATTATCCCGTGCATAATGAAATGAATACAAATTTGCTGCCTATTGTAATTAATTGTTGCTATCGTGTAGGATTATTGTCTCGTGGCTAAACAAAAGGCTCATTGAGAGCTTTCGTTAAGTGACCAACAATATGATAACTTAATTGGCTTCAGCTGACCATTTACTCACCTGTATCTGGCAGAAGATCTCGCCATATGGCCAGCAGTGAAACAATGCCGGCATTAGCCCAAAAGGTGTAATTAGCAGGCCAATTGTTAGGTCATTCAGAGCCAACGATGTGAGCAGATAACGTGGCTAAAAGCAGCGCCATTAGGCAGGTAATGCATTCAGTTTGTTGTTTGTTATTTCCTGCTGACTCACCTGTTGATGTATGTAGGCGGCATACCGGCGATTATTAATAACAAAGATTACCAGACAGTTGGCCCCAATCACCCCCAGGGTAAGCACCAAAATCAGCACCGCCTCAATGGTCTCCGCAATGCCAATGTGCACGATAAAGTTGTGGCCCGAGTAACGCGGATGCGAGCAACTGGAGTTCTTAACCGCGGGCGCCACAAGCAATGAGCCAGTCTTCAGGTCCATTGCAGTTCTGAAAAACAATTGTATCTTAAGAACGTTTTGAAATGATTTTTCATTGGGGTACATTTTAGGGCATTATAGTTTCTATTTTATTTAAATATTCAACTTATACCTGTTCAAAAGCTATTTTGAACAGGTATAAAATTGGAGTGCCAAGTCCATTTAGAGTAAGAAACATGAATAAAACGTAGGAAAATCTGTTAAGGTTTGACAAAGTTATTGCCAATGTAGCAGGTGTGTTTAAAGCTTTACAAGCTTACATTTTCTTAAGTTCGACCATGAATTTAACCAAAAAATATATATTTTCTTAATAAAAAGTATTCAAATAATCGATTAAAACTGAAATTTTGAGATTACAAATTTTCCCAACTTTTATATTTGTAAATGTGTAAAATTATAGAATAAAATGATTATTCAATTTGAATAAAATGTATATGTCAAGGCAATTTAGTGTGCAAAACATGATCAAAAAGACAATCCGTATGGTTAAGTTTTGACAGAGTTATGTTAGTTGGCAATTGATTTTGGTCAAAAAATGAACTTTCCCAAAACAAGTTTTGAAATTTGTGGGTCAAACCATAAGTGCTATTTTCCAATATAATAAAAATAATCAGTTAATAATTCTTAATTCATAATTTTTATATTGGAATCCCTGCTTATTATCCTAAAATACTAGATTGACACCTTACAACACTGCTTATGTTACAAAAAATCACATAAATATCTCAAATTTCCATTCCATATTAGTACTTTGTAAAATGATTGTTTACAAGCTGGCATCTTTATTGCGATCTCGTAGAGAAAAATTGTAGACACGGTAAAATAGTGTAAATAGTGTTCTTAAAAAGAGGCATATTACAAGTATATTAAGCGAAATTTGAGCTCGAAAGCCTTTGTCAACTTGTTTTAAAGAGAAGCGACTGAAAGTGCAACCCAGCTTGGTTAGCTTTGATTGTCTATTTGGGTTTTGTGGGCCAAAAAGGCATCGCTGGCAGTTTGGTCGTTAGCATTGCGTTTGTGGTCTGCCCGCTGTGACGTCGCTTCGTTTCCGGTGCTGTCATTTCCCCATGTGCAAATATGCAAAATGGCGACAATTTGTTACGCCATAATCAAGTCAAAAGATGCGAAAGCATGACGCTGCGTTGACAATTTATCAGCAGAACGAGATTTGAGAATGCGGACGGGTAGAACTGGCATCAGAATGACAAAGGCTACGGGCTACAGTGGCAGAGCATGAGCAAGACAGAGAAATGATAGGAAGAGACATCTAGAGAATGGGAGAAAGGGAGCGCAGTGCCAATATGGCGTCACTTCCGGCTCAAAAAAAACATCGCGTTGACATAATGAAACTTAACAGCATAATTGGATGATATTGTCTGGATTTTCTACGATATACCCATTAAAAATGAATAGAACGAGTATAACAAACTTGTGGAAATGTGTGCAACTGGCAGAAAAATGCACATCCGACTCACTACTATTTCAGATTAGCAGCAAACACTGTAGATTTTCATACAACATAGATCATATTTTGAATTGTCGTGTACGCTCGGAAATTAATAATACAGATTTAGAAGCACAGTTTTGAGCATGTGGCTTTAATTTATGGTATGTGTATGTGTATAAGGACCTGGCTGCGGGATATCACCTAGTCGAGTACTGCCAAACTGAGCATTCTCACTTGTTTCATTGTGGCTCGCCCTGATTTTAGTGTCTTCACTCGCGATAAATCAAAAACGTAGCCAGCTCGACGTTGATATCTTTGTCTCCGCTTCCGGTTCTTCTTTCAGCGCTGACATTGAGAAATGCTTCAAAATTGAGGAGCAAAACGAAAATTTGCTTTAAAGAGTTTACTATGGGGAAAAAAACTTACAAATTCTTCGTAGACACTGCCGTCTGCCATTTGTTTTTTTTTTGCCGAGTACGAGTATTTTTATTAAGTTTGCCACGCTTACAATGTCATATCCCAGAGCTCTGGGTCTGTGATTTATCGTTGCTGCTTTGAGGTCGTCTGAGCATCGTTCTGTTTATGCTAAGTCCACAAATCACCGCAATGAAATATAACCAAACTGCAAAACATTAAGCCCAATAGTCTATTCTAGTAGATTTACTGCCGCAATTTTGTCAGAGATGGTAGGGAAATGTTATTGGATCGCTCTCAAATTATATTTCTCTCTCTAAACAATTTTCCAACAATGGCTGATTAATCCATGGACGCTCTTAAGTTGGAATGCATCATGGCAGACAACTGCGCAGTTTTCCATTAACAAAGTCATTTTGCAGCACCACCAATCTCCATTTGCATGATTCAATTGAGAGCTAACAGCTGAAGCTTACAGCCATAGAATGGGGCACTAATAAACTGAAAGACAATAGAACTGGCAAAAAGAGAATCGCTTGCCAAAAACCAATTCAATTTCCAAGTAATGAAAGGGGGAAATTCACTTAATTCCACGTATTGTTAGGTCTGCTGTAATCGAAGCTGCAACTGCAGCCAGAAACCCAAAACGTAACCCAAACAGAACCAGAAACAGATACAGAAACAGAATCAGATACAGAAAATGAAGTTACTGAAACAGGGTCAGAGCTAGTGTCAAATGCGAAACCGCGTAATTGTTTTAAAATTGCGAATTGCAATAAAAAGCGGTAGAAAAAACGCAAAGCAGCGATTGCCATTAAAATAAACGAAATTTCCAATGGATTTTCAAAATAGCAGTGCGCGTTTAACTGAATGCCACCAGAGCCATCAATGTTGTCCCGCTGAGCAGCAACAATGATGATGATGATGATGATGAACACAAAAACAAAGAGTAACGAATGCAAACATGGCCAAAGACAAATGGCGAATAAATAATTTAGTTGCTGGATTAGAGACCCGCAATCCGATTTTGAATTTACACTCAAGTTACTTCCATTAGTGGCATTTGGTTAGCGTGCAAAACTATTGTATATCATTAGGCGCCGTAGCCGCCGCAGCTGCAGTTGTCAACCACCGCACGTCGCTTGCATAATCCATACCCAAACTTATAACACCAACTTGGCACAGGATTTGGCCAGGATAACGATGGCAGCGACAACTACAACGACTGCCACGACGAGGACGATGAGAACATTGTGCCACGCTGTCTGTAATTGTGCCCACAAGATGAAAAAAAGAAACATTCAACATGACGGAATTTAGCATATGTAGAAATGTGCCTCGACGGTGATATACCCTGCATAAATCATCAATTTTAACTTGCTTAGTTTCTGTTAAACAATGATTATTTCTTACATTGATATATAAACATTAAACTGCATTTCTCCGGACAGTTAACCTTTGGGTTTGGAAACTGTTTTCGCAGCGATATGCTATTTATTTTTAATATTTTGAAATAAAATTAGTTTATTGAAGAGCAGTATTAAAGTTAATTAACTTCGAAACTATCAAATATCCTATACAAACATGATTTATTATTGATCTCCAAGTAGATCAGTAGGGTGCTCAAATTAAGTATTAAGACTTATGGAATACATATAGCATATGCATATTCCATTAAAGTATATAATATATCAGTAATATCAGTGTATTTTGAGGTTGATTTAGAAGGCATATTGCTAAAATTATGTATTTTAAAAAGTGTCCAATAAGTACATTTCTTATGGTATTTTGTTGCTAGTTTATTTAAGTTGAATGTCTTTTTAAAGTTTAAGCACGATTGAAAATTCTGACCACATAAATCACATGCTCACTCGTATAATTGATACCAAATCGAGTTTAGGGTATACAACTTTTGCGAGCCAAGCAGTATAACAATACAATACGAGAACACGACAGGATTTGTGTTCTGTATTCCGTATTCCGTGTTCCGTATTCACCGTGCGTTTTGTCTACGCAACGAATGAGTGTCCGCCTTTACGGCTCCCCCTTTGTGTGAATGTATTGTGTGTAGGTGGGGAGGGGGAAGGGGGGAAGGACACTCTATGCGTGCGTGTTAATGCACGAAACTGTAAAGTCCGACCCTTTATTCTAGCCACATCCAGGCAAAAGGCTTTCGATGCATTTCATGCACATTTACACACACGCAACACATAGAAAGTTCAAACTGGGGTCGTCCTGTGGCTTTGTTCTTGAGCCTGTGTTGACAATGTGTGCATTGTGTATGTGCGTGCGTGAGTGTGTGTGTGTGTGTGTATGCATTTCAAATGCAAATTTGCTGCGCACGGTTTTTGCGTTTTGGCAGCATTTGCTGGCTCTGGCTTATTTAAAAGATTTGCTTTGAAACATCGCACTTTACACATGGGTCAAAGCTGAGTCCTCTTGACAAAATGCCTGGGTGCCCAGGAGCCCAGCTTGTTGACTGATTGCTTATTTGTTGCCCCAGAGCCCAGCCAAGTGACTTAGGCCACATTGTGGCTAGGTTAAGACCTTGAGTTCTTTGACTACGATCAATTCTATGCAGTTAATAAAGCAATTTTAATGAGCCACTAAATTTAGAAAAATAAAAGAATTTCCTCAAAATTCAAGCATCAATCAGCTGAAATAATTTTGCAAATCTTGTGCAAGTGTCAGCTGTCAAATATACCAACAAAAGTCGAAGTCCTTAACAAACTTGCTCGCATCCTGCTGCCAGTCAAAAGATGAGTTTTAATTCCAAAAAAGTTTCCTTAAGCCGCACCAGAAAAGTGTCGTCTACAGATGCGCTAATTGACATCTTGCAGCTGCTCTCTCACATGCTTCAAAGTTCATTTGTTCGAACACGACGTGTTAATTTGTGCTTTAAGTGATAAAAGAAATTATGAAATTAAATGGCTGAGAAATGACAGAATTGCCAGATGTCCTTCAAGTGTCGTCACATGGTTATTACTTCATATTGTGCTCAGCAAACATTTATAATTTTGGGACATCGTGTCTGTCAGCTTAATTTACTTTTAAATAATGTTTGTGTCAAAAGCTCATCACCAGCAACTGTTGCCAGCTTAAGGAAGAAGATGTCGAAGATGCTAAGAATGTGTGAGTGGATATTGTATATCATAAATAGTATGAATAGAATGCCACATTATAAGTTAAAACCAGCTCGAAATCGTTCCTGTTGTGGTCCATTGTGCTGGAATGTGCCAAAGTTTGATAGGCTTACTTTAAGCAACAATGCTCTCACATTATCTCACAATGTTCAAACTATTTTGGTATTAATTAATTTAAATTTAATTTGTAAAGTTGCATTACCCCCAACTGCTGCCAGCCTGCAGTTATGCAATTTGAGAAGAGATTTGTGCAGACATTACGCATACGCCGGGTTGGCTTCCGTTTCGTAGATTTTATGCATATTTTACAGTGCGCATGGGAATTCCAATTACATCGCTTGAATTTAATTTCAAAAACTTACAGACTTAAATATTAATATGTTATTTGTGGCTGCAGGCTGGGGCGACATGGCATTCAACCCAAACGCTGAATAAAACCAAATTATGCGCCATTAACTCAAAATAACAGAACTACGTGCGCTAAATAACGAACCATCGCGAACGGGGAGGTGCGGTGCGGTGCGGTGCGGTGCGGTGCGGTGCGGTGCGGTGCGCCAGAGTGTGCATAAATCAGATATAGTATAAATGATTGATTTAATATCAATTCAATTCAAATAATGCACATTAAAATATTTGACTGGCATTCGCCACAGCGCCTGATGACTTGATGATGGCAATGTCTGTGGATGTGCCAGCCTCAATTCAATTGGTATGCAAAGTGAATTTACAAATAAGTAAGAATGTCGAATACCGAGACTGCTCGACTGCCAGATGCCCTGTAGCTTTCTGACACATTCGTAAAGAGCTTAGACAAATTGTATATTCAACGTTATGTGGCGACAGATAAAAGTAAGATAGATATTGGCTAAAAAGGCTTTTGACAGAAATGTATATTGATTAGCACAACATCAGGATACCTTCTACTAGTATTACAGGGTATAAAACACATATACAAATACCCACAGATCCTGACAAAGTTTTAACCCAAAACGGCGCAAACGGAATTTAATAAATACGTGCAATGCATTTCAGATTTTTACATGCTGGCAAAGCTTTTACCATGACCGTAAAAGCCGAAAACGTTAAAACTTTCAACAAAATAATCACCCGCTTGCCTGCAATTAAAGAGGTGAACCCCAACATATTAGGGGGCTTCTGAATGGTTCCAGGATGGAGGGAGGGCGTGCTTCTGTTTGGCATGCGTTGTCACGTACACGTAAAAATGGCGTAAATGTTTTAAAAGTTGCATCAAAGTTGTTATGAAGTATTTGCCAGAAGAGAGAAAGCAAAAGGAGCTGCCATCCCCACACGGGACACACACACATTGAGAACTCTGAAAGTCATTTAAGAAATTGCAACGTTTGCAGAAAGTCACATGAAATTAGCTGCGACATTTTTGGGTCTAAGTAAAATTTAACCTCCGGTTATGGTCTATTTTTGTGTGGGTGGTGTGCAAACTAGGCCAACAATTGACAATGGGAAACAAGAGTTAAGTGTTTGACAAAATTGGGCTTAATGAAATACAAAAGGTGCGAGTGGAATGAGTTTTTGCGATATTTTTGGTTTGTAAGCTAATACAAAATAACTACTAGCTTCTGTATATAATCTTTCAGAGAGGTTAATACGAAAGCTTAATAAGATATATTTTTTTAAATTTCTTTATTGAAATACGAGTGTTTTTTAAAAAATATATAGGTTCTTCATACTACAAAAACTCAGTTTTTATCCAATTGTTGCTATGAGATACTGGGATGATTTTGATCAAATTAAGATAACATCCAACGAACGAAACTAGAAGATTGAAGAACCGAATTCTTATCAAACATAACCAGCTTTTATTAAGCATAATGCAAGTTGTATTCGGTGAGTTTGGTCAGGATATCTTCATAGACAACATGTTTCTTTCATAACAGCACAATATCTCAGAGAGTAAAAAGTTCAATTGATATAAAATTGAGTTATTTGCTTGAAAGACTCTTCTCCCTGGACAGCTCGAAGATAGCTATACCATTATAAGGTTCAGTCAACTCTAATTTAGGTGTGTTTATCACAGGTCAGTCCTACTGTGCCTGGTGTCTCATCATTGACGTCGCATTGTAAACTTGTCTGGCAGTCTGGCTTGGGGCCAATGTGGCAATGTGGTACATGGTTAGTGCATGTTAGTTTCTCAGTGTGTGTGTGTGTGTGTGTTTCTTTTTAGTTAGACGCAGGTGCAGACAGGTAGCTAAAGGTGTGTGCGTGTGGTATCTGATAGGCACAGCTCATTTGGACTATGCTGTGAACGCTGTTTTCCTTTAACCAGTGCTTGTAATTATGGCAAGCCCGATGGCATTTTTGGCATTATTAGGAAATGTTTATTTTAGGCGTTGGTAAATGGCTGACTTAACATGTGCATGTGGCTTAAAGTTGGATTCATAATGCGAAAAAATATAGGATAATTAACCGGAATAAAGCCGATTAATAAAACTTTATGGGCTTATGTAGGTTGATTATTTGAATAAGATATCCCGTTTAATGCATTTGCCAACTTAATGTGACTATGAGAGCTTATATAAGCTTGTTTGAGTAGGAAGATATCCTAGATGCTCTGCTCAATATACAAGAAAAGTGCCAAGATAACTTCTATGTATGAATATCGATCAGCATTAAGGTGCAATTAAATCAATGCTAAGTTAATATTTCTCACAGCATACACAACACACTGAGAACTTATTCAGAACACATTCACATCGCATACGAATACTTGAAGCATATTAATGATGTCTGAGCTGCACTGCTGACATCTGTTGATTTAATAGTCATTTATTAAATGGTAATTACATCCAAGTTAAATCAAACGATTGCTGAGATGCCAAAAGGCGACAGAGCAGAAACGGGGCATCAAGTTTAATTGAGGCTTAATTGGAATGTAATTAAAATTAATAATGCCTTAATATTAAGTGCAAATTGCGGAAGCTTTTGTTCTCATAAAGGCCCAACCTCAATTACAAAATCAAGAATCATTGACATTAACTTACACCAGAACAATGAAAGCTATTTTAAATAATTTAATTAATGTGCGGACAAAGGGGCGTATGTGTGATATTTGTTATGTACTGCTTGTACATAAAGGGTGAAGTTCTTGCTAATAAAATAGCTTGCGGATATTGATTACTTTTTAATGAATATTTGCAATCTGAGAGTTACCTTGCAGAGCTTGTTGTAATTTTGTGAAAATAGTCAAGGCATTTCCGAATCAAATAAAGTACAATATTATTGGTATAGTTAATGTAGTGTTGGCCATGTGCTTAGTTCCTGAGCTTAGAAGCTGATTTTTGCTACCGATGCTTCTATATATAAGCAGCTTTTCCATAATTTGTACTTAGCTACGTATGGTCGTTCTCTGAGGACCTCCGAACGGGTCAAGGTTCCTCCTATCCATATGTAGCTCTCCTTCAGTTTAATCAAACTTTGTTAAGCTCTTAATAACAAGTAAATAATAAAATGAACTTTCATATTTACTCCTCCATCTGGTATCTGACATTTATATAACTCAAAACCAGCTAGTTGCTTGTGCGGCAAGATACACAGCATTTAATCTCACATTTGTTGTGGGTAAACTGCAAAAATAAAGGTGTATTTCCATAAATGCGCTGTCATTTGTAACCCCTGACGTCACTTTAATCACAAACGGCACCCCCGATCCCCCCGCTGGCTAAAGAGCCAGAGAGCGTTGGGTTGGCCCTGAAACTAATTAGAGGAACACATGTTGAAGGGGGTCCACCGCTGGCATGATGAATGCTCCACAAATGTGTCAAAGGAAAGACCATTAGTCATATGAATGCTGTACAAAAGGACATTTTGCAGGATACTGTGCGCTGTCACAGGACATGCGAGCAAAGGTGACCAGTAGTGACCAGTGGAGGATGCTTCTTGCTTAATGGCCTTTGAGTTGATATTTCGCAGTTGAGTTGAGATATAAATAAACATGGTGACAAATTAAATTAGTCATGAAGACATTGAAAATGTGCCTTTGATGAGTAACGGAAAGGTAAAAGATTCATTTCATCATTGTGTGTATTTATTTGGATATCTTTTAAGTAGAAAGAGGGATCCAGCAATGGATTATAACCCTATAAGTCTATTGAGCAAAGGTAGGTAACAGTCTGATATACATATGCATTCTGTTACCATAGATATGCGAGAGTTAACATCAATTCAGGCTCGGCAATTGGATTGTTAACGTCTGGACAAATAGCCCGAGTTGAGTGAATCTCCAGCGAGGCATATTCCCAATTTCACGTTTCATCAGCGTCAGATTGATTGGGGGATTTCGAATGCCTGCAGGCGATTCAAAAGCCGGTTGCAGAACGGAATATAACTGCCGAAACCCGATGTCAAGTTTGATGATTTTCAAGCGACAGTGTCATTGCCATTGAACGGATTGTTGGGACGCACAGTGAGACAAATATAGTTATGTTGCAGTTGAATTTACGCCGTGTGATATCCTTGAGATATTACATGGTATTTATTGAACAATTCGATAAGTTGACTTCTAGTAAATAAAACACCATAGAGTATATCATAGTCATTTATATAAGTTTCAGGCTCGTCGGCATTTATAATTTTTGCATTATTAATAACTGTTGAATATTCATTAAAAATCAACATCGTGTTGTTTGACGTGTGCGATGACTTTGTTGCATTGAGTCCGTTTCGAATAAATTAAATGTCAACACATGTCGCAGAATTCGTCCACTTAATCACGTTGTTAACGCTTCAAGAGCCAGTGCAGCTGAACATTACTTTATCCTTGTGGCAGGACGATGATAAATGAGGCTTCAGTCCATTTCATTGCATTGAAGTGCTTACTTCTCGCTTATTTGCGAAATTTTAAACTTTGGTGAAATCAATTATAAGCTCTGAAATATCATTTCACAGAGTACTTATCAAAATGCGTAAATTGTTATTATTTATTAGTGCCTTTCGGTAACCCCTCTTCCCACAAACGCTATTTAAAATTTAATATTAAGCTTTTAAATATCTTCTTATCGATAATAATCAAAAGTAAAATTTTGTTTTAATTTGTAATACTCAATTAATGAATGAGAAGTTCTTAATTTTTTTAAGGAACAATAATTAAAGCGTGTGAAATTAAATAAGCCTCATATTGTCCAAAATTTAAAATAAAGATAAATTCATAATAATGTCAGCTAAGTAAAATATGATGTAATTAAATAAAAATTAATATTTATTACTCTTTCAGCCAAAAACGGGAACACTAAATTGCAAATTTTACAAATATTTATTTAAAATCTCATATTTGTTTATTTATTGAGCGCATTTTGCCTGAGGATAATTCTTCAAAAACAAAATAAAACCAATTTTGGTTTGCGTTCTATAATTCTGCCCGTATAAATATTTGAGTATTATAAGGTAATACAATGGTTAAATATGGCAGCAAAGCATATGTGAACAACAAATGCAATTTCAAAGCAGCCAGATAAATGGTGGACAATAAAACCGACACATAAAATAAATACGCATAAATTAATACACAAACAAAGCCAACATGGCAACACAAACAGTGAGTGTGTGTGCGTGTGTTTAAGTGTGTGTCTGTGTGTGTATGAATTAGCCCTCTCGGAAATGGCAGCACGCTTTAGGCGCTTCCTGCAATAAATGAATAATGGCAATAGAGCAGAAACTAAAAGCTAGAAAGCAAATCAGGAAATTTGACAGGAAAATTAAAAACAGAATTGACGAGCAAAACGTGCGAATTTAATTGCAAATGGTCGGTTGATTATTGTCAGAGCACAAAATGTGCAATTCGCAGCTAGAGATTGTTATTTAGAATTTTAACTGTGCAGACCATAAAACAGATTGACTTTGAATGAAGCTGTCCCATTGCCCGGACTCTATTCAAGGATTTCTGGATGAGCCATGGTAAATGAGTTGCGATTCGTGTCCCGCTGATGCACACACACACACACACACTCATAATGCAGAGGGAGTGACGGGTGGGATATCGTTTAATGTGCTTAAATCATGCTTTGATGTATTGCCGGCTTTTTAAACCGCTTTTCCATATTAACTCTTGCTAATGTTGCGCACTCTGTGTGTACTTATCGTTTGGCTTAGAATTTGTTATCAATTTTGTATAAATATTCGATTCTTGAATGAATGACAGTTGTAGCTCAAACACATTTTGTGAATAGCAAGGGGTTGGCTTTAAAGTGGCATTGGTTAAGGATCTGTAGGGCATGCTTTGCTGCATAAAAGACTTGAGTTCAAAAAACAGTCTACTATATTTCATACTTCAATGATCAGGCATTTTCATTTGTACTGAACAAAAAGAAAATACAATTGCAATAAAACTCATTTAGTAATTACTGCATTAGCATAAAACAATTTTAATTCACAATTGCTAAGAGATGTTGTGATGTTTGTTGTGTAAGTGTATTATGCTTAGTAGAATATACATTATTTTCTTCGCATTTCAAATATTCAACTGTTTGCCCACACACACACACACACAAGTCTATTGTCGTTGTATTGTTGTTAAGACTTTCTGGTCTTCAGTCTTTGTAGGACCACCAATATAAATTCAGGGCCCAGGGATAAGTGCACCTCGTAGGTTTCGGAGCGTAGCCGCATAAATGTCACGTCGTTAGACGGATCCAGATCCCGGACCACATTGCGTGCCATGGTCGCCAGTGGCTTCAACTGTGCCGCATAGGCAAAGGTGCGCTTGTGGCTGAATGTGGATCGCATGGGTCTGCCGGAGGCATCCATAACGATTATTTCACGTGCACCACGACCCGCAAAATGATTGACAAAGGCATCGCCATCGTAGGCTCTTTTACGGCTACAAAAAGTTCACATAGTATGCTTGAGTTTTAAATTAGTCCTGTATTAATTGTTAGTATCTGAACTTACGGTGCTTCGGAGCGTATATTTGGTTGGCGATTTGATTCTTCGTCCATTTGTATTTTTTATTGTTTAAGTGAGTTTTGTTTTGTTTCCGACGAAGTCAATTTATGAAATGCCTATATAACATTTGAGCAAAACTAAAGTATTGTTATACATTTATCAAAGCTTACTGTTTAGAGTGAAACCCTAAATTACATTTTCTTGTCGATTCTCTCCAAGGCATGAGGTTCTACGTAAGCTAAAGCTAATGCAGGAAAAATATATATAATCCTAGCCTAAGCGGCCCCAAGATATTACTGATTAAGGATTAAGATACTAAAGCCGAGTATTAGTATTAGTATAATAAAGTTATCGAAAGATCGTTCCTGGGGAATCTATATAAAGATAATGATACTGATACGATTTTCATAAAATTAATTCAAAATAGCAGCTCTTCGATTTTAATTAAATTAAGTTATGTAGAATCAATTTAATTTTGAACAATTTAAGATTTTGTGTATTAAAACCAAATCTTTGTTTAATGTTTATACACAAAGTGCAATCCTCTACAAAGGAATGCGTCCACGCAGATATTGCAGAATAGCCGAGGTACCCAAGACTAAAATTTGGTGGCGGGGTTGCCGGAATGGGTTTCCAGTTATCTTCAGGACCGTTAGACTGGTGAGGTTTCCCAGCTCGGGTGGCACCACCCGGATATCATTATTGCGAAGATTCAGGTTGTGAAGGCGCGTCAATGCTCCCAGTCCAATTTCAGTTGCGTCTATGTCTTGAATTCTGTTGTCATTGGCGATGAGTACTTCAAGATTCTCTAGTTCATAGATGCAGGCGGGCAGATTTTCGAATCGATTGTTCGAAATATTCAATTCCTGGAGCGATTTTAGGCCCGCCAGTTCCATTGGCAAAGAACGCAGCATATTGCAGGAAAAGTCACAGGTCCGAAGCTTCGAGAACTGCGATATGAACGAGGGTATGAAGGAGATCTGATTCTTGGTCAATACCAAATCGGTCAGCAGCTCGCACAGCACTTGCAAACCTTGGGGCACTTCGGTCAGCAGATTTCCCTCAAAGTGCACGATGTTAACCAGCTCATTGTGAGCTTTAATGAAGATCTCTTGTGGAACGTTCAACAGTTTTGTCATCTTAACCTTCAGAATACGAGTGTTACGCATCGAATACTTATCCGGAAATATATTATCATTCTCCTCCGAGGGGAATTTGCCACCCTGCTGGCGAGGGCTGTTTAGGCCGTCGCCTACCATTTAATATAAAATATATAAAAATAAGCTTGGAAACTTCAGAGAATTTTAAGTAAGTAAAATTTAATATAGGCATGTACACTGGAGAACGAATATAAGTATACTGAACATAGAATTTTCCTTTGCGAGTACATAGGTTCAATCATAGTAAATGTGTACATTTCAGTCGAGGCTTATATGATTCTTTTGACGTTACGATGACTTTAGATATTATTTGAAGATACATGTCTTTAATTTAAGTTTTCAAAAGTTAAGTTTAAGTTTTTCAAATTTCAAACTATTTAAGCTAATTATCAAGGAGCTAAACAGTTCGTATCTCAAATTTGGTGACTCTAGCTATAGAACTGTGGGATATAGTTTTGACACTCCCGAATTGCGGGTAGGGTTGCCCTGTTTTCGACAAATATCATAGATATCTATCAAGTATTTAATTGTGACCTGTATTGCAATGTATTTAATAAGTACTTAAAAGGCACTCGATAGTAATCATAAATATCTATGTTATCGATTGAAATAGAGTTTCGTTGTTGATCTTGAAATAAAGAAGTCGAAAGTATACGCCGGATAAGCAAGACTAAGACTACAATTCATTCATCATAAAGCTTGGATAGGAAGCTAAGATGCATGATAATTTGAGCAAGATTAATTTTTGACAGATGTTTTAAATTCTCAAAAATGGTTATCACCTCAAATTGATTGGGTGCATTGGGGAAAGCTTGAAATTATATTTAATTGATTCTCCCAATGTGGGAACCAGTTCTGTTAAAAGACTAGTGAGATAATCTATTTGTAATTTTCTATCTATCTATCTTTGGTTTAAGTACGCAACAGCAATGAAATACGTTTAACCTAAACGTGTTAACACACAATTTTATATTTTGCTTGTAGACTTGATGAATTTAAAAAGGCTTACTACAAGCTTCCAAGAAGTCACTTATATAAGACCTGACATGTGCGTACAGAGAAAGACGTAGGTGGCTGAAGGTAGCCTCTACCATAAATTTGTACATAAGGATATTTGATTATGACAATATTTAAAGCACGCCACAGGCTCTGAGGACGACCACATCCTCGTTCTTGGCCAGATGTGCGGTGGCATCCTGAATCCGTTCCAGCAACTGTAGTCCCTTGCGTACTTTGCCAAAGGCAACGCGCTTGCCATTCAATATGGACAACGGCTGAAAGCTGATGGTGAAGTTGAGGGCGGTGCGGGAGCTGCCACGCACATAGCGACAGGGAAAGGATAATATGCCCGCATCCACGCCGTGATTAAGGACCTCAAAGTCATGCTCGATGTTGCTCATATCAATGCTGCGCTCTGGAGTAAGGTTAATGCGTGCCTCTAGCCAAATGGGCGCCAAGGTGCGAGTGAAGCAAATATTGCGGCTGTTTTGGTGTGTGCAGACGCGCATGAACTCCAGCACCACCTGAGGACAGGCTTCCGTGAATAGTTGGATGGCTATACGACCTCGAATGTTGGTGCCCAGCACCTCGACATCCATATAGATCTGTGGACGCAGCAGCTTGCACAGCACGCCCACATCACAGATGTTCATCAGATCCTCGTAGCGATGGAGCACGTGCATCGGCACCTCATAGCTGAATGTCTTGGCCACTTTTGACATGTTGCGTGGTGGCTTGCCCACAAGCGGATCAAATAACTTGCCGCCCGGATTAAACTTTTTGTTAATTTCCTGCTGCTTGCGATCCTTCTCCCGAGCCACATTGGCATTCCGCCAGCGTCCTGCGGCCAGGCGATCTGGCGACTTGGTGAATGTGCGCAGCGTATTGTTGCTCTTCCGATATAGAGCCGTCAGCATTTCCATGTAGGACAGCTCCATGCCATTGCCCTCGATAACCTTCATCTTCGGCGGCGGCAGGCAGGTGTTCACCTTACCCTTGATATGGGCCAGGCGATCGCGATGCTGCCGGTATAGATCCCGCTGCTCATTTATGGCCAAATGAGAGCGCGATTTGATCTTGGGTGTCTGCGAGACGGACATCGGCGCCGGAATGGCCCGCTGATGGTACTTGTGATTGTTCTTCATAGCATTCATATTGATGTTGAAGGTATGGCTGTGCATCTTGGCATCTTTGTTCTCCGCCTCCGTATTACTGTATACGGGCTTGGTCAGCGTGTACGGTCCGCGCTTCACGGCTGCCACATACGGCGTGTTTTGTTGGCCAGTGCCAACCGGCTGCTGCTTTGTCCGCAACTGATTGCTAACTTCTCTAATAAACATTTTTCGCGCGATTTTCCTTAACTTTAACTAGCCAAAACGAAAATGTATACTTGAATTTTTCTCCTGAAAACTCGTTGTGGAATCGAACTGACTAAATCTTGAAAGGGCAAGCCTATGTGGATTTCTGACTTGAATATTGCTTGGGCTGCTCAGATTCCCTTAAGGTATTACTGAGAGTAAAGCTATAAGCTAATCACATATATAAAAATTTAATGAATGTATTTCCGTTACACATGTGTATATTCCAGACTAAATGTATTCTTATCAAAGGTTTTAAAGGAATCGTTCTATTTCTAAGAGTTCTAATGAATTCGTTTTTATATATATAAACTATATTTATACAAATTCGGTTGGGATAATAGAAGGTAACATTCTTCGAAATTATTATAAAATACAAGAAATCGTAGATATTTTAAAACAACAACAGGAATATACAAATTGAGTTTTCCAGATAACAACAAAAATATTCTTATAATACTTGAGTACTCTGCAATTTATCCACCCTTTAATTAATAACATATTTAATTTATCCGGAAAATATTTTTGTGCCTGAAGCAAATAACTACTATAATTCGTTATTACAGGAAACAAAAATGATTGCTGACAAACTGTAAATTGAACGCAATCATGTGGCAAAACTTTAGTGTTTGATAAAAAGGAAAAAAAGAAAAACTTTTTATATAAACGTAAAACTTGGTCGGGCAATGATGCGTGCCAGACAACCTGAGGACAGATGAACCCGTTGCCAATGCTCAGATTGAACATCGATAGTAAAGCAGTATACAACAAACAGACTAAAAAGTATGAAAGCGCCCATTAGAAGGTACCCTGTTCCAAGACTTGACATACCTCAACATAAAACCTATGATGGTATTGGTTTGTTTTTTAAATATTACTTTAAAGTGGATAAGTAAATCCATAAAATTTCTGTAAATATAATTTATATACCTCTTAAAATTTATACTTTATTCCATCATAACGTTTCATACCGTTTTCGTAGGAAATATCAATCGTTTTCGGTGTTATATTCATTGCTGTATGGTAATTGTTTCTTTTAAAAAAATTACTTTGAAGTATAGAAATAAATCCATACAATTTCTCAAAATATAATGTATGTATGTGTTGTCCACAATAACCTATTTTCTTGTATATAGCTCTTAAAATTGATAGTTGATTTCACCATATCGTTTAAAACCGTTTCAGTTCACTGCCAAAGTGAAAACATTTCACAGAACATTTTTAAACATTTTTAAATCCTAATAAGTTGATTGGAATAGGAGATGGGATAAGTCCTTCCCTTTAGGTCAGTTGTTCGATTACACGGTATATGAAAGGGAATTTAAAATCAAAGCCAGTGAACCTAAATTGGTAACCACAACTGCATGTAATCTGGTTGATTCACAGACGAATTCAGAACAGAAGGTTGATTATGGCCAATGTGGCTGATTCTGATTGCAAAATGCTCAATCAGAAAAGAGAATTTCAACAAATTTATGGCCTGAATAAACGATATTCGCATAGTGCAGTATTCATTTCATATTGCTTTGACTATTAACTAACTAACCTGGCCAACTTTGCTAGATATTGCTGGAGTGGCAAAAGCACGTGTTTGCATATAAGTAATATTCAATGCACACTGATAATAATCTTTAAAACACTTCTTAATCTTTCAAATAAAATATTCAGTATTTATAAAAAGTATTGTAAGAAACCCAAAAAATGCTGCTTAATTAACCTCGATTAAACTAACTTGATGCACAATAAAAGGGCAGATTTTGCTTATGATTATGTTAACCAATGTCAATCAATAACTTGTTCATTTTTTGCAATTTAATTACTCTAACTAATATTATAAAGTAGGCTCGTCTGGGTGAAATTTATTTACAAAATATGCCGAATTGTTTTCACATTGAAACTAAACTGTTTGTTTATTAATGAAATTTGTATGGCAAGCTTCAATTAATTACTTGCAAATGTTACAAAATTAACATTTGCGGTAATGTAAACGTGTTTGCGCATAATTAGGGATTTAATTAAAATTTGCATTTGATTACATCAACGGTTTCTGGCCCTTTATACTTCTAAAACTTTTTACTGCATTGCATGATTTAAATGTCTGTTTTATTTTTTGGTTTGTGTAATTATTTAACCGCGATTATCAACTCGATTTAACTTTGCTGAAATATATGAAGATTTGACTCAGTCTTTTGCAGAGCTTAAATATAACAATCCATATATTTTGGCAGCTGTAAAGAAAATATTTTCAGATAGTATTTCAGAAATCAGCATAGCTAATAATTATGATACAAAACGCTAATGTTAAATGCACTATATTTAATACAATATATAGTGTTTTGTTAGCCATTGCCATTAAAGTTCCATTTGGTATATTTAATGCGCTTTTTGTATATGAATCCTTAAATTTGCCATATATTTTGCTTATAATTCCAGTACTGGTAAATAACTGCCAGTTGCAATTAAATAAAGTTTCAGTATTCTTTCTTTTGTCTGATTTTGTGTGTGTGCTTGCATAATCAATGGCATAAATAATATCAAGGGCATCTGGTGCCCGCATAAACAGTAAAAACTCAATCGATTTGCATTAATTGAATGTTAATACGGTAAAGATTTTGCGGTAACAATTAAATGATTAATGGCACCATTTTTTTATTGGACGCAGAAGCGCGTGTCTCTGTCAAGAGCTGAATAATAATGAGCTGCAGGACGAACCCTTATGGTAGTGTCAATAGTATGGCATGGAGCTGCTTTGTGCATATGCTGTGGAATAAGATCAAGGACACCAGTGACTGGGGGGTAGGCTATCAGGCGGCTTATCACTCAACAATCAATGATGACACTGACAGGAACGATGTTTGGGGCTGCTGTAGACGGCGCACCACTTAAGCGCTTTTGTTCTCAGCTGCCACACAGTTGCACGAGCTGCACCACCCACGCACGCCACTTGATCCTGCTCCAAGTGTGTCATGAAGAACTGCTTAAGCTCTGTATTTGTACTTATTTTTCTTGAGCCTGTCAGACCTGTAACTGTAGTTGTTGGATTGTTGTGTGTGTTTTGCATGTGGCACGCTCGATTTCATATTTCAACGTTCAACTTGAAAATGTGTCAACAATGAGGCGCCCAACACTTGAGGCACTCACTCACAAATGTAAGCAGCTAGAGATACCGACTGCTGTCAATTTAATCAAATTTAATCGTCGCTTCTTGCATTTTCACAATTTCATTCATTTGACCTAAAAACTCCAATGTAAAATTGCAGACATTGTATTTTATAAACATTTTGCATGTCTTGCTGGTAAATTGAATCAATTTAAGCAGCTGTAAAGTTCCATCAGGCTTACAAATATTATTAAATACATTTAAGGCATTTACAGTTCATAGCTTAAGTCTTTCTAAGTGGTTCTCAAAAATTTAATATGATTTATATATTTTTAAATTAAAGCTAACTTGCATTATTGATTACAATTACATTTTAAAAATGTTGTTGTATGTAATATTACATAACAGTTTAAAATACACGACTCATTTCCCTCGATGATGCTTTTAGACGCTTACAAAGTATCCTCTTAAGCACCCAAATGTACCCAAAAGTACCAAAAATATATTTAGCTTGAAGCACTTAAAGCTCGCTCTCAGTTCAGTTTTTCTTCGTTTGCACATTTATTTTATTTCGCATGATTTGGTATTGTATTCAAAACCATATAGGGGCCAACCACCAAAAGTGTGTCTGACCTTGCTGTCTCGTATGACACACGCACACACACACACACGCACACACACGGACAGCCATCAACTTTTATGCTTTTATGTTTTCATATTTTGGGGTTTTTTATGGC
Source organism: Hirtodrosophila confusa (assembly GCA_035043065.1). NCBI lineage: Eukaryota > Metazoa > Arthropoda > Insecta > Diptera > Drosophilidae > Hirtodrosophila > Hirtodrosophila confusa. The sequence continues at coordinate 5,992,749 of JAWNNI010000160.1, read as the reverse complement.
GGCTACCAAATGGAAACAAAAGCCAACAACCGAGAGTTAAGAGCATAATGGAGCATAAATGCTTTGACTGTATAAATGTGATTTCATGTTGTACACTTTAACGCGTTTCTCGGCATGTCCTACGCATATCAACTCACAGGACCTCTCGTCGTACGCCACCTATTTGAATTTTAATATATTTCTTTATAATCTTGGCTTTTTCCGTGTTCAAGTATGAACATGGGGTGTTTCGGCGTTAAGAAGCTCGCAGGATATTTTTAATCAAATAAATATAAAACTACTTTCCTGTACTTTAACATTAAGAACAAAGAGATGTTATTAGCAGAATGTGTGAAGTCTTAAACTGTACAATTTTCTGTCTAGACACTAAGAAATGTAAAACATTTCCGATCCTAAGTAAACATAAGATAGTTCCGCACGGAGACGAACTTTCAGCTCCCGATAGTCTTAGACAGATAAGTCATATGTATGCAAAGTAGTCTAGTGGTAAGTAGACCGCTCGGTCGCGAGTTAGTACGAACCTAAACGTCGTCGTGTATTATGGCTTATACTGCGAGTCTTTAACTTTTGCCGTTCGATCAAAATTCTCTTAAGTTGCACACTTTAGTATTTAAGGAATGATTGTTAAAAGCTTTGATTAACTGCACGAGTGTACTTTAATTAATTGAATTAAATTTTGAACGGTGGGTTGAACTGAGTATATTATACACAAGTTTATGTAGGCTTATGTGAAGTGCCCTTTCACACTCCACATAAGTTTCTTGCCACATTGATTCACAAATTGCTGGGCCATAAGCACATCAGTTAATTAATGCCATTAATGTCTTGACAGCAGCTCGCAAGGCAACTAATTAACCAAATTGACAAATTGCCACAGCATCCACCCAAAAAGGATATCACTTCACGGGCAACTTAATTAACAACAATCCAAGGTGTTAACGTGACGATAGCAGCTTTTAAGCCACCAAAAATATATTATCTAATTTTTAGATGTACTTATAAAGGCAATGTCAATGGCAGTCGGTTCGTTGGTTGGGTGGTTGGGTGGTTGGGTGGAGGTGAAAGCTGAGAGCCACACAACCCCATACATTAGGAACATTTAGGGCCATTTCAAGGGTTGGCAAGTGTTTGGGCCCAAATATAGGTAAGTAGCTTACCTTTTGTGTCGAAGCACTGAAACGAGACAAGAGAAGCAAAATGTTAAATATGGCCATGTTTCAGATAAGATCGGACTTAAACTGAGCGTGTAATCCCGAAACAATTTTAGAACCTTAAGCCAAAGACGTTACGACATGGAAGCCAATTAGGTTAATGCTCTTGAAGGTACCGGAGCCTAACAGGCCCCCACCACCTACCACATGCCACATGCCACATACCTTACACCCACCTTTCAACGTGTAATGTTTATATACTTATCAACTTTACTTACTCGTATTTGGATGCTGAGCGCATAAAGCAGATTACATTTTAACAGCAGTGCACTTGGGCGTTAAGGATTCGTCCTTATTCTTCTTAATATTAACAAATTTTTAACTTTTCCTTAGACAGACTTAGGCAGACTTAATGAAAAGTCTGATGGAGACTTGAACAACTGAGTTGATTCGGCTGAGTTATAAAACTGTTTACCTCTGCAGATTCTTATATGGCCATAAATGGAATAGTTTTTAATTACATTGAAACGAAGTTCTGTATCGCAAAGTCCTTTCAGAAATGATGAAAATCTAGCAAAGCAAACAGGAATGCAAGGCGCTGGCGTGCAGTTAAATTGGAATTCAAAGCTCTCCACTCATTCAATTCATACATTGTTTTAGCCAAGAACCAGTTAAAGATGACTGTTTTTGAGACACTCACAAAGGACTGCACACACACACACACACACACACACACACACACACACACACATACACACATACACATATATATAGAAGTCACACATATGCATTCATAAATACTCGTATGTGCGCAACAGGGATTCGCACAGAATTCGCTGTTAGAAGCAATTTATCAAAACATTGCATAACAATGGAGCTAGGGCCTTGTAAAACCAAAAAGGATATTCAAAACAACTTTAACTTTGTGCTCAAACGGATTGAACACGTGTTAACAACATAAATGCATAACAGTTAGCCCCTCCCACAGCAGGAAAGCCAGCTTTTTGTGCTGTGCATATCCTTGGCACTGCAAATCCTCCATTTTCAAGGGAGTTTCGCCAACTGCTATCAAATTGTTTTTCTTAAAAAGTTGTATAGAATTGTAACTATCAATTAAAGTTGCCTATTCCAATATATTATTTTTCTTATAGTGAAAATGGAACTGCTTCCTTAACTTTGACATTTTAAGCTGGTTTTATTACCGCAAAACTTATTGTGGCTTTTTTTGAATTTAATATAAAACATTGCTTTGATCTCGCTTTCGTTTGAAAGTTAAGAATACAAAGGTGACACGGATTAAAAAACATCTATAACAATACGAGTATAATGTACATACGTGTACCAAAAATCAAACCTATTTAAGGAAGTTGAATGCTTTTAGCTAATTAAATTGAACTTAAGACCAAATGTGGTCGGTACAGCTCATACAGTTTCCGAAATTCTGAATAGCTCAAAGTGATTTGAAAGGCACTATGTAGTATGAGTATGTATTAAAAATGCTGCTAGAGGTACTTAATTTATATTAAGCCTTTCGTGTTCCCTTTGAAAAGTAAACTTTTGTTATTAAATTTCCGAGGTTGGTCGTGGTTATTACAAGCTCAGTTAAGACATTAATTGGCCTCTGCCGGCTGTCAATGCTAATTATAAAATCACAATAAAATGGATTTTAAGCCTCTTGGTTGTTTGGCTTTTGAATATACTCGTAACCGCAAGGCATCTGCTGCAAAAAATACTTTACAAAGTACAGAAAAGGCAGGAATCATAAATTAAAATCAAAAGGCAGAAGCTGTGTAATAAAACTGAGAAAACTTTGCTAAATGGTGCCTTAAAAGGAAGGCAGGGAATATAAAAAGGCTCCTGTGGCCATGCATATACACATGTGAAAAGTCAAACACACACACACACACAGAGAGAGAGAGAGACAAATGGAGGTGGCCACAAAAGCAGCTGTAAAATAGTTTTTCATATCCGCTGGCAACTTGCATTGTACTGCGTCCTTCCTGGTGTGTGTGTGTGTGTGTGTGTGTGTGTGTGTGGGTCTTTGTCACCTGCAGTGGGAGGCTGTTGTTGCTGTTGATATCCTGTGCCCCTGTCAGCTGTATGATTGCGCATTCATAACATTTCCTACCACCACTCTCCGCATCCTGTGGCTGTCTTTGCAATTGGTACACAGCAATGAATACAAAGCTCCTTTTTCTCATTTTGCTTGCGGAAATTTGCACTGCAGTGCAAATCAAAGTCACTCTCTGTGCTATTGACAACACACACAAGTAAACACACACACTCACACACACACGAACTGGCTTGCACACAAAGTATCTGTCACAAAATAAACTTTGATTTATTTATATACACTTTGCACTCTGCTTTTTAGCCCTCGGGCAAAGTCTTTCAAGTCATGGTAAATATTTTGTTGCCTCTTTCTAGGAGCCAAGCAGCTGCATAGGCGGCATGCGTGTGTGTGTGTGCGTGTGTGTGTGTTAGAGTGGGTGTGTACATTTTCCTGTTGCTATGCTTGAACTTTGCACTTTCAAGTTCATTTTGAACTAAACTGTGTATCTTTGTGCTCCAGGTAGCAAATACACAACTCTCACACACAAACAGCATACAAACATACATACACTGGCACACTCGCACACTCGCACACACACCCACACACCCACCAGGCTGCCACAATTTGCAGACAATTTATTTCCCAGACAATTAGAAAGTAGTTTTCCCTGATGCAACGCCTGTCAAAAGTGAATCAAATTGTCATTACGAGTATTATGATAATTCAAAGCACCGCAGACAAACACACACAGGCAAACACAAACACACACAGACACACACGCATACACAAGCGACCATAAACAACATTTTTGGGTATTTAACGGTTCATATAAACACATACTATGTTTTTAATGGAATTAGTAATTAAATTGCATTACGTGCCAACCAACCACTGCAAATTAAAAATCGAAATGTTTTGTAATATGTAAATGTTGTCTGTAAATGCAAAAATAATAATATCGACTAAGAGTTACATTTGAATTAATTACAAGTTTAAATATGACATTGCATGTGTATGTCAACGTTTTGATTTCTGATACATATATATATTTTTACTCCCTGTACCCATAAAATGGGTAAAAAGGGGGTATTGGATTTGTGCAAAAGTATGTAACAGGCAGTAGGAGACATCTCCGACCCTATAAAGTATATATATTCTTGATCAGTATCAAAAGAGATTTCGATTTGGCCATGTCCGTCTGTCTGTCCGTCTGTCTGTCTGTCCGTCTGTCCGTCTGTCTGTCTGTCCGGATGAACGCGTCGACCTCAGCAACTATAATAGCTAGAGACACCAAATTTGGAAGGTAGGTTCCTGTATAGCATACGCAGATCAAGTTTGTTTCATATTTCAGATATCTCCCCCGTTCCCCCGCAAATCGATTAAAACCGTTTTACAGTAACAATTTTCAAGATATAGCTTTAAGATTTGGCATGTACGATACTTTAGTCTCTCCTAATCTACTGTTAAAATTTCAAGTCGATCGGATAATAAACACGGAAGTTATTCACGAAAGAAGATTCAGTAATGCAGCGAGAGGGGGAAGAAGAAGCACAGCCACTTTTGCCGCCTGTGTGCGTGCGTCTTTGTGTATGTGTGTGTGTATGGGTAAGTGGACTTAGATGTGATTGGATGTTTTAGACCTGGGTACAGGGAGTTTCGTAGTCGGGTATACTCGACTATAGCATTCTTACTTGTTTTATCTTGCAAAAATTTGCATACTTATTTAACTGGTTAAATACATTTGGCATTCGCATCTGATTATCAAAGTAGCTGTTAGTTTTATATTTAAAACTAAACTAAAATATTTCATCTTTCAAGATTCTTATAATCTATTAAATGCTCGAAAGCGCAAACTAAATTCGCCGTAGATTTTTCTTTAGAATTTGAATTCCCTTATTTTTAACTCCCATTTTTGTATTTGTTTTTCAGAAAATGACCATCCCATATATCGAATATACGAGTGTATATACTAAGTATATATGAATGATTGATTTATGCAAATCCAAGCAGTGAAAGATCAAATATTTTCGGTGAGAAATGTGCAAGAATAAATAAGCATCTTGCTCGAGCACTCGCCTTCAAGCTGTCATATCACAAGTACTCGCAACGCGCAATCATTCATGCCAGAACTTACTCCTAGACAGGACTCACAGGTCCTGTGCTGCAGCTCAGGTAAGCTGGTAGTTGAGCGTATTACTAGAATACAATAGAAAGGAAAGATGCCTTCGTATAGCTGCGTGGCTGCAACAGCAACACTTGCATCTTTGTCAGGTTCTTCATGTATTTGCCATGACAATCACTTGGTGCAGCTTTCAGCTGATGGGGATAACGAAAATCACGCTGAGTCCTGCCAGCTGCTTCGTCCTGCAGGTCCGCATATTATGGCATCAGCTTTTACGCGGATTTATGCAGATAATCTGTGCAACAAGTTCGACAAGCTTGTAGTATTGCTAGAAGACTAAAGTACGAATATTACAGAGTTTTCCTTTAAGCAGCAATTACGTAAAATAAGCACAAGATTTCGATCTTAATTAGTTGTCAGCTAAGGAGAGCTCAGAGTCGAATATTAAGTATGTATTTTTAAAAGGTTCACCCTTGAATTCTTATTATATTAGCCCTGAGTAGTATCGTCGTACTTGCTACTACTTCGCTGTGAATATCGTGACTGAATATTGAGGTTAACAGGTTCTGCTATCACAGTCACAGTTCTAATAACATTCACAGTTTCGATAGTACCAGCTGTTAATGTTTCTTTACTTTCTTTGAATAGTAGGAGCAGAAATTTCCATATCCGGTCGAGTTTTACCAGATCAAGCCTTACTTTTTTAATGACTACAGTCACTGTTATCCAGGAGCAACAGTCACAGTTGTCACAACAACAAAACAACGCTCATCTCTACTGCCCACCTGTTGTGTTTCTAATCCTGTTTCACTTTCCTTGCTTCCTTGAACTGGAATGCTCTACGAGATACACTCAAAAGCTGTTTGGAAAACATTTCAGCTCATCTTCGACCTCTGACACGCCACTTAAGAGCAACAATTTTTATTTGCATGCTTCTGCATCGTACCCTTTTGCATACCAAAGATATTCTAGACTTCCGTGCAACGTTTCGTTGCAGCGCAAAACAGCATGTGCAGCCATTGCGGATAATCTTAGATAGTTGCTGCCCTTAAATGTCGTAGGATGGTTGGGTAAACAGCTTGAATATACTTATGTATGTGTACACACCATATGTAAGTATCTACATGTATGTACATGCACTCATAATGTATGAGGTTTGCGTTTATGGCGCAAATATGAAGTTGTTGCTGAGTAAGGCGCAGCATGTGGCACAACAGTGCAATTTGTTTGCTTATTATGATAAAATTTGTATTTTGTATAATCTCTCTATGCATGTCTCACATGAAATTGCACCCAAGTACGCACAAACACGCCCAATAATTCTCATAGTTCGCGCGGTTTCATGGTTTATTGGTGGCACGTTGCATCAAATGGAAGCACGTAAAACCACTTTCATACTTTTCTATAATAAAGTATGGATTGAGTTCTCTTTTGAATAACATAATCGATGAGCACTTATAGCCTTGACCTTATTTTACGTTTAGACACAGGAACTTAAGGATATAACAGCAGTCTTTGGGTTGCCCAAGATTTAATGCAACTTTTATTAAAATTAAAAAATCCAATGGCAACTATAGGAAATACTCGTACATCTGGTCTTAGGCTTAATTTTTAATTAAATTGTTTATTTTTATAGCTTTTACTTTGCGTGTATGAAATGTATACTTCTTCGATTCCATTGTTATCAGGGAGTTTGAGATTGAAATAATTAGTTTATAAGAACTCATCTTTGGTGAATAGGTTAAGAGGCCTTTAAGCCCAAAAAGGAGCATCTGTAGAAGTTTCATCAACATAGTTGCAACTGTTAACTGTTAACTGTCTGCTTTAAGTCGTTACATATGAGATGACAATATAATAATGGTATTTAAAGTGAACATAACTTAAATTTAACTTAAATTGCTTATCGTCGTTCATTTCTTGTAATAGACTGAGATATGGAATTACGGCTAATCTTAAAACAATATTTCGTTTAAAATTAAATGTAATATTTATTATTTACATATTCGCCCTGCAGGCATCGCCTACCAAGGCTTGATAAATAAATAATCCAGTGGCTTTGATCTCAAGTTTTCAATTGAAATATGAGTTAATATTGATTAAATAGAGATACGCTGAATCATTGGTTAGGTTGGGCCCACAGTTTTCCTGAGTTTGGGTAATAACACGTTCAATTTGTCTTGTTTTTGCAAGTTGCTTGCGTATGCAAATTTATACAATTGTTTACATTTATCAGGCACATTTAAGCAACAAAGCAATCTCAATAAACTGCAATTGCTAATGTTTCCAGCTCAGTCCCTTGGCAATTGATCCATAAATGCCGCACAATTCTGACTACGATTAAATGAATATGTCTGCCATGTGTGTGTCAGCCAAGCGCAATTTCAGAGCGCACTACGTGGAATCTGAAGGCGCCGGCAAAGTTTCAAGAAAGTTGAACAACGCCCACAAATCAATTGAATGGCAACGGCTTTCAGGAGTTGTCATTTCCTCCTTGGAAGGCAGCCTTGCTTTGATTAACTCGCAGCTGGAGCAAAATACAATGAAGTAACGAAGTTTTTGCCATTGATGCAGGATAACTTCATAAAACGAATGCTTACCTATATGGTGGACCATAAAGGTAAGGTAATAATTGCTAAGGAAGGTAAGCTAATGTTGCTCATTAACAAACAAATGGTTCCAATTGTTATTGCGCTCCCAACTGCTAATTAAGTATACCTATTAAATGAATTATTATACTTGCATAATGAAAGTTTAGACATTCACATTATTTTGAGAAAGCAATTCGTTTTTAGTGTTAGTTTTCTGATCACCTTATCAAAGATCCTTACAATATTTTTGGTACTGAGGGTATTGACCAAATATTGCTTGCTATTTCATCAAGTATAGCAAATATATTTTAGATTTATTACGAATCTAATATCATTAATTACTTGTTCGAAGTAAGCCAGCAATAGCAATAATAAAATAATGAATTGAGAGTTCTTTTATTAAATTAAAATCTTACTTCTGAACTCTAATTTAATAAGCCAGTTGGGCTATACTTATAAAGACTTTCAAAACTTGTTCCGAGTAAGTTTATTTTGTGGCCAAAGATCATGCCAAAAATTAAAATAATTTCAACTTTACCATACTTAACTCTTAATTCAGAATGAATCCTTTGGCGTACATCCCAAGAAGTTTATTGTGAAAAACTCATCGTTGTTCACCCCTATCCTTATTCTAAAATTCTGTTTTTCTTCTATTGAAGCATTTATTCATGTGAGTGTGCTGCCAAAAATATAAACAAGGCCAAGTAACACATTTCATGACCCTCTGCAAGGATATACAAGTACAAATACATTTGTTCATACAAGTATTTTGCATGGTGTTCTTATACTATGTTCCCGAAGGGAAAAATAGTATATTGGGTTTGCGAAATGTCCGTCTGTCCGTCTGTCCGTATGAACGCAATTTTTTGCCTTTATCTTTAAGCTAGAGCAACCAAACTTGGTACACATGTTGGTGTATATCCTCAATTTATGAAGTATCGAGATCGACCAACCACCACCACCCCATCCCCTACAATTTGAGGAAAACCTGTATCTTCCCCAATTTTAAAGCTATAGTCACCAAATTTGGCATACATACTAATGTTAAGATTCCCGACAGATCTGCATCAAAAATATTTTGATCCCCCCACCCCCACCACCACAAATCGGCATATGATATCCCCAAAACACGTTTTTCAAGGGGTATATCTCCTACAGTTTCAAAGATAGAGTTACCTAATTTGGCATACAGACTAATGTTGACCGCTTGGATAAATCTGCACCAAAAATATTTTGATCCCCCCACCCCCACCCCCGCAAAGGAGCATTACCTATATCTCCCACACCTGTACAGTTTTTATCGCGTCTCTTTCCGAACCCACAAATAACCAAATTATATAGGACTAGGAACATAGTATTCTGCAGTCGGGTGCGTCCGACTGCAACGTTCTTACTTGTTCTTCTTGAGTTAGGAATTTTTTGGCGCGTTGCAGATAAATAAAATTTTACAGCAACTGCGGGCCATATTCCCCTGAATATGTATTTGTATTTTTATACAGCATTTAAATGCAGACAATTTAACGGCGTTTTTAGAGCGCGCGCGACGGAAACTGGCGAAGTGGGCCGTGTATTTTCACATGTTATACTCGTAGTAAGTGTAGCTTGTTGTTGTTTTTGTTGCTGCCACCTGTCGCCGTGGGCGTGGTAACTGATATTTCAGGCCCGCTTGCTTCCATGTAGGTTCCCCGGCGCCACCGTGTCTGGTCACCGTTGGACAGGCACACACACGGCGTATGAGTAATCCACATGATGTGGCGGGTTCGCTGGTGTTGCCGCAGCTGCTGCCGCAAGTTTTTGCCAAAGTACGAGTAAATTAAATTTGTGCTGTGAGTTTAGCTTAAATGGAAACTTTCCGTTTTGTCAGCCCATCTCAAGCTCTGCCCCTTGCTCCGTAGCTACCTCTACCATCATGTTGCCTGTCTTAGTTTAGTGGGTCTTAATTAAAAGCCGACTCGTCGCGAGCAACTTGAGGCAGTGTTTTTGTGCGACCGTTGATGCTTAATTAAAATACTTATACGACATGTTGTACGTCGCCAGATGAGATGTGTGTCAACAGCTGCTAATGCCACACCTGGAGCATCGTGTGCAGGTGTGCGGCATGTGAACCAAGTGTTTTCTCACCCCACTGCCTGTTTGTGTTTGTCTGGCCGATTTCTTTCCACTCGTACTTGTCACCCCGCCCCGTTTCGTTGCCATTCATGTTCTCATACTCGTTCTGGTTGTCGCTTTGGCAAAGTGCGCAATCCACGCTAATTTGCAATCCCCGCAAAATGACACAGCCATACATCCAGAGTATATCCAGCCCAGTTGCCGTCACAGTCAAGAGACACTTGAATCTTGAATCTCTGCTGCCTTATTTCACATTTGGTTTTGTCAGTGAGGTCTTTGGGAACAGAAGATTGCAGCCAGCTTTTGTTGACACAAAAAAGTGGGTTTGTTAGGATTAAATTGCAGAAACAAACGAAGTTAACTTTCAGGCATATCTTTGACTGTTTTGAAAATGCTTTATTAATTGCTCTTTGTTCACATTACTTACAAATTTACACTTCCCAATTACAATATGTAAGTTACATTTCAATTTACTCAAATTTCCGAATTACATTGAATTGAAGAGCTTATTTCAGTAATTATTAATTTACTGAACATCTGGCTGCTCTATCTCTGCTAATATGCTTGTAAAAATATCCGATTCTTAAAACTAAAAACCTTTCCCCAATTCTTGCATTTGCACTTATAATACTTATAATGCATATAGTATTAATCCAAGTATTTCTACTAGGTATTAGGCACATTGGATAAGGACTTCCATGTCTTTAACGCCAAGTTTGAGTTCGACTGGGTAAATTTTTTGACGTCTTATGAAGTAGTGCATCACTCAACTGGTTAGCTCCAGCTGCTGATCTCATTGTTCCTGAGCGATCTGGTACGAATGCTATCTGAACTTGACCTAAAGAACATTTTGACAATTTCGAATTTGAGAGAAATTGAGTAGTGTCATCAGCTTTTATACCATTTGACATATTTTTAGACCCTTTTTCTTGTGGACTTTTAGTTGTCCTATTCTGTCCAAGTTCGAACTTAAATGTAGTATTTTCTTGTAATATAAATGGCAAATCCTTTTCACATGTCTTAACAACCTGCATAGCACTCGGGCACGCCCCAGCTGGAGGGTCATCCTCGTAGCACACGTTTCTATCACAATCAAAGTCATCTACATTTTCAATGGGAGGCATGCCGCGATGGTGAAAACACTTGATAGGACACTCTGTGACGCACTGTTTATACGGTTGCTCCTCAGAAGCCATTTTGGTTATTTTAATACAGTTGTTAAAAATCTGGTGGCGTTCACTCTCCTGTTGCTGCCGACAATTCTCCCGATGCTCGTACTTCCTGTAGGCCAAGTCCGCCTTGGAGTGGTAGCCTGGCCAGCAATAATCGCGTATTTTGCTTCTACGCACCATTCGACCCTCTGGCACCATGTCTATTTGGTTCTTACGACGGTAAGCCTCCACTGCCTTAACCATCGGGAATATAGGTCGTCCTAACTTACGTGCCTTCGACATATCCTTGACGGCGTTTTTAAAGAAGATTACGTCCTCATCCAAATAAGGATCCTCCACACAAGCAGTCATTCGCATTAGCTCCTCTTGACGTTGCGCCAGGAACTCCTCCCTCTGGCCGTAGAGAATGTCACGTAGTTCGGCAGTTACTTTATCTTGTTGTTGCTTTGCCTTCACAGAGAATCCTGTATTGGCTTCCTCGTTTTTAAACCGTCTGGCAATTTCAAAGCGACGTATCTGCGCTTCTCGTTGACGTTTCTCCTCAGCCTGCCTGCGCTCCACCAACTGATAGGCACGTCGCTGCTTGGACAACTCCTCTAGCTCACATTGGCGACGTGCCTCATCCATCTGCACCTCAGCTTCATACCTTTCCACCACACTGTCCTGAAGATCTTGGTCTTTCCGTTTCATCGCCTGCTGCAGTTGGCAGATCTTTACAGCGCGGGCCTCGCGTTCTCGAATCACTTGGGCTCGAATTTTTTTGATTTCTTTTCCGGAACGTGTATCCAGATTGCGATTTGCCACTTGTGCTACACAGATTACTCGGTCAGCGATCTTGTCACAATTTTTCTCATCTATTGGAAAAGTTGTTATTCAGTTAGGGTTTCATGGATTTCGAGCTTATTTGTAAACTTACATTGTGCAATATCGGCCTTCTCCTTAAGAGCATCTCGATAAGCACGACGGCAAAATTCGCGTTTCTTTTTCTTCAGCTCCTTGGCGGCCTTCTGCTCTTTCTCCTGCAGGCATTTGTATTGCGCCCGCTCTACAATAATCTCGCATAGCTCCTGCTCCTTCTCCTCCAGTCTACGCTGACGTCTTTCTTCGAGGTCCTTCAAGAAATATTCACGAACTGCGTTTGCTTTCTCCTCTTGTATTGCTTTCTCTTGTTCCTCTGTAACACCGCAAAATGGTATCAATAGCTCAGGACACTGTTCCTCGTCTAGACGTTGCTGACGTAGGGCATCCTCAGAGATTTCACGATTCAGTTTATCATTAAACCTTCGTTGATGGATTACTTCGCTCTCTAGCAGGGCCTGGTGAAGAGCTCGTTGACCTGGCTTCAAGCCCTTCAGTATCCGATTAGCTCGCATGATGCGTTCTTTGCGTAGCTGATCGTCCTCTAATTTGACTTGCCTTCTCAAAATTTCAGCTTCCTTTAGTTCCAGATTAATTCTTTCCTGCTTTTCTTCAGCTAGAGATTGATTGCCAATGTATGTAAAGCAGTTGCATAACGCATCGCTGCCCTCCTTGAGGTATTGCATATAGCGATTCTCCTCCTTTATCGCTGCCAACTTTTCGTGCTTTTCGTCCATGCGAGACCTGGACATAATGGCATTATAGCGTTTGGCTGAGATCACTAGGGGCTGAAGGGTGCGATTTTTCAAGAATTCAGTGTGGCCGGCCTTTGCCGTGCACGCTTTGTTCATCTGCATTCTCAACATGATTATCAAGAAAATGTGATGGACTTTGCGAAAGATTGTTTTAACCGCGGAATTCTATCGATTTCGCGGAATTTTTTTATTTTGAAAAGTGTATTTGTTTTAAGTGTGATTTGTGATGTGTTTCTTTGTTTGTTTTATAAGATTTACTATTTGGAGCACCTAAGGTTACTATGTCGACTTCTAATCGTCGCACGCCACGAAAATCAGTCTGTTTTACAGCTGACAGATCCATTTCCTTTGTCCAATTTTCGTGAGGTTCACATTAGTGAATATGTTAAATTTGGTGACTCTAGCTATATAATGTATACAATATATGTTTTAGGCAAGTTGCAAGGGCGAATTGGAGAGTGAACAGAAACATGACTCCATCAATCGAGAATATAGTTTACTAACATGTGTACCAAATATTGCTGCCCTACCTTCATGTGTCCTTTTGAAAACAGATTATAAGGTGGCTATGATCAAAAAATTCAAGAATATTTAGGGTACATCTTTCCGGTCCCTGCTAAGCAGATCTGTAAAATATAAATTATAATCCAAATTTTCCTTAAATCTATTCCCCTTTATTTACTCTTTTACATTATAATAAGTATAATTACTACTAAAATTACAATATGGAAGTTCCATTTAAATCGCCAATGCTCTTGGTGTTTCAAGAACTATTTTCAATTAATAATTATCGAAGTATTCAAAGTGTGCTTGCAAATCTATGACAAAGATATAAAGGATATCATTTCATGAATATACCGCTAGAAACAAATATTCATGCCATAGCTGGATTTTCCCAGTATTCTATTGTAATAACACAATCCAATAATTCCCATCGGATAACGATTTCGAGTTATCTAACGCCAAATTGGATTGGATGTAGCTTTTTGAACTGGTGCTTCACATAACTGGTTCGCTCCACCTACTGATCGCAGTGTTCCTGAGCGATTTGGTACGCGAGCGATCTGATCGTGACTTAAATGGGCTTTTGACAATTTCGAATTTGAGAGCACTTGAGTAGTGCTAAGGGGTTCTGCCTCACGGACCTTTGTTGTGAGAGCCTGCCTCTGGTCGGGCTCACAAGTCTTTACAACCTGCATAGCACTTGGACACGGCGCAGCTGGAGGGTCATCCTCATAGCACACGTTTCTATCGCAATCAAAGTCATCTACATTTTCAATGGGAGGCATGCCGCGATGGTGAAAACACTTGATAGGACACTCTGTGACGCACTGTTTATACGGTTGCTCCTCAGAAGCCATTTTGGTTATTCTTATGGAGTTTGTTAAGATATCATGGCGATCTCTCTCCTGTTCCTGCCGGCATTTCTCACGATGCTCATACTTCTTATAAGCCAATTCCGCCTTTGAAAAGTACCCAGGCCAGCAATAGTCGCGAAGTTTGCTTCTACGAACCATTCGACCCTCTGGCACCATATCTAGTTGGTTCTTGCGTCGGTATGTCTCCACTGCCTTTGCCATCGGGAATACGGGGCGTCCAAACTTACGCGCCTGCGTAACCATCTTGACCGCATCATTATAGAAGCTTACGTCCTGTTGTAGGTAAGGATCTGCTTGGCAAGCGGACATGCGCAATAACTCCTCTTGACGTCGCTCCAGGAATTCCTCCCTCTGGCCGTAGAGAATATCACGTAGGTTGGCAGTTACTTTATCTTTTTGTCGCTTCACCGTGGCATAGAATCGTTTATTGGCCTCCTGGTTCTTCAAGCGTCCGGCAATTTCAAAGCGACGTATCTGCGCTTCTCGTTGACGTTTCTCCTCAGCCTGCCTGCGCTCCACCAACTGGTAGGCACGTCGCTGCTTGGACAACTCCTCTAGCTCACATTGGCGACGTGCCTCATCCATCTGCACCTCAGCTTTATACTGTTCCACCACACTGTCCTGAAGATCTTGGTCTTTTCGTTTCAGCGTCTGGTGCAGTTGGCAGATCTTTACAGCGCGGGCCTCGCGTTCTCGAATCACTTGGGCTCGGATTTTCTTGATTTCTTTTCCGGAACGTGTATCCAGATTGCGATTTGTCACCTGTGCTACACAGATTACTCGGTCTTCGATCTTGTCACAATTTTTCTCATCTATTAAGATAAGTTGTTATTCAGTTAGGCTTTCATGGATTTCTAGCTTATTTGTAAACTTACATTGTGCAATATCGGCCTTCTCCTTAAGAGCATCTCGATAAGCACGACGGCAAAATTCACGTTTCTCTTTCTTAAGCTCGTTGGCCGCCTTTTGCTCTTCCTCCTGCAGGCATTTGTACTGCGCGCGCTCTACAATAATCTCGCATAGCTCCTGCTCCTTCTCTTCCAGTCTACGCTGTCGTCTATCTTCGAGGTCCTTCAAGAAATATTCACGAACTGCGTTTGCTTTCTCCTCTTGTATTGCTTTCTCTTGTTCCTCTGTAACACCGCAAAATGGTAACAATAGCTCAGGACACTGTTCCTCGTCTAGACGTTGCTGACGTAGGGCATCCTCAGAGATTTCACGATTCAGTTTTTCATTAAACCTTCTTTGATGGATCAGTTCGCTCTCTACAAGGGCATGGTGGAGTGCTCGTTGACCTGGCTTCAAGTTCTCCAGTATCCGGTTAGCTCGCATGATGCGTTCTTTGCGTAACTGATCGTCTTCCAGCCTTACTTGCCTTTCCCTGATTTCAGCTTCTCTCAGTTCTTGATCAAGCTTCGCTTGCTTTTCTGCGTCCAGTGACGGGGGACCGAGGTTTGTGAACAGTTTGCATAGCGCCTCGCTGCCTTCCTTGAGGTATTGCATGTAGCGCTGGTCTTCCAAATTCGCTGCCAACTTTTCGTACTTTGCGTCCATACGAGACCTACCCATAATTGCATTATAACGTTTGGTTGAAAGCACTACGGGCTGAAGTGTGCGATTTTTGATGAACTGTGTATGCCCGGCCTTTCCAATGCACGCTTTGTTCAGTTTTAGTGTCATCATGATTAAGATTGTTTGTGGTGACCTCCTATCGATGTTAATCGCGTAATTACCTCGACTACTTGTAATTAGATAATGTGTGATTTGTAATGTGTTTGTGACTTGTTTTACGTGTAAGTATTTGAAGTATAATGGCCTACTATTTAACCCTGTTGTATGCACAATAATATTTATGTTGCTTTCAAAAAACTTGTTTGAAAGAGTATATTAAGCTTGTGCCGTCTGTCCGTATCTACGGATTTTTTCCACACCCTTGAAGCTAGAGCAACCAAGCTTGGTACACATGTTGGTTTATACCCTCAGAACAAAAAGTGTCGAATTGGAGTTTATAATGAATAAAAAACCATTAATTTTCATTAGGTGTATTATACATATATTTAACTGATACTATAATCAACAAATTTAAGTTACATTTAATTCGCAAGGACTCTAATAGGATGAGCAAACTTAAGTTAATAATAATGTAACTATGCTAATTGTGTTTACCCTATCTATGGCAGTGATTTGGTAATTCATTTCATTTCCCTGAAATGATAGCTAACCCAGTTTTTGAAAACCTTTGCACGTATTTAGTGTATTTCTGTAACGACATGCCCAAGGTCCTTATCGCCCAATACGATTGGGTGGATTATATGGCTTTAATTGACGTATTCCATTGCCGGATTGGTTGGCTCTAGATACAAATTGAATTCATATATCCTATCACTAATGTACCGCTACAAACAATAAATATTCATAATCCCATCAATTATGCAAGGAGTAAAACGCATTGGATTACTACATCGAGTTATCTAACGCCAAATTGGATTGGATGAAGCTTTTTGAACTGGTGCTTCACATAACTGGTTCGCTCCACCTACTGATCGCAGTGTTCCTGAGCGATTTGGTACGCGAGCGATCTGATCGTGACTTAAATGGGCTTTTGACAATTTCGGATTTGAGAGCACTTGAGTAGTGCTTAGGGGTCCTGCCTCACGGACCTTTGTTGCGGGAGTCTGCCTCTGGTCGGGCTCACAAGTCTTTACAACCTGCATAGCACTTGGACACGGCGCAGCTGGAGGGTCATCCTCATAGCACACGTTTCTATCGCAATCAAAGTCATCTACATTTTCAATGGGAGGCATGCCGCGATGGTGAAAACACTTGATAGGACACTCTGTGACGCACTGTTTATACGGTTGCTCCTCAGAAGCCATTTTGGTTATTCTTATGGAGTTTGTTAAGATATCATGGCGATCTCTCTCCTGTTCCTGCCGGCATTTCTCACGATGCTCATACTTCTTATAAGCCAATTCCGCCTTTGAAAAGTACCCAGGCCAGCAATAATCGCGAAGTTTGCTTCTACGAACCATTCGCCCCTCTGGCACCATATCTAGTTGGTTCTTGCGTCGGTATGTCTCCACTGCCTTTGCCATCGGGAATACGGGGCGTCCAAACTTACGCGCCTGCGTAACCATCCTGACCGCATCATTATAGAAGCTTACGTCCTGTTGTAGGTAAGGATCTGCTTGGCAAGCGGACATGCGCATTAGCTCCTCTTGACGTCGCTCCAGGAATTCCTCCCTCTGGCCGTACAGAATATCACGTAAATTGGCAGTTACTTTATCTTTTTGTCGCTTCACCGTGGCATAGAATCGTTTATTGGCCTCCTGGTTCTTCAAGCGTCCGGCAATTTCAAAGCGACGTATCTGCGCTTCTCGTTGACGTTTCTCCTCAGCCTGCCTGCGCTCCACCAACTGGTAGGCACGTCGCTGCTTGGACAACTCCTCTAGCTCACATTGGCGACGTGCCTCATCCATCTGCACCTCAGCTTCATACCGTTCAACCACACTGTCCTGAAGATCTTGGTCTTTTCGTTTCATCGCCTGCTGCAGTTGGCAGATCTTTACAGCGCGGGCCTCTCGATCGTCGATCCGCTTTGCATGCATCGCTTTAAATGCTTGATTGTAGCGGGCGTCCAGGTTGCGACGTCTCGCCAAATCAACGCAGATTATTCTATCATCAATCCTATCATAGATGTTTTCGTCTTTTGGATAAGATAGAGGTCATAAGTGGGATGTACTGTCAATTAATTGTAGCTCATAACTTACTTTTAGCTATCTGGGCTTTTTCCTTGACAGCATCACGATAAGCTCGACGGCAAAACTCGCGTTTCCTCTCTGCGAGCTCCTTTGCCGCCTTTTCTTCCTGGTCATGCAAGCATTTATACTGCGCTCGCTCAATCAGACAGTCGTTTAACTCCTGCTCCTTTTCTTCCAGCTTGCGCTGGCGTCTCTCCTCCATGTCCTTTAAGAAACCGGCGCGGACTGCGATCGCTTTCTCCTGTGCCTGAGCCTTCAACTGCTCCTCTGTAACACCGCAAAATGGTATCAATATCTCAGGACACTGTTTCTCGTCTAGACGTTGCTGACGTATGGCATCCTCAGAGATTTCACGATTCAGTTTTTCATTAAACCTTCGTTGATGCATCACTTCGCTCTCTACCAGGGCATGGTGGAGGGCTCGTTGACCTGGCTTCAAGTCCTCCAGTATCTTGTTAGCTCGCAAGATGCGCCTTTTTCGTAACAGATCGTCCTCCATTCTGACTTGTTTTTCCCTGATTTCGGCTTCCTTAAGTTCCCGATCAAGTCTTGCTTGCTTTTCCTCATCTAGGGACTGAGTGCCAATGTTTGTGAAGAGCTTGTATAGCACATCGTGTCCGTCTTTAAGGTATTGCATGTAACGATTCTCCTCCTCCACCGCTGCCAACTTATCATGCTTTTGGTCCATGCGGGACCTGGCCATAATGGCATCAAATCGTTTGGCACTCACTATCACAGGCATAACCTTGCGATTTGTTAGGAACTTTGTGTGGCCTGGTGGGGCCCCACAAGCCTTATTCAGCATTTTTATAAATTGTGTAGAAAAGTATCTCGTACTAAGAAATAAATATGTTACAAATAGTGACGATTTGTGAATACCGCGTAAGTGATCGATAATAAGTTCTTATTATCATTAGTGAATGAAATTATAAGTTGAGCTTGTTGTGTGTGTGAAAGTATGAGAATAGGCTACTTTTTCGGGTTTTCGGTGTAGGGTACGACATTTTCTTTAAATTTATATTTATACTAGGTTTAAAAAAAAATTTTGAAAAAAAAGTCTGTCTGCCCGTCCATATAAACGCAATTTTTTTTACACCCTTGAATAGAGGCAACCAAGCTTGGTACACATGTTTGTGTATACCCTGAGTTTACACGGAATAATATACATAAATAAAATCAGTTTAAATTGTTACCAAAAATCTGGATACTTTGGGAAAATCCACGGGCGGAAAACTGTTGTACTCCACCACGGACGGGAAAGGGGCTTAAGGTCAAATGTGTGTTAGAGGGTGTTTCTTAAATCGGTTTTTAAAGTTCTTCATATCCTATCTATAAAATCATAAGGCCCGGGTGGAAAAATATTGGTAAGCTATTTTTGTTTAGTTCTTATTTTCTCATCCATGTAACAACAATGTGCCACAGCGAAGTGTGGCGGGTTACAAGTAGTAGGTTAATATATTCACATCATTAAAGATTGGCAACTTGACAAACGCTGTAAATAGTATGAAATTAAGTTCAAAATGACTACAATATTTTGTAAGTTGGTTTTAAAAAAAATGTACTTAAGATTGTTATAGGGTAACGCACAACCCTATAATAAGAATTGTTCAATATTTCGATGCGTTCTTTTGAAGCTTATGCTAATGTAATTTTATGTGGGAGTGTGTGTCGCTTTGAGTGACAATATCTTGTTAGCCAAATTGGATTTAAGTTGGTTAACTCTGTATACCCAAAATATAAATATGTATTTGTACATACTCCACTTTTTGGCGACGCTCGCCGCAAAGCGAAAGCCAGAAAGTTAAAAAGGGGTTATCACCACGAAATCGCAGCACCATTGTACGGTACCCTCTCTTAGTGGTAGTAGTATGTGAGTGTGTGTGTGTGTGTGTGTCTGTGCGCGTAAGAATGTTGTCCTGGGTAAGATTTTACCCTTCAACACACAGATGGCTGGCTCTTACACCCTGTACCTATAGAATGACCAAGAAGTGTGTGATAACGTTGTAAGAATGTGAGTAGCAAGCAGAAAGGATACCAGCGATCCTTTTATGTGTATAAACACGCTTTGTTCCATCGAGAATACTGAAAATTGTATACCGATCGGATAATATGCGTCCAGGTTAATCAAGGAAAGATGCACTATGTATTTGTTTATGTGTGAGTAAGACTGTATGTTTTGAGACTTCAGGCCTAGACACGAGGTATCTCGTAGTCGAGTACTTTCAAATAGAAGATTCTTACTTGTATTCTTATACTGCCTTGACGTTTATTATATTGCATTATACATATTTGTATTTATGCTCCTTGTGGCGGCATTTTTCGACTCTGCGATGGAGCTTTAAATACACAATACGGATACTTATGTGTATGTGAGTGTATGTGTGTGTGTGTGTGTGTGTGTGTGCGCAGAAATGTTATTTGGTGTGTGCTAATTTGAAATGCGGTCACATGTCGCCTGGTGCTCTGTGTGGCTTGTGTGGTGTTGACATCCTCTGTGTGTGTGCGTGTGTGTGTGCCAGGATTTTTCGGATTTATTTAAATGCGTTTATATTTGGCTCAATATGGCTTGCTATTGACGACATAGTAACATTTGTATATGTGTGTTTGGATCGTGTATGTGTCTCATTCTTACACGCCGATTTTATGAATTATTTATCGATGCAAAAAATCAGCAACAAGAAGCAACCATAGACAACAAAGTTTGCCATTGACTTTGACAGCTGTTTAAACTTGTGTTCTTCATTCATATGTATGCTGAAATTGATACACAAAGTAACAGAAAAAGTTGTCAAAAGTTGCTACAAAATGAATTCTTCAACTCCAATAAGTAGGCAACGAAATGTGACAGGAGAAAAAAGAACCACTCATGACGATAAGTAGGAAACGAAAATTGTAAAAATGTGGGGAAATTGTGATGACAGTTGAATTGACAAATGATTTCATTAGTCAAGTTAAATTAATTGGAACATAAATCAAAAATAAGCATTTTTAATCTCCAGAGATGAAATTGTTGCTGTCTGTTAAAGGCATTCCGATATGAAATATATAACAAATTCCCAAGCAGCAGGAAATTACATTGTACGAAGGCCACATTCAAGAATTTGCAAGTACAATTTGGCATTACTAAGCTGCTGCTCATCAGCATAATCTCCTTAAATATTTGCATTTCTTAAATTGAAAAGTGAGGACCTGAAACCTCTGGCATGGAATACGCTTTATGCTTAATACTTACATTTAAATGGCCTTCACACGTGTAACACACAAAAACAATACATTTTGATACCACATACGATGAGCACATGGGGTATACTCGTATAAGAGACTAAGTGATACACAGGCTGGTCAAATCACCAAGCAGATCTGATATTTAGTGATATATGTACATAAATAAGATTTCTATGCTTAAACTATCTACTTAATAATATATCTTATAGCTACAAATTGTATTTATCAGTATTTACGTGCTGGTTTGGCTGCGGGGTATCCCAGAATCAAGCAGTTTTTTTTCTGAGATCATAAACTACAATATTCTGCGTTGAGCAGGCGACACTCAGAAAAGACTGCGGGAGGCATTAAGCACTGCGGCTGCTGTATGTGTATGTGTATGTGTGTGTGTGTGTGTGTCTGTTGTGTATGAGTGTGTGTGAACGGAAACGGAAATCGGATCAGGGTAGCAAGCGCAAAAGGTGGCATGGAACTGTAAACAACCGCAACGCACATTAACAGAAAACGCGTAAAAAAAGACAGCATAAAAGTCCACAGAACAAATAAGAAAACAATACGAAAAATGAAGATAAATGCGCAAATATTTCGCACTGTAGCTCAGAGAGCAGTTAAAACCAGATTTAACCTTGGTTCGACTATTGGAAATAGCGAAAAGTTTAATTTCTGCAAACCTGCGGTTAAGGTTTGCCGAAACTTCCCAACAGCTTAAATATCAGATTTAATTCCTTCAGGAGTTGTGCGATTTAGAATGCGAGCAGAAAATACGTTTTTAAGTATAAAAAGAAACAAATCTCAAGCAAATGGCAAAGTAAAGACGCTCAAGTTCTTAGAGACATGAGCAAAAAAAACCTTAAAATAATACTATTTTCGACGGCAACGAGGCTGAAATGTTCCATAAGGAAAGGATAGGCAACAGTTTTCTCGTTTGCGCATTCAACAAACTTTCTACTTATTTCTTTCTATGGTGAATAGAGCAACATCATAAAAAATGGATACAAAATTGCATTAAACAGTTAGCTGAGAAACTAAAAAAATAAACCGACAAATCCGCCGGCAACTTTATCACGAATTTGCAGACTAATGGAATTTGTGGATGGGCTAGTCTGGATAGGTTAGGTAAGAAAAACAAGAACAACAACAAAAATAAAGGCAAAAACGTAGTGCAAATTGAGAAAAAATAGTAGAAACTGCGCAAATCAAAATAGTGGAAAATTCCCAATTCGTGTAGAATGCTAAAAAGGCTGCAGCTATATACGGGCACACACAAGAGAAGGTGCTCACAATTAACCCAAAAAAAAAAAATAGTAAAAATACTTCAAGTATTTAAAATACATAAATTTCCTCAAATTTGGCTTCAATTCTTTGTTAATGATCATAATATATTTTAATTTATTCAAAAACAACAAAGAACGGCTATCTTCGTCGTGTTCCGAAGCTATATACCCGTGCAGAAATGTTTTTTTTATACAAAAACTCATTTTTTGCCCGATTGTTCCTATGGTAGCTATATAATATAGTGGTCCAATTTTGAGCAAATCCCGTCAGATTGTATAAACTCTTCAAAAACTCGGTTTGGGTTATTTAATTCTCAAGTTGTTCATACAAAATCATAGTTATCGACCGATTATTCCCATGGTAGCTGTATGTTATAGTGATCCGATCCGGCCAGTTTCAACATATTTACTGCCTGCAGCAATAGGAAGGATCTGTGCCAAATTTTGTCACGATAGCTTTGAAACTGAGAGACTAGCTTGCATAGAAACAGACGGACAGATGGACATCGCTATATCGACTCGGCTATTGATGCTGATTCAGAATATATATACTTTGTTGGGTAAGTAACGTCTCCTTCAGTACATTACACATTTTGAGACAGAATTATAATACCCTCAGCAATGCTATAGGAATAATAATAACTTTATGAAATTTAAGAAAATTTTTTAAATATAAAAATATAACGTCAACTGTCTACCAATTTTGATGAATTGGCATCTATTATTTTTATTAAAAGTCCAACTTTTACTCCAAGTATTGAAAGAAAAACCCAAAATTCTATCATTTGAAAAAATATCGTAAGAAATTTAGCGTTTTTTTATGATATGTTATAAAATTGTATTAAAGAGTATGCTTAAGGAAAACATATACGAGCACAACTATGATAAGTATATATTGTTACTTAAAAGATTCTTGCGTTTAAATCAATTTCATAAACAGATATAACTTGCGCTCCCAAGAAATAATCCTTTAAGTATAATCCGCTCAACGTCTGTCAGGCTCACAAAAAGGTTGCGAGTGATAATATTCAAAAGTTGAACTTAAGCAGACAAAGCCATAAAACAGCAGCACAAACAACATAAAACACAACAAACACACATCGCTCAACCACGAAGATGAAGAAAAGGGCAATAATTGAAAATAGGGCAAAAACGAGCTATTGGCCCACAACGCGTGGTCTGAGAAACCTTCAGCAAATTTGAGGTTTTCCTTAGATGCTGCTGCATCGACAAAAGTCCCAAAAGCGTTTGCGGCTAGAAGGAAACACTAAAGTTGGCGAGAAATCGTGCGAGCTTAAAAGGATTTTTTATTTGATTTTTATTTAATTTTATGCGCTTTATGTGCTCAAACAGCTGACCAGCCTTAAAACTCGTAGCAGATTTCTTTGGGGTAAGGTAAACAACAACGGGACGAGGTCCATTGACTCCATGAGCTCTAAAGGCGTCTAGGACTTATGGCAATTTGATAAACTTTGTATATGGCTAGCAAAACAAGAACACGACAACAACTGAATGCCAAAACACTTGCGCTAGTCTGGAGGGTTCGACTACGATATACCCTGTTAAAAGTAATTGAGTTTACTTTTAAATTTCTATCAAAGATGCTGCTATTTTTTGCCAGACTCTCTACCTTCAAGCACTTTGTCTAAATAGATATGAGCAGTTACTAGTAGATCGTGTTATACATACAAGGAATTAAATATATATGATTCCTTTTACCATGCTACAATATATAAGCTTTTGACGCTGTCAAAGCCTTTAAATAAACATTGAAATATACAACATATACGAAAATAATAATAAAATAAATATGCGAGCTTTTAACGTTATCATTGCCCTTTTTTTTATCAACATAGGAAGGCGGAGCACATATTATAAAAAAGAAAAGCAATTTTGTTTATCATGTCAATACAGTATGCATTGCCATTCCTTTGCGTCCTCCTGGCCACAAAGTCTGTTGAGGTTTCTGGCGCCGTTGTCTCGTCCATGTTTTTGATTTGTGCTGGTTGGCAAAAACAAATTTACAATCAACAAAAATGTTTCAAAACTTGCAGTCTGGCATTCGAAGTATCATTGATTATTTAGTCAGCTTAAAAAGCACTTATGCTAGCAGTTGGCACCCGCTGACCCTTGACCTCCCAAACTAAACATTTTGATAACGTGTCTGCTCATTCAAGGCGGCTAAATATTTAAAGGCTGAAATAAAACTTATAAGGCAAACTGGAGTTTAGTTTGGAGCGGAAGTTCACAGCACATTTTATTCAGGACTTCATTTTTAAAGCATATTTGATGAAATGTAAGCTCCGCTTTTCATCCTTGACTTTTTATTGACCAATCTACAAATTATAAAAATATCGTCATATGTCGCGTCTTTTGTTGTTGCATGAAAATCAAAGACAAACAATTTTATAAAAACAAGCATTTTTAATAAATGTTAATAAAAATATACTCGTATTTCACATTTTCATATGTTGCCAATTTTTTACAAATGCCTCCGCAGTTCCAATCAATAACTCATTTCCCCTCGTTGTAATTAAATCTCTCAGTTGCAATCAGCAGCTGTAAAAGGCTAATAAAAACATGTAACAATATTTTAGACTGGAGTGATCGACTAAGAGATTCCCTGTACAAGGCACCGTCCATTTATCAAACATTTTGATATGCGCAATATGTTAAACGAGAGTTCTCAATTCTGAAGGATACAGAGGAGCATCCATGGGAAGAATCGAGAGTTCTCAATTCTGAAGGATACAGAGGAGCATCCATGGGAAGAATACTCTTTGTAAAAGATTCTTGTAAGTTCAATATATCTGATGCTCTCTATGATGAAACTTCCTACTCAGTTGTGATAAATTGATATATTCTGATTTCTTAAAGTCTAAAACTGTAATCTTTTGATGTTGATGAAATAGGTATACACTGTTTTTTCCCATTTGTGACGCACTTTCCATTATTTTGATGGGTATAAAAACATGGAAAAAATAAATAAAAAATTGACAAATAGCCGAAAGCTAACATAAAGAATTAAATATGGATCTGTGCAATCTGTGTCGAGATTTCGTCTTTAATCTCCGAGAAAAGGCACAACGCCCAGACACACTAATATATTTAAGTGACTTTAAACAGAACTGAAACATGATGTGTCAATGCATCAAGTGTAGATATTTCACATTTTGCAGACACTTCCTACTTGGCACTGCTTTCAACTTCTGCTCGCACGTTCCGGCTGCTCCAGTGTGGCGCTGGGAAATCCATTTTCCTTGACAGGCTCAGGGGAATAGTCGCAAAGGCGACTTATGCGTAAGAGGCGCTGCGAAATAAATTATTTGACGGCCTCGACGCCGGAAAGGAAGAGCTACACAAATTATGATAAGCACTTAAGGATAATAGGCCATGCGGCAATCAATGCGAATCCCAAATCCCAATTGAGAGAGCAAACGAAAGTCCATGTCGAGGTCCTTTACTGATGCTGCCTTCGTTGTCGTTGGTCCTTTGCCAAGTGCATGGTCAGCGTCTGACGCTCTCCCTCTCCGTCTCAACAGCGCTCTCTTTCCTTCTCTATGCTCACATACATACATGTCTCCATCTCACTCACTTGGCAGCTCGGACAACAAACAAATTCACTTAGATGCCTGTCGACAAGTTCGCTAGCCAAGTTTTTGTTGCATTCAAATAGAAAACTTACAAATAAAATACCAGCAAAAATAATGTAAGCAGCGTGCCAAGTAGTAGTTGCTCATACTACTTACTACCCATGCAGATCTCCAATTTGCCCTGCCGCCCCTTGCTCCATCAGCAAGCTTGCTGCACAAGTGCAAGCGAGAGGGCAGCATAAATAAATGCAAATGGCAGCATTTGTTGCAGGCCAAAAAAGATGGCAAAACCGAAAATAACACACAGCCAAGCCGGAAAATCGCCTTGAAATGTGTCTGAGGCACATTCAGCCATGCCAACATAAATTATGGAACCAAAAAATTAGTTCTGTCTGCCCACACACAGTCATAAAAATAAACACACACACACACACACAAACAATGGAATAATGTTTTGATAAGCGTGTGCGTAAATATTTAACATTTGCCCAAAAAAATGCACAATAAACAATTCAATGGTAAAGATAAATTTGAGATTAACTATTTGAGTAAATCCGATTTATAGGCTTTTTGTTATTTACACTTCTTATTATTTAAATGCAATTTGAAATCTCTTGTGTATTTATGTAATTAATTATTTTACTATAAGGTTTCCTTTTTTTAGGGTACTGCATTGTTTGTCGGCCAAATAAATAAATATATAAATAAATATTTAATTAATAACCCCTTTTTTAACTACAATGTTTCAGTATTGTCTTAATTTTTTAAATAGAAAGTAACTAAAGTTTGATACTAAAAAGAAAAAATAAAGGAAATGTTTTGCATAATACAGGATAATATACATTAAATATCCCAGTGTACGAAAAGAAAATAACAAAATACCTAAAAATCGAGAAAAATAAATAAGATATATACGATCGCAAATACAACAAAATCTCACTTATCAATTACACTCCAGTATTTCAAAATAAGATATAATTAAATTAAAAATGTGTAGAATCAGTAATTCAAAATAAAATAAGTTAATTTAAGTAGCCACATTGAAAAAATAATTAAAAGCTATTAAAAAGGTTCTTTCTAGCCAAATTTAAGGGCCAACAGCTTATTTTGTAGTAATCTTACTCAAATATTCGAGTTAACTGAATGTTTATTGGGTAAACAAGCGTTTCAAACAACTGACCTCCATATGCGTAGTCCTTGAGCAGGCCGGATCAACGCATGGCCCAACT
Organism: Hirtodrosophila confusa; assembly: GCA_035043065.1. NCBI lineage: Eukaryota > Metazoa > Arthropoda > Insecta > Diptera > Drosophilidae > Hirtodrosophila > Hirtodrosophila confusa. Next base: position 5,965,480 of record JAWNNI010000160.1, on the reverse strand, counting down.
AACCGGAAACCCAAAAAAATTACAACTTTAACTGCAGCCAATGGACGCAAAGTTAGACGAAGCGAGAAAGCGACAAAAACTAAAAAAAAGATGCCAGAAAATGGCATTGGAACTGGCACTGGCAATGGCTATGGCCATGGTTATGGGTCTGGCTGAATCTGTTGGGGAATGGGGGGTACTTAAACATTTGTCTGCCCAATTTAACTAGTGCGCTAAGCAAACAAAGTGCCAGTGGTTCGACGGTTCGACGGACGCTTGGCGAGGTCCCGGCTGTCCACTGTAATGAAGCACTAAATCTATATGCTGACACAGATCCAGATAGAGATCTATAGGGAGCACAAACACAAACAAACAAGATGCAGTCAAGCCAGGCGCTTATTATTGTTTGCCACTGGAGCGTCACACGGGACTCGGGCCACGGGACATGGAACATGGGCATCATCATCAGGACATCATCAGGCACTCGACCACCAAACGGAAGTCAAAACAATGGAGGCCAACCAGAGAAAGCCACCGAGTGGGAGAGGTATACGTGGATGCGTTGAGGGTGGAGTGAAAAGCGTTTAAAAGCCAACAAAGGGCGGAAAGCGTGACATTTCGGTGTGGGAATAGACGAGGGTCGAGCTGTTTTGAATGATGTATAATTGTGTGAAGCCCTGGGGGAACTTTCGCTTAGCAAATTTTAAGTGTGGCCAAAATAGTTTGCACAACGAACTCAGCTCAACTGGGAACTCAGCGTGTGATTTGCGATTTTTGTTTCTCTGCTTCAATGGGCTGACATTTGATCCTTGGCCCTGGCAGAAAACACATCCGCACAAGTTCGAGTATTAATTGCCCCAGAGATATCATCGTTCGGCTGCGGACAGTTGGATAAATGCTGGCCAAAGTTTCGAGTTAACTTGAGGCAAGATTATGTTGATGGTTGCACCCAAGGGATAGGCAACATTAACACATTGCGTTAAGTTAAATGTACGTTGCGTATACGCACCGTGGGCGCCAAATAAAATATTACATATGTACGAGTATATGCGAGGATGCCCAGGACAGCGGGTAACAAAGTAATTAAAGTACGAGTTGAAGTGAAAAGTGGATAAAAAAGAGCATCCCGAAAAAAAGGTGAATAAATGTGGCGTCAAATTGAATGACCAGCACCCGACAGGGGACGGGGACGGGGGAATGGTGCAAAGAGTTGGGCAATGCCAACTGAAAGATGCGAAAATGAAATGGAATTAAAGATGACGGTGAAAAAAGAAAGAACTCATTTCAAAAATGCAAGATGCCGTGAAGACGCTGATAAAATGAAGTAGATTTCTGCCGGAATTATAAACAGCTATAAGGAAAGGCAGCGTGGAAAAAAAATGCCAACGCAGCCAACTGTCCACTTGACGGAACAAGGGCGGACAAATAGACAGACAGGTGGGCAGGACACGGACAAGGGCTGCTGGATTCCCTCACTCAGTTTTGTCAAATGAATGAAGAGGTGTCTGCGAATGCCAGACAATTGACACAGGACACGGGACATGGCCAGGACATTGCTGTGGGCAATGCTCGGCACAAATGAAAATGAACAAAATTACATCAAGTGTTGAAATTTTGTTCTTTAAAATGAACATCGTCAACATGCTTTCCCATTCAGTCAAAGGCTCCACAGATACGACTTGTCCGCCACAGTCCCCCTCTCCAATAAGTGGGCAAGGGAAATGAAGTTTCTCAACGAATTCGTACTAATTGAATTGCCTTGAGGGTCTTCGATGCACTCACAGCCTGAAACTGAACCTTTTCTATACCCTTAACTGCATTCATCTTTAATTAAATGAAGTGAACGACTTGCTTGCGGTTATTGCATTTCTCAAAGCTCAATTTGCAGTAACGAGCTGAAGTTTGGTGACTCCACAATCCAGTCTATTAAAAAGTACCTTACCGACGAGTATGTCATTATAAACTTTGTTTTCTTTGTTTGAAACCATGTCGAACACATTGCTTGCGGCAAGCGAATATCAGAAAACAAGACAAATGCGACAGTAAACCAATAAATATTATTTTATATACCCTGTAGGCATGTAAATTGCTAAAAAGAGTTTGATATCGTTACAGAAATGTATGTATCTGAAGAGGAAGACACGTTTAAGACCTCAATATATCAATTCGAATTTGAGCATTTCTCGCCTGAATACTTTTATTTCAGACATAAAAGAACATTTTCCCGTGTATTCTCAGGAATTTATAAGAGTACAATAAAATGTCATATTTTCGAAATTTTCGCCCTTCTCTGCGATTCTCAAGAATTAATGGTAGTCACGTACAATATTAAATTTTTGTTACTAGGTTCTTAAGATCTAAACTTAAGAATTTAAATTACTTATTAAATTATTTTAAACTATGAATACGAATAAAATAATATTTCAGTTTATTTTGGAACCTCATACATGGAGATTTTTAGCCTAGTATACTCTAGGGTATTCTATTCTTTATTTCTTTGTTTCCGGCAGACAATCTTTGGCTGCGCCGAGTTCTGTGGTACAATTAATTTTGACTTTTGAAGAGTCCTCCATTTAATATTGATGAATTATTGTTTTCACTCCAGGGAGAGCCAATAAAATATAGAAAAACACACATACTATACAAATAGAGAGAGAGAGAGAGAGAGAGAGAAAGATGGTTCCAAAAATAAAATAAATGCTTCGTTAGAACCTTTTGTGTGGCGAGAATAATTTAATATTTCTCCGTATGAAATCCTAAACTCTTGAATGAATGCTTGTCGTGAATTCATATTACAGAGAAAACCAAATAACTAACCACCAGAAATAACAAAGTCAACGAACGCACACAGATAAATTTAATGAGAGGTCCTGCAAGAGGGAGAAATATGTTCTCCGCGTATGTGTGTGTGTGCAAATTATTGTCCTGGCCATATATAGACTTATAGTATGTGTGTAACCACGACGAGTGTTGATTTACATTTTTGATTTATTTTATTTATTTAAGCTGATGCCTAGACAGCAACAATTTCACAAGCCAGACACAAAATATTGCCGTCCATAACTTTTATGCCTTTATTTGTATTTTTCTTTATTTTTCTTTATTTTCCCCCTTATTTTTTGTCTTTTTGTGGCTCTTGGCTATTGTTGTGAATTTATCGCAGCATTATTTCTCTTTGTAAGCGTTCTATGCCGTATTTCGTTTTGCTTCTCAGTTGAAGTATTTATCACAGTGCCATGCCACTTGAGGGAGATTTAGTATTGAGTATAGTCACAGTCATATGGCCAAGATGTAAGCATTTTAAGCTCTAGGGCAACAAAACTGTCAAAATACTCGAGAAAAACAATGCCCGAAAACTAAAATAAAAGTATCATAAAAGTATAGCATGTGATTTATTGTGTTTACATTTTAATTAGTAAACAACAAAAACTCAAAACTCTCAATTCATTGTATTTGATGCTACAATAAGTTTGGATTTATTGCAGATCATTGCGATATTATAGTTTTACGAACATTAATATTAATTTCGATATAGTATAAGCTGAAATAGCTTTAAGAGCAATTTCGATAGAGTATTCAAATTGTTTATTGGTATTTCAATCTAAGTGAATAATCGGAATTGCAGTTTCTCTCTGTTATTCTCGGCTTGAATCTCCACCTCGAGTATGCGATTCTTTATTAAGAATTTTTATGAGTGAAATACCATTATCACTTAAATCCGCGTACATCAAAAGTGTTTCCATTTACCAGCCCTATTTATGATGCACTGCGTCTGTTTTAAGAGAATCATAAATTGCCTGTTTATCCGCAGCATTCAGAGACGCAGAGACTGGGCGACGGGCTTATAAATTATATTCTTATGGCCCGCAAGTGACTGCAAAATGAATTAAAGTTGAAATTGTGTTAACGGCAAGTTTATTAATTATTTTGTTGGCCTGCGGATACTACGCCAACAGAGCGAGATGGATGTATGATGTGCGAGCGAGCAGGAGCGCGTCAGACGGAGTCTGACATTTACATGCAACAACAAATCGTTCTAAAAACATACACTCCGGATGTTTTAGTCTAATTTATTGTTGTTTTAAGAGCACATGTGTGTGTGTGTGTGTGTCTGTGTGTGTATCTGTGTGTCTTTTTGTGTGCGTTTAAGTGTCTGTGGTTGTGGGATCCATTAGTGTTGCTGCGTGTGCAGGTCTATGCAGATACTTTTGCAGTCTGCAGTCACCTAAGCTTGGTTCCTAATTAGTCATGACAGATGCAGCCGTATACTAAACCATAATTTGAGGCGCTTAGTCAAGTCCACATGAATTGCTTTATATGCAGTACATGTTGCAGTTTGTGTCTGTAATGTTAGACCTTTATAGCTAAAGTGAGCTAATTTGATCTGTGAACTCCTGATTACCTGTTTGTATGATTTCACCAAACATATGCTTGACACACTCACTTCCTCTTCCGCAAATTGTATACGAAATGGATAGGAAACAAAGAAAGCCGCATAACTGGAATGCCCAAAGGCACATCATTTGATCAAAACTCCGCAACTGAGGATGAGACTCTACTGAGTGGTAAGGTGTAAGTCATCCAGCGTCGAGTGTATCCAAAGTAATAATATTTTCCTTTCATAATTATGTGTATGCATTACATATTTTCACATAAACATAGACAATGCAAATTACAAAATACAGAAGGTATCCTGGCAATCATTTGGTATATACTACAGATAATTTAATTGGCACATTTTGATTTCCCCATAATGCATGTGGGCATTTGTTATTGTTGAACTTGGATCCTTTGATGTGCCGCTCAATGCGCAACATTTATTTCGAGCTCGAAGTGCCAATTAGTCCTTGTGACACATTGACATTGCGGTGCACACGCAGTTGGCAGTGTAATTAGGTGCAGTGCAAAAGTCACAGGAATTCCACACAGATGAATAAATTGAAAATGAGCAGTTTAGCATATATTTTGGCATAACTTGTACATTAGAATTTAAAGAAAAACCAAATAAACAAAACATTCTTACTCCCTGTACCCATAAAATGAGTAAAAAGGTACTAATTCTGTGCAAATGTATGTAACAGGCAGAAGGAGACATCTCCGACCCTATAAATTATATATATTCTTGTTCAGTATCAAAAGAGATTTCGATTTGGCCATGTCCGTCTGTCTGTCCGTCTGTCCGTCCGTATGTATGAACGCAAGGATCTCAGCAACTATTAGAGCTAGAGACACCAAATTTGGAATGTAGGTTCGTGTATAGCGGGAGCAGGTCAAGTTTATTTTAGATTTGAGATATCTCCCCGTTCCCCCGCTATTCGATAAAAACCGTTTTACAGTAACAATTTTTAAGATATAGATTTGGGATTTGGCATGTACAATACTTTAGTCACTCCTAATATTCTATCAAAATTTCAAGTCGATAAGTTAACAAACACGGAAGTAATTCAAGAAACAAGATTCAGTGCTGGAGCGCGGGGGGAAGAAGCAGCACAGTTACCACTTAAAATGCCTCGCTTGCGCTGCGCTCGAGCTGTCGCTCGTGTGTGTGCGTCTTTTGTGTATGTGTGTGTGTATGTGTAAGTGTACGTAGATGTGATCGGAAATTTTTGATCTGGGTACAGGGAGTCTTGTAGTCGGGTATACTCTGCTAAAGCATTCTTACTTGTTTTTCTGTGATATTCGTAAACGTTTCTCGAAAGTGCAAAATGGTAAAGAATGAATTTAATTGTGTGCCTGATTGCAGTCAGTATTTGATTTTTACAGAATTTAATTGTAGTCTAAAATAAAGGGGTACAAGATTATACGTAAGTTTGGAATAAAACTCTTTGACAGATTGTTTCATTCTCGAGTCACCCAATTTAAGGTGGAGTTTCCTTCTAAAAGTTATTGAAGTTCAGAAATCAAATTGAAGATCACAATACAAGTTATTTGCAGTCAGAATAATTGAGCAAATCTTGAGATAACCACTGAAATGTAATACTGTAATTACACATTGCTACGATGTGCAATTTCAGTTGCACTCGTAATGCATATCAGTTTCAGTGCAGGACATGGAATTCCCAATGCTCAATGTCCTGTGGCATTGTGGCCACACCCAAGGCTGGCACCCAGGCGATTCCAAATATTTGGGGTGGGAATATTTCAGCAAGTGCCAGCATAAAACACCTCCTTATGTTCACCAGGCCCGACATTCTATATATAGTAGTATTGTAGTATTGTAGTATATGTAGGTTTGAGTGGTATATTCACTTAATTATGGATGCGGCACGCAGCCCATTCAGCCCATTTGCTGGACCATTCGCATTCTGGTAAGGCGTGACGGGGGCGAGTTCTGGCCCTAAGGTCTCCAGTCGGGACCGTATTTATGTGCTGGACGTACCGAACAGGGCCTGATGCTGACGCCTGTGCGAGTGCAGGTTCGTTTGGGGCTATTATATGGCACACAAGGCAGCAATAAAGTAACAATTAGACTGAAAATAACAGGCAAAACACGCGACACACACAAAGGACATAGGACAGCCACATGCAAATGTCTATGAACATAATTATTCAAATTTCTAATGATACTTTTAACTTTCTTTGAAAGACTTATGTTTTCAACGTTTTAATTAATTTGGCAATTATTTCTTTGTTTTTATTTTTTGTTTTTGAAGTGCTTCAAATTGTATAGTTCAATTTTATGAAATTATCCAAGAATACGTTGTTAATTTCTAAAGAGCTTAAAGCCCTATCTATGCTCATATTTTAAATAGGATTTGAAAAATTAATTTTTATCTTGGTTTGCAAACTTGTCATCTAAATTTAATTAATTTCCAAGCTTCTTAGTTTTGGATAAATGAGTATATCGAGTCAAAGCCAGTTCAATTGGATCTCTTTATTGCGTTTAAAACCACTCATAATTGATTTATTCATAATTTATTTAATTTGTTGCTCTAACACCAACATTTAATTATTTATTAAATATTTTAAGATCTTTATAGTATTCAAAAGTCAATAATTTCAGCTTAAATAGATACATACGTTTCTTAAAATTAGAATACTTCAAATTATGAGTTTCAACTGTAATTGAAGCTCCCAAAAAGGCCACAAATTCAATATTTTTGGATGTAAAAAAGGGTACCATCTCAAAAAAAAAAAGGAAACACAAGGAAACCTCTATCTTTCCACCGCATAAAACCAGCAATCAAGGCTTATACAACATCCCAAAAGCCCTGACGAACATTGGCAAACAAATCAAAGCCGTGCAAAGAACAACAAGGCGGAACTTTCATCGCGTAGGTGGAAGAAATATTTTTCATGTCGCGCAGAAAACGGAAATGTGTAAATGGGTTGAAATTGTACCGTTAGTCGCGGAGAGCACTTGTACTTACCATTCACATCACTCGTACACGTACGAGGCGTGTGTGTGTGTGGGTGTGTGTGTGTGTGTGTGACGCTAGTTAACCAACAACTGGCGACTGTTGGCTGTTGAAAAAGTTCAACCGAAATTTCCGGCAACTGGCAACTTCACTTCCGTATCCGGCCCCGCACGTTGCCGTCACTGGAACCCGTCGCGTTGTTTAACCAAATTTTGTTGTCAAAAACTTCAATTGTTGGTCGACAGTGCGCCAAGCTGCAACTGAAGGGCTAACTGCTCAGCTGGCTGTACCTATGTCCCTCTGTCTGACTGTCCGACTGTCTGTCTGGCAGGCTGGCCAAAAACTTTGCCGAAGAGCCAACGTGTTAGGCAACTGCCGCGAATTCCGGCCGAGTTACTAGCGCACTTAACTTTCACGGCTAACTTTGCCACACTTAACAACACTTGAGTGAAACTTTTTTAGTAAGAGAATTCTTATTATATGTTTATCTTTCGCTATGCATCTGTCTAATGGCTGCCTGTTATAAGTACTAGTTAGTATTTTGGTAAATGTCCTAACAATATTAGCTAATAAATGGTTTAACTCGTATGGCGCGAGTTAAGTTCGTTTACAGCTCAACATTTGGCTAACTTTCAACAAAGTCTTTTCGCTTTTAACATTTGCCGCTGTTGCGACCGCTTCGTCTTAGGAATCACCGCAAACTGTTTGCCCGTGCCCGAGTCCCAGGACCAGATAGCGTTCCTGCCCAGATGCAGCATCCCGCGCCGCAAAACATCGCCCAGTTTTATGAATGGCGCGATGTTTTCTAGTATCAGGCGGAACGTTTCGGCATTGGAACACGATTGACGCATGCGCCCTAAAAGTATGCAAGATTTATGACAGTTCCGGAGGTCGTCAGAGCACGTGGCGCCACCAACAAGTGTGATAAGCGTGAAAACACGCGCTGATAACAACACCAGCACGCAAATTTGGCTAAGGTCAGGGACGCCGACAACAGTGCTGGCTGGGCGCAGCTACGAGTCAAATTTGGTGTGCGATGTTTGCTGAATGCCACTGTAGAGCTACACAACGCGGAATGTCAGCTTATTAAATAGATAATAAGGCAAGAGTATGACAAATGGAATTGTACATTTTCTCAAATTGTCAATTTTAACGTTGTCGTAAATATTTTTATTTTATGTATAAACTAATCAAATAGGTACTTAAATGTAAGAAGTATGGACAGTTATTAACCATTGAACATTGTTCTGTTTAGATATAGATTTATTAAATCTACTAATGAATATTTATTCACATTTTTAAACTCTTGTACTTATATTTTAGGTTGCTTTCTAAGTTTTTTTATTTATATATAATTTTATAACAGAGAAAACTATAACAGCTTGAGACGGCAACTTTTGAATGTCCTTTTGAATATTCCCCAATCGCCCCGCACCCCTTCAAATCCATAAAAACTATTCATAAGAACAACTTCAAAGATACAGTTTTGATTTTAAGCATACATATTAACTAAGAGACCCTTGATCTGTGGCACAAATTTCAAGTCAATCGGATAATAAACACAGCAGTTATTCAAGATTAAGTATAGCAAATCGGGAGGACCAAAAGCGCAGCTGCCCTACTTGTATTTATGCTGTGTAAGTGTACGAAGATTTGTTTGGAAATTTAAGACTTGGATACAAGACGCCCTTGTGGTCGGGCATACTCGACTGGCAATCCCAATTGTTTTACTTTGATTTTTCTTACGCGTATTAATAAGTCTTCCGTATCTATATTTATGCAATTCTTATTCAGCTATCTTAACTGTTATGTAATTATGGATCATTAATTTCATACCTCGCATACAGACCAAGAACCAGGCCCATTCTCAAAATGCCACAACATCCTTTACTCTGGTAAAACCAATCATATCAGAAGCACGCACCGTCATCTCCTTGCGGTAGGTCCTGACCGAACAATTTACCATTTGAGACTGGGTGTTGCTCCTGTTGGTTACTGTCCGTGTGTGTGTGTGTGTGTGTGTGTTCATGTGCTTTATAAACTGTCAATATACTACGTAACTAGACTTCTGCTCCGCGTGACAGAGCAAATTAACCGATGGGCAACAACAGCCGTCTAACCGATACCGATACTGCAACTGAAACCAACACCAAAACCGAAGCTGACACCGGGGACGAGCTATCTAAATCAAATTAAACTTGTGGTGAGGGTCCTTTAAAGCAGTTCGAAATTTAATGCACAGCGCTTGAGCCCTTTAAGTGCGAGTAGCTGCATCAATTGCAAATTTTGTTCAATTTGCATTCTTTTATTTCCAGAGCAATTTCAGAGTTCGCCTTTTATTTCCATAGCAATAGAAAATTATCCGTGCTCCAAAGCATTTTTAAATATTTTGTTGTTGGTCGTAATTTCATGTTAATGTATGCATGCTGTGCAGCCCTCCTCAGCTTGGAGTGTGGGGCAACCCCAATGCCACAGACATTGTAGGAGGCACCATGGAGGGGCGTGCATAAATTACTGGGCACAATGTTACGAGTATAACAATAATTCTTCGTGGTAAAAACAAAGTGCATTAGTTTGGTTCATTAAAAAAACGTTTTTAAACTACTGCTTGTTGAAGTTCTATTTATTGTTATTATTATCTATATTATTTTTATACCCTAGCAGGGTATTTTAATTTTGTTATTCATAGTATTGGCATTATAATTATTTGTTGTTTTCACTACACGAACAAAATCTGGGAAGTTTCAAATGAATAACAAGTTTTGATACCTGAAGAGGGTTATTGAAGTGCTACCAAAACCACATAAGCTTGCCATATTTGTATAAACAACTTAAAAATAATAATATGTACAGAGTGCGATTACAATTTCTTCAAAATTATCCGATATTTAGAAATTTAAAATTTTCTAGTGCCTAAATTATTATGTTTAAAAATATTCCCAAGCATTAATTGAATTGAGCTAACATAAAACATACAATATTTAATTTAATATAATTTAGTCTGATTAATTTTCAAGAATAACTATCAAGGCGGTTGAAATCACGAATGGCAAAAGCTCGAATAGTTGATCTACAATTCCTTAAATATACAATTGACGCAAGAAAAACAAATGACGACAAAGGTAACAAATTAAGTAAATTAGCATGAATTGATAATGAATATTCGCAGAAATGGCTATTTTTGGTGTAACCAAAAATCAGCTGATATTTTCTATGAATCAAGAGACGTTAAGCAAAACAAAACACCTAATCTTTTTAATATGCTTTGGCGGATCTATTTTAAATAAATACGTCAACAGTTGGCCAATTGTGAGGGCATATATACTAGTACGAGTATACCAATTGAGATACGATATAGTGCCTTTGATATGATAACTATTTAATTGAGTTATTTTGTGATATATAAAGACAGTCGCTGGACTGCGAAAATTCACTTTTTAATTTTCATTGAGGAAGACAAAATGGCAACGAAAGCTTTGTTTCCAACCTTCTATGATGAAGAAACCAAAATCTGGAGTGGTTTAAAAAGGCGTCCGCTCTATCATCCCAACTGTTCCGTAGGGGAAATAGTTTTCGAAGCCTTAAAGAATTGGCCAAATCATCTGCTTGAGGTAAATATCACATCACGCAACCTGAAACAGCTGAAAACTAATGAAATCTATACTACGAAGTAGATCAACCATAAGGATGGTAGACAGATTACCACAACGGACACTCGTCTGTGGGCAATACGCTTGGCCCTATACTTCAGGAAGGAGAAACTGACCCAGGAGGATGTCGTTGGCATTATTGGCAATTCCAACATATATGTGACGCCACTAACTGCGGCTTGTTTCTTCCAAGCCACGCCGTTCCATGCGGTTAATGCCACAAGAGATGCCGAAGTCATTGAGGGTCTTTTTATGGTAACAAAGCCAAAGATCATGTTCTGTGATGGTTCGGACTATGAACGCATTAAGCAAGTGACCAAGACTTGGTCGCCAAAGTTTGTAACCCTGTCAGGTCATGTAGAGGGTGTACCCTCCATTGAAGACCTGCTCCATCCTACAGCTGAGGAACATATCTACCAGTGAGTATTCATTATGCAGACTACGGTAACTTTAAAAAAATACCTCCTAACTCAATTTGAATACTAGACCCGCAGCGTTGGCCGTTAATGGCGATCAATTGGCAGCTGTTTTATGCTCTTCAGGGACCTCAGGTCTGCCCAAGGCAGTAGCCCTATCCCACAATCAAATCGCTGTAATAAGACCGTAAGAAAACTGAAATAATTTGTTCATGACTGAACCATTGCTTAGTATATTCCGATCGCCTCTCCTTGCAGATTTTGCAACAGCACGGATCTGGCGCTCACTCACGCTACCATTGATTGGGCGACGGGATTCGTGACCGTAATATTAGCCTTGGTCTTTGGGACACCAAAAGTTTCATTTGAAGGGAGCTTTGAAGCAGAAAGCTTCCTTAGCATGATAAAGCAGTATAAGGTGACCACGATTGTTATGGCACCCTGGCAGGCTTATGAACTTTTCAGCAGTCCCCACGCCACGGAAGAGATTCTAGGGACCGTGCGGATGGCCTTCATTACCGGCGGCTGGATCTCGACACATGTGCTGCAGCGAGGCCAGAGTCTCATTAAAAACGGTATTGTTATGTTCTCCTACGGCACCACCGAGACAAGTGCCGTTGCAGGAAACATTGATTATAGACTAAATAATTCAGTGGGCCGGGTATTTCCTGGCATGCGCGTCAGGATCGTTGATGAGAAGGGCCATAACCTGCCTCACAATGAGGTCGGCGAAGTGCTGATAGACATTGGCAATAATTGGCAAGGTTACGTGGCCAATCCCGTGGATACAGCCGCCACTTTGCAGAATGGTTGGATCAATCTTGGTGATCTGGGCTACTTTGACAGCGACAACAATCTGTATCTCGTGGATCGCAAGAAGGATCTGCTCAAGTACAAGTCCAAGCATTATTGGCCCAATGAAATCGAACAGATCATCGCCGAGTTACCCGACGTCCTGAATGTCTGTGTGGTCGGTATCCCAGATCCCAGGTATGGTGACTCTGCTGGCGCCTTGGTCATCAAGAAGCCGGGTGCTGAGATCAGCGCCCAGCAGATCATTGATCATGTGGCCAAGAGAGTTGTGGTCGACTATAAGCAACTGAATTCGGGCGTACATTTCGTGGATGAGTTACCAAAGAATTTGAATGGAAAGGTTATCAGAAGTCTGGCTAGGGAAACCTTTGTGGAACGTATGAAGTGATTGAAATCACCAGTGATGTATTGAAAGGTTTTGCATTTGCTTGATTAAATGAATATCATAAATAATATTAATTTATTAATATAAGAAAATATATCAAATTTGTTGTATTAATTTTTAATGACATTTACTTGAATAATTTATAAATTTTCTTTTTTTGATAAAATTGGTAATTTTTTCTTATCTCTTAGTATCTGATATACGTATTATTGTATGCATAAGCTTATATATTAAATTTATTGTCTCTAGTTCTTTTAGTCATTGAAATCCACGTGTCGAAACAGATAAGGCGAGGAAGAGAACGACAAAACAATTGTTACTTAAAGTATTATTATCATCCTATTATTCGAACTCAGATATCATTCCAATTATCAAAGCACTAGCCGTAGCGGAAGCAACTGTCTGCTTTTTCAGATAAAGATACCGAGGTTGAGGTGAAAGTCCGAACTGTGACATATAATATACCCGATTGTAATATATTATCTAAAAATAAGTTATTTTTAGAACGGGTATCTATGGGGGGTGGCGAATTGAATAGTTTGTTTACAGTACAGTAAACTTCTCGATAATGAACTTTTCTATATCACTGTACTCGAGTTTACAACTAAAGAAGCAAAACTCATTAACTTCGAGGTGACGACGATCAAAAACCCTTGCAGACAAAATCATTAAAATATTTCCTATTATGTAGGATAAGTATTCCAGCACTGACCAAAGTAAACAAAACTGTCTTGAAGCAGTACCTGACAAGTTTGGTAAGGATATCTACAAAATGAATAGGTCGCATTGAATAAATAAATACAATGCTAAATACACAAAATTGTCTGATATATGAGTAGTGTTATTGATATACTTTTTGAGCTTAGATATAGTGTCAATTATAACTGAGCATTATCAAAACTGTAACATTAGCGGATGCACGAGCCTGCAATTTATGATAAAGATTCAAAATTCCGGTGAAAGTCCACTCTGTGCTACGACAAAGTTCTCTTTCATTGGCAGAAATTATGATATAAAAGGTATAATATTTAACAATAAGTATTCTATAGTATCTCATTGGTGTAGAGATAGCAGTATCGGATGAGGAATAGATTTAGTTGAACTGTGTACTGACTATTTTCAGCTAGTTACTAAGCAGCAGTGATATAATGAAGAGAGGGTGACTAACAGATACCCAGTATATTTCTCTAGAGGAGTTTTACAATCAATATTTCTTATTTATTTAAATGACATGAGTTATTTGAATGCTTATTGCCCAATAGTTATACAATTCATATATATTAATGCTAAAATTAAAGACTATTTCTTGAATATTGTGTCAAAAATGAACATCCTTAAATTGCGCTCGAATATTAAAGCTGATAAAGCACGGAGATGCCTGTCTTAAAACATTTGAGCTGTCTAAAAAATCGTGTGAGAAAAATTAAAACCAAAGGAAGATAAAATAGAAACGGCCATCAATCAATCAAATGCCAGTTGCTTCAATTCAAAAATCTTGAACACATTACAAACACGTCAGTTAGACAGTTCAGCAATGATTTGATATATGGAAGTCACCTGAGCGCTGATTGCAAATGTCAATTGAATGGAGACTTAGATAACACATGCGCATTTAAAATGTCAATCAAAGTCAAATCCAGGTTACCTTTGAAGTTGCTGTACTGTGTAAGAGGCTGCTGTGCTCCCTATGTTCAAACTAAAGTCTCTATACACTCGTAATACCTGTTTTATTTTACGTGAGCAATTGGCAGGCGCCTTAAACTATGCAGCAAATGCTACAGAGCTGAATTTCAGTGCAACAATTTGGAAAATTTTCCACAAAAGCACCAGCTAACAGGACAGGATGTAAATGACGTCATATTTTTGGGCTGAAAGATGTTTTGTGGGCGTGGCAAGTGGCAGCGGCAGCAGCAGCAGCAGCAGCAGCAGCAGCAGAAGCAGCAGAAGCAGAAGCAGCGGCAGCCCCTGGCGACTGTGCTTATGCGCGTTTATTTACGACTACAAAATTTGAATAATTTACGATGCCGATGGCGGCGAAGAATGCACTACAGCGCAGTCGTTGTGTATTTGTATAATAATGTGTGTGTATGTGTGAATGTGTGTGTGTATTACAAAAACAGCGAAAGGGACAGCGCTCAGTGGAACAGTTACAAAGCCAAAGCCATGAAAACATGCAACCGGACATGGAACATTGAATCTGTTTTTCGTAGCTAAGGCAATTGGCTATGCCATTGGATTTGCGTGGGCCATGGGCTAGGTTTGAAGGGGGTGTGGTCGCTGGCAAAGGCGCGCAAGAACAACAACAACAAATCCAGCTAACAGATTGCGGCGAACAACGGACGACGGACGACGGACAGCGGAAATGGCAATGGCAACGAACATAAACGGAAACACAAAATGCCGCCATGAAACGGAAGTTAAATTATTGCAATTGTGTTGGCAGCGCTTTTCATAACTGTAAATTGTTGCCCGTCTCCGTCATGTTGCTCCCATTGTTGTTGTTCTTGCTGCTATTGTTATTATTGTTTACAGTTGAAACAGTTGCAGCTGCACTCGCTGCCAAAGTCAATAGAGAGTGGACTATGAAGCGGACATCGAGAAGGTAGTTTGCTTATTCCTGAGAATTGTGCAATTACATCTCCATCAAATGGCGTTGCCACTGAAAAGGACCCTCAGGTATTTGCTTATTTTAAATGTAATGGCACAAACCTTAAATCTGTTAAATAAATTTGCTAGTGAATGAAGAGCCCATCGAAATATCAAATCATTCTTTTATTTATATTAATTAATTAAGCTAATTCTAAAGCTGTTGAAAGGCAACAATCATTTACTTTTACTTACCAACAATTATGTGTTAAATGCTAAATTGCTGTTGCTTAAATGAATGGAGAGCTGTTGTATCAGTAAAAAGCAAACAGCCATTAGAGTTCTTACTGTAACAGAGCTCCAATAAAATGGCATTCTTTGTAAGGCTTACAACGTTTGTCAACTTTAACCATAACGGGTTCCCAGCTTCAATCACCCATCCTACATACGTATCTAATTATCCCGGCTCCTCCCAAAAGCATTCAACAAAGCACATAAAGAAATGTTTACATGCAATTACCGTTTTAGTGTCGCGCTGTCAACTCGAACGCCATTCGCAATTGTTTATTACATGCCCAGAGCTGAGAGCATTGGGGCCAGGCAAGAGCTGCGGAAAGGGGTGGGTGGGGGGGGGGGTCTGGGGCAGGAGTCTGTCGGTTGGATTCCTAATTGCAGTGCCTGCAATTTATCATCGGCGAACAATTTGAGTTGGTAGCTGCAGGTAAAAATGCTGCTGGCTGCTTCTGCTTATGTCCCACATGTTTATAGTCAGGAGCTGCCTTGTGTATTGGGTAAACATTAAACAGGACCCAATGAGCGGAGGAAACTGCAGTTACCGTTGAGTAAAGTAGCTAAGTGCTTGCTAATTGACTTATATAGTGGGACAATACTGTGTAATCTCTTGTAATTGCAGTGAACAATTAACTGTACAGTACACTTTCAAATATTAACAAGAGCTGTAACAATTAAGACTAATTTTCAAATATAATCCCTTGCTTATTTCCCAAACAATGTACAAATAATTGATTTTGACTGCAAAATAAAGTTCTCTTTGTAAGAAGTTTAGATACAAGATATATTCAGGCTAGTTCTGAATTCCACTTTCGGATCAATTCCACAGAAAAATATATAGCATACTTTTTGGAGCCGAATAAAATAAAAAACGTTCGAATAATTTAGACCACCCTCAAGACCCGGACAGGATCTTGACATAAATTCTCTGCGCAAATAAATAAATAAACTGCCATAATAACTTAATAATATCCCCTAAAATTAGCTTTAACTATCGTAGCAGCTTAGCAAGTATTAATTTACTTATTTTATGGAATTCATATGAAAATGAAATGAAGAACTCGCCTGAAAATCGAACTTGAAAATTTTAAAATATGATAATTGTTTTTTGTACTATCAATAAATTACTGAAACTTTTATGACATTAAATTTAATTAACAGTCATTAAAAAAATTAATTCAAATAAAAACAAATGTGTTTTTTATCATCTGTTAGAAAGTCTCAATAACTTATTTATGGTACAAATTATTATATTTCATAAAAAAAACAAATTAAATTCGATGAATTCTCGATGCCCTAATCATATACTGTACTTCTCTTCTAAGCTCAAAGACGCTGATAAATGCTCTCAGTTTTTCTTGGCTAACCATTTGATAATTTGCTGGATAGAAGGGAAAAGGCAGAAAGAAGCCTCGCAGAACTAAACGCATTAATAATAAGTAAGTAATTAGCTCGCATTAAATTCACTTGCCAGCTTGAAGGCCATAAAAGTCGCAATTCACGCGACTATCGCAGTTATATATATTTATATAGCCCCTGTGCCGGCGAATTGGGACAGATTTATGGCACAGGCATTAAATGGCATTAAACGGCAGGCGGCTGCCGTTTCCCTTTCCGCTTCCTGTTGGCTGCACTTGGCCATTTGGGCTCTTAATTAAGAGCTCCATTTGGACTGCACGTGGCCCAAGTCCAGAGTACTGAAAGCAGCTGCATTCCCGATAATAAAAACATATGCTGACAGCTGCCCACAGAGTTACCTACCAATTTGGGCGGGGCATCTCACATGGACCATGGTTGTTTACCATCCAATTTTTAGTGGCGTTTAAGCCACTTGCACATTTTCGTTTATGGCCTTTGCTATTTTGCTGCTGTGTTGCTGTCAACACATCCTGCAGCTCCTGCTGCTGCAGGCGTGCCTATTAATCCTGGCCCGCCTTGAGTAGTTGATGCTCTTTTGTTTGCTCCAAATTGGAATGTCATAAAAGTGTGCTTGCTTATTTAAAAACTCGTAAAAGAGAAGGCAATTCGTGACAAGAACGAAAACACAAGACACAAGAGGTCATCAGCTGTTATTATTGTTGTTGTTGCTGTTGCTGTTGCTGTTGCTGTTGCTGTTCATACACACATTTCTTTTTGGCATTGTCTTGTCCTTGCTTTGGTTTTACTCGTATCCTTCTTTGGCGCCCTTTTGCACTGCTGTCTATCTGCGCTGACTTCCGTTTCCGGTTGCATGCCCCAGCATTGTTTCATTTCGATTGTACTTTTTTATTACCCTTGCGCACATGTGTCTTAAATTTTGTTACATGATTCACATGCTGCTCTGTTTTTAATGGATTTTTATTAAAATCTACCGAAAACTTAAATAAACAAATATGTAATAAAACTCAAACAACAAACAAAGGTTGCATATACAGATGGTAATTTAGATATAGAGATATTAATAATATAATGAAGAGTTATTAATATATGAATATTAGAGCCTGTTTCGAATTCCATTCCAAATCAATACCATAGAATAGCTTGTAGCATATTTTTTAGAGCAGAATATAATTAATATCCTTGCTTTCTTGTATATTCATTACTTTTATACACGTACCCAAAAGCATGCTATACATATTTCTGTGAAATTGATTTGAAAGTGAAAATCAGAACAGGCCTGATTAATACAATACTCATATATTTCAAGATCATTCGCTTGTAATCGGTTTTCGGGCAGAAATTAAACCTCACGGTTACCAGGACCCTGAAAAGACCAAGAAGATTCCTATCTAGAATATTATGTCTCAATAATATATGCATATTTAAGATTTTCGGTTTGTGAAGATATGAAATTGTCTAAGAAAGTAAAGATAGAAATCTTTCTTCTGAGCAAATCAACATCGCGTGAGTTTCGCAAAGACTAATAAAAGAGTATAAGGTAGTCGAACTCTATAATGATACTATCTCTTGTTCATCATTAAGTTCAATGAATACACTTTTTGATGTATATTTTCGGCATATTTTCGTTTGTTTGTCAATCGACCTTTTGACCCTTTTTTATAAATGCGCATTTACCTCTGTTAGCTGAAAGTTTGTTTGTTTCCTGTCAATACGAACGCAACGAACTGCAAACATGAACCGTAAATTGAGTTTCTTATAGACATGGCTTGATTTCAGTCTTTATTTTGTAAGGCTTATCCTTAAGTCAAAAATGCAAGCCGTGTACACCTTAAATTTCATCAGTTTTCTAATGAATTTCAAACAGTTTATGCTCATTAACCCATTAGTACCACAAGTTCAGTTACAGTTGTTGCTTCAATTGAACCGGCGCTCTGATAAGCATGTCCTGTTGGATTCTGTGAATTGTGACCTTGACTTGGTCTTGGACTTGAAGCTTGAGTTGGAAAGGAGAGTCTGAGGAATGGCAGCCATTGGTAGTAATTTGATTTAATCAGCAGCAGCGAGTGGACAAGGACGAGAGTCGTAATGAATTATTCATGTGCAATGCAAAGGATTTCAATTCCTTTGGCTCGGCTCTGGCGGCAGCTGCCTTAAGGCGATGACTTTGAATGCTGTCAAGTTTATTAAAACCAAAGCGGTTTAAAGATAATTAAATTCAATGATTTTTAAATAAGTCAATAGGACTAGGAGGGCATTTGTTGGAATAACAAAACTAATTAAGGCTGATCAAATTTACAATTTAAAATAATCATTTCTGCAAATAAATGAACTTATTATTTTAATAAGTTATTTCTTGGTATTAACGCGCAGGACAATGCCGACAGGATTCAATTGGAAGCGAAACGTAAATGATTTATATGTTTGTATGAATGCAATTTGTATGAGCTACTGCACTTTGCCCCCCCTGTTGCCCTGCTGCCATGCTCCTGTTGAGATATGCACACAGGCAACCGACAAAAAGGACATTCAACATTCAGCACTTTTCGCGCTGCGCTGTCACAACACGTCCTTAAAGAACTTAATTAACTTTTCTTGTTGTGTGTACCAGTGGCCGTTGGCCAGGAGAGCACGTTGCCAGGATCGTAAAAAATATGCAGCAATATTTAACTGTCACATTGTGCGCCTTTTTACGCTTCGACACACACATAAACAAACCGCGCTGTGACTTTTGCAAAATATCCTCAATATTGTGACTGGAATACCGTTAACTCAATGCGTTCTGGGACTCTTGCCTGCTGCCCGTTAAGTGGGTGGCGTTGGGGTCAGATGGAACTAGAGAGAGAGAGAGGCACGTAGCAGCCGCTACACCATTTAAATTAACCACCTAGAGTAATATTTTTTTTTAATGACTCCTGCGGACTGTTTCCGGTGCGAATAAACTTATAATGACCTATAAAAATAAACATATAGTAACTTTTTCTATGGCTACAGGTATTTATTAAAAGAGCATGCCATTGACAGTTCTATTTTTTCTTATGGCAAAATGATTAATTTACAAATAAATGGATCCAATTGTTTTTTTTAAGTCCCAATTATTGCAATGCTTCTTGATCGTGCACACACAAATGCTCGGTATCTTATATTATCGGAAAGTACAACCGTCATGAACTAAGGCATCGGAACTAAGCAATAGCTATCGAAACTATTAAATTCAGCTACAATTCAAACAGCAATTAAGAGGAAAAAGTGTGACAATACTTATTACTATAAATACATTGTAGGTTGGTGTCTTATTTCACTTTATTCTGATTCCACACTATTTTTCGTAGTTTATTTTCACGAAGTGACGCCATGAGTCGATCAGTGTGACCAAGTTTCTTATTCGACCAAATTTCATAAAACGATTATTATGATCGATAACAATATTTATCACTAGACACAAATTAAATAGCAATGGTATTCCCAGTTTACAATAAGTCACTACGTTTACAACTTGTAATACAATAAAGAGTAAATGATTAATGCAGAATCAATCTTGACAGCAGTTTTTTCAAATTCTTACTAGTAAGGGTAGTTTACAGCTTCAATAAATAAGTAAACCTAAGATCATACATATATCAAATATTAAGATAACTAATAATTAACGTTGTTCAGTTTTCTATGCATAAAAATATAAAACCTGTTTGGAAACTGACCAAATTAAGCCAAATGCTATGAAAAGTCTTTGATTTTTTAAAACACAATGGACTTAAAGTGAAAATAATAAAACTATTACATTATTTGTGGGAAAAAGTCTAAGGCAACTCCTCGTAATTATTGTTCACAGTAATGCAAATGTTTGCTTAAAGCCACAATATTAATTTTACTTAAATGGAAATTTCATATGCAATGAAGCAATGAAGCCAAAACCAAATATTTAGGACTTAAAGGGGTTTAGTTTTACGTAATCCTCAAGCTAATGCAATAGATATTTAATCTACATCCAAACAAACATAAGCAATTACTGCACACGCTCAGCACATTTGTGCTGTCAATTTGATCCAATATAAATATATTTATAACTAGGCAAATAAACCACAGCCGGAAACAAGTAAACAAATGACGGTAAACATTGTGCCATTCAGTGCAAATCGCTTGTAATTAATCATTCAGATGCGGTCCTTAACAAAAAATGATATCACCAACTGAACTAAGTGCGACCATTTGCATCCTTTGTTTTTTTTTATTTCCAGGCTTAGGGTTGAACAAATTGCTATAAATAACAAAATATTGGGCAGCACAGCGAGAGAACGCGTCATGGCATTTGTTTTTTTATACCCTGTTTCCATTAAAACTGGTAAAAGGGTTGACATTAATTGTGTTTTACCCAAAAGCATTACAGTTTACACATTAGGCTCAAAAACACTAGGATACAAGAAGTAACTACATTTCTTATATAAGTTCACGTACCATTAACACCTATAACTTTCAAGATATATATTCAGTAGCTTTCAAAAGATTTATTCACGTAATACCAAAATAAACAACGGATTTATGCCAGGTTAGTTTTGACCTAGCTACAGGGTAACTCCTTGTCGAGCACTCTAGACTCGAGTGCACTAGAACTTTGATATTTTTATGAAACAGCGCCATTTGTGCGCCCAGCTGGGAATGAACCATGGTTTTTGGCCAGGATTCGGATTCATCTGGCGGTTAGGCAGGACAAGTGCAGCCGTTCACACGCTCCATGGAATGGAAATGACGTGAATGCTGAATGTTGAAAAAGAATGAATGCAACAGCTTGAACAACATTCCATCAACTGCAGAAAACCGGCGTCGTCCATAGAAATGCAAATTCAACTGCTACTACTATTGGGGAGTACGAGGCTTGTTTGCAAATATGCAGAGACCCAGACGCATCTTCTGCTCAGCGATCTGACCAACGGCATCAACTTGGAGTCGATAGCTCGAAAGGCCAAACTCGAACTAAAGGGACTCGTCCTGCATCAGGAGCAGCCACCAAACGAAGCGTAAACCAACAAAGGTAAGAAAAACCATTGGCGGGGAATGTGGAATGTGGAAAATTGGTAGCTCCGCTAGGGGTCACAAAAAAGAAAATGGAAAAATATGCAAATATTGAACGAGACAATCAAATATGCAACAGTAATTTTTTATATCAACTGTTGGAGCGCATTGAAGGGCAGCTATATGACCCCGGCATTATATTTCAGCCCCAGGGATTGACAAAGGGTTGTTGTGCTCCCTTGACTACATAAACAAGTCAGCTGAGAGCTGTGAAGTTTGCCAAAAAGATTTTAGTATACCCTCACCGAGGGTATTATGCATTTCATACGAAATGCCTAACGCGTTAATGAGAACATTTTTGACCTCAAATAAAGATATGTATTATTGAACAAGCTGAGTCAATAAAGCCATGTCCTTTCTGTCTTTCTGCGAGGGAATGTTTTGAAGTTTGCGACACACTTTTTATTTTGCCAGGCTTATCGGAAACCCATGTTATATAGCTGCAATTGGAACGATCGCTCAAGAACTGAGCTATTTAATAAATAACATTAAAGTTTAATCAAACTTTTTTCAAGTCTTCATTTCATACAAAGGGTATTCGATAATCAGGATCAGGATATTTATTGTGTGCCAGGTTCAATTGGAAGCCTCAAATCAACAGCCTGAGAGCATACAAATAACAAACCTGCATTAAATTCTTTTATTATTTGAGCAGTTCTTTGGTATTGTAAAGTCTTCGTCCGTGTCTTTGTTTTATTAAACTTGAGACTTAGAGTTCGAACTAAAAGTGTTTACTTTTGTAAATTATATATTTTCTCACTCTTCTCACTTTTAAATACTGTGTGGTAAAAACCTACACTCATATACCAATCGCTTCAGATTTAACTTGACAAAGGAGCTAAAGTAGCTCAAGAAGGATGTTGATAATGTTGTTGATGATGATGACTATTGCGTTTGCTGTAAAGAAAAGACCACGTAATCTCTGAATAGACTCATATTGCGAATCATACTCATGAATATGCGCAACCACACCTCAATGCATCTCAAACTGAATAGATTTCAATGATATTACTGATGTTTAAATGTAATTCACTGCGATGAAACTGCTCTCTGAGCATTGAGCGAAATATGCTCTGCACACACAGACACAAAACCCTTCAACATTGTTTGCACTTGAGCACACAATTTAAAATACGTCGTGCATTTATATTGTTTCTGGTATATCCTTGTTGCTCCTTATTGTCAAAGTTTGCAACTTTTGATGCGGTTGCATTTGCTTCTGAGAGTCTGCAGTAATAATGGAAATGCGCTGAAAATAAACCTCTTAAGGAATCAAAGAATTTGAAGTCTATATATGAATGGTATTTTCGGAAAATATTCTTTTCTGTTACATAATTTACTAAGCCTTATGCACATTATTTAATAATTATTTAAAGACTTTAAAAAGCTTTATTGATTGCATATGAAATTCACAATATTACTTACATTTCAAGTTTCCAAACATTGTTTGCTACTTAAAGTGCATTTGCCCTAAATGCTTATAAGGCTTTCTAAATTTTGGAACATTGACTGCAGGACTTCGACAGTTAACTGTACTTTGTTGGGTTTACGAGTACGTGCGAGTGCTCCAAATGTTGAAAACTGGCTAAGAGGCGAAAGCACATGATAAAGTTGAATATGGTACTAAAGCATAAAACGGCAAGGACATTAGGAAGTTTTTGCTTCTGTCTGCTGCAAGTCAATCTGAGTGTATAAGGGACGTTAAGTGGAGTTATTGATATGTAGGTGTGAAGTTTGTCAATAAATATTTGAGCAGGAACTCAGCTGGCACATAAAATTTAAAGGACAATAAAATGTATTTTTAAAACAAAGCAACTGATCTGCTTCTGTAGACGTTAAGGAAAGTTGAAAGCAATATACACATTTAATACTAAAATAATATCATACAATAAATACATAATTAATATGATATTATATATTATTTAGTAGTCTTTGCAGTGCAACTGTCAACTGATTTGTTAAAAAGAGTCTTTCCATTCGAATGTGTTGTTGTTTGTACTTAGCCATAGTCATTTTATTGTTTAGCCAAGCTTGTCACAAACAAACAAACAAAATACACAAGAAAACACAAAAAATAAAATAGAATAAACCTGAGATGACATTTTAAATACTTAAACTTACATATTAAATAGGTGAGTAAAGCAGAAATAGACCTGAAAGTGAATGGAAAAACCAGTTTATTGTCGGAAAACAAACTTCACTTGTACTATTTTTTTTCAGCTATAATAAAGATATCCGTTTCAGACACAAGCATTGAATACTTTAGGCCATCAAATAATCATAACTAATCCACGCCCAGCTGCCTCAAACTTATGCTCAGATATAGTATGTATGTATGACTAAAATTTTATTTATGATCCTGGTCTAATGCTGGGGTATGTGTTTCTGTGTACTGTCATTGTCTGCTTATAATGGTCATCAGTGCTAATGACTTGGCCATTTACTTGTTGTATGAAAAATCACTGGCAGTCTTGCATAACAGCCACGCCCACAGCCATTTGTCTTGAACAGCCGGGGGCATAAAACTGTTGACATGTCATTTGTCATATTCACACGACTCTCCTAAACACATTTGCCCGACTCTGCGTTAATTTGCATTTCTGCAGGTGTGGCCAGTCCGGAAGATTGTTTTTAATTAGAGGAACCTGCATTTTGACCCACTTGAGAAGCTGCCAAGAATACAAAAAATATGTTGAATCTGTGCCGGAAATCAATTTGGTAAGGACTTGCAGCTATTGTAGTCTTATATAACTCCTATACAAAATTCAAAAATATATATTTTGTAAATTTTGGATGTCAGCTTAGCAGTTCAGCAAAATTGGGAAATAAATATGAGAAGCCTTCGATTAAATAGGGCAGCGACAAGGCAGTTGCTGCGTTTCTGCAGCAAAGGCCGCGATGAATCAAAGAAATGTGCAGATATTGCGGCAACCAGCAAGTGCAGCAAGGACAAGAACAAGAACAAGGACAAGGACTCGAAGAAAAAGAAGAAAGATGTCAGGAAGGTTACGCTGATCGAAGGCGACGGTGTGGGCTGTGAGCTGGTCGAGGCACTGCAGCAGGTATGCTCCGTCGCCAAAGTGCCCCTGGAATGGGATATCTTTCATGATCACAAACAAGAGGGCAGCGAGAAAGTCTCTCCGGACCTGCTGGAGTCCCTAAAACGTAACAAGCTGGGCATCAAGGGTCCCATTAAAAGCATAATCTGGCAGAAGTCTTTGCGCAAAAGTTTTGACATTTACGCTTTTGTAGCCGTCTACAATAGCCTCGAGGGTTACAAAAATCCCTACGGCCGCCTACGCTGCGTCATCATACGCGACGTCCTGGAGGGCGAGTACTCGGGCATTGAGCATGACGTCGTCCCGGGCGTCCTGCAATCCATCAAGGTCAGCACTGCGGCGGGGGCCAAGCGGGTTGCCCGCTATGTATTCAAATATGCGCACGATAATTGTCGGAAGAAGATAACCGTTGCGCACAAGGCGAACATTATGCAGCTGACCGATGGCAACTTCTTACAGGAGATGCGTAAGGAATCGCTCAAGTATACGGAAGAAGTCAAGTTTGAGGAGCGCTACATGGACACGGCCTGCTTGAATCTCATCATGACTCCCGAGGTAAATGATGTGCTCGTCTCCTCCAGCATGTATGGCGATGTCCTGGTTATGATGGCCGGCAGCATTTTGGGTGGCAAGGCCTTTTGTCCCGGCTATGGTGTGAGTAACAACGGACTGGTCTACGATACTCTTATTAAGAGCAATGAAGACATTGCTGGCAAGAATATTGTCAATCCTACGGGCATGATTTTAGCATTGGTGCTCATGTTGAACCACCTGAAACTCACTTCGCATGCGGATATCATCTCCTGTGCTGTCAAGGCTGTCTACAAGGACACCGATATTCGCACCCAAGATGCGGGCGGTAAGGCCAAGACCACTGAGTTCACGCAGGCCGTATGCGATTTCATTTCAAAGAACAAAGAATAGTCTATTCCAGCATAAAATCTCCAACGTTGTGAATAGCTACAAATATCACATCGTTATCCATATCCGGTGAACTGAAGCGATTGGGTTTTTAGGCTCTTGAAATTATTAAATGTTACATTTCTCAAAATTAATAACAAGTTAAGATACTAGAGAAAGATAACTATTTATATTGACTCAGCTAAAGTGAATGTTTTTGCATTAAATGGAAATTATAATATAAAACCATATGGAATATTTGTTAATCAGATGGGAATACAGGTGCGCTAGAAGCTTTCTCCTCCTAAAATAAAACAACAACAAATGTTAGCAAGGCAGTTAAAAACTTTTGCCACCTCGTGTGTAGAATAAAAGTATCTGGCTTTCAGCTAAATCTGCAAACATTCCAAATTAGATTCACTCCACAGGTAGTTTCTGCCGTGAGGAAACAAAAGCCAAAAGTTTTTTTAGTGGCAAACATAAAGTTGAAAATTCAACTTTCAGCTTGTGTGTCATCAAAAGTTGTTTGGGGCTTGTTTGAAAATTGCATAAGCGAAAATTGTTTTAAGCTGTTGGAGCTTATGTTAGTTATTGTTTAAGAAAAATAAATATGAATCATTTGCATAAGGGGTAGAAACTCAAAACTTTAAACAATAATGCGAAGTTGGGGTTGGTCCTTTAGCGTGTTTTTGTGTGTCCATAATTTTCTATTAATAATATGATTATTGCAATCAAAGCAGCCGGATGCCCATGGCATAAAATTAGAGGCCATTTTCCAGCTGCCCCATGTTGGCCAGAAGCTGACAGAGAAGTGGCTGGGTCACGTATTGGCCGCTGATAAAGTAAGCCAGAGATGCAAAGATGCCAGGAGGCTGGACTGCCGACAGGACAAGAGAGTCCAAGACAAGACAGTAAGTTGCCAATGCATAAAAACTTGTTAAAATTTAATAATTTATGGCCCTGGCCAGGACTGGCTTGGCCTGCTCCAAGAACGAACCCAGAGAGTCGAGCAAGTAATAAGCGTCAGTTTTGTGGGCTGCCAGCAGCATAAAACTGCCCAAGTTTGTCAGCCAGGCCCAGACTGACAGCATTTGAAGATATGGGCGGGTAGTAAACCTCCAACGATCCAGCAAACCAATTTGGCTGCCTGGGCGAAATTGCAAACATTTTTTGCTGCCTTTTTTTGTTGCATCGCCTTGTATATGCAACTAACTAATATGTAGTTGTAATTAAATTTTGACTTTGCTTTGGCCTGGGCGTAAGTGGTCCATTCGGCCACGCCCACAAGCTGAGTTATGACTAGCCCAAGGACTATTTACCTGTCCGTTGTGAGTGGCAACTTCTCTGCACTTGATGCAAATTTACCCCGGTGACATCTCCTTACGTTCTCTTGGTCACATCGCGGTGTCTACGTGAGTGCCATTTTGATTTTATTGGCAATTGTAGTGGGAGAGCACAATGGAACTTAAAGCCAACTTAAATTGCACCTGAGCTTGCAATTATATTATATTATACTCCAATTACTGTAGGCCGAAAGGACATTACTATGCAAAATAATATTCGAAGATATCTTTGGGGTACCCAGCAATATATACCCTTGCAGACATCAATTAAGTTACTCTTCTGGCAGCCGTCTTTTTCTTGGGGATCCTTAATTTCTTCTGGAATGTTCTTCATCGAACTTTCTTGTGCGCCATTAACTTCAGTTCTTCCTCAAGAGTTCGAAACTCTCGATTAACTTTTTATCATCAGGTCTCCTACTTTAATCTCCGAGATAAATTAAATTTTGATATAATACATGAAGTATCTGTTGAGTTTTGTTAGTTCATCAACAAAAAGAAAGACGATTTTATAAAAAAACATAATTTTCGACCGTTCGTTCCTATTTCAGCTTTATGATAAGTAATCCCATTGGGTCGATTCTGACATAATGTGATTGTCTACAACAAAAGGAAGCTTCTTTATTCAAGTTTCATCAACACAACTTTAAGGTTAGAGAGTGGATTCACAGAAGAACAAAGAAGTTACTATATTTTCATATAAGAGTATACTCGTACGTATGTGAAGCTACAATGAAATAAAAATGTCTTAATACGCAGTAGGCAACAGTTTTTAGTTGTATACCTTATCGGCTCGTACCTCTCATACCCTCACATTCGTAACAAACATTTCCATAACTTTATTATACCATTTGTTAACCATTCTTAGTACAGGGTATAATAAATTAAAAACTGCGGGTGAGGATTTAATTGCAGCTACTTAAGCCTTGAAAAGCGCCTGACTCGCTTTGTCTACCCAGCTCCATCTCTCTCTCTCTCTCTCTCTCTCTCTCTCTCACTCTCTCTCTGTCACACTCTCTCTACAGATGCCACACTTCAACCACAATACAAAAACAACAATTATAATAAATAATTAAAATGCAACGTGGCCATTGCGTCGCCATCCTCAACGTCGGAGCAAGTATTTCTCGTATTTCTCGAGCGGCTTTCTCTCCGTCTCACTGTGCATTTTGTGCTGTTGCAAATGAACTCACGGGTTAATTACGAGCCATCGAGGGCACTTGTGCCGCATCCCAAATGAAAATAACCCGCAACCTGGAGCCTGAAACCTGAACAGAGAACCTCGCATAATTACAATATTATGGTGCTTAACGAGCGACGTCTGTGTGACATGGGCATAAATTATTTATATCTTAACCATCTTTGTGTTCTGGCTGTTCCCGAATGAAACCCGACAACCGCTAAAGTAACAAGTGTTATCCACATACCTGTGCATTTACATACATGTGTAAATCTGGCCCAAATACATGCAAAACAGTCGCAAACGTGTCTGACATGCAAAGTGACACTCGTTAAGTCCTTAGAGGTTGACAATTGATGGAGACACCAAAACTATTTGAAGGCAATAAGATAAGAGTGTACTGTCTTTTATAAGACTGTGTTGCCTTTAAGAGCTAAAGACTTCAATAATGAATGTACAAAAATTGGTAGCTCTGAGAAACTGATAAATAATAAATATGTTATCATCCTTACGAACTTTAGTATGTCAAATGATGTGATATGGAGAAGATTCCAGACAGTTCGACTTAATTATTAAACGAATCTCTTACAATATATACTTGTGTGAGTGTTACTCAAATGTGTCAGTGAAAATCTCCAACGGCGTTGCTCTATCCTCAAGGGTTTCAAATTACTAAGTCATTTATTACAAGGCTTCCGTACTACACTGAACATATTTGAATATTTGATTTTTATCTTTTGATCACATTATAATTAGCATAAGACACGCAATTAAAACCAGGCACCGTAACGGTTATAAGTAATATTTATAAATTATTTCTTGAATTTATTTATTGCTCAAGAAATAAAACGTATTTTTCAGATTAATTTTTTTCTTAAAAATTAAACTTATTTTATGAATAATAATAATCATAATAAGTTGTATTATTGAGCTTTTCTGTATAAAATCATTGTAGTCCTGCCAACAAGGATGCTCTAGGTGTAGTCCTTCTGTATGTATTAATTATCTTCCAAAATGATTTTTTCCATTATGGGTACATAATCTTTGTTTACGGTTCCTGATTAAAACACATCCAAGCTTCAATTTATTCCAATAAAAACATGATTGATAATGAGATTCAAAAGTGAATAGTCTTAAATGAAGTTCCCTTGCATTATAATGTTATTCTTTAATGGTTATAAAAGCACGCCAAAATTGTGATAATCAACACAAAACTAACTGCCTTTTCAGCATAGCTGCTTCTCAAGTCAGTGTAAGGTACTCGCTGCTCAGAAAATCTACTATAAAATCGCATAAAGCCCTTCAAACTTGCGATAAAAAGGACGATGGTCTATTTAGGTAGAAAGTAAAATCGAGCTGTACTCGTATAAAACCTGACAGCCACCATAGTCCTTTAACAAGAGTTGACCGCCAAGGCAGCCACTTATTAGCTATGAAAATTGTTTTGACTGCCACTAGGCAAGCTTTTTGCATTTTCCGCTGCATAAAAGGTAAATTTCTTTAGTTTTTACTATGCAAATTGCTAATTGTACTCATCAACGCTGTTCCACGCCCCTCGTAATGAGAAATGCAAAACAGTCGCAATTTATAAAATGTTCAATGGCAAAAAGAATTAAGTAAATGAGAGCCGAGCAGCAAGCAAAAATTAAGAATTTACTCGAACTATGTCTTGGTCTCTGACTCGTTATAGGTATATATATATATATATATATATATAGCTGATAGTATATATAAATGTGTCTATATAGAAACTTAAGTGCCCAGAAATGCGCACGACTGAGGCGTACAAATTGTTTGGGGACCTGAAAGATGGAGAGCTGAGCACAAAGTGCTCCACCTCCAAGTGGGTATTCGCGCAAAGGCGAGCGAGCCGCTGCTGTGGATTTAAACAAAAGTTCCCAGACGTGTTTTTTATTTTTCATTTGCACTACATGGCGCATTATGCAAAGAGCTGAAGCAAAAAAAACACGCACACAGGGCCAAAATCTAAGGGCAGAGCGGAGGGAGGGGGCGCGCCGCGGTGCGTTGGCAAAATGGGCACTGAGTGTACCGGATGCCATTGCAAGTGCTATAAGTTGGTGTGAAGTATTTGCATGAGAATGCAGAATATTCAGGAAAGGTGCCAAAGAAAACGAAAGGAACAAATAGAAAACAAATTTCCGTTTTTATTCGTACTATTTTGTGCAAATAATTTCCATTAGAAGTTGTTATAAATGAATATTATAAAGTCATATAACTACTTGTACTTTAGTGGCGTAAGATGCTTACAAAAACATTTCCCGCCACATAATTAATCAAATAACTTGTCAATTTCCAACAAGTTTTTCAGAATACATGACACACCAAAATAAAAAATTTTGACTTTTAAATTTTAAAATGTTACATATTCCGAAGTACGTAGCTAAAATAAGTTTAAATTCAAAAATTTGAATCTAAAATTTATTTTAATTAAGTATTTTGGTATTTAACGTGTATAATGTGCAAGTTAATAAATAAACAAAGCTTAAATACAAAGGTTTTTAGTTTAAATTTTAGTTGTAAGTTAATAAATAAACAAAGCCTAAATACAAAGGTTTTTAGTTTAAATTTTAGTTTTAAGCCTATTTTTAGAGAAGAAGCAATCTAAAATTCTTTAAAGAATAAACTTTACAGAAAAACATAAATACATAATTTTATTTGTAAGTATTACAATGAAAACCAAAGCAACATTCAAATTTAAATGTTTTAATCTCGTTTGGACGCATTTACGTATTTTCAAAGGCTGCCACAAAAAGTGGCATCCGTTGACTTCTTTGTCCCGTTGATAACTAAATTTGTATTTGAACTCCAAATTGTTCCCCATCAGGACTTCGTATAACAGTTACAACACAGAACGCAACACTTGGCAAATGAAACAGAACTGGCTCAGAATGTGATGAGACCGAGTAACTGTGCCAGGACACACAGGACGACAAGCAAATTTACATAAATTTACACAATTTAAACAGAGTTCATTTGCATATTTTATGCATTTGGTGTGGAGCGTAGACAGGCACAGGCCCAGGTCGGGCACAATTAAGGCTATCAACCTCTACATACGTTGAATTGCAAATGAAACCAGGCAAATGTTCAATAATGTCACATATGGCGGGCATAAAGGAAGCTTGCCTAGTGAGGAAATATGTGCAGCTACCATCATAAAAGGACATCTAGTATATGAAGTAATGGAACTGCATTTGCATTCATTTTTGAGCAATCAATAGACATATGGAAGTGAACTTTTGTGCATTGATATCAAGTGTATCAAATGAAGTGAATAAATGAGCATTAAGTGTTGCGCCAGCAATAAAACTGCATTTGTGGACAAATTAGCAATTAATTAATCGCCAATTATGTTGACATTGTGGTGGGGATATTAGATGTGGACTTGGCTTATTGGGGCCATCCAATAGCATACATATGCAATTTAGAAGGGTTAATATTCATTTTAATTGGACCAACGATCCACAGTTCTATAAGAATAGTAGGGGCATCATCATCAACACATCGAAGTATGCAAATGTGTTTGGCTATTCAGACATAATTTTAGATTAAGTTGCATTTTTATTGATCGCTTCAGTTAAATTTAGGAGATATAAAATATTTAAGACGTACAAATAGATAGCTCTATTCAGATTCACTTCAAGCATCCTCCTGAAAACTGTCCGCATTTGAATGGGGACCGAACCGTAGTACTATCCTTTATCTAAGCGTGTAGTTCTGGAGAATGACTATTGTAATCTATTCCAGATTTCCACTTCTTTTGAAAGACATACAAATAGAGCTGATTTATGGCGCCAAATTTTAGATATACTTTTATGTGGCATTTCAGTTTATAGCATATTCCAAAAATTAAGTCTCCAGATATTTTAGCTGAAACGCTAATTTATCCTACATTTTCAGGCTCCCATAACTTTGTCAAAACCGAGCCGATTTTCGTGGATAATGTCATAGTTCGACATGTAGATTATTATGGGATTTCAGTTTATACCAAACTCGAAATTGAATTCTATGCTTTATGATTATAAGGCTTTATATATATGCTATTTACAGCAACCGCATGGTGTTCGAGCTTAATTCCTGCAGTTGGAAAAGTTGGCTTTTGAAAAAATAAAAAAAAGGATAAACATGCCCCAAAATACGGAAATTGAACATCCGATGCAAAGTACTAAAGTGCACTGGAAGAGGAGGACAGACAGCAGCGACACGGACGGAAACCATTCGAAAGCCCAACTATCGCAGAGGCTGCAAACTAAACTCAACTGAACCCAACTCAGCTCAGCTGAACTGAACTGAACTGCACAGAAACTGAAACTGAAACTAAAATAAAGTGCATCGTGTCACACACACAATGTATAAGTTTAGAAATCGGACAGAGAATGGGAGTGGGACTGCTACTAGTGGGCTGATAATGCTGATGACTCCCAACTGCTTCAAGGACTAGCAAACCCAACAGGACTACCAATGCCATATACACAGCTACCACTCCCAGTGCCAACTGCTGTTGATGACGATGCAGATGGCTGGGCTGACTGCTCGGAGAGTAGAACCGAGATCT
Source organism: Hirtodrosophila confusa (assembly GCA_035043065.1). Classification (NCBI taxonomy): domain Eukaryota; kingdom Metazoa; phylum Arthropoda; class Insecta; order Diptera; family Drosophilidae; genus Hirtodrosophila; species Hirtodrosophila confusa. Next base: position 5,932,503 of record JAWNNI010000160.1, on the reverse strand, counting down.
GTGTGTGGAAAGGGAAACGGATAGCCATGAATGAATGAATGGCGAATTGTGGCCAAGATGGCGAAACTGCCAACAGGGCAGGCCACCAGCGCGATTACAACAACAATTAGAGGCAAAGCTCCTAAAGCGAATCCCTGCAAAATGTATAAAAAGGCTGCCGCAGCAGACGAAGGATAACCAAAATAATGTGACAAGGCTAAATGGCGTAGCTGACATTGCACGACTCCAAAAACGCAGGTCCTGGCAAGGCGACAACGCAGCAGACAAAAGGAACAGACTGCGGATATGCTGTAGGTCGCCGTCATGGTGACCCGTTCAAGATTTGAAAATTTCAAACTGACTAAGCTAAACTTTTGTGACTTTTAATTACTTTAAAACCTAATTGGGTTGCTTTTGTGCAACTGCAGAGGCAATCTTTAAAGAAAACTCAAACAATACAATGAATACATACGCTTAATGGCCGATAGAGAAAACTTATAAAAATATAGTGTTAAGAAGAAGCAGACAGCAAAGGATACACTTTTGAAAATGGTTGCGAAAAAGGAACAGAATTTACTATTCACTTTTCTATTAGTATACTAATTCACACTTCAATTAACTCTTAACAATTGAAGTTGAATGTTGTATACAAACACTTGCTGGTAAAAACTTTAATAAATAAGTGTTTCCACTGCAGTGCATACCCGACTGCAACATTCCCTGTAGCCAAACACATCTTCGTACACTTACACATACACACACACACAAGCGGCAGTGACTTGCATTTTAAGGGGCGGCTGCGCTTCTGCTCTCCCCGCTATGCAGCACTGAATCTTCTTTCGTGAATAACTGCCGTGTTTATTATCCGATCGACTTTGAATTTTTTACAGTAATAGTAGTAAGCGTTAAAACAAAGAATTCCAAAATTCTACTTTAGTTTTACCTATATTCATGCCAAATTTCATGACTCTAGCTTGTAACAGTCGACATTAATAACATCGAGAGGCTGACTCGTAGCCTACAGTAGCACTCTCTATTCATTGAGGGTCACAGCGGGCGGAATCCTCTTGTACCCTAACTCTTTCGGGATGGGGTGGGTTTGCCATGTCTCAACAGTGCCTACATAAACTTTAATTTATTAGGATCCCTACTGTCTCTAACATTGGGAGCTCCACGAACACAATAATCCTTCCAAAACAGGATCACTGAAACGGTACCAACAAAAAACGTAATTAAACTATTGAGGGCTTTCCTCAGGTTAGAAGAGCGTAGAAAAGGGCAAGTGTCTACGATAACATTCGATACTCACGTTCTTTACCCAAACCCAACCATGATATTCTATCCAACCGATTACTGAAGATCCCCAAACAAAGAATTTGCCCTACTATATTATATTCCAGGAACTTCAACACTCAAGCAATTCATTTTAAAATTCATTAACAATATTTATTAAAAATACATAATGAGTCTATGGGTTAAAAATAACATATCCAAATATTCAATTATTATAACTGGCTAATAGAGTTCAAATCAACTTCTAGCAAATTTCATTTGCTTCCGAGCCTTCATATAAAATATAAACTAATATGCCAAATAGTGGGGCACATACTAATTGCAGTCACGGTGCAGCAAGCAAAAACATTTAATTAATTTAGTTTAATTTGAATACTTATACTGATAGTAGTTGGCGGAGGCACTTAACAAAGTGGGCGCATACTGACAGACGACACTGTGCGCGGGTGTACATACTGCATTAACTTCAAAAATGTATGCCTACGTACGGCAACCACGGTGTGTATACCTACAGTTGGCAGACACTGTGCATTGGTATTCGCGAACCTAGTTGTATACAATTGGTAGGCATTGTGCATGAGTGTAATGTAACTAACTAAAAAAATCAGGGCTTAACATGTGCAAGTGTGCACATACCTCTTGCAGCCACTGTGTCAAAGCACGACGGCTTAAAACAGCTGATCGCTCTGCATGAGCTGGTATAATTTGAATGTGGTTTTTGTTGTTGTTGTAGGTTATGGGCAATTATTATATTTAGTACACAATTTACGTTACGTTAGGGCTGTATCTCGATGAATACACAAATTTAAAGCAATAAAATTAAATTGTAAGAAGGTAAATATTTAAGCATTGGCTGCATTGACCCGGCAAAGTTGAAAGCTTTGTTTTGGTACAACAACCAGCTGCAATTACATATCTACGTGCATACAAATGTATGCATGTACATATGTATGTATGTGCAGAGCTTTTACACGCGCAGGTCAAGTCAGCTTAGCTTACAGCGAAAAAGAAAAAGAAGAATACATTAAACGAGGGATGCACTTACATATATATCTCCAGCGGTGGAAAGCTTTCCATCGTTGTTGTTCTTGTTGATGATTGTATGTATGTCTTGTTGTATGTATGTATGTTGGATTGTATGTGTGATGTACATAAGTGGTGGTGGTTATTAAATATAGGTTCACTTATATGATTTTCCTTGTCCTTTTTCGCACATTAGTTATTTTAGTTATTTTATTCACTTTAGTTTTAATTATTGTATTTTAATCGCAGACTTTGTCCACTTTATCAACGGAGCAATGCGAGAGCTTTTGCTCTCACACAACAACACACACTCAACTTATACTGCTTTATGCTGCAGTAAAATGAGTTTGATTTATACACAATTTTCACTACCTTTGCGTGGTTTTCTTATTATTTATAAGCACTATTACTAATTTTCACTTATTCCTAACAATTTTTCGCGATCAAGCGCGAGCGTGGCTCTAGCGCGACGGCGAAACACGGGCAACTGGACCATCAGCTGCAGAAAAGCTCGTCGGGCTGTGCTTTATGCTAAAGCATGCACAGCAGGGGCGTAGATGCTGCCGAAATGGGGATTTTCCAATCAGCATAAATCCAATTGGCAAGCGCAGAGCGGGGTGATGCCTATGTTTCAGGCGGAAACTAATGCACCCACACCAACGCGAGAGCGCTGAGGACTGGTGTGGGTATATATATGGGTATATATCACTGTAGGGCAAACAAACAGACCTTTAGCACAACGAAATATGGGCCAATATTTACAGCGGCACCTACCTTGTCTTGCAAGGAAGGCTGCTGGATAAATATCGCTCTCCGCAATCGATCACAAGAGGTGGATGCTCTTGGATTAGATATCCGGCGTATTGCTCGTGGTGGTGGGTGCAAATCCGAAAACAATAGATTTTATACTTTTCGCGCACGGAGCAGCGCAGATTGAAGCACTCTGAGTGCTTATAATTGGCCGCTGTACACTTTTTGCACCACAATTTAAGCGTTTTCCAATTGGACGTCCGATCTATAACCTCACACGCAGCTACGAGAAGCTGTTCGACGATCAGCAAAGAGGCTGAATGAGGCACATGTAGGCCTCTTATATCACCTAATTCCAATACACAACTCTCCGTTGCGTGAAGTTGGATGCGAATCTTATTGGAGTATGAGAGCCTGCGTTCTCACGAGCTTTGCAACATAGTTGCCACTTGCTCTGCACTAGCAACAGACGAAATGGTTTTATCGCATGCGACAACTTGTGTCGCAAGAGGTATGCGATAAAAGGCTAATATTGCTTGCGATACAAATATCAAACGGCGACCATTACAAGCTTTACATAGTCTCCTCTCAAATAACTGTTCAATTGGGTGGATAACTTACATTGCTTTACAGCTTGATTTAAGTTACAACTCGTGACTGCATTCAGCATGCTTCAATCGATTTTAGAACATCCATAAAACCACTCAAAAACATTCAACTGGGCCGCATGGAAACGGCAACTCTCGGGTACAACTACATGGCTTACATTGCTTAACTGCCCGTGCTTATAAATGTGGTTATGAATATGGAAGGAAAGTTTATTGCTTTTCTGTCAAAATGTAACAGTTTTAGGCTGGTCCTGCTTTGCACACGTTTTAACTTTGCAGAATCAGAACAATGTACAGTATAATTATGGTTTTGCGATCCAGAAACTAAAAATGGATTAATATGTAACAATACACAAATAAAATCTCCAATCTAAAGTAGCTCTGCCAGTTAACCGTTTACGAATGCGAACCAAAGAAGAATTGAAAAGCAACATATTGTAGAGCGCTTGTTTCTGTGTTGGGTTCCCTCTTGGTCGACTTCCTACTTTTTCCCCGACAAGTACCAGTCTGGTGTGGTCAGTTATTCTCCATTCGGGCTCCCCACCAACTCCCACTCTTCGTACACGCCCAACATTTGTTCAATTTGCCAGACCCCAAACGTGTGTGTACTTAGATCCTGTACCATTTTGTTCCTTGATTTAAAGGCCACTACATATGAATTATTATTGTAAAACATGAATATTTATTGCGTTTTGTTGTTAAATTGTTGCTCCATTTTGTGAAGAGAGTCTTGCGGCAATTTGCGTTTTAGGTCTGCTTGCCATATATGCGCGAGATAGAGCACAATTTTATGTATTTTTTCGATTTTCAGTTTATGACAGGCCAAAATATATTTACTATGGTGCAGGGGAGAATTGCGGCACAGTTGAAGCAACGCATTTCCAATTAATATTTGCAGCATTTAAAGTTAGCATGATGAAATTGTGATTTCATTTTGAAAATGTAATTGCACAAACTGTCAGCCAAAATGATAACAAGGAAAACTTGTTGCCTTTTGTCGTTGCAGTGAAAACAGATATTGTCTTGCCGAAAGGCGAGTGCATTTTAATTGAAACTTTGGATGGCAGAAACGGAACCAAACTTGATTCGTCAAACAATGCAATTAGTTAGCCAGCATAATGCAATTAGATTTTTGCTCAGCATTTGGACTCGTCGCGCTTGGGCGCCGACACGGGGCGAATTAAATAAATATTCTGTTGCAAGCAAGAAACAATAAAATATAGTAATATGGTCAAAATGTTGCACAAAAAACTGGAGCGTAGCAAAAAGCAAACAGGAATGAATAATTTATGGCAACCCATGCAGAATAAGTCGACAGAAGGTTGTGTTCCCTTTCGGTTGCCCAACTGGCATCCTGGCCAATGGCCGGCGCAGGACTTCTATTCCTGATATTACGCTACCGCTCCTGCTGCTGCTGCTGCTTCTCGATGTGTGTGCCCCACATTTATGCACATAAATTGTAACGGCTTTTTGGCTCTACCTTATGCAGATTTGTTTAACTTCAAAAGAAATAACAAACTGAGCAAACAGCATTGGCTGCTGTTATTGTTGCTGATGCTGCTGCCATTCCAGTTTTTCTCTAGCATTAATCCACTAAACCGTAAACAAACGAGGGCAGTCAACAAAGGGCCAACATGTCGTATGAGCTATTAAGTGTGCCATGTGTGTGTGTGTGTGTGTGTGTGTAGGTGTGTGTAGGTGTACCGTCTAGTCGTAATTTAAGCCGCTCGCCTGCACAGGTTGCATATTTTGCAAGTTTTGTGCTGTTGCAAGCAGTTTTCATTTCTAATTGTGTCGCCTCTGAAATATGCATCCAAAGATTTATTGTAGCCAGAAGGTATTGCATTTCAAGGAGCAGACCCGCCTGAATGAGAAACTCCTATTGATCAACTTGTCAAACACTAAAAGTGCTTTAAGTCCTTGCTGAGAAGGCTTATCAACTCGTTGGCTTAAATTGAAGTGAACAATTTCATCAGGCAAATGCTGAAAACATTAAAAGCTTTCACATTTTGTAAGCAAATAATGTTTATTTATATACGATATCAATAAAATCAAATAATAATATTATTTTTAATAACTAAAGAGCAACTTCAAGCCGAATAGCAATGCATTTTAGTTGAAATTGAATTTTTAAATTTTAATGCCCCTTTAATTGAAGGTATTTTATATGTTTTGCTTGCTTTACTTCACAAAATATTTCATTTCCGTAGAAAAAGTCTTGAATTTCATTAATTTGCAATTTTTGCTACCCTTCCAATGTTGCAAAGTCTTTGGAATACTTATGAGTATTAATTAGTCTTGAGTATTTTACTGAGTTCTACAACTGGTCACACTAGTGAAGCATTGAATGAAAACACATTAAAAATGTAAACTTAATTTAATTTAGAGTCTGAAAATAGTTTTGTCATTAAATATTCATACCGAGTTTTAAAATAAAGACCGAAGAGAACTCCGGTTACTTTTATAACAGCTGAAAGAAGTTGGCTTAATGACATTTCCTGACAAGCTTGAGTAGAAAATATTTATGGATAAAATTAACTTTGGTATTAAAAATGAAAACGCCGTTTGGCTATTAACTTTTTGTAAGCGTCCAACTGAAGAGCATGCGAAAATGTTGGGAGCCAAGTTTTAGTTTATGTTTTCAATTTCATCAACATAAACTAAACGAAAAAGCTATTAGCTGGAAATGCAACTGCGAGTGTCCGAGTGGACGGATGAGCTGTGAAACCAGGAAGGAGTGTGATGGTGGGGTAGTCGGGAGTTGGGTGTTGGGGTGGTGGGCTGCGGACTGTGGACCATGCGCTCTGGGGCGTGGCATCATTTCCCTCTTGAATTTGCGCAAATTTACACGAATTTGATTATTATTATGATGGCAATTTGCAAAAATGTCATCTTTCAAGCAGAAAAAGTAAAATGAAATATAGTCGGACAAACGGAAATTTCTCATTGCGAAAAGTGGCGCAGGATTTACAGCATACAGGGTGCCTTGGTAAGCTGGAAAATAGCAGCCGATTGCTGGTCAGCGGCTGGGTCACCCTGTTATACCATGCCTGGCTGGTGGCGCAGTCCTTGGCATCAATTGTGCCTTTCACCTAACAGGAATTTATAGTCCTTTACAAGCTGTGCGTCTTGTTGCCATTCGCTTATCGCGGTCGCCCATAATTATGACGCACTTTGTGGCACAGACTGAGGCAGAGTCGACTCCCAGTGGCATTGCATTCGCATTCGCATTCGCAGTCGCAGTCCTTCGTGTGCTTCCTCCGTCCAGCACATCCTGCAGCAGGATGTTCAATTTTCGCTTGCCTCTTATTTCGCTTTGCCATTTTGATTTCCTTATTTGCCTTGTCGCGTTTTGCATTCATTTGCCTTTTCACTTTATCTACCAACGTTGCATTACTTTAAGTGGCACCACCAGGTCTCCCTTTCCCTTTCGACCCTTCCCCGCTCTAAGCCATCGTCACTTGACTCTTGCCGCTCCAGCAGCGGCTCGGTGAAATTATCTGCTGGCAAAATCAAAAGTTTTGCGCTTTTATGGGGCTCTGCCGGTCGAGGGCGAGTGGAATGGAGTGGGCGTGTCAGTCAGACAAGAGGGCCTGGGCCTGAAATTGTGTCAAGGACACAACGCCCGCAGCTCTTGGCGGCAAATTCAAGAAATTATTGCGGAAAAGGAAAACAGCTCCGCAAACATTGTTAAACTTTCATTGCTTTTCCCGTTTGCCGACTCTCACATTTGTTTACAAAAACACACACAAATTGCCAATGAATGACAGCTCCCAACGACTTCAACTGTTAAGGATATGCTGCCAGGCTTATCGAGCACAGTACATGCCCCAACGTGGTGTGATTATTTGCCAAGAGCAAACAATGAAAATGATAAATGATTTCTGATAATAAGCGTATTCAGATCTATGTAGGCATTCAACCTAATTGAATAAAGAATCTTATATACTTATATTACGGGAAATCACATAAATCATCCTAGGATAATTTATTGTAGTTTTATGATTTGTTTCTTGATTTAATCAGTGGTAATCTATCCGATTGTCATCATTGATTGTTTCAAACACACTTTATAGTTTTTAATAGCACTGTTTTTATATTTTAAAACAACAATAATAATATGCGAACGTCCTTACTAATATATTTCCTGCCATAAACTGGGAGTATCAGGCAGGCCCATTTTTCTAATTCACTTCCCTCATCATATCATTTCCCAGTAGCATTCCTGAATATAAATAGAATTTATAACTTTAGAAAAATTTAGAAAATAAAATTAAGTCTCTGTAAAATAGATCAGACAATCAATCAACTAGGATTTCTTATATATTTTGAGAAACGCTTATCGATTGAATATAATATTTACTCGCATACATTTATACTAATAACAAATAAGCTGATTATTTTCACCCTGTTTGTAATTAAAGCCTTCGGAACGTCCTTAGTGGTTTGCGAAACATGTCTAAGGACATTACAGCTTATATACACGTTAAGGCAGATTTATTTCATAGCAAGTGTCGGCTAGGCTCCATTTACAAGTAGTCTCAAGCATAGTTACGGCTAAAACCTTTTGTGGCAAATGCAATTATATGATATAATAGTTCTATGCATTTACCTGAGCCTAGGCCGCAGCTCAACGAGTTCCCATGTCGAAATACAACTTTAAATTGACTTGTCTGACACTCGCATTCACACTTACTCATATGCGGCATTCACTGGCATTCACATGCATTCGCATCTTATAAGATTTACCTATCTGGGTCATACAAAGGACGACACAATGAGGTCTGTTTTATGGCTACCTCAAGTGGCTTACTTTAACAACTCGGCACAAAGTTAACAGAAAATACTATATATCTTGTGAGTGCCGAGTGTGAATGTGAAAATGTGTGAATGCGGCTTTGCCAGTGTGTGAATGAAACTAACTCACAAAAGTGCATGGAAGAGGTGACTAACAAGGACTGCAAAAGGACAGGCAACCACAGATTGCTTACCTTGCCGCCATTGATGAGACTTTTACGAGTATGCGCATCTATAAGCCCCACCTTGTGCGCATATTTTGATACCGAATTTCACCTATCAGACCCCACAGGCCCCTGCCTGTCAAGTCATTCGTTTAATTTAATTTTCATGCGGCTGCCATCAATGAACCGGTCCGAAACAGCCCGGAGACCATGTCAAAGTTCCTGGAACTTCATTAAGACAAATCTGACGGGCAAGTGAGCGAGAAACCGAGATGCCGAGAACCGAGAAACCCTTCACGGTCAGCCACTTGTGGATATGTCTGAAATACGAGTACTGATTTTCCTATTGCCATGACGATGGCTCAAGTTCTTTTTGCATTTTGTTCTTGGCGGCAATATTAAATGAACCAGAAACTTGGCAAAAGTATTTTAACCAGTGAAAACGTTGATGATAGGCCTTTGACTTTTTGTGGCCTGCAGCGTTGAAGGACTCACAAAATTGGGTATATTCGTTTTATGTTTAAGGCTGAGAGATAAAGCTAGGGATTGAGATGGGCTTGAAGGTTTGTAGGATCCGAGCTTTAATTCGAAATACGCACAGTACTTGCGTGTTGGGACTATATATTTCAGCAGAAGGGTATTAGATAGTCAAATAGACTGGCTCTGAGCGAATGGAGCCACCTTTCAAACTTATTCGTTTTCCCTTCGGTGATTGCGCAAGGCGCAAAGTTTGCCGCTCAAAAGTTGTTCATAAGTATTTTGCCAGGGGTAAAATAACTTTGACATCAACTTGGCAACCAAAGACTTCCAAGCCCACTTTTCAATGCTAATCATCTGTGGGGTTAGATGAAGCGACTGCCAGATCTGCATAAAGTTTGAAGCCTGAAACAAATGCAAAAGTGCAGAACATTTTTTGATTGTGTTAAGGCAATCATTGACCAATCGATTGACAAGTGCCTTACCAACTTTGTCGAGCAAAAAGCATATATTTCAGAACTGCAAATCAATGTGCTGAAAATGAAAACAGGACTTAATTTATTGCACATAGCAAGTTTGCCAAACCAAAATAGCACAACTAAGCAAAAGTGATTTAAAGCATTTTCAAAATTTGCACTTATTTATTACATTTGATTTTCATATATTTTGGAAAGTTCCAAATTGTTTTGTCTAGTCCATAGGTAATCCTAATCATTGTTGCGTAAATTAAAACGATTTTCTTGCCACATTAATTGATGAATCTGAGAAGATAAATTGTTTGGATTAAACTATACTCTGATCTGGGATCTTTTATTTCTAAACAGATCTCTTTAAAATATTTTGAACCCATGAAAATGTTATAGATTTGTTAAAACTAAGCCGGTTTTGAGATGTCTTTATGTTTTCTTTGTTTGTCATTTAAATACATTTGATATTTGTAATTCTTAATTTTAGCGACGAGTATTTGAAATACATATAGTATCATTCCTTTTCATTATATACAGACAGAGTTGCTGCCAACGCATAAGTTTTAGATGTCAACTTATTGAAGAGGGGTTGGAGCAGGCTGCAATGAAACTATACGGCATTTGGCAGTCCCTGTGCGCCCTCAGCTGCGGCTCTTTGGCAACGTATGCCAGCATCAGGTTGCTTGATCGCCGCCAGACACACAGCACGGACAGCCAGCTGGAGGAGCCGTCAATCAAGAGCCGGTGGTGCCACGACTGGGACAGGCGGGAGCATCAGGCGAGCAATGTGCAAGGACTCGCCGGGGGCGGGGATGCCCTTGCCCTGCGCCACATTGTGCTGGTGCGGCATGGTGAGTACACGTCGACTCAAGATGGCAGCCATCTGACGGAGCTGGGGCGGCTGCAGGCGTTTCGGGCGGGGCAGCGGCTGCACGAGATGGGCGTGGCCTGGGACCATGTGGTCGCTTCGACAATGACGCGGGCCCAGGAGACGGCCATGATCATACTGAAGCAAATCAACTTCGATCCGCTCAAGATGAAGCGCTGCGTGCTGCTGCCGGAGGGTACGCCCTGTCCAGCTGATCCGCCCCAGAATCGCAGTGTCATCAGCGTGGAGCAGGCCTATCGCAGGGATGGTCCACGCATTGAGGCCGCCTTTCGACGCTACTTCTTTCGCGCCTCGCCCGAGCAGAAGGATGACTCCTACTTGCTGATCATTGGGCATGCCAATGTCATACGCTATTTGGTCTGTCGTGCCTTGCAGTTTCCGCCCGAGGCCTGGACGCGCTTAAATCTGCATCATGGCTCCATCACCTGGCTGACAGTCTGGCCCACTGGCTATGTGACGCTCCGCTGCCTGGGCGATGCGGGTTTCATGTCCGTAAACGAACTGACGCATCGAAGACCACAACCCGCCCTGAAGCAAACCTAATATATGATATATGATATACGAGCACTGTCCTTCTTATCTGCAATGTGTTCTTCTAAGCCCGGGATGAATGTTTTACACATAAATTATCTAAGCGTTTATAAATTAAATTGTCTTCAATGAAGAACTCTTTGATTAATAACTACAAATACCTATAAATAAGAGGAACTTGCAATAATAATATAAATAGGTGCGTGATTCTGATAATGAATTATAATTAATGATTCAAGTTTAATGATTAAAGCTTAAAGATTAATGATTAACAATATGCCACATCTCGATAGTTTTAACTACCGAAACCATTGAGACTAGTACCAAAGACATTTGAAACAAGTAAGAATGCTATAGTCGAGTATACCCGACTACAAAACTCCCTGTACCCAGGTCAAATATTTCCGATCACGTCTACGTACACTTACACATGCACACACACATACACAAAGATGAACACATACGAGCCACAGCGCAAGCGAAGCATTTTAAGTTGTTGCTGTGCTCTTCCCTCCCCCCACGATGCAGTACTGAATCTTGTTTGTTGAATAACTTTCGTGTTTATTATACGATCGACTTGAAATTCGGACAGTAGATTATGAGTGACTAAAGTATTGTACATGCCGAATCCCAAATCTATATCTTGGAAATTGTTACTGTAAAACGGTTTTTATCGAATATCGAACGGAGGGAGATATCTTAAATATGAAACAAACTTGATCTGCGTATGGTATACAGGAACCTACATTCTAAATTTGGTGTCTCTACCTGAGAACGACGCGTCCATACGGACAGACGAACAGACAGACGGCCAGACAGACGGACATGGCCAAATCGAAATCTCTTTTGATACTGATCAAGAATATATATACTTTATAGGGTCGGAGATGTCTCCTTCTGCCTCTTAAGGCAGAGCAGCAAAATTATAGAAGAAGAAGATTATAGATAGAAGAGTTCAAAACAATTCATAGAATTGGAAAACAAAACCCAATATTTATTTAGTAACTTATCGTTGTCGGTTCGACAGTATCGAAAATGGGAAAACCTTTATATTGACTCAAAAATAAAACATCACTTCTGTTGATAATTCCATTAATAGTTTTCCAGCTTGAATTTTCACTTGTCTGTTGATTCTTTGAAGAAAGTAGAGAAGTGTGAAATTTTGTATATGAGCGCAGCAGAGTTCATTCCGTTTAGGAATAACTCCGAAAATGGCCTCCCCTTTTGCACCACTTGACTACTTAATTTACACACAATTTTCCACATGCTAACGGTTGTAAGTGCACGCGTGTGTGTGTGTGTGTGTGTGTGTGTGTGTGTGTGTGTGTGTGTGCAGTGTGTGCGTGTTGACATCATTTGTATCCAGACTTTTCGGCATTATAATTTCCAATGCCTGTGCATGCTGGCCATAGAGTACGTGACTTTTCTGTCCATTTTATCATGGCGATGCCAGTGGAGCTGCTGGCAACGGAGGAAGCTCTTTAACTTTGACCAAAATCACTTTGCATGCTGTTGGCCACTGGCGCTGCCTGTGGCTGCCACGCCCACAAATTGTCAGCCGCTCCTGTTACCGCATTTGTGCACTCTCTCGGTTTTGTCTCTGCTCATTAGTGCGGCTTTAATTTTGGTTATTGTGCTTTTCACTGATGTTCGGTTTTGCTTTCGGTTTTGATTTCGGGTTTTTGGTTTTGGTCTACATTCTGGCTGCGTCTCTGGTCACATTGCACCAGTCGACATTTTATTCAATTTGCATCCCAACAATATGAATTTCATTTTCTCCGCACATCGAATTGCATTATATTATCTGCTCGGCGGATCGTTTCAACGCCTGTCAGCTATTAGATATTTGCACATAGTCGCAGGAATTCTAATAAAAGATATTGCTCCTTTGGGATCCTGCGGGTAGTTTCCGGTTGGCGCTTGCCCCATCCCCAGCGTCTGTTTGACCCATAAAGTATGTGCCCTTGCACTCCTCGCGCAGACAATTTTATGGTTTACGAATCTATCGATTTTAGGACAAGAGATATCTTACAAATATTTACCATAAACAGCAAAGATATTGAATTTTATGAAAGTGTTTGTGCAGTAATACAAAAGTTTCATACACATTATAGATAAAGTTGTGAGGTTGATGTTTATTGGCTTTGCGTAGTTGAAGAATTTATAAGCTTTATTTTAATTTAAAAAGTAATCCAAGCAAATCCACAATCTTTTCAAGTTTGTACTGAATCGTATTCAGTTTCATTTTCAGTAATCTTCGTTGGAGTTAAAAAAAGCTTCATATTTAGAAACCCCGTAAGCTGTCATATATATCTATAGATAATGGCAGGCCTTATGGCTCAAGTGTTACTTGATCCGGTTCCTTTTGATCCTGTGCGAATATGATATTTATAGCCTTACGCTTACGTCGCTGACGGCAACTGCCGCAAATGCGCATAGAGAAGAAGTAGACCAGCTCTATAAAACTTAAGCTGGAGATGCCCATGAATAAGCCAAAGATGCCGCCACAATTGGATATCAAAGTGGATACGCCATACAAAATGGTACGCTTAATGGCCGTAAACTGATGCTCCTTGAAGTAGACGGTCAGACGAGAGCCAATTACACTGAAATAGAAGCTAGTGAGAGGTCAAGTTTTGGCTAGACAGAAGAAAACTTACTCCGTATGCTCATAGATCTCGCGAAAGGCGTGAATTGTCTTTTCAATATCGTAGAGGGCCCGTGAGATCTCAAAGTTGTACTCCAGCGAGGTGCAGGCGGGCATGCAGTTGCACATGACTTTGAAATTGGGATCGACGCTCTGCTGCATCGTCTGGTTCTGCAACAAGCCGTACAGCTCACCCTCTGCGGCAGTGTAGCAGGCAATTTCGGCTAGACCGCAAACCGGAACATCCAGAGGCTCTAAGAGTATAGAAATGGTATAAGGAAACTGGACTTGCACAACAGTCGATAGTAGAGGATTGTGTTGTTAAGGTTCTTTCCGACATCGAATTTAAATAGTATTTAAACTTTATAAGTTTTAGCAAAACCAATCAGGATTGTTCCCATTTCCATGAAAACATTTCTGAAACTAAGCATTTTTAAATAGTTTTTCGTATTGTTCACAACACGCTCCCCGCTCTATTCAATAGTCACGCACTGGGCATCCAGAACTTGACGCAGCCACACTTGGCCATCGTGAAGTTGGCCAGACACTCGGTCTGGCAATTGCTCTGAGAGTAACTGCGAAAGAATCGCAGGTCACGCTCGTCATCGAAGTAGCACTGACGCCTGTGGAGTGTGTTAATGGGTATGATATTCATTGGGTATGAGAGTCTCTGATGTGTGCTCACTTCTCAGCTGTAATTTCACGCAAATTATCTGTGGACACGACATAGTTGGGCAGCACGCTAACCATGACTTCATGGCCATGGGGCACCAGTATGTAATTGCCAGAGGTGAGCGGCACGCTCTCTGGAGAGTTGAGAAACACCTGAAATGGCAAAAGGATACACTCCCAGGTCCAGCATGACGCATCTACGAGAATTACGCACCTTATAGCCCTGCTTGAAACTGCGACAGTCGTACTCGTAGTTGTGCTCGAGGCCCTGGAGAAAGGCGAAGAAGCCATTCCGCACCGAGGAGGCAACCGTGCGCTGAGGATACGAGTTCTGGCCCTGATCAACGTAGCCCGTAGCCAAGGACCAGTTGCCTGTTATTTTGTTAAGTGGTGGCGAGGCATTGTCAAAGTAATTCTGAAAGTCAACTATATCCGGATCCACGTAACTAATATAACGCTCATCGCGATATATATCCTTGGGTCGCAATCCATTGAATTGATAGCAGATTCCCTCATCCGTCGCCACAAAGTCAAATATCTTATTACAGAAGTAAAAGCGACCATTCCATTTGCAAAACGGTCCCGTCTCGTTCTTCGATATACTCAAGTCCACCAGCGTCTCTGTCACATCCAGTGATTGGAAACTGCTCAACTTGGAAAGCAGCGGAGCAAATTTGGTAGCCACATGTGCATCACAAATGTGCATCGTTGCGGCCATGCGCTCCAAGCTGTGATTAAATATATAATATTTTGTACTATAGGTTGTAATTCGTTAATTTCGATTTTAGGAGCAACGGTTGAAATATTCCAAATTAGACGTTAACCTCATCTGCGTATATTATTCGTAAGCCTACATACCAAATTTGACTTCGCTAGCTCTTATAGTCTCCGAGATCGACATACCACAGATAGGCAAATAACTTTAAAAAAATCAATTAATCGATTAATACTCAACTCTTCCTCATCTATGCTGGAGAATTGCTTGTTTTGCTTGTATTCCTGCCAGAACTGTTCGGATACGTTCACATAGTCGAAGACATTACGTTCCATTTTGATTTCCGGGCATATGGTAATGGTGGGAAACGGTATCTTATGCACAGGCACCAGTGTCTCATCGAAGCCCAGAATGACCGGAGAATCCTGCCACTTCAGATAGGTGGCCCAAATCAGCGAGACCGCAAAATACACTGATGTACATGTCAGGAAAAGCCAGTACAATCTGTGAATGACACAAAGCAAGGTTTAATCCTGAACTTATACAGCACATAAGGACACATACTTTTCGTAGATGGGACGATGCACCTCAAATATGTAGCGTATGCCGTGTATGGTGGTGCTCTTCGAGTACTCCAGCAACAAGCCCTTGCAGGCTGACAGCCGACTGCCATATCTAATCCTTGATTTAATAATCACATCACTGGGCACATCACTTAAAGCCGCTGAAGTGATGCTGGCTCGTTGAAAGTCAAAACCGGGCAGAGCCAGCAACTCCGGGCCGGGCAACAAGCATCTCGGTTTTTCCTCTTGTACCACTGTTGCAGCCATATTCCATGTGCCTCCGCGAATGTCGCCTCCTCAACTGAGCTATGACCAGAATGCGGCCAGCGGTTTTATAGCCAACGCCTCATACGACTTCCTGCAAATGGGTGCGTCCAGAATACACTCCTGTGGGATGTAACACTTGGTGCTCAGGGACATTGCCTCGGTGTCCTGTACTTAGCCTAATTGCTTGCTTAAATAGTATGTAGGAACGTAATATGGTTAAAGTTATATTTAATTTTTATAAAGTCAACAAGACTTTCAAATAAAACTGCGATTTAATGTTCTCGAAGTTGGAGGCTGCAAAATTTGGTTTCGTCTGAAACTCATTACTTTTGCTACTATTTGTTTCCATACATCTACACAAGCATATTATACATATAATTTTAAGCCAAAACATAAGGCTAAGCCTAAGTGGATTCCAACATTACTAGTTTTTTATTTGCAAAGTAGAAAAAGTGATCAAAATGGTTTTTTTAAGAGCATTAAGTTGCATACTTTTTATTTTATCATTCAATTATTACAAAGGCAGTCTACAGACAAATCTGAAAAAGAGTTGATGCATTTTGGGAGCCGCAGGGGCATCTGAAGTCCCACTGCAAGTTGGGCACTTTTGCATTGTGGATCAGGGGAATAGCAGCAACAAGAGGCTGTATCCGAAGTGCAAAGTGCCCATGTCAATTCTGGAAATGCTCTGGAGGAACTTCACGTACGAGTAAGTGGCAACTGCAACTGCAAATGCAGATGTTGTCATTTTCGTTTGATACAATTTCAGAATTTAAGTTTTAAGTTTGCCATCAAGCGGCGGAGGCTGCTACGGGCTGCCGTGCAAATCCGACAACACAAAATGCATAAATCAAAGGAAAATTGAATTTTAGCCATGAAAAGCATTGCATACGCTGAGGCGCAATGTCCTTGTCGTTGTCGTTGTCGTTGTCGTTGTCGGCACACGCTGTGAGCCTGTGACAATATGTTAGAGACGGCACAGGGAGGAAGCCATCCTGCCAAGCAGCCATCCTTCCATCCTCCATCCTTCCATGCTGCCATTCAGACCCCACGCTGGCACTGTCAGCCCATTTTGAAAAGTTTGTCTGGCTTGGCGTTGATGCGACTTTAAAAACAATTTCTACGAGTACTTTATGCAAAGACAAACTCGAAGACGTAAGCAGTAAATAAAAATTGAGACTATTTTCGCACCTACTGCACAAAATTTCGATGCAACTTCCTTACAGAGTTATTATCACTTTGTTTTCAAAGAAGGTAACATATCTTAAAAAAAATAAATTAAAAAGATTGTATTTAGTTGGAGGAAAATAAAATAAGAACTCTGTCTGGAAATCGATTTAGTTTTGACAAAGTTATAAGAGCTGGATATATGGAAAAAGCATTTACTACAAGTATAAAGTTTAGGGACTACAAGTCGACAGCATAATTATGAAAAAATCGTTATCATTAATGATTAAAAACCAAATCAGATCAAACTTAAAATGGAAATTTAAAAAAATCCAAACTAATGTTTTTTTATTGGAACTGAAGATTATAACTAAAACAGAGTTACTTGAACAAACTCTGCTTTGGCAACGCAAGGATTGTATCCTGAGTGCGAAAAATATGAAAGATCACAAATCAAATAATGGTTGAATCTAGTAACTATTCTTAAAATGTATAATTTATCGTATACTTTCACTTTTGTCCAACAAATCATATTTTTGTAGTTCACAATCAGGTCTGTGAGCCTTCCCGCCAATCGGTTAACTAACACGTGCTGGCCAACTATGCAAATTGCAGTAAGGAATTCACCACTGTTTATAGGCAATCATACCACACGCTTTTGCCGGTTCTTACACGCCTGTTGCCACAAAATAAAATAAAGAGAATTTCTAAGTTTTCTTTGGCGATTATTTGGGCTTCGAGCAATTCACAGTTCAGTCTTGTGAGGGCGTTTGAAATTGCTAAACGTGTCGAGCGGTGTGTGCCAGTGAAAATACACACACTTATCTAAAAGGAAAGTCTCCTCGAAATCCAGGACACCGCAGCAGTTCCTGGACAGTGTCAATGTTTATTTTACATTGAAAATATTGCTATTTAAACGCATCATGGTTTGCATTGGTGCATCTGAAACAATTTCAAAACTTTTCGTGTTATGCGCAGTAAATCAATAAAAATTACAAGCCAGCAGAAAATGCAATTTTGTTAAAAGCAAATAGTGTACAATTTTGCACATGCCAGCAAATATGCAGAACACATGTACATTTGTGCAATATCCAATCAATTCGGAAATATTCTACACGCAATGATCAAATAAACACCAACTAAAAATGTGGCCAAATAAATCAGCATATCAAATTGTTTCAATTTAAATTTTAATGAGTAAAAATTAAAAATTACACGATAATGCCAGACAACATTTAGCAGGCCAGAAAGAGAGAGTGAAAGGAACACAAAACTAAAACAGAAAGAGACAGAGACAGAGAAGGAGACGCAAACAAAATCAATCAATTAAAAAAGCAAACGAGGTAAGTTTATTAAGCATTTTATTTACTAATTAGTAGATTTATGCGCATTGGCAAGAACTGGAGCGTTAAGCATAAATGCGATGATTAATTCGAATCAAATTCATTGACTTCACTTCACACCATGCTGAGTTCAGCGAGGAGTTGACACTTTGAACACCAATGACAATTTCAAATTGATGACGAGCTTCAATTAAATCCCACAAATTGAATAATTTACTTAACACCATTCAAAATGTATATGTTGGAGGTGTCAGCATAATGAAGCTCTAGCTCCTAAACTGCCAGCTGTCCGTCTGTCCGTATGAACGCGTCGATCTCAGCAACTATAAGAGCTAGAGACACCAAGTTTCACATGTAGGTTCCTGTATACCATACGTTTCCAACTTCAGATATCTTTCCCCGTTCCCCCGCAATTCGATAAAAACGTTTTTTACCAACATCTTTGAAGATATAGCTTTGGGATTTGGCATATATAATACATTGCTCACTCTTAATCTACTGGCCAAATTTCAAGTCGATCGGAAGATAAACACGAAAGTAGATTCAGTGCTGTAGCGCGGGGGGGAAGAAGCAGCACAGTCACCATTTAAAATGCCTCGCTTGCGCTGTCCCTTATGTGTGGGCGTCTTTGTTTATGTGTGTGTGTATGCGATCGGAATTATTGGACCTCGGTACAGGGAGTTTGTAGTCGGGTATACTCGACTATACCATTCTTACTTGTTTAAAAATATCAATTTTTAAAAAATTAAAGTCTGCAAAATTCACTTATCGATTGCGGTTATCAGAATGCCAAGTGCCAACTTTTGTTATATGCAAATTGGTTCAAAAGCTATTCAAAATAAATTGTTTTTTTTTCAAGTTTTAGGATAAAAATTAAAAAATATCTTTTGTTTCAACTTTTAAAATAAAAATTTACACATAATTTATATTATCAATTGTTTTAATAAAAATTTGATATAAAAGATATTTGCGATTTTATTAAGAAATAAAAAATAATAATTATTATTATTATTATTATTATTATTATTATTTTTATTATTATTTTTATTATTATCATTATTAGTATATTATTTAAGTGATAAATTATACTAATAGATTAAGGCGAGCTGTTAGTATATCACTTATCAAAGTACATCAGCATTTGGAGTTATTCTAGAAGATCTAACCCCATGCATGAACTTTGTCACCTTCTGTCATAATACCTGTAGTTATCATAAAACGGCTTTTACGAGTACTTTTATGCTCCTAACATCCATTGTGGTGGTTAGGTAAACAACGACAACAACAACAACAACAGCACCTTTCAGCGCATTGCGTATCGAGTTGCCTTCAAAAGAGCTTGGCCAGCAATTCAAGCGCCTTGACTCGTGTCCATTGAGCCCACATAATCGCAGAGAAACAGACAGAGACATACGTAGAGATGGAGACAGAGACAGAGAGAGAGATTGAGCCGGAGATGGACACACACAACACTCACGCCCTGCCCTGCCCCGCCTCGCCCCGCCTCGCCCCGCCCGGCAATGGGGTATCGCATTTTAATGACCCACTTTTGAGCTCAAGACTATTTAAGTTTTGCTCGTATTGTTTTGTTCTAATTCTCCAGGGTGCAAATCCCAGAGCAGAGCAATTAGTATGGCCATTGGCCAATACTGCGGCGTATTGTCAAGGAAACCGAAAGAGTTTGCCGCGTGCTTGAGGGGCTTCTCCTCGCGGACTCTTGCTCGGGGTTGGCGCACTCCCAGAGAAACAAATCGGGTGAAAACTATATGTGAAAAGAAATGCATACAAGCAACAAATGTTGCAGACAGTGAAAGTCATTACCCATGAGGTGAAATACGATTTTCAACAAGAGTCAAACAACTGACAGCAGTTGAGAGGCCAAAGACAGCGAAGCGAATAACAGAAACAGAATCAACAAATGAAAATAAATGAAAAATGAATTTAATAGAATTAACGTTTGTAAATTTCAATTCAAGGCGTCACGTTCAGGGACAATACAATAGAATAAACAAGCTGCCAATTTGGGACAACACCTTGGAACGGTGCGAAACGATAACAGTTTAAATGCCGAACTTGGTCAAGGGAGGGATTCTATTTACGTGTGTAACACGCACTTACCAATACTTAGATAAAACGCATTTGGAAACAAAGATGCCTAAAACTAATAGTAGAAATAATGTCCTCTCAACTTAGGGCATACTTTTATATTCGTTTCACCCATATATTCCATTAAAGGATAGTATTTTGTAGTTTTGTGATAAGTTCTTAGAAAACCTTTCATTTTCGAATCAAGTACTTTATTTGTAGATTTGTAACAAATTAATTTAAACTATAACTTACTTAACTACGAAACATTTCACAAACGACAATAGTAACTAAAAGTTATTTTAAAGAATATTGATAAATGAACTAAATAAAATGTATACTATATTCTTTTGCTATTACCATATCAATTAAAACTACTTACCAAAACACTTTGTGGTATAAGTGGACTGATATAGCTTAGTTATAATATAAATGAAATTCGTTTAGCAATCCTAAAGCTATGTTTAAAATATTCAAGCTAAAGTTATTCAACTTAGTTGTAGTATGTACGAGAATAACTTTGCCATCCCATTGGATTATTAAATCTCATAAACAGCAAATTAATTTCCAACAAAAATATGTGATAATGTCGTACGGGCGTAATATTTATTAATTTATACTCGTATGTGTCACATAATCTATATGAGTTACTTGTGGGCTGGGCTGGGCTGGGCTGGTTGGGCATAAATATGAATGCATAATTGGTACATAAAATTCCGAAAATATTTTACAACATCGCCACCCTCTGTACACAGGCGCACACGGACACGCACACGCACACACACTTGGGTGTATGTATATGATAACCATATGTACACTTGGTGTGTTTTCCAGGCATTCATGATGCTCTTATCCCATTTATTCATTTCAGTTACACACACAAACACACACACACCCAGACCAGACATCCCTTTGCGGATCCAGGCACACACAGCCCAAGGCGACCGGCGGAAGATGGACCTACGTATAAGTAATCTAACACTGCCAACGCCAGCCGCAACAACAATTATGTCCTCGTCAACAGCAACAACAGCGGTGGCCGCAGCGATGTCTAGTGGCACTGCAACAACAATAGCCCCAACAACAATAGCAGCAGCAACAACAACAACGCCAGCTACATTTTTTACATACAGCATACCAGGCATGGACATTGCGCCAGGACCATTTATATTCACCTACGTTAGTGAATTTTTATCGCTTATCACGCCCGAAGAATTGCCGCTTGGTAAGTTCAGGATATGCAGTAAGGGTCACGGCTGGCCTGTGTGTGTACGAGTATGTGTGCATGAATTGGTGTCTAGTTTTGTCTGCCTGCCAAGGAATTAGAGGCTGAAATGCGCACAGACCGCACATTTATATCATTTACACTGAAAATAAGTCTAGGCTGTGAAATATGTTTAAATATGAAAATCGTTTAGTCTAAAAAAAGAACTTTTCTTTTGAGAATTCAAATCACCTCAACTGTGGTACGAAATTCAATTATTTTGATGGATTATTTTGCGATGCTTATCAACACTAATTCGTTATTACATGCGCACTTTACAACACTATTCGTTAAGTTAACACAAAGTTTGCATGGGACACATTTTATTTATTGTTTTGTTAGTCAATTGTGGAATAAAGTTAGGCTTCCCCATCTGAAATCGGTTTCTAAATCTTTCCGCTTGTTTTGAGACCAAAGTTGTGAGTTTCTTAGCTGTTTTTATATAAAGTAGCGCAACCGAATATTCCACATGGGTCTCCGAAATTCTGGGTAGGTCCTGCTTAAATTTGGCCAATTCTAGAAGATAACAAAGAACTTTATGAATTCGATTTGGCTCGGGCGTAACCGGGCAACATCTGCTTGTATAATATAAAACTAACAATAGTTTCCTTAAGGCATATGTGGGTCGCGTGGACTTGCATCTAAATTTACTTATGTCAGCTTCAAAAAATAAATGATTGTTGGTTGTTTAAGTCGTTAAAGAGCACCTCAATAAAAAGCCATCTGGGAATTGCCAGCACTTGAACTAAAACTATGAATGATTTACTTAGCCACATCTCGTCCAATGTGAGCGCCACTCGCTGCTCGACATTGGATTAAATTATGACACTAAATTCAGTTGGCGTATATTTTATGGCTCTTACATAAGTACATATATTAAGCCGTGTACTACACGATTTTCTCAGGGCTGAGACCTTATCAAATATGCAAGTCATTTCGTGGCCACAAACATGATTCGAGGCGTTGAATTAAAGCAAAGTCAGCTTAGACTGAGCACACTGAGAAAACAATATGACTTTATAACAAAATTTTATCAAAATTGCTCAACGTGTTGGAGGAGTAGCTCCAGCATAGCCGCAGATGTCCGATGAGCAAAAGCTGGCCAGCTTTATGAAGAAACATGGCGAGCAGGAGGAGGTAGCACGTCATTACCTAACGACCAATAACTGGGCTCTGGACCAGGCTAGCAACAGATACGAGGCGGATAAAGACAAGGAGCAGAGCAGCAATCCCAATGCTGTCCAGAATTTGCAATCACTGCAGAGCCTGCTCAGTCGACACACACGCACCCGTGATGATGAACACGAGGCTTACCTGGGCTGTGCCTCCGACAGCTCCGACCACACACACCCCCACCCCCACAAGCGTGTGCAAATAGACGACTCCACGCCGGCACTGACCACTGCGGATAGCGATCGCAGTCTGCGGGCCTGGGGCCATGGTGTTCGCCTGGGCAGCGCTCATCCAATTAATCCGCCGCCGTCACGCGGTGCGGAGCAGGACTCGGACTCGGAGCTGGATGAGAATGAGCACAGCATTGTGGTGCTGCATCTGTGGTCCGAGGGCTTCTCACTGGACGACGGCACTCTGCGGCCCTACGAAGTGCCCGAGAACGAGCGTTTTCTGCGTGCCATCATGCGTGGCGACTTTCCAGATGAGATGCACGAGTTTGGCCAAACCATTGAGCTCAGCGTGCGGGATCACACCAATGAGTCATATCGCCAGCTCTCCCGCAAACAGTTCATGGGCTCCGGTCGACCACTGGGCAGCCCCACGCCCCGTCTCGATGCGCCCACAGAGTCAAGCCCAGCCCAGACGCCACAGGAGCTGCTGCAGCGCCAGGAGCGAAACGCCGAGCAGGTCCTGCAGCTAAACGGAAATGCTGCCATAACCACCATACAGTTTCGCCTGGCCAATGGCAGCCGCATCGCCGCACGCTTTAATCTCACCCACAACGTGGGCGATCTTTATAGATATGTGCGCATGGCGAGGCCTCAGTATTCCAGCGAAAACTTCCTACTAATGACAGCATTTCCGCGGCACGAGCTCCGGGAGAGCGATCCACGCACCTTGGCCGAGGCTGATCTACGCAATGTGGTGGTCATCCAGCACATCAATGAAGATCCCGAACGAGCTGAGCAATTCTCGGATTCCCCATAGTGTAATATCTTAATAGTGAAATATAAGACTGATATTTTATTAGATTGAGATTGTGTAACTTTTTTTTGGGTTTTCTAGGGTTTTACATGTATGGGAGTTTCTGAACTCAAGAACCCAGGATATTAATTTAGAAATGTTTCAAATTTTCATTAAAAAATAATAATATAATATTTATTTCTTATTTTTATGCTAAATGTGATATTTGTATTATAATATTACTAGTGACTTATTTGTATGTTAACAATCAATACGAGTATAAAAGAAATATACTTATATTTTTCTTAAAAATATCCGATACATAATTATACTGTTATAATTATCATACTGTTCATAATAATTATACTTAAAAATATAAATATTCTTAGATTCCATACGCGATGTACTACACAAAAACGTTAGCCTTATCGACTTTGCGGCCAATGTAAGTAAAGGATAATACTCAATTGACTTCCTTTGATAATACCATATCAAATATTGTAGGCTATCAAAATAGAATCTGGCTTCATTGCGCTGATGAGCATTTTTGCCATTTTGGCACTGGTGCCACTGATTGCCACCTGTGCCTGGTGCTGTGGCCGTCGCACCATCGAGGACGAACTGGATCACATACGGAACGCACCCGTCAACATACGCGATGAGGCGCTGGAGGAGAATCTGCGTTGTCGCAAGAGCGCCTCGGTGGTAACACTCTGGATTGTGTTCATACTGCTCACGTATGTGGCCAAAATGGAAAGTTTTTTCTTTAGAGTTTGCTCAAATTGATGGCACTTTGCAGGCTGAGCGATTTTAGCCTTTTTTATGCCAATAGTCGCCTCTCGGCGGGCATTGAGATGACGCCGGTGATGGTCAAGTCAGCCGTGCACGATGTGGAGGTCTTTCTAAAGGACACCCATCTACAAATCAAACACAAACTGGATAATGGCTTTCATGTTTCCGTCGAGAAGGTTGTCAAAGACTTGGAAGGTCAGTGGGTGCAACCTAAAAAAGTTTTCTATGCCAACTTTATTGCCATTTCCCGTCGCCTCATACATTTTATAGTTTTCGATTCATGTATTATGCTAAAAACTTTATGCATTGCATTTTGAGTTATTGCCGCAACCGTGCCCGTTGTAGCATTACCCCGCCCAACTGTCCACGGATATACTCTCATGTGCTCTCAATATTTTGTGTGTGTCCTTTTATATTCCCATAGACGTGGATGTACTCCTTGGCGAACCAATTCAAGCGGAAATATCTGCACACACTGGCCTCGAGCTGGCATATGATTCATTGACGACACTTAGCCTGGGTAAGTCCACTGGTTAAGTGCTCCAATGCGATTGTCTGCCCCAATGCGTGCTTTGTGGACTTGGCATAGAATTTTAAGTACTGTGTATAAGCGGGCAGGCCTAGGTAGCTTGCAAAAGTGTTTTGAATATCCTTAAAATTAAGGAAACCTACAGTAAAAGAAGGAAGCTTAAGAATTAGTTCATTTGCCGAAACAAATTGTACGATTTTAACAATTATATCATGATTTTATTAAGTTGAGGAGGTCTTTTTCATAGTAATAAATGCGTCAACAGATCTAATACTAATACTTTCAGTTAGGTATCCTCATTATTGCTTTGTTGGGAGCAATATTTGACAAGCTAAAATAAAAACGTATCAATACATCTATAAAGAAAAGTACACTTACCCATAAAATGACCCTATAAAGTATATATATTCTTGATCAATATCAAAAGAGATTTCGATTTGGCCATGTCTGTCTGTCTGTCCGTCTGTCTGTATGAACGCGTCGATCTCAGCAACTATAAGAGCTAGATTCCAAATTTAGAATGTAGGTTTCTGTATACCATACGCAGATCAAATTTGTTTCAGATTTAAGATATCTCCCCCCGT
The DNA here is from genome assembly GCA_035043065.1 of Hirtodrosophila confusa. NCBI lineage: Eukaryota > Metazoa > Arthropoda > Insecta > Diptera > Drosophilidae > Hirtodrosophila > Hirtodrosophila confusa. The sequence goes on along the minus strand of JAWNNI010000160.1, from coordinate 5,906,761 downwards.
TCCCCTGCAATTCGATAAAAACGTTTTACAGCCACACTTTAAAGGATATAGCTTTGAAATTTGGCATGTATAATACTTTAGCCACTTTTTATCTACTGTCTAAATTTCAAGTCAATCAGATAATAAACACAGAAGTTATTCACGATAGAAAATTCAGTGCAGCAGCGCGGGGGAGGAAGAAGAAGCACAGCCACCATTCAAAATGCCTCGCTTGCGCCGTCGCTTGTGCTGTGTGTGTGCATATTTGTGTATGTGTGTGTGTATGTGTAAGTGTACGAAGATGCGATCGGAATTATTTGACCTGGGTACAGGAAGTTTTGTAGTCGGGTATACTATAGCATTCTTACTTGTTTTCAATATTTGTTTGTACTAAAATTAGCTTATTGATATCTTGCTATTCAACACCTTGTTCAAATTGCATAAATAATCTACCTACTAAACCTTATTCCTAGGAAAATAAAGTTCAGTGAAATTCAATATATCAAAGTGAAGTGTTAACTATAATATTTACTGATAGTATTTGTCTCACTTAAATTAAATTGCAAAAATATGTACTTGCTCTTAAAGTATCAATATCTGCCCCAGCGACCTACTTGATTCACAAGATCTTGGCTTTTGGCAAAGCCAAATAACATGGCAAAAGCAGTTTGGTTTTGATGGTAAACATATTGAAGTGCACTGAGAAACCGATTGTTTGCATCAAATTTCATTATGAGAATGCAAACGGCAAATAGAAAGCTTCAAAGGATGCGGCGTGCTCTGAAATCTGAAACTCTATAGGGCTTGCAGGCTGGCAGGCGGCACATTCACATCCGGGGTGGCAAGTTGACACAAGCAGAGCACAAATGCCGGGACGACAACTGCATTATATTCCCACACAATGTGTAATTTAGAGAGAAACTCCTTGAGTTGTCTTCCCCACCCAACTTTGCCATGGCCCAAATAAATATGCTACAATAATATTTTCATGGATTTGTCGCAGCGAATGCGGAGCTCATCTACCGCGTCCTTATGCTCCAAGAGACCGTCGGACGCGCCCTCAAGCTCTCCCAGGAGGCCGCCGCCCGCATGGAGGAGCTGCAGATACAGTTATCCGTGCTGCAGCGCCAGTGCACGTACCGGGATCGTCCTCTCTGCGACACATTGCGTATACGCAGCTTCGAGGAGAACGGCGTGGTCGATGCACTCAAGACGGTGAGTTGGCCAGTTGGCCAGTTGCCTTAATTTTCGCTCTGTCCATTTAATATCTGAGCTCTGCTTTCCAAATTTTGATGGCATATCCTATTGCGGCACAAATTGTCAGCTGCAAGAGGACCAGAGCATCTTTCGCATGCGCTACTTGGGCGAAATTGAATTTGGTGCCACTGTCAAAAATCTGACATCGGAAGTTGGCATCTCACGTTCCATTTTCAGCAATTTCCCGCAACAAGTTAAACACGACACGGCATATGAACGCAACTGTAAGTCCAATCACAAATCTAAAAATAATATAATACAACAAATGAAAACATGCAGACGTGCTTACATTTGTGAAATAGCAACAACTTTATCATTTCATTTAATTTTTCATGCAACTTTTTTAAGTCTATAATAACTGCGTAAAAATTACTGTTTTTAATACTAATGCACTTTTTAAAAAGTTGAGTTCATACATTTTATTTAACTCTTTTATCTTATTTATTTTAAAACATTTTGCCTCAACTTTAAATTGATTGTTATTTAAATGTAGCTGTTTTTAATAAACTGAAACTGGTGTGTAGTTAGCTCATGTGAATATCATGTAACAAAATTGAATTCAAAACAAATCAATTAAAATTTGTAACATTTTGGAGTGTCTGCAATAGAATGCAAGATTTTTTTATTTTTTTTAATTTGTATATATTTTTATTAGAAAAGATTTCTGCTACCTATGGTGGCAGCTTAAGCAAGTTGTACATATGAGAGATTTTATTGAACTATTAGTAAATAATATTGGATTTGCAAACAAGCATCCTCAAGTTTCGCACAGACTTATCCCTGCTCAGATTGAAACTATCTCCATCAATTAGTTCATGGTTCAGGTCATTTCCAATCCTATACTAATAAAACTGTTTATTTCAACAAAAACCATAAACTTTCGCAACTCGATTATGGCCTCAATTTAAATGTACAATTCAATCAGTAACACATGTGTCCTGGGGGGTGGCGACACCCAGGGGCAACGTGTCGGGGCATGCAATTTCCGTAACAAACACGGAGAACATTGTTTGGATGCGGGTGGCGTTGGGTTGGGGGGGCTTAGCCAAGCTGTGCAAGTTTAACACAATATTAATTCATGTCACCTGGCACACAATACTCGTGCATTAATTGAATTGCCAAACTTGTTCCACAGATACGCTGGAGCAGCTGGCCAGCATAAGGCACAGGACAACGGCCAACGCTCAGCTGCTGACTTCGACAATTAATGCCTTGCTGGAGCGGCTGCAGCGGATGTGGCCATCATTGGAGCCGACTTACAATAAGCTCAAGGAGTGGGCGGACACGTACTGGAGCATTGGCTGGATAGCAGCCCTGGTGATCGTCTGGGTGATGCTCTTCATGCTGATGTCCTACTGCTGCTTCCTGTGCGAATCGAATGCCAAGTCCGGCGTGGTCTTCTTCATAGCCGTGCTGATCATTTGCCTGGGCAGCATTTGCCTAACCTTCTATGGCGTCTTCTCCCTGGCCATTGGCGGCAACACGGAGGTCTTCCTCTGCCGCTCCCTCAATAGCAACAACTATGAGATGCTGGATAAGCTATTCGATAAGCCCGGCTATGTCTACGCCCGCGAGCCCCAAACGGGCATCATTGGGGAGCTATTGCGACCCGCTGGAGTCAATCGCTCTGTGGTCCATGTCAGTCTGGGCACAGCGCTCAGGTGAGTGGAAGGTTGAAGTAACTTGAAGTCACCTGTGCCCACTAATATGCGTGTGCTTAGACTTCCCAGATAGCCCAATTTGTACTTATAACCAACTTAAATCCAACAAGTAACGAATATTGTTATCCAATTACTTTGATACTGTACGTGCCTGTAATTTTGATAGCCCTCAAATCCTCGGAACCAATATTATTAATGTACTCATATTGCAACCTTTAAGGAGCTGAACAATTGAATTTAATGAGATTGTGAGTCTTCTACTAGAAAATAACTTTAGCTAATATTGATGACTTACTTAAAGTCGAATCCTTAAGCAGCTCCTTTTTAACTATTTAACCTGTTAAGGAGCAAACCACTTTTAGTTTATATTAGTAGTACCCAAGTGAGCTAAATAACCTATAAGGTTGTCTGGGTTAGCTTCAATTAACTTTGTGATATAGCTGCCAAAGAAAACAAACGAAATTGAGTTACTGTAATGTCTAATTTCGCGTTTTCAAAGAACTTGCATTAAGTTATTGAAGTTATTGTACACAAATAGGTATATTTTAGACCCAGCTAATAGTACAATCTAATAGATGGGGTAATAACGCCTCCCTCTAATGTTGACACAACTATACGAGTAGATGCCATTTAAAGCCCCATAAACGTGTCTATTGATTGTGGAAAGTCCACTTGTAAGCCACATTTAATTACCTGGAGCTTAGGAAACCAGCCACAAGTACCATCACAAGTTTGCACAAGTAGAGAGATGAGCAGCAATCAAATCTTGTCACTGCCAAACACTTATTATTCAAACCGCAATGCATCCTGCAGGCTACAGACTTTAGATACCCGTCCAGTCACCTAAGCCGCAAAGTTTTGAAAGCCCAATGAAATTTGCTAGCCACACGGCACTCAATTTTACGCAGAATGATGTTGCACCGCAGCACACACACACACACACACATACACACACGAGACAGCACACACACAGCACACCCACAGAATCCACAGAACACACAGGACACACAGCCAACCCACAGCAGTCGTAGCCACAGAATTTTAAGCCCGATTCCAATTATCTACACAGATACAAATGCGCATCCATGTGAGCGTTGCATGATTGCATACTCCTGCCCCTGCCCCTGCTCTTAACCTATACTGCTACAATTCATGCCAGCTAACTGATAGAGTATCTGTGAGTATGCGAGTATGTGAGTGTGTGTGCCTCGTTTTGGCCAAAAGTAGCCTGAGCTGAACATCGAAGCACACAAGTTTTGCATGAAGTAAACCAAAAATCTTTTGAATTTTCTTTGCAACGACGCACACCGAACACCGAACAACTCATAACTTAATACAATTGCACAAATACACACACACAAATGACCCTAATGATGGGCCACACACACACACCCACGTGGCGTATACGTAATAGGGGCTGCGAACAAAATCAAGCATCGTACAATGTCTTTCAATTGGATGCGTTCGTTAACACCACGAAAATAGCCGATTTAAAGCAATTCCCAAAGGTCTCAACGGCCATCGATGCCATATCCGTATCGGAACGCACACTCCTCTCGCTCACCCAGTCCATTCAGAACATTTTGGAGAACATGCTGCAAACATCCGCCTTCAACTTGACCACATACCGCAGCAGCGTTGGTGCACCCACACCCGAAAAGGACCTGGCAACCTTCATTGATCAAATGCAACGCGTTGCACTACAGGTGATTAAACACGTTAACTCATCCAACTACAATTCACATTGAGTAATATACAAATTCACTTTACTTATTTGACGTTTATGTAAACCATTCGATTACCTACAGGCTCTTTAATTGAATTGATTATTTATTATTACTTCGATTAAATGCAACTGTTTTTGTATAAAATAATATTCCTTTTGAAAGTTAAATGCGATTACTTGATTAATGGCAAGGTTCAGTCCGAATATTAAATAGATTTACGGAATTTAGAACAGCCAAAATTCACAATCAATGAAGTTTAAATAAGTACTGAAAAAAACATAGATAACATATTGTCTTTAGAGTTTAGAATTCTACTATAGTGTTTAATCTCTCTTTCAATCAGATATACAAAACGCAAATCAATCAATATTATAATTCTAATTATTCTTATCCATTTCCATTGTTATTTCCATAAGATCCAGGACGTGGCCACTTCATCTCGCATGACCACGCTGGGCAGTCGATCCAAACGCTTACAGGCCTCCATACTGCAACCTCTGGAGAACTTACAGAACGAGATACTTTACCATCTGACAGCCTTGGAGCTGCAAAGGGACCCCTGGGCCAAGCAAGTCAATCAGACGCTCAATCATTTGAAGAACATTCAGGGCTATCTGGAAAACAAAGCTGGTGAGATCTGTCACAATCTGACGCGCGTCTACACGGAGCGGTAGGTGACCGCAGACGCACATAAGCCATACGCATGCAACATGATGCATGCAACACACAAACACACACACACACATACTCGTATTGCCAGGTTAATTGCACTGCAATCTGAGTGATTTCCTATGGAGAACATACACATGAATCAACACTCATTTCGCTTCGCCTGCGGCTGACCAGTGTGTGTGTGGCTGTGTGTGGCTGTGTGTGAGTGTGTGTGAGTGTGTGTGACTGTGCGTGTGTGTATTTTATTGTTGTGTTGCTCTTTTCACAGCAGGCAAAACAAAACCAACAAAGGAGCAAACAAGTCAAACTCAAGCTGGGCAACTGCACATTGTTGTCCTGCTTTATCAGATAATTGAAAGTCCTAATCGTTTGATTAAGTTTGCCAAGTGTCATGATTGCATTTCTCTTTTGGCAGGGAGAAGTACATATGTGAAGTTCAACTTGAAAGACAAGTAGAAGTCCAACTAGAAATTGAACGAATGCAACTTGCAATTGTTGAAGGATGCAATGGTAGACACATTTACAAGGACTTAACTTAGAAGTCCCTTACCAGTTACATTTGACCAGGCATTACAGTTGCTCAGCTAGCTTTGATGAATGTATTAAATGAATATCCATCAATTTACAGAAAATAGATTCAGTTTCTTGAAATAACTTAAAATTCCGTCAGCAACGAGTATTGTAATCATTTTTTATAGCCATTTAACATGAATCTTTGTAAACTTAATTCAAACTTACAATTTTATTTAAAGATACCCTTGTTCTGCATTCACGAATACATTCTAAGGCAATTCAAATCATGATAGATGGATTTAAGGTCTCTTATACTCTATTTAAGCCAATCGAAAGAATGTTTGAGATTGATTTAAAAATATAGGTCCGCAACTTGGTTAAGACCATGTAACCATGAATAAGAAACTAGTTCTCAACTCGATAATTTAATGCATTTCCTTCGACAGCCTCAAGGCCTATCTGACCAGCAGTCGAGCCACCATGGAGTCACAGCTGGGTGATACCACCACCAAGTGCCGCCCATTCTACGATACTTTCGATGCCAGTCGCATATTTCTGTGCCGCAATCTGGTGGACTTCGTCAATGGCCTGTGGTTCTTCATTTTCCTGACGCTGCTGCTCTGGGCTATTGGTACGCCAGTGGGTCTCAATCTGATTACCATACAGACACGCCTGAATGCCATGCAGCTGGCGCACTCGCGCAGCAGGAGCAAGCAGCGACGCAGCGACAGGAGCAGCGAGCGGGAGCAGCGTGGCGATAGCCGTGTACGCCAGAAGAAGCGCCCGAGCAGCGCCGGGAAACGTGAACAGCAGCGGGAACGCAGCACCAGCAGCACGGCCAGGGCAAGACCACAACTGTGAGTGGCCAGTAGAGCTAAAAAGCAATCGATAAGGCACGATAGACCCTAACTATCGATACTATAGGCAAAATTCGTTAAACATAGAAAGGTATTGACTTTATAAGGCACGATAGTTGTACTACAATCAAGAAAACTAATTTTCAAAATGGTAAAATATTTCAAAGTCAAAAAATCAAATGAAAATGTCATCGATACTATCGATAGTACCATCGATTGCTTGTCAGCTCTAATAGTGGTGGGGAAACGAGCGGGAAATAATACAAAACCGATCCACAGACGACGCACTGCCACCGAGGAGACACTAGACATAGGCGACGAGGACTCAACGCCAACAAGGCAACCGCAGCAGCAGCAGCAGCAGCAGAGGCGCGAGGACTCGGAACAGCGTGAGCTGGAGCGTGAGCGCGTGCGGGATCGTGATCGTGATCGCGACCAGCGCAGTCGAGAGCGTGAGCTGAGCCGCGGACGGGAAATGGCGACCATCAATACACCGGTGCGGAGTCGCCAGCAGCTGTGAGTAGACAGACAATTGGCCAAGCAGAGCACATCTTCACCAGCTTCAGCTCATCACATTTCATCTTGACCCTGAGCAGCCGCCGCGGTGGCACATTGCCCGAGGATGACAATTGGGGTTCATCCAGTGCGGCCAGTAGAGCCAACTCCAATGAGCGCGAGACCAGTCAGTCTAGAAAGATCATCAACATTTGGCAGTCCAAAAATAAGATCAAGCCGCCACTGTAAGTTCAGCTGAGGATCACTCTGCCCTCCCATGCGAAAGTCCCCTGACCAGTATTTATTGTTGTTCTTGTTGCTGCCAGTCGTCGGCAGGGCACTGAGGAGCTTGACTTTGAGGATGAGCTGCAGGAGAACAGCTGGCGTGCCCAGAACAGCGCCAGTCCCGAGCAGCGACAGCCCGACAATCGACGGCAGCAGCCGGATAACCGTACCCAACAGCGTAATAAGCAGAAGTTGTAAGTGTTCCCCGTGGTAAAACGCCCAGCCTTGCCCTCCCTTAACTGGACCCTCGAGTTACTCGATTTTCCATTCAAGACGTAGTACCAATGTGGATCGATCTAGCAGCGAATTGGCTCGTCGTCCGATAACGCCCGTTCTGAGCATCAATCCAGATGTACCGGCTGCCGTACCCATGCCCCGAACGCCAATGCGTTTGAGGAGCAAAGTCTCGCTGACTACCCGAGCCGTGCAGGACATTATCAACAAGCGGAGTCAGCGTCTGTGAGTTTCCCCTTGACACATCTCAGTATTTTTACCCCTTAACATTTCAACCCCTTAGATTATTTAAGAATTAGTTTTTGTATGAGAATGATAATGAGATTCGGGACCTAGCAAATATCAGTTGAAATTTAATAGTCCAGGTGACTTAATTTATAAAAACCCACCAAATGCAAATTTCCTAACTCTTTCTCTTATCTTCACCTAACCCATTTCAAGCGCTATCATCAAAAAACACCTTCCTGTAAAGCTTACACTGCTGGATCTATTAAAAGCCGTAGATGTATGAATTTTGATAACTTGTTATTGTATTGCACTGATTTACAAGGAATCACTAAATATGTTATTAAAGTACTGTTAAGTACCGCTGTTAATATTTATTTATTTAAGAAAAAACCCAAGGTTATATGCACCAACTCAACTTTGCTCGTCACTGTACCTATAGTATATCAACCTAATTCAAATGACAACCTAAAGATTTGAGCGTAAAATTCGTTTTTATATTTACAATGAACAGTTTACATGGCTGTTGTAAAGTTAACATACAAATTGAAGTAACAGCGCGCTATTTACACACAACTGCTTAACATAAAAATGCTTAACGCAACATTTAATGACCTGTAATTCTTAAACGGTTACTCGTAACTCCACTTTCAGTGCTTATTCTTTAGCCGAATTAATAGATCCTATCGTGAAAGCTCTGACAGCCTTTTAACAAGTTTTTAAGTGTCTCTCTGCCCTTTCCCTCCCACAGTCAACGCACTGGTACCGATGAGTTTGATGTAGACGAGAGCGATACCTACGGTACTGGGGCACATCTGGACGCTGACGCTGTAGCGGCGTAAGTGGAGAAAAGTGCCCTCCCGCACAGGACCAATTATTAATTCTCTATATATCCCTTTACAGCGCACGTCGCACTCCGCCACGCGGCGCGCCGCCGCCTCCGCCTCCACCAGCGGCCGGGATGAACAGGTTCTACCAACGTTATTGAACATTTAACGAAAGAGTTTGCTTTTTGTTTATTTTGGTTTTTGATTTGCAATCGAATATTGTGCACTTGACAAGAGTACCAATCAAAACACACACAAATTCTTATGTGTTCACAGCGACAAAGTCTATATATTCTGAACTTCCCTTTTTTTCTCGTACCGCCAACCGACCCCCAAAATGGCACGGCCGAATACCCTGTAAGTGCAGAAACATTGTTGAGCGCAGTGTGCGTTGGAACGAAGAGGAGGATCTTGTCTTCGAGGATGTCGACGCACCGAATCCGAAACCGATGTACTTGAGCCACAATATCCACTGAAAGCCAGCACCATACAATGTGCCCATTTCTTATTTAACCTTAAGATCAATTTGTTTTGTATTTGGCTTATAACAATTAACAGTTTTTAAGTAAAGTGTAGTTTAGTTACAAGATCGTAGCATCATCGAATCCATATGTATTAAGCATTTAAAGTGGCAAGCAATCACAAATAAAGAATAGAACAACATACACTATTTGATTTTTAATTGTTTTCTAGAGCCCTGCATAAAAATGCATATCTAATATGAGACTTACACATTCATAGATGAATTCTAAGGACGGAAAATGGATGCTAAGGACCATAGCTACTGTATTGGGTTGGGTTGATGGTTTGTTACTCCAAGCAACTGTCAGTTACCACAAAGAAACTTCCTTTATATAGACCCTATAGAGTCCTGTTTTGAAATCCCCTCGTCAATAAATGCAAGTCTATTTTTGCGTTGTGTGGACAGTTTATTCAGTGTTCAATCGATCAATGTGGGCAAAAAAAAGAGTACGCGTTGTGAAACAGTTTACTTCTTCTTCAGGAAGGGGCTGATGACAGCTGGGGCGGCATAGGTGGCGACTGGAGCGGTGTAAGCGGGGGCTGCATAGGTGGCCACGGGTGCGGTGTATGCTGGAGCGCCGTACACGGAGGCTGTGTAGGCTGGGGCGGCAGCGGCATAGGTGGTGTAGGCAGAGGGCACGGCGGCGGCCGAGTAGGTGGTCACTGGGGCAGCGGCGGCATAGGTGGCTGCATAATGGGGTGCAGCGGCATAGGTGTGGGCAAAGGCGGGCGCAGCGGCATAGGTCACAGGTGAAGCCAGGAAGCCAGCCTGGGCGACGGCGACGCAGAGAGCCAAGCAGATGAGGAACTGAAAATCAAGCAAAGGATTAGAAACTGATAACTATTTATGCAAGAGGCCCTGCACATACTTTCATATTGTTGGTTTGGTTTGGTTGGTTGCTTCAAATGTCAGCGACTGATGCTGTTAGCCAATTAACGCGACGGTTTTATAGCCAAACGGGCACTTCAGTTGCTTACAGCCTACGACGCCCTCAAACAAGTTTACGGCTTAAGCCAGCCCCAAATAAAAGGCTGAATTAGAACACAATGTGGCCGCAATGAGACATGTTATTATTATTTTTATTTTATTATTTTTTGGGTTTCTTTTTGCAAGTTCACGTTCAATGAACGCGGATGCCGACGCCGCACCTTGTACAGAACCTCAGATCCAAATGTTTGTCGATCGACGGCGTGTCAAATGGATTAGTGTTTTCCATTTCAAGTTTCGGTCTCTGGTGACAACTGAAATTTACAATTAAATAATAAGTAACAAACAAAAATAGTTGATAAAGAGCTTGCAAAAGCGATCTGGTCTCCAAGAAACTCTGATTTCAGCAATGAGATATGGCATTCATTCTGAAAAAGCAATATATGTTTACATATGTACTTGATCTCAATCAAACTCTCATAATAAATCTTACATATAGTTGCCAGCTTTCCCCCACTTTATGATTTTAGGTTATTCTTAACTTAATCCTTCACCAGAGAATATTTTCTTAAACTTGTGGCATATAGTAATTATAATTTGCATTTATTATATCTGTTTTATTATACCAAAGTTATTCAACCATTTCTTGCTCCTTATTTTGTCAATATACAAAAACCATATTAATATAATGATCATTAAATTTAATAAAAATTACAGAACGTATAATTGATTTGAATTACTTAAATATTAAACATTTTTGCAGTTGCAGTATTTAAGGAAAGTAAGGAGAATTATGAGTTTTAACTAAGCCAAACTACTTTTAAATAAATAAATAAGGAGAATTATGGTCAATACCTAGGCACTAAAGCATACAAATAGTTAAAATTTAATGTTTCTATATTGCATATTGTGTATTGAAAGATCCATGATCGAAATTTATTTTATTATAAGTGATGGACATGTGTGGATAGTTTGCTTTAACAATACAATTTAAACTATGCTATTTTATAAGCAGGAATGTTTTAATTTAAATACATCAGGCAAAGTGTCAAGGGGAATGCAATAAGTTACAATTATGATAATTTATGTGACTAGAACAGCAAATATATCATTCCAACAACTGACTCAACTAGTTCTTAGCTTAATCTTTGGTATAAGACACACTGTGGACAGGAATGGCAGAAACAGCTGCCTTCCGCTATTACGCCGCAGATTCGGGAAGAGGCGTCGCTGGCGCTGTATCCAGATCCAAGGTGCGTGTAACTATACGCGGCTGCTTGCGTCGCACATCGATCTCGTAGAGCGCCAGTCCGAACTGATGCACAAAGGAGCTGAACTGGCGGCCCAAGTAGGAGACGCTTAGCGTTGGCAACTGCTCCACGGCGCATGTGCCACGCAGATCATCATGTGTCCAATGCGGCGCATCCACATCGCAGGGATGTCGGCCCTGCAGGCGTGGAAACGCCTCTGTGGACAGATGCGGATACAATACGGACTGCAGCTCGAAGTGCAGATAGCTGCTGGCATTGGAACGCTGCAGCGCCTCGTGCAGATCATCACTCAGAGCGGCAGGTATGGCCAGGAACATTTTATAGCGCAGCCGAGTCGCTCCATTGCGCTTCAGCTCACAGTTGCCCGAAATGAGCTTCACCTTGTGCATGAGCGTGTCCAGCGTCATTCCGCCATATTCATACAAATAAAAGTCGCGCTGGCGTCGATAGCGTTGATGCGTCTGTGGATTAAATTGCAACACACGTGAGCTGGGCACGTTGACCAGATGCAGCGGCAGGCTGTAGGTGTGCGAGGTGAGCAGATGCACGTGTGTGCCCGTGGGCTTGGTGGCCACCACATGCGCCATGCGTTGCGCCAGTGGAAAGACGCCCGCCTGATGGATAAATCCAAAGAACAGCGTCAACAGCACATTGAACACATACCACGCACGCAGCAGATGCGGCGCTGAGGCCTTGCTGCAGAGCACGCGTTGGTAGAGCCAGCGGAGCAGCGGATGCTGCGTCTGGAAGGGATATGTGGCGCTGAATCCAGTAACCAGCTTGGGCGCATGCAGCAGCAGCAGTGGAAACGTGAGAGGCAGCAAAAATCGCGGCTCCTGATGATTGATCAGCGAGAGAAAGAAGAGCGGCACAAAGATAGCGCCAGACATAAGGGATACAATGCTTTGAAAGCGCGGCAGCAGTTGATACTCGGCGCAAAAGAAGCGGAGCAGCAGTTGAGCAAAGGCCACCAGTGCGGCCAGGCCAAGCACATTGAAGAGCAGCGGCATATTGACCAACAGATGCACATAGCAAGGATGCACACCATGCGTGGCCGTTTGGGCCGAGTCCATGTTGTATTTGATGAAGTTCCAGGGCGTGAACACAAAGTTATCGATGCCCAGCTGGAGCATATGCAGCTCACCCACAGTCAAGTGCTGATAATACAATGAATCGCAAAAGATGAACAGCAACAGCGCTGGCAGAGCACTCAGGCAGAAGAGTCCGATGCGCAGATTAAAGTCCCGAAAGCTTACGCTCCTTGTGCCCATGCCGCGCAGCAGCCAAAAGAATACCATTGGCGCGCCAAAGAGCAGAAATGTGGGTCGATTGAAGACGCCGGCCACACAAATGCTGGACATGGCGAACAGATGCTGCAAGTTGTGCGCGGGCAGCGCATTTTTCAGTTTCCAAATCTTGACACGCTCACTAATCGAGGCGGCCTTGTCATACTTCTCCTCCAGATACTCCTTCTTGAACACCACGGTATTCGTCTTCAGCATGCACTCCGAAACGAGGCACAGCAGCCAGGAGCACATGGCCAGCTCCAGGGTATTGGAAAAGGTGCGCGTGCCAAATACCAGCATTACCCAGCAGCTGCCCAGCGCCAGCAGGCGTATCTCATGGCGCAGTCCATACAGCCGGCAAATGCGATACAAGCAATAGTCGATGCTGTACGAGATTAGCGTGTAGATCAGCCGTGGAAATACCAAATAGGCATAGCTATTTATTAGCTCCACCTGCCACCAGCTACGCGCATACAGCGCCACAAACTCGTAGAAACTCCACGGCACACGCAGCAGCGCCCAAGGCAGCGTAATGCTGCGCACCGGCATCGTGTTGTTGAACTCCCAGGTGCGTGTGTGCTCCAAGTGAAAGTGGTCAGCTAATGAGAGATGGGAGTTAGTCAAGGGACACTCAGCCACAAGCCATTCTGCACTTACCCGTCATTACCTCCACGCTCTGAAAGAACTCATCCGGATGCACATAGCCCAGTTGCGGCACGAATACCAGCAGAAGGCGCAGCACCGCAAAGAAGAAATATGTGCTCAAGTGGCGAGCGGTGGGGCTGCGTCCCTCCCACAGCTGCGAAAAGTGTCTGGTTATGCGCATTATTTGAAAAACTTAATAAATTTAAACTAAGCTAAGATGGTTTTTGTTTGTTTACAAATTAAAGGTACATATGTTAAGAACAGTCTGGCAACCCTAATTTTATATAGAGAAGGGGGTGAGCCGATAGTTTTAAGCACGAGCTGTTATGCTCAAAATGGAACTGTTACGAGTTAACATGCAGTTTGAAATACCCAGAAACTCGGCGGCAAATATCGATAATGCAAATAAGTAATAACTTAAAAGCAGAGAGTATTAATCTGGCTATGATATTGCTGCATAGACTGTGCCAATATTTCAATTCTCAAAGTAGGCCCGTGTCCATGTTAGAACCAAAATTCAACTGTAGTGGTTAACACAGCACTGTAAGTATAACATACAGTTTGAGATGCTTGGCGTGTTAATTTGGCGCCAAATTTGTGAGTGCTTGAAATATTCATAAAAATCATGTTACAGATGCAAAAAAGAATTCCCATTATATTTAGATGCAGGTGTGATCTTAAATGCTGCAATTAGCGAATACAAATTGTGTTTGCATGCAATAACAAAATCTTGGTAGACTCCGATCTGTGTCTCCTCGTGAGCCACCTTCAGGCCGATGACGTATGTAAGTAGTTTGTGGTCGTATGCGCTGGCTAGGAAATTCGATATCGGATTACAATTATATAAGTTTCGGGGCGTGTAAATCAGGGACCGTAATCATTATAAGTTATATATTAAAAATTACATGGTAATGATTACATTTCAATTGTTTGCGTTTTTCCTTAATGATAATCATTAATTTTGAGTAATTGAATAAGACTTGGCCATAATCATTATTGTTGATCAAAAAAAATAAAATTCAAAAATAATGATTATCAATGATTTTTATTTTTTTCACTCAATATAAAACTCAACAGTAATTTACGGCTTCTGTGTTAGATTTATCCCCAATATTCTTGCATATCCTTGTAAAGGGACCACAAAGCTACCCCCCAGGATTTTTTCATAATTTTTTTTTTTCTTTTTTTATTTATTTTTTTTTTTCGGTTTTGGTCAGATTATGTTTGTTCAATTATTATTTAATTTAACAAAAAGCAATTTCTGCAATGAATTCGTCAGCGAGGTTGCACCTTTGATCGGTAAGTATCACAACCTTGCTCTGCTAGTTCACACGCATCAACATCACTCGAAGCAGAGAATGCATTGCTTTCGCAAAGCTCAAACACATGCTCGCTGTTGAACGAGTTCTTGCAAACCATAGAGGTGGCGTCAGAAGATGAAGGTGAAGATGGTGCGCGATCAGACCAAATAAAGAAGGGACATGCCGAAATTGACTGCTATAGCCCAAAGCCAATTTGTTTGACTTCCAATATTATGGAGTATTGGGAGGAAAAACGATATGCATACCCTAATTTATACCAGCTGGCCAAAATAGTGCATTCGGTTCCTGCAACACAAGTTAGTGTTGAAAGATCATTTTCGGCCCTCAAAATGATACTTACCGATCAAAGGTGCAACCTCGCTGACGAATCATTGCAGAAATTGCTTTTTGTTAAATTAAATAATAATTGAACAAACATAATCTGACCAAAACCGAAAAAAAAAAATAAATAAAAAAAGAAAAAAAAAAATTATGAAAAAATCCAATGGGGGTAGCTTTGTGGTCCCTTTACAAGGATATGCAAGAAGATTGGGGATAAATCTAACACAGAAGCCGTAAATTACTGTTGAGTTTTATATTGAGTGAAAAAAATAAAAATCATTGATAATCATTATTTTTGAATTTTATTTTTTTTGATCAACAATAATGATTATGGCCAAGTCTTATTCAATTACTCAAAATTAATGATTATTATTGAAGAAAAACGTCAAAAATGTGAAGTTTAAAAATCATAGCGGAAATGCAGAGAGTGTACAATAGTAAAGATTTTTTGTATGCACCACTTTTTTCTACGTCCATTATAAGTGGGTGATTTTTTTATTTAAAAAAAATAAAATAATCATTATTTACGGTCCCTGGTGTAAATAGCTCATACACATGATTTAAATGCATAGACGATGACGCGGCACAAATTGGAAGAAATACAGTCACTGTCAATAAGAAACGACTTGAGCTTAAGATTTCAAATCAGCCTCTAATCAGTGCTGCCAACTTTTTAAAAGCAAAAAAAGCTCTCTTTGCTGGGAACATTGACCAAAAAAAGCAGAAATTTCAAGCAAAAAAGCTGAATAAGAAGCTGATGTTTTCTGTGATGTTTTCTACAAATAAATGTTCAATAATTTCGAAATATTTGAAAAAAATCAAAATCCCGCTGCACGCTGTTTTTGTATTTTTTTCTGCAGTTGGCCTTCAAAAACAGCCAGAATTGACGGGAAAAAAGCTGAATTGGCAGCCCTGCTCCTAATGCCCATTGACAGACACGATGTCTAATCGCCGCCCACGCAAAGATCGGCAGCAGCAACAACAACAACAACAATAACAGCAGCGTCATTAACATTGTTCTTTATCATGGTTAAAATGAATGAAAGATTGCGACTGTTAGCCGGATGAGTGAAGCAAGCGGGCAAAGCTGACGTCACAGCTGTAAGCTTTTCTACGCAAGCACTTGCTCTCAAAAAGCTTGCAACTGTGACGTCAGCCGCAGTGAGAGCAATAAAGCTGTGCACTTATCGTACGTTACCCGCGGATCCCCCGCGTGCCCGATCTCACCTACCTCAACCACATAAAACGTGCGCTGCACAGGGCGCGCACAATCAGTATTCATCAGATACTGCATCCGTAGCCGTCGCGTCGCCCGCACCAACCCGCCCCGTCCCGTAACTCAATTGTAATTAAACTGATTTGTCAGCCAGCTTGACTGAGATAATTTAAAGCGCAAGCGGCTTGCAAAGATTGTCTAAAGGCAAATCATTAAAAAAATTAAACAAATATGAATTTCGTATGCGAATAGATGGAAGACAATACAAAAATTAACAAACTACAAATACTATTTTTGTTGTTGTGTGATTTGTGACTCAAACTGATTTCTTAGAAGTCTTGTGAGTGTTCTGATTAAGTTCCAGCAACTCCAATGCAAACCAAATATAACCAACCAAAACTGACGCTCAATTTAAAAGCTTTACTGCAAAATAAACAACAGTTATGGGAATACTACACTTATCTATAAAATGGTGAAGTGTGACAAAAATAACTTGGAATATTATATACACACTGGTAAATATAAACATCTAAGAATTGCTATATACTCGTACTCCATTTGCGACTCTCGTGAGCATAAGTCGGAATGCAGAAACCCAATAGACTCTACTACCCTTTGCGAACAGAGTATAATTACATATACCAGTATTATGATAGACTGTTTAGGGTTCAGATATAAAATACTAATGAAACAAGTAAGAATGCTCTAGTACTAGAGTATACCCTGCTACGAAACTCCCTGTACCCAGGTCTGAAACTTCCAAACACTCATCTTCGTACACTTACACACACAAATATAAATAGCATACACAACTATGCAACTTTGACATTTTGACGGTAGATTAACAGCCAAATTCCAAGCATATATCTTAAATATAGTTGCTGTACAACGTTTATATTGAAATGAGGGGTATCGGGGGGGAATTTCTGAGATCCAAAATAAGCTTGATCTGCGCCTGCTTACACGAACCTACAATCCAAATTTGGTGTCTCTAGCTCTAAAAGTTTTCGAGATCCTTGCGTTCGTACGGACAGAAGGACAGGGCCAAATCGATTCGGCTATTTACGCTGATCAAGAATATATATATATTCTTCATAGGGTCGGAGATGTCTCCTTCTGCCAGTACAGATGTAATACCCCCTTTTTACCCATTGTATGGGTACAGGTAGTAAAAATAATATTACTATAAGTTCTTAAATACGCTGCTTCAAAGAAACATTATGTATATGAAAGTAGTATCACTTTAAAGTCTCTTTATTTCAACTGTTAAATAGCGAGCTTACATAATAATTCCTACTTCACACACACCGGCCCGCAGACCGTCCGCTGACTTGCCCCTGCCACTCAATCAACATTGGCAAGCAACAGTTTGTCGCAATTTAAGTTACTGTTGCCACCTGTCCAGCTCAGGCAGCCGCCCTGCACCGCCCAAAACACCACAAAGAAAGCACATTTAACCGCCACATGATACGAGGAGCACTAAGGACAGCAGCTCGGCTTGGCTCGGCTCTCGTCCTGACGACGCCTTCTCGGCCTGCGCATCTTGCGTATAAAAGGAGGCGCCTCGCTCGCATTTGCAGCAGTTGCCACAGCGAAGCGGCGCGCGCCTCTAAAATTTAAATAGACCAATTCAAAGAAGTTAACTATTTATAATTTAAAACAAGTCTAAAGTGTTGCAATTAAAGTGGCATTCAATATGCAGGACATCCAACTATTGTGCATCTTGTGAATTGTATTTAAATAATAATAATAATAAACATTTATTCAAGGCATTTGGAGACAAAGGTAAGTGAAAATAATTTAAATTAAATGCGCATTAGAAACAAAATCAATTAAATTTTTATTTATCAATAATAATACAAATATTTGTCTGATTTGTGAGACAAACTGCTGTTTATTGCATTCAAACAATATATTTCAAATAACTAGACTCGTTTTGAATTTATACATTTGTAGGTAATTTAATTAAGCTCAAAGTGAACTAGATATTTACTTCTTTATTTAAATAATGTCGTTGGAATTACTGGTTAATTTATATCTATATTTATTCTATACTTAATTTTAAAATTACTACTGAAGAAAAAGAAAAAAGAGAAATAAATTATAAAATTATAAATAGTAGTTCCTTTATTAACAATTTATTTTTACTTTATTTATTATCACAGTTCTTAAAACACGCTTGAACAAGCTTGATCGATATTTATTTAGTTAACCCAATGTCTTTGCAATTATTGGTGAATATATATCTATATATCTATACTGATTCCATACTTCATTTTAAAATTACTACTAAAGAAAAAGAAAAAAAGAAAACAATTATAAAAATAACTTTTTCCTTTCCTTTTTTAACAATTTATTTTTACATATTAATGTGATCAAATTCAGTTGTAATTATTTCACCCAATCGAGCGTGTTTTGCTTAAATAGAGAACGTTTTCAACATAAATATCATGCTTAATTTTCGGTTATTTTATTCGTATTTTCATAAATTAACATAAGTAATGAATTTGCAATTCACACGTGTCATTTGGCTACGTATCTCTGAGTACCTTTTAATTGTTTTCAATTTGCGTTGTGCTGCTTGTCTTATCAGCCATTCCCGGGAAGCATCTTGTCGTATACAAGGTTCTCTTTATATGTGCCGTGAATACGACAGGTGCACAACGTTTCTATCATCAAATGCTAATTAAAAAGCAATGCAAATGTTTAATATTACTGCGACATATCTAACAATTCAAGAGCGCAATATATTATAGGCAAAAACAAGAACAAATATCTCAGATATTTGCTGGAGTATCGTCCTATGCAAACATTCAAACAGGTTTGATTTAAAGCCAATTGCAAATAATGGCATAACTTTAAATTGCTGCACTCAAAATAAACATTCAGAGTGACATATGAGTACACAATAGTTATAAAACAATAACACACAACGATTAACCCCGCCGGGGGGGCCATGCACAACGCATCGCAACTGTAACTGATAACGGCCACAATATAAAGGAGGCCAAACAGAAAGCTTATAGCCAATTCAACATACT
The DNA here is from genome assembly GCA_035043065.1 of Hirtodrosophila confusa. Lineage (NCBI taxonomy): Eukaryota > Metazoa > Arthropoda > Insecta > Diptera > Drosophilidae > Hirtodrosophila > Hirtodrosophila confusa. Next base: position 5,887,477 of record JAWNNI010000160.1, on the reverse strand, counting down.
ACAGCCCATACGGCCTATGCATAAGTCCACAAGTATTTACGGCATTGACATTGAACATCGTCAATTTGGTCAAAGCGAGTGCAGCGATGCGCACCAACTGGCCGCCGATGGCCATCCGTGGTCCGGCCCACTCGCTCGGCCATAGATTACCGCACAAAGGACACCTCAGGGAGTCCGATGCGACGGAGAATACAGGCTACAGTTGTCCAGATGTGCGTTCGTAACCGATTGGGCAGGGGCGGTCACTAAAAGTCAAAGGAAATTGTAAATTGATTGCAATTCAACATGAAATCATCCATAAATGTTGAAATGAGACTAAACTTTAAGTCTCAAAAGACATAACTGGTCATAATCATATTAAAATTGCTTCTGACCTGTCTAGTATTTGCGTTTAATATTTTCTGACATGATCCTTGCGCAACTGACAAATGAAAATAAGCTTCAATGAATCTGAATTTCGCATGTTCTTAAAAAGTTACGTTTTGGGGTTCCTAATTCCGACGGAAATAATTTCACTTGTATTTTTTTTCAAAATCAATATCCAAACCGTTTCAGGGGTATTAATAGTCCAACAAATTATCTGTTTTAAATAAAAGAACACAAATAAATATTATTTAATTGTAAAGAGACAAAGGGAACTCTTAAGAATGTTGAATAATATTAAAGAATTTAAAACATATTCTTTGGACTATATAAAATAAATATCTAATGATTGTTTAACTGTAAAAAAAACATAAGCAGCTCTTAAAAAATGTCGAAAATATTCATTTTATTTCATTTAGTTTTGAGAATTGACATTCTTAACTAAGACTTCAGGCAATCTGGCTTTTTCTGCATGTTGAATCAACAGCAGGAAGATTATGAGATGGGGAAAAACTACAAAACCCCTTAGAAGTCGAATAATATTAACATTTCTTTTATAAAAGAGTTTGACAAATATTTGAATGTAAAATTCCATAACTTAATTGAAATTTAAATATTTTTTAAACTGTTTTGGCATCTCGAAACACCCTAACGTTAACTGCACTCCAATGAATATGAATTTTCAAGCATGCATACATATGTATATGACGTGCTGTTTGTGTTTGTGAACAGCAATTGGGAGGAGTCTCATTAGCCGCGCATCCATTGAAGTAACGAGTAATCCTTTAACCGCTTTCAGTTAAGGGCAATCGCAATTGCTGTCTGAAGGTCAGACGCGCTTTGGGTCAGTGATGTACCGACCAGCATGTAAGAAGTGAGGTCGAAATGCAATTTTCGATGCACAGCCGATGCTAAAAAGCCGGAAAGCAGACAGCAGGAAAGGCACAGAGAGGCACCGCGAGGCAAACAGGGAGCGCGAGCCTGACCTTGGCTCTGGCTCTGGCTCTGGCACAGCCCCAAACGTATCCCGTGGCGCAGGGTAGTGTCCGGCTGGCCACGCTAGTGCCGCGATCGGCGTACTCGGCCCCCACGCCCCTACAGGAACAATCAGAGATTCGAACGCTTGGCATCGAGATGGATCGCAGCAGCAATAGCTCAGAGTTTGGCCACAATGCGGCGGCATCGAGTGCGGCCACATCGGCGGCCACGCCCTGGGGCAACAACAAGGAGTCGCCCAACAACGAGGATGACTCCAATGAGGATGATGGCGACAATACAACACCTGCCAAGGTCACCGATCCGCTGGCGCCGCGTCTGGCCAACAACGAGGCAAGTCGAAGTCATTTAATTTCCGCTCCCATTTGCTGCAGTTGCAGATGCAACATGTCATCAGCATCCTTTGGCTTTCACTTTCGAATTTTTCTGCTGCTTTTCGTTGATGCAGCGCGTTTTGGTTGTTTCCGTGACGGAGCGTCAACGCGAGACTTGGGGCCAAAAGGCCGAGTTCCTGTTGGCCGTCATCGGCTTTGCCGTCGACCTTGGCAATGTCTGGCGTTTTCCCTACATCTGCTATCAGAATGGCGGTGGCGCCTTCCTGGTGCCCTACTGCCTCTTCCTCATCTTTGGCGGCCTGCCCCTCTTCTATATGGAACTGGCTCTGGGTCAGTTTCATCGCTGCGGTTGCCTCAGCATTTGGAAGCGCATTTGTCCGGCATTGAAAGGTAAGTCAAATCTGTTGATTATTCCTTTATAAGCTTGTATTATAATTTTCAATAAATAACTCCTATTACTTATCCTTATATCTTGCGTAATCTTTAAGAATTGTCAAAATAGTTGCTCTTTATTATAGAATTGAAAATTTCCTTTAACAATATTGACTTTTATCAAATGGTATTGGAAATAATGCTTCCCACATTTGAATCTTTTCTTTCTTTTAATTTTTATCAAAGAGTATTCGTAATCCATAGATTACGCAGACTTTTGGCTTGTCATTTTTTAGAACATCTCTCATATGACTTTTCCTTTAACAATTTCAATGAAATGCCTTAAACCATTCTGTGTTTTTACCTGTACTTTATGTTTATGGCTCGTTCCCATAAATAAATCACAAATATTGAATTTAGGTGCCGAAAAAAATACATTAAAGTGAAATTGCATATTGGAATCTATTAATCTGCCAATCAGCGTTCAATATTTGCACAGCCAAATGCTTGCAGCGAAAATGTAATAATATATTAAATATTAATTTTAATAGCTTAAATATTACATTTACGCATATGTGATGGGGCTTTAAAAGTGCAAAAAATGCTCTGATGTTTGAGTTTCATGTTGAGTGCTCGTTTCAGATGCTTGGGCAATGATAAACTGGGCGCTCAGTTTCAGTATTTGGGTTATTCGGGCCAAGTCCTGTGAGCACCCGCAGTCTGTGGGCAACACATGTCTCACAGAGTTGGTTTCATTGTTTCGTCGCTCTCGTGCTGGAGACATTATCAGTAGTCCTGAAAAGGACACCCAGTCAGCCTGTTGGCTCTTGAGTTTTGTTGCTGATAACGAACGAAAAATTGTTGGCAACAATTAATGCCGCATTCAAGTGCAAATTTGTATTTGAATAGCAAACAAATCAGGCGCAACATGAACTCTAATTAAATTGTCAACAAGGCGGCTCCTTAAATTGACTTATCTCGATAGGATGACTCGAAAGTTTGTGTATCAAGTTGATAAATTCATTAAATGGCAAACAAAATGCGTTCAGCCTTTTGCCTGCCAAATGGATTTACTCGTTGTAGCATACGCAAGTACGAGTAGATAGTATATCCTGTGGTTGAAAGCGCTTTAAACTTGCTCCAACTTTGCTGAGTCAGTGGCTGGTGGAGTGGGGACTCGCTTCGGCTACCGCTTCCTGGCCCTGAGCTGAACGGCAAACATTACTTTGTGGCAGTCATCATTTGTCCAACAAGTGTTTGCTCTCTGAAACCTTTGCGCCCAACTTTGTGCCAAACGATTAAAGTGAATAGAACGAACAAGAAAAAATCAAATAAGTATGCTTCGGTCAAAACTGCTCGACTAGCAAGTACCCTGTGCGAAGCAATAGAAGACACATTCGTACTTGCATTTTAATCATTTTACTTTTAATTGTCAGCTATTGATTCTTGCATAACTTTTGTGTTTGTTATCCGAATGTCATGAAATTTGGGATACACAGAATTGGTATGCTAAAGTATACGTATACTAAAAATTAGACCATTATCTTAAAAAATACAGCTGGAATTCGATATGATTACCAGATCAACTCGTCCTTATGTTATTCTTGCTGCCTTCTTCTGTCTGTTTCTTTATTATAGCCTTCTTTACCCATTTTACACAGGGTATGAAAAAAATCAGTGTGGCAAAGTCAGGGTAAAGGAAAGCGGGACAACAAACCAGCTCGAAATCTCGTGACGTGTCTTATTGCCATCATCAAGCAAACTGCAAGAGTAGTGGAGGGGAAGTTAAGGGTGGCGCAGGCAGGCAGGTGTGTGTATTTAGACGCCATGCAATGGAATCTGTGAAGACATCCCAGCCATCAGCCCATCCGTGCCAATAAGCAAAAATGTGTAAAATGTCACGTGGGAATATTTGCAGTTGATGATTTTTCTCATCGTTATCAATCAGAGATTGGCATTCCCATGTTGGACACATACACACACACACACGCCCACCCACAGAGGCTACCTGTTAACACGGAAATGTATATTTCTAAGATTTAAAAGACTATTTCTTTAATGTGGTCCCTTATTTGAAAGGCAGGAGAAGAACCCGGCAACTTGTAAATTTGCTTAACAAAATGATGCGAGGGGATTTATCAAGGCTTATAAACTTTTGCACTTTTCCGCACAGGTGTTGGCTATGCGATTTGTCTTATCGACATCTACATGGGCATGTATTACAACACAATTATTGGCTGGGCTGTTTATTATCTGTTTGCCTCGTTTACCTCCAAATTGCCATGGACATCGTGTGACAATCCATGGAACACACAAAACTGTATGCCCGTGACCAACGAGAACTTCACGGAGCTGGCCACATCTCCGGCCAAGGAATTTTTCGAGTAAGTCCCAGATCGAGTAGTAGTAATAAGACACTATATAAATAATCCCATGTAGACGTCGAGTTTTGGAGAGCTACAAGAGCAACGGCTTGGATTTTATGGGCCCAGTTAAGCCCACATTGGCGCTTTGTGTCTTTGGGGTGTTCGTGCTCGTCTATTTCTCGCTGTGGAAGGGTGTACGTAGTGCTGGCAAGGTCGTCTGGGTAACTGCTCTGGCGCCCTATGTCGTACTCATCATTTTGTTGATTCGGGGCGTCTCTTTGCCTGGAGCTGATGAGGGTATCAAGTATTACCTGACGCCCGAGTGGCACAAGCTGAAGAACTCCAAAGTGTGGATCGATGCAGCCTCACAGATCTTTTTCTCCCTGGGACCCGGCTTTGGCACCCTGCTAGCTTTGTCCAGCTATAATAAATTTAATAATAATTGCTACAGGGATGCGTTGATAACCAGCAGCATCAATTGCCTGACAAGTTTCCTGGCGGGCTTTGTCATCTTCTCGGTGCTGGGGTAAGTCGAAGACTTTATATCTCCCATTATCGTAGACCTTATAAGTTATTATTTTTTATAGCTATATGGCCTATGTGCAGAAGACGTCTATAGACAAGGTCGGCCTGGAGGGTCCGGGCCTGGTGTTCATTGTCTATCCGGAGGCAATAGCCACAATGAGCGGTTCGGTCTTCTGGAGCATCATCTTCTTTCTAATGCTCATCACACTTGGTCTGGACAGCACCTTTGGCGGCCTGGAGGCGATGATAACAGCACTATGTGATGAGTATCCTCGTGCCATTGGCAGAAGACGTGAGCTCTTCGTCCTGCTGCTGCTCGCCTTCATCTTTCTCTGCGCGCTGCCCACAATGACCTATGTAAGTAGCTGCTGCCAATGTCTATCTATCGCATATCTTTCAGCTGCTGTGATTCGTTTAATTAACTGAGCTGAAACTACTCCATATGCATGTGGAGGGGCGCATGGCTCATTAAACGCGGCTACTTCGATGACTGGCGCTTGTCTTGAGACTGAGCTGGACACAAAATTGTTTAGATATGCCAGTTTAGCTGTGGCAAAAAACGATGGATTGCCATGTTAAGTGCTTTTTATCGTTCCTTCAGTTAATCTCCACATACTTACTCAACTCACTCGAGTGGCTGCTACTGCTCCCTCCCCACCATCCTAGTTCTCTCCTGCATTTTTATCACCTGTCAGTGGGTCGCTTGTTTGCCTTTGGCCTGGACGAGCAACACACCACCGTATTGGCAATGTTGTTGTTGGCCAAACACTTGACGCCAAGCTTTCCCACCCATTGCCACTTTGTCTGATTACATTTGAAATTGTAATTTAGTATCTTCTATATTTTACTTTTGCTCTGGCCACTCAACTTGTTTATCGGTCAATGGATCAAGCTATTCCATTCCTATGCATACCTTAACCGGAACTCAGCCTGCATCATTAATCAGCCACAACTGCATTCATTTTTGGGCTGATAAGCAACTGTTCGGGTTTATTATAGTCAGTATACATTACTAATTTGGTTTTGTAAAGGTGTGAAAAACTTAAGCATGGGAAACTGTATCAAAATGAATCCGTTTGTCTTTTGAATTTATGTTGAAACTAAATAAGCCTCTTCTAGCTGTAGGCCCTGGCAGCCATGGCTAACAATTATTGTTAATTCATAGTTTTAACTACAAATTAACATTACATAAATAAATAAGCCTATTGTATAATGGTATTCCAAGGCGAAACTTTAATATTCGTTAGATCAGCTTTAAACTTATATTTCAGTATCTTTTAAGTAAATATAATTTTACACCTGTTGGACTGATTATGAAATATCCATCCCAACAGACAGAAAATATATGGGAAGCAATAGCACACAACCTTTTTATCCTCAAGCTTGTTTTCAAAGGTCCTCAAACAATAAATTTTAAGAAGTGACCTATTTTCACCCCACTGACAGAAAATATATAGGAAGCTATAGCACGTAACTTATTTGTTTATCGTGCGATTATCCTTAGGCTTGTTTTCAAAGGTTCTCAAATAATAATAATATGAAATTCCAAGAATTGATCGGTTATGGAAAATCCACGGACTGAAAAAGCACTTTCTGTTAAAAAATATGTCTTATTTTCAAAGAATAATCTGAACAGAGATTGAAATAATTGCTTAAATGCGCTAATTATATTATGTATTGTTCCTTTCAGGGCGGCGTTGTCTTGGTCAACTTTCTGAATGTATATGGACCCGGTCTGGCTATACTCTTTGTGGTGTTTGTCGAGGCAGCCGGTGTATTTTGGTTTTATGGCGTTGATCGATTCAGCTCAGATGTGGAGCAAATGCTGGGCGCCAAGCCGGGCATCTTCTGGCGCATCTGTTGGACGTACATTAGTCCTGTGTTTCTGCTGGTAAGTGGCAGTCCTGCGTGTGGTTGTAACGGTATCAGCTAAGCTTTGTTCGCATTTGCAGACCATATTTATATTCTCGATAATGGGCTACAAGGAGATGCTGGGCGAGGAGTACTACTATCCGCCTTGGAGCTTTCAGCTGGGCTGGGCAGTCACCTGTTCGTCGGTCATGTGTATACCATTGTATATGATATACAAGTTCTGTTTCGCGTCGAAGGGCAACTGCAAGGAACGGCTGAAGGAGTCGTTTGAGCCAGACGAGAGCTGTGGCTCGGTAGTGCCGGGTCAGCAGGGCACTTCGGTGTGACATGACAATGCTGACCATTTGAATATACACACCAGCAGCACCAACATCAGAATCTACAATTTGAATTCTAAAGTCTTTTCACCAACAACTAAAACAACAACAACAATAACAGAAATTGACAGTAATAAACTGCTGGATTTCAACAGTTACTACGCTTACCACACAAATAATCTTAGCTATATGGAAGCAGAACAGGACGCGCTTGAGGTGGAGGAGAAGGTTGCAATGCCGCCCACAAACTTACGGAATGGCAATGATATTATTACATGTAGTGCTAGTGCTAGTCTTAGCCATAGTTTAAGTCTCGGCTCGGTCAACGAGAAAAGTTCCCAATGCAATCCAACTGCTGCCGAGGACAATAACTGCGCCCTAAGGATCAGCAGCTGCAGGCCGCTCAAGTTCCCGCTGGCCAGTGAGTGGTTAGTTTGAATGAAAGCCCGTTAGAGTCCCGCTAATCGAAAGCTCTGCAGACAGCCATTTGCAGAGCTTTCGTTGGGCAAGCTTTTGGCCCGCTGCTCACGTTACGTTATGTTTTTTACTGCAAGTATTTATCGTATAAAGTTATCGTATTTGTAATACCGTAATACCGATTGTTAGTGCACAATTGCAAAACTCATTGTTTGAACTAGCCTAAATACTCGTATAACCAACTATCTATCTAAAACTTATATACTACAAGCATCTACAGATATATTTATGTTTAATTGCTAATCGTTGCCAAGAAATATGTACTAAGTATTGATTGTAGTGTTCCAAACATAATCCATGCGAATCTATTTGCATTTAGAAGTAATTCTATAGGCCTGCTATAATAATGTATTCGGAAAGAGTTAGCCGCGTTGGGGTCAGGTTTGTAATAAAACAACGGAATGTGTTTTAGGACGAAGTTGTTAACTGTTTAAGCCGACCCAATTTCTCTTTAAAATTAAGCAAGGTCACTTAAAACGAACATCTAATAATGTATATTGTGAAACCTATATGGTAAAAATGCTCTTTAATAGCATTATCAAAAGATAAATGATATCTTAACATGTAAAGAACACCCTGTACAATGCATAAGTTAAAATCTTTTCATTGCCCACCTCTTTTCTGTTTCTTCTCTGAAAAACAATTGTAGAACAGCCATTTACAATTGTTATTCTAACTGTATTTATTTGATTTTAATATAATTTCGGTAGTACCAAAAACCAATAACAAAACAGAATGTCGTTTCTTTTTGGGAGCTTTTATGTGGTCTTAAGAGTATACAAGTGCCAAATATTAATATATTATCGTTATTCTATAGAAGCTTTGGGAATCGTAATATAACAAGGAATTCTAAATGAGTATAATGTTTCAAAGCTCGCTCAAACATACAAGGTTCAGTTATGGTGATATCGGAAATATCTACATAAATACATAGTTGATTGTGCAACTGGGGCTGGACAGGACACTCCTTACGAAAACCATTCAGCGATATGAACTACCAGCAGGATATTATCGCGTTGAATGTTGGAGGAAATGGAAATTCTAAGCAAGTAATAGAGGGAGATTGGAATGTATGATCCTATGCTCCCTTTGGGACAACGGGAAATACTCCATACTGTTTGAGATAATAGAATTGAGAGTATGTTTAATATTAAACTCTGCGGATTGATGAGTATACTACGTATATCAATGGGAATATATTAGTTACAGTATACGAGTCAGAGTGAATGTAGGATTCGACGTGATTGATATTTTCCTAGATAAATGTTAGAGGCTTTATCATTGAATGAAACTTTCGTATTTAATTTTAAATTAATTAAATTTTAATTACATCAACTTGCTGATTACTGGCATACTTAGTTACAGAAAATAATAAAGGATCTCGCTGCATGGTAGTAAAGGTATATAACTATGTACGATATTATGTGTTTTATGAAGAGAAATATGTATGCTATTTTCTATGAACATGTGTAACATTCCACGCATTTCCGCTTAGCTGGCTAAATGATGTTTCTGCTGTTGTTATTGTGGTCGCTTCTGCAATTGTTGTTGTTGTTGTTGCTATGATTACGACTCTGGCAGCGGCTTCTTGCGCTTGCGACGCGATTTGCGTTTTTTCTTTCGTTCCTATTTTTTGGAACTCTTGCCGCCATCGTCCTTGCTCTTGTCAGACTTCTCCTCGGTCTTCTTGTCTTTGCTGCCCTCCTTAGTATCCTTGTTCTCCTTATCCTTGCTATCCTTATTCTTCTCCTTATCAGCATCGACAATCTTTTTGCCCTCCTCAGCATCGCGATTCGCCAGCTTGTTGTTTATTAAATTATGCAGCGCAATTATCGAGCGCACCATGGACGCCAAATAGACGACCAGCATCTGGTCGTTGGTTTTCACATACATGGTGCCCGTGAACTGATCGCTGGTTATGTCCGGTAGCAGATTGAAGATGTCCTGAAGCTGATAGACAATCTGATGGTTGATGGGCATCTTGGCATCCCCCACGCGCTGCAGATACTGTTTAATATCGCGCAGTTGCGCATTAAGTCCCTTGAGGCCCATTAGCTGGTTGGTAATCTTCTGGGAGAGGCTGCCCACAGTGGTGTCCTTAATATCGCGCAGTAGATGCTCAACACCAACTTCTTCGGCCTCCTCGGCGCCAATTTCGCTGGGCACATGCTCAAACGTTTTGCTCGTGGGCGAACCATCGTCATGGACCTCCTCAACGGCTATGTAGGCTTCCGTTGGCAAGCCCAGATCCTTGGGCTTGGCATCGATGATGACCAGCACGGAGTTGGGACAATAACGGCGGATCAGCTCGTTTATGGCTATATCATTCTGATGCAGCTTCGGTCCAGTGTGATACCAGCCCACAACGCGCTCGCGTGCATTCACCTTCTTGAACATGCTATACATGTTCTCCAGATAATCGTGATCGAGAAACCACACCGACTTATCCTTGTCGTCCTCATCAAATGGCACTGCAACAAACATCAATGAAATTTACGTTTTCCTTTTTAAGTGTTCCTCTTACCCGCAAAGCTGTTGGATACATCCAGCACGCCCTTGGAACGCCAGCAGCCCAGCAGGACGCCCACGACGCGCTTCTGGTTGCCTATTTTGCCCATGCGATTGAAGTGATCCACGACCGATAACAGTACCAGCGGGTGGACAATCACTTTGTTTACGCTTACCTCCAGCGACGGCATTTTAAATTTGTGGCTTGGTTTATAAAGTATTGGGGTGTAGCACGCACAGCGAACTATGCTTGAGTTTTCTTCAAGGCGTACTTGCGACAATTGCAACAAATGTTATTTGTTGCGAGTAGCAATCGAGCGAAACACCGAAATGACAAGCAAATTCTTCTTCTTTGAGGTGTATCTAGGGATGGCTTTAATATCGATATATTGAATATCGTCCGCTTTGAAATGCTACGTATCAACTGGTTATCGATATTTGATGGACAAAACTGCAAAACGCGCAGTTGTCGCTGGATAAACCAAAGCAATAATGAAACTATTGTGGCGCAATCTTGTGATACGATAATTTAAAACTAAACAAATATAAAAACAATTTATATCAAGCTACCCTTGATATTTCAAAGTTACAAGCATTGACGCATAAATTAATCTATCGATATATTTGTGTGCGCTTTGAAATAATATGTCAATTAAATTGTAAATCATGTTCGGTCGCAATACGTCAATAGCAATTTCATATGTTAAAGTTTTTAAGTAGAACATGCCTAATAAATGATACGATGTTATCGTATTTACTTTGCTTGCATGTGTAGTAATTGTTGGCTCTGCTTGCCCTTGGCGGCACTGCATACGCACATTGGTTGTGCTCTTCTGACACACACTAAACGCCATTTTGGTCAGCAAATAGGCATTGCGCGTTGCCATATCGCCGTGAAAAAAATAATAACTGGCCACACTGGCAGTCGTTGTGCGAGAGAAATTGACAAAATATCCAAAGCAATTAGCAATTTGAGTGCAAAACGTTTTTTATCAACGCGAGCAGTTTAGTAATGCCATAAAAATCGCTGGGCGCGTTTGTCGTTTGTATTGTGTAGCTGATATGATAGAATGAGTGTGATGCGACGATGAGGTAATTGTTTTTGCAGCCGTCGCTTGCTGCGTTCGTCTACAGTTTCACACACACACGCCCAGTTTGATGGGCGGCCGCGGCGTAATCATCAATGAGCAACTGTAAAACGAGGCTGAGGCTTTGAGTGCGCGTGTTGTTTACAAATTGTGTTGCATTGTTAATATTAAGGTGCATATCAGATACGCCAAGCCGCTGGCTGTGCCAAAAAAGTGTCAAAAAAAGAAAAGAAATCCAAAGCCAAGAAGAAGAGCCAAGTCTCAGCTTCAACTCGTAGACAGACGCACACATGCAAATGCATACACGCACAAACACAAACACATGGGCAAACATACATGCACACAGACAGTCGTTTTACGCTCTTTCTGTCTACGTCTTTTACTTTTCTCGTTTGTAATCATTTTCCAACCATTCGTATGTGTTTCTTTCTATGTGGTGTACAAATATTAGAGCTCGAGAGCTGCTAATTAAATTATAAACATCCAGAAGCGTTAAGCAGTCAACGTCGCGACGTTGACTAGCAGAGCCAGAGGCAGAGACAGAGCCAAACCCACGACCCCAAAGCTCGCAGCGCTGCTTTGGCCCATTTCCATTTGAGCTGAGAAGAAAAAGGAGAAGAAGCAGGTGAGCGACAAGAGAGTTAAAATTAAAACAAGAAAGAAAAGTTCCCTTCGGGGCACCGAGCATTTAATACCCTTGCAGAGATCGTAATGCAATTTTTCTCCTATGACAAAATAATAACATTTTGATACAAAAGCTCAGTTGCCTACCGATTGCAACTATAAGCTAAAAGTATTTCAAACAACTGTATTTTTGTCCGATCATTCATATGACATCTATATGTTAACTATATGTAGCTATCCGATCCAGCCGGTTCCGACATACACATTTAACTGCAGCAAAAAGAAGCAAGTATGCCAACTTTCATTAACTTTCAGAGAGACTAGTTGGCTAAGAAACAAACAAACGGACAGCGGGACGGGCGGACAGACGGAAATGGGTAGTTCGGCTGTTAATGCTAACCAATAATATATATACTTAATAAGGTCGGACACGCCTACTTCAATGCGTTACATGTTTCGTGACAAAATTGCAATACCCTCTGCAAGAGTATATAAAAAGTACAATGAAGCTGCCAAAGCTCAATCAATCAATGAAGCTCAATCTCAATCAATGATGCATGTGTTTGTTGTTTTTGTCGTTGCTGTTGTCGTTGTCATGTAGCTTTCACCAAATTCAAATCTAGTTTAACTTGGCGGTGGCCGCTGCTCCTTGCAGCATGTAGAACAAAGTGCAAAAACAATATTTGAAATATTTGTGCCGAAGTCGAAGAAGAGGAAGCTGAAGAAGCAAAGAAAGTTGAAGAAGAAGCCCCAACATGTCCTTCATAACGAACCTGAAGAAGGTCTTCCACTTGGGTGGCAGTGGGGAGGCCAAAAAGAAGCGTCTCTACAACAACATCAAAATGGACACCGATCCGGCGGAAGTTTGGGAAATGGTCGGTGAATTGGGCGACGGCGCCTTTGGCAAGGTCTACAAGGCCCAACACAAGGAGCACAAACGCTTTGCGGCCGCCAAAATGTGCACGCTCGAGGATGAGGAGAACCTCAGCGATCACATGGTCGAAATTGACATACTCTCCGAGATCAAGCATCCAAATGTCGTTGAGCTCTATGAGGCATTCTCCTTAGATGACAAACTGTGGGTGAGTCATTCAAATATCATGTTATAGGAAAGTGCTTACAAATCCGATTGTTTCAAAATATTTATTCAAAGTAAAGCTATAAACTTAACATCCAAAGTTCAAATCAAAGATCCAAAGTCACATAAATAAAACAGCTGATAGCGATCAGTAATCTATATCAGTTATCATAGGGAATATCCACTTACTTCATAAATATATATGTATGTGTTAATGTTAGGTAATACCAAAGAATATATAGTCATTTATATGAGTCTTGATTCTTACCTATTGGAAGCCATTTATATGATTCTATACTCTTTGGTAACACTGACGAAGTACGGGGTATTCCCTTAAAGTTCTTAATGAATGAATGATTTAGGGGAAATACTCAAAGTAAAGTTATTTAAAAATGATACTTTACTCAGAGAGTAAATGAGCTTGCGGAAAAGTTTTAAAGTCAATTGAATTCGGGTTACATTTAGTAATTAGCTCATGTAAATGTAAATTACACAATTTTTAAAAATGAATAAAATAATTATTTATTTTAAGATTTAAAATATAGGAGTTATATATAATTGATGTATACAAATATTAAATTAATCCTGCTGCCCACTGTATAGATGCTCATTGAATATTGTGACGGCGGCGCCTTGGACAGCATAATGGTGGAGCTGGAGAAGCCACTGACAGAGCCACAAATTGCCTATGTGTGCAAGCACATGACAGAGGGCCTCACATTTCTGCACAAGAATAAAGTTATCCATCGGGATCTGAAGGCGGGCAATGTGCTGCTCACAATGGAGGGTGGCGTCAAGCTAGGTATGCGGCTCATAATTAATTAGACTGACCTCAACTAATTTGAAATTGGTATTTTGCAGCTGATTTCGGTGTGTCGGCCAAGAATAAAAACACGATGCAAAAGCATGACACGTTCATTGGCACGCCGTACTGGATGGCACCGGAGTTGGTGCTGTGTGAAACGTTTCGCGATAATCCCTACGATCATAAGGTGGACATTTGGTCGCTGGGCATAACCCTCATTGAGCTGGCGCAAATGGAGCCGCCCAATAGCGAAATGTCGCCAATGCGTGTCCTGCTCAAAATACAGAAGAGCGAACCGCCCAAACTGGAGCAGCCAAGCAGATGGAGCAAGGAATTCAATGATTTCCTTAAAAGTCTTTAGTCAAGGTGCGGTTTTGTCTATTACCAAATTTGTTACCAGTAATTAGTTATTATCAAACGGCAGTTCTCGACGCTTCTTCAATGTTTCTAAATTATTCCCTAAGTCAAGTCAAGTCAGCTAAATAATTAATATATATATTGTTTGTGTTTTACTTTTGCAGGATCCACAGCTGCGACCCACAACGGATGCGCTACTGCAGCATGGTTTTATAAACAGAAATTTGGATGCGAAACCCATTAAGGATCTGCTGCTAGAGTACAAGGCCGAGGTTGTCGAGGAGGTCGTCGACGATGAGGCTGAGGTTAGCTATAATTCCAGCTTATTGCTTTTGTCGTTGTTGCCAGCACAATGCACCTGTAAAATAGCCAGAGCTAGAAATGACACTAACTCTAACTTTTGTGTATTTTTCTCTTACACGCTGCCTCCTCGTCCTGACTTATGCCCAAAAAAAAAACAAACAAAAAACAAAAATCAAACAAAATTCCACACATTCTGCACTTTGCGATACATCTTTTCTTTTGATTTACTTACTTGTTCTTTTTTTACTCCGTCAATTGTCGGCCATGTTGCCTTCTTATCACTTTATTTGTATATTTATTGTTTTTGTGTGTATGGTTATCTGCAATTGATTTAGAAGCTTAAACGCCAAGTGAAGCGGCGCTCGCTCTATCAGAGGGTTGGTAAGTCGTTCTACAGCAAAAGCCCGTCAGTCCCCCGCAACCCAATCGTCCGTTGCACGCTCCACATAGCAAAGTTATTTTACTTATGTTTATCAGCATTGCCAAATGTTTATCTTGCTTTATATACTCAACCTCAATTAGAGTGGCGACTTTTTAATTGTGATCATTTATCAGAGGTCACAAACACATTGTAGCTATTCAAAGCATTTTGATTATTTATACACATAGTATATGTACGAGAAATGTACACATTGTGTCATATAATAAATATCATAGAAACGCGGTCAAAGTTTCTTTTTATCTAATTTTCTATTCATTTCTTATCTTCATAAAATAATCGTATTATAATGAGTAAGTTATATATA
This sequence comes from Hirtodrosophila confusa, assembly GCA_035043065.1. Classification (NCBI taxonomy): domain Eukaryota; kingdom Metazoa; phylum Arthropoda; class Insecta; order Diptera; family Drosophilidae; genus Hirtodrosophila; species Hirtodrosophila confusa. The sequence continues at coordinate 5,872,345 of JAWNNI010000160.1, read as the reverse complement.
GAAACTTTTCTTGATCATGTTTTTGATATTTTGAGCCTATATAATTTGGCAGCCATAAAAAGAATCCCTTAAGCTGTCTTTTTGATAGACTTTGATGGATTTTAAAGATATATCAATAACATTTTGAACTGCCCATCATGTAAATAATAGATTACTTTACCTACTTTGATTTTCATTCATTTTTTACTACTAATTGTGACTCATAATATATTTTGATTGCTCAATGGTTACTAATCGTTAAACAAAATGTTGAAGTGACCCTATTTGATTAACGTTCTTAATGTTTACTTATAAGTATTTTCCCCCTGAGTTTGGTCTGTTAAGTACTTATAACAGTCATGTTAACATAACATTGAAATGTAACCGAGCTGTAAATTTTAGTAAAATCTTGCCGAAGATTAAAACTGTTGTTTGTAAGTCAACGCAACGTTTGTTGTTGAGGTTTATAGGTCATATAGCAGTTTATACAAATATTCACATAAGAAACTATTGTAATTTCTTTATTTTTGTTTATAAAGTAAATAATGCTAGTAGTAACAGTACCGCCATGTATCTCTCCAGCTAGTAAATTCTATGCAGCCACTTTAATCATATGCTAATGATGTTATTTTATATATTTTGCACAGGAACCCCGCAACTCGGCGCTCCACCTCGACCTGGACGATGACTCTGCTTCGCTGCAGAGCCAAGACATTGACAAACGTAAGCTCCTTTGATCTATTTGGAAGCAAGACTTGAATAACGTTGTTCTTTGCAGTTCCAGGTACACCTACATCCATATCGCGGGATTCCAAAGAGCAATCCCAACCAAGTAGCAGTCTACCAACAACAGCAGCAGCTGCCGCAGCAACAACAGCAACAACCACAACAGCAACAACTAAAGCAACAACACCAGACAAACCAAACCACAGCAAGGAAGAGATTGCGCCAGGAGTGGCCGAACCAGCAGCGCCACATACTAAAGTGCCCGCACCGGCGCCGCCTTCACCACCAGCACCACAACAACAACAACAACAACAGCCACAAGCACCACAAGCAGCTGCTGTGCCACAAAAATCAACTGAAGATGTTGCTGCTGCAGAATCCAATGAAAAGTCTGATGCAGACAAAAAGGTGAGTCTCAAATTTTATATTTTGAATTAAACTCTCAACATGCTCAGCTTTCGACGAGAGCGAGAGCTAGTTTCTTCTACCAAGTCTGTATATCTTATTATTTCAACTGCTCCTCCCATTTCAAAAAATTCCATTCCATTCCATTCTTAGTTACGTTTCTAATACTCTTCTGCCATTTTTAACAGCACTTTGTCAAAAAGGAAAAGGGTAAAGCGCCCTCACCGCCATCGGCAGTTGCTGCTGCCACCGCTGCCGCTGCTGCTGCTGCTGCAGCTGCTGTTGCAAAGCAGCCACAGGGCAAGAGCTCTCCGGTGCAATCAGATGTGGAGACAGCATCTCCCAAGAAGCTGCCGGAGCCGACGACAGCAATTGAAGTGAGCATTGGCCAGGATGCCATAGAGTCAAAACCGCAGCCGCCTTCACCGACCGCCTCGTCCATTATATCGGTGCAGTCGGTGGCATCTACCACCAGCTCCGGCAGCGTAACCGGTGCTGTATTAAGCTCCAGCACATCGTTGATAACCATCAACAGCAGCGATGCATCGCCAGCGTTGCGTCAACAGCAGTCGGTACCGCCGCCACCGCCCCCACCTGGTCAGCATTTGGTGCTGCCGAATAGTCTCGAATCGGTTAGTCAAATCACAGTCGTGACGAGCACGCATCCGCCGGTGATTATTGACAATTCACAGCAGAATGAGGTCATAATTGTGTCGAATGACTTGAACAAGAGCACACATCTGCATGAGTCATCCACGGACGATGACTTCCCTTCGCTGGACGACAGTCTGGGGGATCACGTGAAGCAATCATCAATGATTCTGACGGTTAATGAGCGCCAGGATGGCGCCTCACCTGCTGCACAAGCTGCTTCTGTCCATGCACGCAAGCTTGACGAGAGTGAGGTGCTGATTGTGAGTCCATCGTATGCGGACGACGATTCGGCATATAACACCGCATCTGGCAGTCACGATCACAGCGATCAGCTGCTGCTAATGGACACCAGTCACGTGTCTGTGGTAACCGTGGGCGATGAGGTCATAAAGGTTAAGGATAGCAGCCATCAGCTGCCAAGTGGCGGCAGCAGCAGCAAGCGACAGCAGCAGCCGAACGGCATTGTGCCCGAGGATGTGAGCATCATTGTGAATCGCTTTAAGCCAGGACAAGAGCAGGAGAAACGTATTTCGCCTGACAGCAGCCTCGGGTCCGGTTCAAGCGACAATGGTTCCGTGCGTGGCAGACGCGGCGTTGAGGTGCAAATAACAAGCGGCGGCGGCGGTGGCGATGCGGACAGCATTGGCACCAACACTAGTCAGGACAGTCGCAACGAGGTGGACAACAAGCAGCAGTTGATGATGCCACCACCCCCGCCCTCAGTTACCAATAACAGCCACAATCATCATCATCATCACCAGCCGCTGGCGCTGGCCATAGATGAAGAGGAGGAGGCGGATGTGGTGGTTATACGTCAGAAGCCGCGTGTGCCCAAATCGGCGGCCGTGGGTGGACTCACAAAGGAGGAGATCGAGCTACGTAATTTGCGCAAAAAGACGCGCAAGCGTACGCGTAAATTCGAAATTGATGGCGTGCAGATGACGACAACAACCAGCCGGGTCATCTATGGCGATGAGGAGAACGGTCGCATCTATGATGACCATGACTTCCGTAAACAGGAGCTGCGCGAACTGAAAATGCTGCAGAAGCAGGAGAAGAAACAGCAAACCGAGCTACATGTCAAGGAGCAGCTGGCCAAGGACCAGCAGGATCGTCGCTTCGAACAGGAGCGCAGCTCGCTGGAGAAAACATACGAGGCGGACATGGATACGCTGGCGCGTCAGCACAAGCAGCTGATCGAGAAGACCGAACAGACGCAGGAGAATGAGCTGCGCAGCTCCTCGAAACGCATACGCTCTGAGCAGGAGCAGGAGCTGAAGATATTCCGTGAGAATCTAAAGCAGGAGATACGACTGCTCAAGCAGGAGGTTGACTTATTTCCCAAAGACAAGCGCAAGGATGAGTTCAAGCAGCGACGCACCGCCATGGAGCTGGATCACGAAGAGAAGGAGCGCACGTTTCTTGATTCGCTTAAGGAGCGACATGAGCTGTTGCTGCGACGGCTCAGCGAGAAGCATCGCGATCATTTGGCCACCATAAATCGCAATTTCTTGCAGCAGAAACAGAATGCGATGCGTACGCGCGAGGCGCTGCTCTGGGAGCTGGAGGAGAAGCAGTTACACGAGCGCCATCAACTGTCCAAGCGGCATGTCAAGGAGCTGTGCTTCATGCAGCGACATCAGATGATCATACGCCACGAAAAGGAACTCGATCAAGTCAAGCGCATGCTGCAGCGCAAGGAAGAAGATCTGGTCAAGAAACAAACCCTCGAGAAGCGCGCCCTGCCCAAGCGCATAAGAGCCGAACGCAAGGCGCGTGATCTCATGTTCCGCGAATCCTTGCGCATATCTACAAATCTGGATCCAGAAATCGAGCGTGATCGCTTGAAGAAGGTGCGTAGCAGAGAGCGACAACTAACCAACCCTAAATCATTTATTTATTTCGTTTTGCCTCTACTCTAAACAGTTCCAGGAGCAGGAGAAGAAGCGTTATATGCAAGAGGAGCGTCGCTTTGAGGTCAAGCATCAGAAACAATTGGAGGAACTGCGCGCCACGCGTGAAAGCGCTATTCGGTGAGTACTAAGGATAAAAAACTAAACTAAATTTCCACAATTTGGGACACGGAAACTTTGGGAACCCGCATTCTTTAAAATTCTTGATTTCTCTTGCCGATACCATCTCTATTTTACTATATCTATCTCTTTGATTATTATATTAATTTGTTGTGTATTTTTCCCCTCCTCACAGAGAACTGGAGCAGCTGCAGAATGAGAAACGCAAGGCCCTTGTGGAGCACGAGCATGCCAAACTCTCCGAGATCGATGAGCGACTCAAGGCCGAGCTGCGCGATTGGCGCGAACAGCTCGTGCCGCGCAAACAGGTGTGTATTCCAAATGGTGTTAGGTGACGCTTTCACTACTCCCCTCCTCCAACCCACAACCCAAGGCTAGTTTCTCAATAGCTATCCGCATCATTTTGTTGGTGTTTTGTGTTTTTGTACAGTTGTGCGTAGATTATTTGATTGATTCTAAGTTAGTCTTATAACTGTTGTAAATATTATGCATTTATTGGTTTACGGTGGTAAATTTTTGGTGTCTTGTGCTCCCCGACCCAGCCCCCCGCCCACCCTTTGGCCCGTTCTGCCAAACGTCACAACGTTCACACGTTAGAGATGAGCAATAATCACAAATTGATGACTATTATGAGCTATGTGCTATATCTTACAACTACAGTAAAGATAACAAACAATGTGTTAACTATGTATGACTAATTAACTTTTTAATATGATACAATTCCAATATCTTACCTAAAAACAATGATAGAAATGAAAGCTTATCAGTTAAGTATAATATTAGGAAGTAGAAATGTAACCAATATATTTATAAATTGGGTGTTAACGGTTATATTATGATATATGATTAAAAATTACATTAAACCACAGAGCACCCTTTGCAAGAAGTTAACCTCATCGAGCACCTGAGGTGTGACCGTATATTTTTCAAACAAAAATACCAAAAGCCACTCCTATGTGGGCCAGCTTAATAAAAAAAAATAAGAATCACAAAAGTTATTAATTTCGTGTGAGCAGAAACAACGTTAATACGAAGCTTTCTAATTGTTATTATGATTGTTGCATTATAAAAACGTTTAAATCTTTAAGTGATGATTATTGTATGATTGTTGCTCATCTCTATGACGTTCTGAGCTTGCAGAACCCAAGAACGCGCTCAACTAAGTCAAATAATATATATTTTGATCAACGTTTTTCTCTCTCTTTACACCCCACGCAAATGCATACACTTTGGTGGCCTACTACTGTACCTACTCAATACTACCTACAAAACTAAAAAAACAAAAAAATAATGATATATTCAAAATGTTAAAACAAAATAATAATATAAAAAAAACTGCTTACCGCTGTGCTTTCCAACTACTAACCAAAAAAAATAAAAACAACCAATGGTCCTCGGGCTTGCATGTGCTAACCAACTCCAACTCGAAATCGATCTCAACTCTAATCAAATGGTTAAATGGATCAGCGACTGAATGTCCTGATAAGCGCTGCTATTGATGAGCACGAGCGGCGTCACGGGCTGGTGGTGAATCGCGCGGAATTTGAGAATCTTGAGGTGGAGCTGCCCCTGCGACTGCGCGGCATCTTCAACGAACGCTCCGCGCGTTTGCTGCCCCGCAACACATTCATCGATGCGCAGCAGCTGCCGCGTTCGCGTTCATCGCTTTTAATGCTTGGTAGTGGCAGTGGTGGCAGATCCAATTTCCGCGGCTCGATGCCAGATCTAAGCCGCAGCGTGCCCAGCACGCCCATAATGCACAAGCAGCAGCGTGCACAGATGCGCAGCGATCTGGTGCTGCAGGAGGAGGACGATATCAGCGGCCTGGAGGAGCAAATGAAGCGGGCCAGTGTGGCGACAATGCCTGGATCGCAACAGCTTCGCTTGATTACCCAACCGCCAGCGCCCAATGAGCTAGTCAAGGTGGTTACCAGTACACCGCCGCTGAACTCTGCCCAGGAGAGCAATGCCAAGCCAGCGATGACAACATTCAAACAGAGCACTCCACCAGCTGGGACACCCAAGACGCCCGAGGAGCTGGGCTTGGTGACCAATCGTTTTAATCGACTCGATGTCAACGACACTGTGGAGCTGCGCATACACGAGGGTCCTGTTCTAACAGCCCAAACGCAGCGTCTGCTGCACTCCACCTCCTTTGCCATAAAGCGTCCCTCGCTGGCCAGTCGCAGCAGCGGTAGATCCTCGCTGAGCAGCGCCCAGTCCATGTACAACATGCATGAGCTGAGCACCTCGACGCGCCAATGCAGCGATGCAGAATTAATATTTGATGCTGGACGCAAGGCGGCCGCGCTGCTGGATGAGGTGCAGCCGCAGCTGCGCTCCACGCTGAAGCCCAACCAGAGTCGCCACAATGGCAACGGATACACAGCGGATACGGCTGCCCGCACAGATGACTTCTACTATGATTTGTATGCGGCCAAATACACGCTGCCGCGCATCGCCCATCGGCAGCTTAGTCTGGATGAGGAGTCAACTGCCACCTAGATGCCCAGATGCCTAGACTGTGACCCCGACACTTGTGCCACAGTTCAGCAGCGCCTGAAGCACTCTTTAAACTGTATTAACTCAAAAGCACTCGCCTCATTTCAAGCAGCGTCTCTTAAGCACATAACCAACTAAACTGCGCTACATATTTTCCGCCCTTTCCCCCCTGCTCGCTTTTGGTGCTTATGCAAAACATACATATCATCTAATATACTTACTATCCCTAACTTCTCCCACTTTAACTTCATTTCTTACATTTCTAAACGCTGAAAATTGCCATTACAACATATTTGCCAAAGTTTTTTATTTTTATTTTTGTTAATTATAAAACGAAAAGTTTATAAATTGTTTGCTTATTTATTATGCCAAATGCTTGATTGCAAGCCTCTTCCCCCATGCAACGTCGCATTCCATTTAGCAGTATTATAATGCAGAGTACTTAGCTAACAAAAAGAAAGAAAAATAAGGAAAAAGAAACGAAAAATATAAGATGTAATATAATACTTATCAACATGCCAAGCATACACTTAACTATAATCATATACATTTGTATGTATACATTGATATTCACTGATTCATGATGCTTCACTGTACACACACACACATACACACAACAAACAAAACAAAACAAACAAACAAAAAACAACTACGCGCTGCTTTCATATAAATCAAAAACAAAACCAAAAAATCACAAAATTATGTTCAAAAACCTTTTCTTGCCGGCTCTTCTTCTATTCGTAAAGCAACTACAACAGCGGCTGCAACAAGAGGTTAGTCAACGAGCCAAAGTGCTCTTAACTCTATATCTATCTATCTATCTATCTATCTACCTATATATTGACTAGAGAACTACAAGCTACTTATTAACAAAGCGCATGCCAAATATAAAATATATATTTATTAATTTAATAGTTGCTATGTAGACACATTGGATGTTGTTGTGTGCTTTAAAATGTTGTTGTGTATGATTTGAATTGCCAAACAAATTTGCCAAGCCTTACTAATTTTGTTTATTTAATTCTATTTGGGGCCACAGCGTCTGGAGGAGACATTTGCGCAGCAGCTGGATGAGATGGAGACCTTGTATGGCGGCGCCTTGATTGTTTCTATGCCCACGGATACATTGCAGCGCGATCATTTTACGGGCTCGACGCGCAGCAGCCTCAGCTCCTATTCCGAGGGCTGATCAGCACTGAGAGAAATGCAGCAGCTATGCAACAACAATTGTCAGCCATTCATTAAGGCTAACGCTTAAAGGCGATCCCTACCCTTCCACATATCTAAGAAATATATACATATACATATATATGGCATACATAGGTATATATGTATATCGAAAATGGCAAGCAGCGCGTCGTCGGGTCAAGCAAATTTGTCGTGTGTCGTTAACCTCTAAGCATAAGACGTAATTTTATTATTTTTTTGCATTGTATTTTAGCCTACTTATTCAATATTACTCATACTTACCATAACTATGTACATGTCCTATCTATCTATCTATATATCTATATACTATCTAACTTGCAAGCACTGGCAACTATTTATATATACTACATACATATATAACTATATATATATATCACATATGCATGCAGCATTGGCAAACATCAAGAGCCGCATCAAATCGTATACTTAATATATATATACATAATTATATATTAATTGTTACACAAACAAATAGACAAACAAACAAAAAAGAAACGTAAAGAAAAGAAAAGAAACAATACACACAGCAAACACAACACAGTTCTTTTGTTGACCTTATCGCTATTGTAAATATACTTACATACATATGTATTGTTCATAATTTATGAGTAACCAGCAGCTATGCATATACTTATACAGACATACAAAACTTAAGTATATGATTATATGGTAAAATGAATGAGTTTAGCAAAAGTTAAAGTGGCACATTTGAAGTACGATTATGTTAGACGATGGGGATTCCAATGAATGAAGCGTGTGAGAACGTGAGAATTGTGGCCAAGGTGGGAGACGGCCTTGCATGCCGCTGGAGAATTGGAGAATTATAAAAGATATTTATATTTGTAAACGTTTATGCTTATATATTTTATATATACATATATAAATTTAAATTTAAAAAAATAAAAATAAATTAAAATAAAAAAAGACCAAAACATAAGTCACATATCTTTTATTTATTCTTTCTGTTCCGGGGGAAAACCGAAAAGCTTTTCATTCGGAGCATCTATAGGGTGTGGGTTTTTCCTCTAGTTTAATTCGGCTAATGAATATTATTACATTAAAACATTCTGCGTGTAAATTGGTTCAGTTTTGTTAAAGTTGCTGGAAATCTATAAAATGCATTTATTATCGAGTTGCAAAGTTCCCATGGTAAATGCTTTTCGTAGGTTTCCAACTCCCATAACTTTCTGAAAACTGAACCTATTCTTATGCGGAATGTCTTTAATCATTGTTTGTCCTGTAGATTGATGTTTCAATTAAAATTTAACCATATCAACAAATTAATATTTTCGAGTTTTTCATGATTGTAATTTTGACTTTATTTTCCAACTTCCTGTTCTTTTTTAATGCGGATTGTCTTTTCATTGCTCGATTTGTTTTTTAGATTTGAGCGTTTAAATTTTTCAAAATTAAAGAACAAATTTCAGTTTGAATTTTCCCTGGCTTAGTAGAGTGAAGCTAAACTAATGTTTCTTTCCTAAATGTATTACATTCAAACGCCAATTCAATGTAAGGGAGTAACCATGACCAAAATGTCACTTACGTGAAAATTGGTTCCGTTTTGACAAAGATATTAAGGTTGGAAATCTAGGAAAATTTCCTGCTCGATATTACATGCGCTTTCTAGAGATCCGGCTTCAACTTTGTTAAGTGCTCCTAAACGTGAAGAGGTATTCCATAGTCGGTTATACCGTGCCTAATAGCTGACTTCGGCCATCTTGCTAAATATACGTACGATGATAATGAAAATGTGTGCAAACCCTAGGATAGTGCCCATGGGCTTTTGACGGCCATTGGCCATGTCAGTTGCCGGCTCGTGTTAGCTTTTGGCCTGTGTCTCGGCCATTGTTGTTAAGTTTGAAAGCAACACGAGCTGCTATTAATAAAAGCCAGGGCAGAGAAACAAGCAAAAGAAATAAAAAATTCAAATACGCTGGTGGTATTATTTAATTGAAATGTGAGAATGCGCTTTTCCAGCGGCTACTTCACACCCCATGCCATGCCATGCGTTGTTAGCCTTTGCCAGTGCCTATGCCAATGGCTATAGCCATGCCCATTCCCATTCCCATTCCCATTCCCATGCCTATCATCATCATCATTCCATCATCCTGCGAGTCCCATTCACAGACACAAGTTGCCTGCTGTTGCCTGTTCAGGCTGATGAAGAGCACAAACAGCAACTGTGCTACAGTTACGCAGAAGCATGCTTGAGCCAATGTCCCCTTGGGGCACAAGCTCATCCCCATCCCCATCCCAATCCCCAACCCCAGCCTGCTGCTGCTCTAGTCCAGCAGTCGAGCATTTGGACTCTGCACTTGGCTGTTTGCGGCTCTTTCATTCATATTCATCCATTTAGTTTTGTGTTGTGTTTTTGTTATATTGTTGTTGCAGCTTAACGCGCACACATACACTCAAAAAAAGTTTGTACCTGTTTAAGATAATAATAAACTGATCAAGCTTACAGAGCGGGTTATGTCTTTTTGTTTAAGGTTATCGCTGTTAATTAAATTTCATGTCATAAAAATAAAAAAATAAATACGTACAGCTGCGAAAATAAAATAGCACCACTATGAACTTATACTGATTGATCAAAAAGCAACCGATGTATGTATATGTATTCCATCAAAAATAAACTGAACGAAAATATAAGAACAACGATGACTAAAGCCTAATTTGTGACAGACAATTTGATTATAGTATATTAATTAATTAAAAAAAATTAATTTAATTAATTAATTTTTTATTAAAAAAACTCTAGACTATCCTTGTAGCAAGGACAATCCATTGCTGCAATGATATTTATTGTATTAAGTTATGTATAGTATAGTGAAATAGTATGGTAGTGTATCTGTTGTTTTGAAAGTGGACCCCGAATTCGCCCAGTGCACGCACACACATACACACATTGTAACAGTTTTTCCGCCTTTACTCACCCACACATACATTAGCCCAGGCTGGGACACATTATTGAGGGTGTTGCTGAGGATGCTCGCCGTGTTGCCCAACAAACACAAATTCCAGCACAAAGCGAAAGATAACAGCTTTGACACACACACACACAAGTGCACAGCTTCCTGACTGTCCAACGACAGAGAAAGAGAGAGAGAGAGTGGGAGAGCGGCCGAGAGAGGGTTCTGTGAGAGAGCGCGCGTTCGGGCTGCGCTGCTCTCGCGCCAAAGGTACCGTTAAGGTATCTGCTTGAAGCTTTTCAGCTTCAGTCCCGGACGAGATTTGGCAACGTGCGCTTGGCCCCATCAACAGCTCTCAGCGTGCAGCGCGCAACGTGAGGAAAAACGATTATATATGGGCTTAGTGTGTTTCGATAAATAACATTACACGCTAAAATAAATAATAATTGGCATCATTAAAATAGTTAAACGCTGCTGGCGGTGCTTGCGTGCTAATGCGAATTAAACAATTGAACAGTATAAAAAACCGCTGGGTATTTGTATCTATAACAAAAAAGCATAAATTTGATTACAATGTTAGGCGCAGGGCGAATGTAAAAACTTGAGGCAGCACACACGCGAAGCGCGTCAAAGCGTTGACGCCGGCGTCGACGTTAGCGCTGACGCTGACGCAGCGGCCCGCATTGTGTAAAATAAAATTTGCGAAAAGAAGAAACGAAGGCGGAATGAATTGAGCCAAAGCAGCGACGCTGACGCTGACGCAAACGCTAACGCTAAAGCTAACGCTAGGGCTGATGCCAGCAAAGATGTGCGCGCACAATACAAAAAAATACAAAGCATACTTTTCGGAGCGGCAAATGGCCGAAATCAACAGCAGCAGCAGCATCATCATCAGCAGCAGCAGCAGCAGCATCAGCAGCGAGCAAGAGCAACAACAATGTCAACGTTACAACTGATGCTGAGCGAGCACAAATAAGCTACAAAGTGGTGGGAGTAACGCGCGAGAGAGAAAAAGTGAGAGTGAGAGAGCTTGCGCGGTAACTAAGCGTCATGTAAGTCGTGAGCGTGTGTGTGTGTATGAATGTGTCTATGTGCGTAGCAACGGCGTTTCCAGTGCTCTCGTTTTGATTAAAGTTGCGAGTAGGTCGCATTGGGTCGGTGGGGCGCGGCAACTGTTCGCAATATGCTTGGCTTAAAGACTGGCTCGGCCATAGGGTGTAAGCAGCCAGCAGCCAGCAGCGGCAGCAGCAGCCACCAGCCAGCAGCAGCAGCAGCAGTGGCAGCAGTCAACAATTCAATTTCCGCAAACAAGCAAAGGGCAGCGCTGAGAGCAAGCAATTAAAATCGCGCAAAGAAATTAACATAAAAGCCAAGCGGCAACACACAAAAGTAGGCAGCTATTTTTTGTGCCAAAAAGCTCAAGATCCCAGTGGGTGCCTGTGTGTGTGTAAAAGACATTCAATTCCTATATGTGTGTGTGTGTGTGTGTGTGTGTGTGTGTGTGTGTGTGTGTGTGTGTGTTGAGCTGACAGCGCCCGCATTAAGCGCCCAAAAATTGTAGCATATAAACTGGTACATAAAAGTGTATGCAATATTAAGGCAGCTGCTGATGAGCTGATCAGATTTTAGTATATGCCTTGCTGCATATGTATATGTAGAATATGTGTCTGTGTGCCCGACTGCCTGTCATAAAAATAGCCTAATAAATTGGCAAATGAAATTCCGCGCGTAGCCGCAGGTTGCTCATGTGCTCATGTGCTTGCGGATGTGTGTGTGTGTGTGTGTGTGTGTGTGTGTGTGTGTGGTGTGGGTGTGTTGTCGCTTTTCATAATAAATCCATAAATCCTTTTTTTACGGGCGCGGCAGCCAATTCGATTATTTGCCAAGAATCGAGGCTAACAAATTTGAATGTAACGCTAAGCCGACAGTTGGCCAAGATTGCGCTGCTGGCCTTGCCCAACATAAGCTGACGTGGCCAAAGGTTTGGCAATTGCCAACTACTTGGGCATTAACACACAACAGCTACTTGAAATTGTTTTTGCTTGTTTTTTTATACCCTGTACCCATGTATAAAGGACATAAAGTATACCATATTAAAGTTTAGAACACGTGTGTATAGGCCATATATTTGTTTGATCTGTTTTAACATCGGCATCGATCTACGGCCGTGAGCTATAGAAAAAGAGGCTATTTCCAAGTAACCCTTTTAAACCTTTTAAAGTAAGGCACACATTTAAGATCATCGGCATTTAATCCTGCTCCAAAAAGTATGCTACATATTTTTCTGTGGAATTATTTCGAGCGTGGAATTCGGAACAGGAACTAATGGAATTTGGTATGAATGCAGACCAAGATGTCTACAAATTGTTGCATCTTATTAAAATAAAATTACAGTATCATTTTTAAAGAATAATCCTCTCTTTTGATAGTTTCAAGAGATATAGCTTAAGCTATCTCTAAAATTTGTAAATGTTGTCCAACTCTAATCCAAATGTAGTTGGCCTTCATCTAGAATAATGGTATCCTCCAGTCGAGCACTGGCGACTTCAGCATTATTACTTGTTTGTTTGTTAGATGTTGTTGTCACTGTTGGGTGCCCAATTTATGGCGCCCTCCATTTAGTTGCCTGCTTGCGCCCTATCTCCTACTAGATTTATGCGTATGTTTGTGCCAGACAGCAATTGAGATAAATGTTCGGGTTTTGATTGATTTATTAACTGGCGCGCGTTTAATTGGCTGGCGATTTGTTGCGATTCCCCCATAAGCAGATGAAACAAACAACATTTTGTGGATTTTCAGTGCAGGTTTAAATTTAGCGTGCACAGCACAATTTGTAAATCGTTAAATATATAATGTGACAGACATTTTAATAGCCAAAAGTTAAGCACCTGTCAAATTCAAAGCTGCATACTTAAATTGTTATACTTATAAATGTATGGGGACGCAAGTCTTCATTAAATTATGCACTCGTTACACGTTATTAAAATTGTTTTCCCATTGCGAACTTTGCAAATACTTTTACTGTCACATTTTTAAGCATGCCTGACATTTGCTCTACGTAATATAAAAGTTAAGCTCACACTCAAAAATATTCTGTAGAAAGTTTGTTCAGTTTTACACATACTTTAGGCATGCATTCCTTTTGCCAACAATTGAAATTTATTCTGTAAAACAAACATAGAAGGCAGCTGGAGAGCTTATAGCTAAATGTGAATTGAAATAATTTAAAAATATGCATTATTTCGACAGCACTTTCAACAGAATTCAGAAATATCCTGCCTTGAGTGGTTCAGCAAGTGCTGAGATTTGGTATATGAGCTGTTGATATATATTTCTGCCTTAGCTGCTTAAAATATGTTCAAATAAAGACTAAAAACTATTTAATTTAATAAGGAATCAAATGTGATTCAAGGAAATATGATGGGGAAGCTTGGTTGATATCCTGACAATAAACGGTTTGAATTATACCTGGCTTTACCTGGCTGGTTCAAATTCGCTTAAAAACTTACTTAAACTTATCTATCAACAATATGGTCTTAAACAGATTTTATCACATGCAAGCCTAATAGATAACCATAATAAATATTCCAATTAAATATTGAGTTCAATTTGCAAATAACAAAGTGGCTCAGCAATTTTATTGGCTTGCTGAAGGCTTTCCATTTGCAGTTAATTCATTTATATTTATTGTGCACACAAATAAATCTATTTTGTTTTGAGCTTAACCATTATTCAATTATAAACTTATGTTGTTTATTTTTTTTCTGCTGCCATTGTCATTTCTCAAAGCCTTTTGACACATTTGCCTTGATTTGTGCTGCGGAAAAGCGTAACGCGCGGACAATGTGAGCATTGAAACATTCAAACAATGCTGTAGGCTGTCAATACACAGAAGAATGGTCCCAACTTCCAATGGACTCAATGCGAATCAATCATGGCTCATATCATGTCATATGCATCAGTGAGTGGCATGAAAGCCACATCCTCGCATAGCGTGGCGTATGCGAAACTTATTAAAAAACTTTCTAAATCAAAACACAATGCACACCATATACACTCTATATATATAGCCAATGACAACATCAATAGTTTTGAAAAGTGTCAGAGGAAGCCGCCTTGAACATTTCCGTGCCAAAGTGTCCAGGCGCGTGGCGGGAGGCTGTGGAGCGTGGGGCGTGGGGCATGGGGCAAGGCAAGGCAAGGCATGGCGAGGAGCTGTCGCTGTTTGAGTTGCCTAGCCAAGTTTTGCCTTCACTGACTGTTGCATGTTGGCCATTGTTGGCACAATACCAACAGCAACAACAGCAACAACAGCAACAACAACAACAGAAACAGCCGCAAAAACAGCAACAGCAACACATAGCTAAGCGTGGGCGTGGCATGTTTATCTGTAACTGTGTGACTGCCAAGGAAACGCATTCAAGCAGTTTTTCATTTACATTTTCATTAAAACAAATCACACAGAAAATGTCATTTGCAACACAGGACAAAGGGACGAAGCGGCCGCAGGCGCCTTGGAATGCCTTTTGGTGTGTATGTGTCTGTGTGTGTGTGCTTCTCTAAGAGGGTATGTGGGTGTGTGTTGGATGTATCAAAGGCCTGCGACAGCTCATAATTCTCAGCTTTCATTTTGCTGCTTGCAGGGCCAGTGCAAAAATGCGCTCGAGGAAGGCGCCAGCGCTGCGTGGGTGCAACAAGGATAAGCAACAGCAACAGCAGCAGCAGCAGCAGCAGCAGCAGGATAAACGCCTAGAACAGCCTGCCATTTAGAGGCCACAGCTCGCGTAATAACAACAACAATAAAACACGCAAAGCAGCAAACAAGAGCTATACAAAATATATTAAATCAAATTATATCAAGCATACGCCATGGAGCCAGTAATGAGTTTGGCTTTGGCCGCCCATGGGCCGCCCAGCATACTGGAGCCGTTGTTTAAAACCGTCACTACGAGCACAACCACAACAACAACAACGACTGTTGCTACAACAAGCAGCAGCAGCACCGCCAACACAATCAGCCCCACCACAAGCACCACACTGCTAACAGCGCTACTTGAGAATCTAACCACAACGGCGGCGAGTGGCTTATACGATCCATATTCGAATCAAACCAATGGCACTATGGGCTTTGAGACAAAGGGGCCGCGATATTCGGTCGCCTCGATGGTGGTAATGGGCTTCATAGCGGCGATTCTGAGCGCGGTAACAGTTGCTGGCAACCTAATGGTGATGATCTCGTTTAAGATTGATAAACAGCTGCAAACGATAAGCAATTATTTTCTGTTCTCACTGGCCATAGCTGACTTTGCTATTGGCGCCATTTCGATGCCGCTCTTTGCGGTTACCACAATACTGGGCTATTGGCCACTGGGGCCGCGTGTCTGCGACACCTGGCTGGCCCTCGACTACCTGGCCTCGAATGCCTCTGTACTCAATCTACTGATCATTAGCTTTGATCGATACTTTAGCGTCACCAGACCGCTCACCTATCGCGCCAAGCGCACCACCAACAGGGCGGCTGTTATGATTGGGGCCGCATGGGGCATCAGTTTGCTGCTTTGGCCGCCCTGGATCTACAGTTGGCCCTACATCGAGGGGAAGCGCACGGTGCCAAAGGACGAGTGCTATATACAGTTTATTGAGACAAATCAGTATATTACCTTTGGCACTGCACTGGCCGCGTTCTATTTTCCTGTGACGATCATGTGCTTTCTGTACTTTCGCATCTGGCGCGAGACAAAGAAACGGCAAAAGGATTTGCCCAATCTGCAGGCGGCAAAAGGATTCCAGCAAGCGTTCCAATAGCAGGTGAGTCCATCTATATATTCTGAATTTCATCTTCAAATTTATATAATTTGTACTGTTTTGTATATTAAAGGATCCCAAAATGCTCATTGTTATAAACTTAAAACGAAACTGAAATTTGGAAATTAGCTAATTTTAAAAATATGATAAAAGTTACAAGAAATTCTACTTCTTGATTAATGGACCAATTTGAACAAGCTGTCCAAATAGCAAGATAGCAAAAAGCTAATATAAAGACAAACAAATATTTGTATAGTGTATATATTTTTAAAAATATATTAAAATATCCCAAAATGCTCATGAAAATAATTCGAAAGTTAAATTTCAAAATTAGCTGTTGGATGTTATTTAATTTGCAAAATATGATCAAAGCTTAAAATATTCTACATATGTGCCATAAATTGAATTTCCCTTTCGTATCAGCACCAAAAAATACACGCGTATTTATAGCATACATCTTAGAGCATTCACAAACTGTTATGCCCCAATTTGATTTATAATAAACACTAATTATACATTATTACTATTCAAGTAATTAATATGTTACCAAAAATGACCTAAGATTAAAGGTCCTCTGAAAATATGAAATTTCTGTAGGTGCAATAAAAAAACCTTATTTTTCCTTTACATCTAATAATAATTTCATATGTCTATAAAATCTTGGTACTTACTGACAATATCCTTAACATTTTCAGGAAGCTTACTTAAATTGTTGCCTACTTTTGAGCGCAGATAAATGTGCTGAAATTGGCATTTTTGATATCTAATCCATTTGTGAACTCTTGCAGCGATGAAAACACAGTGGTAAATCACACTGGTGGAGGTTTGCTGGCCTTTGCCCAGCTTGGCGGGAATGATCATGATACTTGGCGCCGACCGCGCTCCGAGAGCTCAGCGGATGCGGAAAGCGTTTACATGACCAACATGGTCATCGATTCCGGTTACCATGGCATGCACTCGCGCAAGTCAAGCGTAAGTTCAGTTTATTTTCGATGTTTTTAATATGATAATTGGAATTTGAATGCAGATCAAGAGCACGAATACAATCAAAAAGCCATATTCATGCTTTGGCAGCATCAAGGAATGGTGCATTGCGTGGTGGCATTCGGGGCGCGAGGACTCGGATGATTTTGCCTACGAGCAGGAGGAGCCATCTGATTTAGGGTATGCAACACCAGTAACAATTGAAACTCCTTTACAAAGCTCCGTCTCCAGGTAGTACAAAAAAAGCAGCTCTTTTAATCGTCTAATTTCGAGTAAGCAAACACCGCACTTGGGCATACACACACGCTCACTTCCTCTCTATGTGTGTGTGTTGGTGTGTGTGTGTGTGTGTGTGCCTCACTTCTCAAATGCACACAGAGCACTCCATCAGCAAACAATTCGACTCGTTGTTCAATGCTTGCCCCAAGGGAAAAACAAAACAAAAAAACCGAGAAAAGGAATCATTATTACACTTGGCATCACACAACGGTTTCATTTTGCACATGCACAACCTTCAATGGACGCACAGTGCACCCAAGAAGTATTCGCATGGTACTACAGTTACACAGCTGAATGCACAGCAATGGAAATTTCAATAAAAAACCTTTTCGTTTCGTTTACTTTACTTATGTCACTTTCAAAGTTTGCTTTTTAAATGCCTTTAATACATTCCTTATAATTGTTTCTCTTTGTGTCAGTTCCAGAAATCCAAAGCTTAAATTAAGAGAATTCATTTCAATTCAGTTCAATTTATTACCTTTACTATAACATTTTTGCTATTATTTTATTTAAGATATTTTTATAACAATTTAGTGACAGCAACTATATCTCTTTCAATGTATAGTGGGCACAGTAAACTTAGCTCCCCTATGAATAATCTATTTATATTATTTCATGGCTTTAGGTCTATTTAAAAATGAAATTTAAAAACCAAAGAAATTTGTAAGTAATTTTAGGAAATAGATTAACTTAAAGTTGATCAACTAAATGATTTAAATAGCAAATTTTCTACATAATTTAAACCGTTGATTGGATAAAATCAAAGGATAAGAAACTGATTTCAGGTAAAAATGTTTAAAAAAAATGTATTACTTCAATTATTTAACACAATTTTATGACTTACCTTAGCAGAGGGTATTATAATTTTATCTCAAAGTAGGCAAAGCACTGAAGGGGACATTTCTGACCCAACAAAGTATATAGTCAGTATACATTCAGCATGAAAAGCCGAGTCGATATAGCGAAGTCCGTCTGTTTCTATGCAAACTAGTCTCTCTTTGAAGCTATCGTAATGAAACTTGGCACAGATCTTTCTTTTTGCTGCAGGCAGTACATGTGTCGGAACCGGCCGGATCAGACCACTATAACATATAGCTGCCATAGGAATGATCGGTCGACAATTATGTTTTTGTATGAACAACTTTTTGTTTATGAAGATATTCGCACCAAACTCACCAAAGCTAAATATCTGGACCGTTTATACAATCTGACCAAATTTGGTCAAAATCAGACTACTATATCACATAGTTGCCATAGGATCGGGTGAAAAATGAGTTTTTGTATGGAAAGCCGTTCTTTCTCATTATTTTTTTCAATTTACAATTATGAGTATGTTCTTTTTCATTTGCCATATTAATTATTATTATAAGATGACTCATTTTTACGGTAGAAATTAGCTCAAAAATTGAATTCCAGTTCAGTTCAAAAGTCGCTCAACAAAATGCAACTTCAGTTTGCAATTCTCTTTTACATTTCCATTTCTGTGTGCTAATCTGCTGTCTGTGTGTGTGTGTGTGTGTGTTGGATGAGCAGTGGGCATCCGTTGCCACATTTTGTTGTTGTTGTCGTAGCATGTCAACCGTAAAGCCTGTCAATGTCGAGCACCAGATGCATTACGAGTCAGGCGATATTAAAGTGCGACATCCTTTTGTGTCCCTTTGTCGCCCACAGGTGCACCTCGATGAACGTCATGCGGGACAACTACTCGATGGGTGGCAGCGTGAGCGGGGTGCGGCCACCCAGCATAATGCTGGCGGATGTGTCGCCAACGCCGCTGCGTCCGCCACTCAATTCCATTTCGCAGATGCAGGAAATGAATGTGGCCGGCAATGGCAACAATGGCAATGTCAACATTAACATAAGCATCAATGGCAACAACAGCGTCAGCGCCGGCGGCGGCGTACTTGCCACCAACAACAACAACATGAACAACTTAAACGGCAGCAGCGCTGGCAACAGAATCAACAATCCCACTCCCAACACGTTGCGTGACTCACGCACGCTGCCCGTGAGCAATCGTATCGGGTCACGTTCGGTCAGCCAGGACTCAGTTTATACAATACTCATACGCCTGCCGCCAGATGGAGCCAACGGTGCGAATGGCAACAGCGGTAACGGTGGCGTTGGCGGCAGTGGGGTTGGAGGCTGCGGCAGCGGCAGCGGCGGTGGTGCTGGCGGTGTTGCAGGCAGTGGAATGTGCAATGCGGTAGGACATGCGGACTGTGCACCCTCCATCAAGATGATACATGAGGATGTTGCGGCATCCAGCGTGATTACGGCACCGCCGCCCACCCGGCGACCGCTGCCGTCGCGCGACTCGGAATTCAGCCTGCCGCTGGGCCGGCGCATGTCGCATGCGCCGCAGGATGTTCGCCTGCTCAATGCCAAGGTCATACCCAAGCAGCTGGGCAAAGCGGGCGCGCAGAATGCGCTGCTGAATGCACGCAATGCGGCCAAAAAGAAGAAAAAGTCACAGGAGAAGCGCCAGGAGTCAAAGGCGGCCAAAACGCTCTCGGCCATACTGCTGAGCTTCATCATCACGTGGACACCATACAACATCCTGGTGCTAATAAAGCCACTGACCACCTGCTCGGACTGCATACCCACCGAGCTGTGGGACTTCTTCTACGCCCTGTGCTACATCAACTCGACCATAAATCCCATGTGCTATGCACTCTGCAACGCCTCCTTCCGTCGCACCTACATCCGCATACTCACCTGCAAGTGGCACACCCGCAACCGCGAGGGCATGGTCAGGGGCGTATACAATTAATAGAGCAGCTCGCCAACCGCACTCCCGCAATCCAAAAATCACAAAAATCAACTTTAGTTCATAATAGTTGCAATAAATGTTGTGTGCAAAATATATTGTTAGCAAACGCAAAAGAGAAACCAAAATTAGGCTTAGTTAACACTTTGACAAGCAGTACTGATTTTTGATGTCTAGCCCCAAAATAACTAAAAATATATATACAATACATATATACAATACAATACATACATATATGTAATTACAATATTGGGAGTGTTGCTTACTAAGTTTCAGATATGCCAAGAAACAAACAAAAATACTAACACTTCCTTTTCAAACACGTATAAAAGACAAAGGTCTTAGAAATATAATTTTTAGAGTATTCTGAATATTTTTAATAATAGTTTCAGAACATTTAAAGCATTTGTAGAGCTCCAAATTGCTAGAGGTTCGTTAGGAAAGCTCTTTAATATTTGAAATTTCCCCAACTTGGAAGTAAAGTTTACAATTGAACAATCGAAATATAATATTAACTGAAAGTGCATTATTCGTAACTAACACACATATACTACAACGGGTATTTAAATTCAACAAACAGTCTCATAATAAAGACACCCTATAGTTAAGGTAGTCCAAACTTCAACAACCATAAAATGATGACAAATTATGTATTTGTTTACATTTATCAATATTCATATTTCGCATAAATAGATTAGAATGGTCTTCCAACAGAGAAATCTACCGATCTCATATACCAATTATGATTAACCTTTGTGCCAATACTTCACATTTACTTGACCAGATAGCTGATTAAAATATCTTTGGATAAATAACATAATCAAAATGAATTTTGAGTCTTATGGGACTGGCAGACAAAGATTAACTGAAAGCTTAATTAACATTGATAATTAGCAACAGAACTTATTACGCAATATTACTTAACAGTGGCATACGGAAATTTATTGAGCAGCCCTCGTAGCAACCACATCATATGAGAATCCAATTTGTTAGGCGTTTACTTTTAGGTAGGCACATGCTCCATGCAACAAGAATTTAATACAAATATAAAGGATTACGATTTGGAATACATTATATAAATATATATTAAATTATAGTATATTATTATATTATATTAAATTATATTATACATCAAGCAAATATACCTATGATTAAGATTAAGTTGTTGGCATACGCAAAAACCGAATGAAAAGCTTTAATACAGTTCAAACTACAGACACGGCACATTTCCAGATTGTTTTTGGGGGGTTTGTGCAACGTGGATCATTCAGATCAGATCATTTGGATCATTTTGAGCAATGGGGCATATGTGATTGTATTGCTCGTTTTTTGATAGTTGGCATCATTTTTTGTACAACCAAAGTAAAATTTATAAGTACCAGTGGAGCGAGAAAGCAGCTAAATATAGAAACCCAAACATCAACTATGCGTAAATCAAGCAAAATTTGTAGTAGATTATAAAATAAAGAAAGAAAAAACACAAGTATATGTATGTATTAAGAACGTAACCCACCATAGTTCAACTACTAAGAACAAAACTTTTGTAACTGTTGATTAAAACTTTGTAAAAAAAATAACGAAAAAAATGAGAAGCAAATCGAACTAAAGAAACGATAAAAGTTAACCAAACTAATGTCAAAAGCAATAGCAATTCAGGAGCGCCTCACATTCAGGAGAGGGCAGTTGATGGAGGGAAGGGGAAGGAAAACACGCAAGAGTGACTTATATAGAGATTGGACTCGTCGTAAATCTGAGAAATCTCAATAAACTTCAGTATTTGAATTGTTGGAAGTTTGCTAGACATCTTTGCCGCTGAACTAAGTAAAGAGAAACTGCACAATTGACAACATTACATACATATGTAGATCAAGTTAAAGCCATAACCAAATAGTTAACAATTATAAGCAATAAGGTTGTGCCGTTAATGAAAAGATTAGAATAATTCGGAAACGAGCTTGTCAAGCAATTGGTTAGGTTTTGGCAGGGTATATTAAATGCTCCATCGACTGTCCAATCCAATTCCCATTTGGGCAACATGTCATAGTAATTTAATAATACGAGTAACTTTTCAAATGCACCAAGTCAAGTGAACAAATTAAAAGAATACATTGCATACATATATTTAAAGCATATGAGAAATAAATTATATACAATATAAGCAAAAACAGATACAAAATACATATACTTCTAACGATATATACTAAACATAATGTGAGAAGCGGAATGAACAAAAACATTTTTATCAATGTGTAGCTAACTAATTAAAATTGGATAACCCAAAAGGGATCCTAAGCTGAAATCAAAGCAACATTTGTAGTCTCAATGGCACAACTCGAAAATATATACATACATACTATAGATAAATATCTGAACGTACGAGTATTTAAAGTTTAAAGCAAACCAAACAACAACCCAAAAGACATGATTTACAACCACGCACACATCCAAACGAAGCATATAGAAACGAACTATATATCTCTGCAAACAAACCGAAACCGAATATATAATATATATATATATATATATATATAACACGATTTGGCAGCATTACAAAGCTGTATATAGATTGGTTAAGCATAGGTTTTGACAACAGTGGAAAGGTTCCAAATGAAGAGGGCACTCAGCATATTGATATGAAATGAGATTTAATTGCATACAATCTAATTGTTTGGAAATATACTACGATATATAAGAATAATAATAATAAATTTAATAATATATATATATGAATTAAAGCTAACAATAAAACAATGTGAATGAAAAGAACAAGATTATTGCATATTTGTTTGATATTAGCTGCTGCAAAGTGTTGTAAATGGGGCTTATTGGTATAATATCCTATAATTTGTGATAAGAGGTAAGTATTTATTATCTATATCTTTAATATTGTATGTGTTTGAGTAAGTACTGTGAACGGGTCCCATGACTTTTATTAATATTGTAACTTTATCTAATACTATACTATATAAGTTTATTGGGAATGGAATGTTTACCAATTCTGATTGTTACTGCTGGACTTTTTCTCTAACTGAATAATATTCTAGTTAGGTGATATTGTAGATTCTTAATAGAAGTACGTACATACACTGAAGAGTGAAACGCTAAATATATGTTCTGGCAAGCGTCGTATACTGCTATTGTATTTTCAAAGTCGGGTTTCCATATAAAACGTCTTAGGATTTTCTAATTAATCAGTAAAAAGTATATAAATGTTTAGGAAATGTTTTTGCTTAAAAGAAGAATTTGAATGGGGGGTTTTTCTTCCTTACATGTAGGATGATTTACGGCTAGTACTATTTATGAGTAACTTGCGGCTTTAAACTGAAGTGAATGTGGCAATTGATTCTAGTAGCTGTAGAGTGCATATGGTACTTCAACATTATAGTGTGTATGGGGCTTAATTCTGAGTGGACTCCTCTTGCTCTTCCCCCTCCGCCTGCTCGGCCTGTCCGCGCATCAGCACTTGTGTGTTCTTTTGTACGCTCTCGACTTTCAGCTGCAGCAGCTCCTGGCGCCGCATCTCGGCGCGTTGCTGCTTCTCCTCCAGGTCCTGCAGGGTGAGGGGCTCCGTTTCCGCGGCCTGTTGCATCAACTGCTGCAGTCGCTTGGGTGGCTCACGCAGCGTATCATTTAGCTGGTCAGCCGCATTGTTGACATCATCGAGGGGTATGGTGAACGCCTCCGAGGCGGCTGTTAAATGGGTTATTGATTATGAAAGGGCTGCTTATTAAGGGCGATTACGTACGGTAGTCCTGCTTGGGCAGAGCGGCCATTTTGTTATCCTTTGCTGCCGCTATGCTCTCGTCAGTTGCTGTCGTTGACTTGGAACTGGAGCAGCCCATGCTCAGCAGCAGCAGCTCAGATGCCAGGCATTACGCTAAAACTTCCGTTTCGGGCTGGGGTCTTAGTCTCTGACTTTTAAGCGGAATCACTTGAGCGCACTGACGCTGATGCTGATGCTAATGCTAATGCGATTTCCTGCTGTACAGTGTAGTTACATCCGCTGGGATCCGCTTTACACTGTGGCTATTCAATTTCCGCTTCCAGGCAGCTGCCAGTAAAGTCATTAGACGCTGCTTGAGACAGCGTTTAATGGCTCATTAATATTGATTTTGTGTCAGTGGTAAAGGACATGCAGGAGACACACGTTTAACTGCCTGAATATGCGTCCTTTAGACAGCGCGTCGCAATGGGAACTGAAATTGAAATTGCAATGCAAAGTTTTGCGGGGCTCATTAATAACAATCGTTGGAACTCTGGCAGGACAACTGACCACTCACAGGATCAATATTCATATGTCTGCTGTATGTTCTTTTCCTTTTTTGTTTCGCACGTTGCTACACGGCGAAAATCTTTTGAGTAAAGAAATTTCTTTGAAATGAATTATCTTTAATAACTTCAATCTCGTCACTGCAATAAAACGCTAAGAATATTAAATTTATATTCTAGAAAAAATCAATATTTGATGATATTTCCTCATTTTATTTGCAACAATTAAATATTTTAAATTTCATTAAATTTTTAGTTATATTAATTGATTTTATTATTTATTTCTAAAGTATTTTTGCAGTTTAACTGTAAATATAAGAATATCTAAATTTAAGTCAAATTGCTAGTTTCAAGCTTTTTCTTCATGTACATCTTTTTACTCCCTGTACCCATAAAATGGGTAAAAGGGGGTATTGGATTTGTGCAAAAGTATGTAACAGGCAGAAGGAGACATCTCCGACCCTATAAAGTATATATATTCTTGATCAGTATCAAAAGAGATTTCGATTTGGCCATGTCCGTCTGTCTGTCCGTCTGTCCGTCTGTCCGTCTGTCCGGATGAACGCGTCGATCTCAGCAACTATAATAGCTAGAAACACCAAATTTGGAATGTAGCTTCCTGTATACCATACGCAGATCAAGTTTGTTTCCGATCTTAGATATCTTCCCCCGTTCCCCCGCAATTCGATAAAAACGTTTTACAGCCACACTTTTAAAGATATAGCTTTAGAATTCGACATGTATATTACTTAAGTCACTCTTAATCTTCTGTCCAAATTTCAAATTAATCGGATAATAAACAAGGAAGTTATTCAACAAACAAGATTCAGTACTGCAGGCTTGGCAAGCAGCAACATGAAGGCTTCAGCATATGTATGTACATATGGGCGAGCGAGCGCGAAGCGCGTGCATTTTCTATTAAGTACTTAAGGCTTAACCATGTGTGCGAGCGAGCGCGAAAGTGCAGCGGGTCTTGTACTCGTGACGTCACGACATACCAAAACACACGGCATCAGCTGATGCACATGTCGCTTTTAAGCAACACAAGCCCATATGGTTTCATAATTGCTTATCGGTACGCAAACCATACGATAAATTTTAAGCACCTGATCTGCTTGACATTTTTCTTTGTGAGACATGCGCCATCTGCATGACTTTATTTTCTTGAAACATATTGTTATCAATGCTCTGCATAGTGCAGACTATGCATCAAAATTCAAAAATTGACTGTTGGCGCGCAGCCAATTGGCCTCTTCGATAAAATATCGATAAGTATCAGCTCTTCGATCAGTCTCGCTCATCTCTGCATTGTGCTGCTAGTATTTCTTTCACTCTACCGTCGTTCGTCATCGTCATCGTTCGTCATCGAGTTCCGATTTTGATAAATTTGCGATTGAATGTTTTAGACCTGGGTACAGGGAGTTACGTAGTCGGGTATACTCGACTATAACATTCTTACTTGTTTTTGAGTGTAGTTGCGTGGGTGTGGTTAATAAAAGCAGTCAAAACAAACACAGACAGGCACACCCAACCGCTCAGGGGCCTGGACACTGTCCAGTGGCCAATGTCAATCAACTCCGGCTCGTGGCCATAATCAACGCTAATTGTGGTTTCATTTGAACACACACACACACACATGGCACACACATGGCACACACATGGCAGAGTGGTGTTGCACTTCCACTGCCATTCTACGCCAAAGTTTAGTGACCCACTCAACTTTGACCAGCAGAGGCTTATGATTTTTACAGTTGGCCATTGTCAATGTTGCCGCATAGCCATAAAAGCCATGGCCCAAACACTAACGGCTTCCGGCTTGAAAGCTGGATAAGAACCTGCCTGCGGAAGCCAAGCACCGCCCAGGGCGTTCACATATGTATTCATTATGTATGTGCCACACGTTGCGCCTTTTCTTCTACTGTTTTTTTGTTGTTTTTTTTTGTGGCCAAGTGGCCGCTCTTGGCATGCAAAGTGCTTGGAACGGAAGCGACGCCGTCGCTGCCAACTGCTCCTCAGGCCCAAGACATATAAACGGAACGGATAAAGAGGGCCAACAACAGGTGCTGCCAACAATTGAAGGGGCACCAACAAGATAAATACAGGCACTAAGTAATGGGCAATGGATAATTAGGTTAAGTGTCAATAAGATTATGTCGTCAATCAATCAATTGCACACGCACATATACACACATACACACACACACAACACACACATCAATCAAGCGACTGAAATGCCAAGTGGTATTTTTAGCCTGGTTTTTTGTATGTCATCAAGTGTTGCAAGTAGTTCAATACATACATTACTCCGATTACTTATCCATATATATGATTATATTCCCACTGTGTCATCATATCGCATAGAAGGAGGGCGGCTGCTTTGAGCATTTTATCAGAATTATAGCTGCAATCCGGTTGACCTCAATCTAAATACCCTGTACTTGGAAAATGCCTAAATAGGTATATGTGTGTAAATATATGAATAAGGGCGGGAGAGAGAGTGCTGAGTGCTTTAAGAATTGTTAGCCAAATTATTTAGAAACTGATATACGAACAGATGGATAGATAATCCAAATTAGATGTATAAATATTCATCCTTAGGTAAATTAACATTTTCTTAGGTTTATCTTCATTTGAAGGAGTTTTTTGTTAAGAGTACTCCGCTGCAATATGCAAAGTCAAAGTTACTTTTATTAATAAAGGATAAGGATATTAAAAAGCAGCTCATAATAATTGAACTTTTTAATTTTGAGCTTTACAATATAGGTATTTTGGAATTTATTTTAATCAGATATCTAAATAAAATGTTTCTATAATTGACAAATGGTTCCTTTGCTTAATATCCGGGAAAGAGTTTAAAGCAGTAAGTTTTCCACTTTGTGATGGAGTGATAATAAATAAACAGTGTTATAATATGGTTATGCTTTAAGCAATAAATTTAAAGCCTCTTTGTCAGGGCACATAACTTAAACTAAGAAATAAATGTACCAACAGTTTGCTTATAATAAATACTTACACAATAGTTTTCACCATTTTCCGATTAAGTTCATTAAAAACAAAGAGAATGTGTTTGCTTGAATTACATTTGTTTTCAGTTTATTTAAAAAATTTAGAAACATTTTCATTTTGTTGTATGCAAAAAAATGGTTTATCTGTATAATATAGTAATAAAACAATATAAACTATTAACAAAGCAACTTTATATCTGCAGCTTAGGAACATCATCATCATTTCATTCTCATCTCATCATCTGCTCATTAACATCATCTCTGCTATTCAATCTCAAACTTGCAAACTTTATAACTTATGTAAGTATCTGCCTCTGACAGCTTGAGGCAGTTCCCGAACCAACGAACCGGTTCAGGTTTCTTTTATATAGGTATAAAAATAGTCTATATAAATATGATATACGTGTATGGATATATATGACTTGGTGATCAGCAGTTAGAGGACGCTTGTAAACTATGGATAGACTTGTGTGTATGTGTGTAATTGGGTGTGTATGTGTGTTGTCTTGGATCGCATGTTGGGATCTGGATATACATATATTCAAATGTTGTCATAAAAGCAATTTCCATTTGTGCCGCACCAACGGACCTGGGAACAGCTAATCGTATTCCTGTTTAATTGATAGGATTTTCTCGGCCCCCTTCTCAGCCTTCGGGGCGGTCAAAGTTGCAGCCGCTGCGGACTTTCCCTTTATGTAACTTGCCACCGTGGAGCTCAGAGGTATTGTGACATACTGATTGCCATCTGTAAAGTACATGTCCTTTATTAGTAAGTATTATGGTAAAATAGATATAAGATAAAATACAACTTTATAATATGGAGATAACTTCTATTTAAGATCTGAAAAACTTTCAGGATACCTTTAAGCCTATGCGGAGTATATTCATGCCTGTTCCCATTTCCGAGTGTTATTTATTCCGAATGGATCCCCGTTTTCGAATGAAACATAACCAATTTTCTTTATTGAAGATATGTTTGAATGGCTTTCAAATCGAATATCTAATAATTTTGTGCGGCATTTAAGACAGCTAACATGTTTTGTTGGGATCCGGAAATGTGAACATACTTGATTATATTCATCACTATATTTTCGACCTTATAAAGCACATATCCTTGCTTAAGCAAGGTTCATTTCAGTCTGTTCATCAATCCATTTACATTTTTCCACGCAAACCTACCCAATTTTCCATTTTGATAAACTTGATACAAATGCTTCGTTTTGTTGCTGGTTGTTTTAATGTGGGAATAGGCCAGATCGGATCACTAGATCGTGCAGCTGCCATAGGAATGTTCGGTTGAAAATTGAGTTTTTGTATAAAAAAACTTTTTATTTATAAAGTACATCATATTAGATTGATTGATCATATTTGATTGATGTGATTTGATAGGTGATAAATAATAATTAAATATATATTTTTTTTCGAGAAATGCGAAAAACAATGAAAAGTCCCCATTTGAAAATATTTGGTGTAATTTTGTATAGTTTTCACCTTATGTCAACAAAAGTTTTTTGATAATAATTGGATTGATTTTAAACATTGTATGTTGTTAAAAAGTATATAATGGTTCACTTGAAAAGATCAGGTTACTATATCGAACAGCTAACATAACAAAAAGTGAGTCCATGTACACGCAAGGGTATTTAATCTTCGGCATGTGTTTCTGTTGTGTTTAGCAAATGTCCCAAAGTCTGTTTATAGATGGAAGATACTCACCTTCCTCGGCATGGACCTGCAATTGACCCGATTGTATAAGTTGGCGCAACATATCCGGCGGTATATTGGCAAAGGACGTGGCCGGATAGATATATTTGCTATCCGGTGCTGCTGCCGATATCGCAGATGCTGATGCTAATGCTGCTGCCGCCGAGGACGTGGATGGTCCAGTTTCAGTCTGATAGGTCAATGCGGCTGGCATTGGCTTGGGGCATGCAGCCGCTGATGCCGCTGAGGTTGATGTCGTTGCTGTCTCAGTCTTCAGCTCCTGAGGCGCTGCTGGCTTGCCTGTGGGCCCATCCGCCGTCATTGGCATTTCCACGTCCGACGAATCATCCGATTCGTTGCCCGACGATGTTGGCGATCGCTCGTCCTGCAACAACAATAAAGATGAGAGAACAGATTAGAGATGCTGCAGCCAAACAGTCTGGCCTGATCTTAAGCCTAGGCTGAGCTGCTGCCCGGCTGACTGGCCAGAGTGTTCTATATGCGGGCCAGGTAAGTGACTGAAAGTGTGTGTGTGTGTGTGTGTGTGTGTGCCTGGGCCACAAAGCACACCACAAAAAAGCAATATGCTTGCACCAAATATGGCGCGAAATTGCGTATAAGTGCTGGCCGCGTTGCACGCCACAACGCATTTCAATGAGCCAAGAGCGCAGCTCGTTGCCTTAAATGTGCACACGCGTTAAAGAATTTAGAATATTGATTTCTGGCCCGTCTCTGGCTCTGGCTCTGACTCTGGCACTGAACGTGCAGGGACAGCAGCAGCAACAACAACATTAACTCATCATCATCAGCGCTTCTGTATCGCATTTGTATCATTTTAATTTTAATTTTGATTAGTGCCTGCTCCCGGTAAAAATAATTGCCAACTGTAACAATGCGTTCGCCATTTTGTGGCATTGCGCATACGCCGCGTGCGCCGCTGCCACGTCATGCCAGGCAGGCAGGCAACTTCCAATGAAATTGTGGCAGCAACACGTATGGCAAAATCGCATTGTTGCCACTGCCCACCGGCAACTGACCAAAATGGGCGGCGTCGCCAACGTCTGCAACGTCTGCAACGTCTGCCGGTTCAACCAGTGGATCGCTGAGTGGTTCGAGCAGCGACTGCCTTTTGAGTGACAGCACCAAGACATTTTAATTAGCAAACAAGAGCAGCAGCAACAATAACAACAACAAAGCTGCCTCTTAGTGGTGCACGTTACTTTTGGCAGCAGCAAGTGTGCAACTGTTGTTACGCTCGCGGTTTTCTGTTGCAGCCAAAAACAAAAGAAGTTGCTGTTCAAAGTTGTGGATGCAACAAAAATGTTCACCAGCATGGATTACTGATTGTCTAAGGAGTTAAAAAGCGTATGAGCTTTGCATAATGTGGAAATGGTTTCTAGTTTTACACAGAGGTAAAGTAAACTATGCAAAAACTAACCTTAAAATAAGCAAAGACATTTATAGTCATACCATGTGAAATATAATATTATTATAACTAATTATAATTATTAAAATAAAACTTGATGCCACAAATATTTTTATTTCAAATAGCGACGGCAATTTCAAAGCATTTTTTATTAATATTTGTGACAAATTATTTATGTTCATTTGTGATATTTGTATTATTTATCGAAATATGCAAAATATGCCACGTAGCGCAATAAATATAAAAATACACGTTCGACGTCACATGAATTAAAATTTTCTTTTATATAAAGCCACATTCTTTCTATGAGAGATCTAATACTCTTAAGTGTTTTGAATAAAGGTCGTGCGATAATAAATACCGCACTTTTTAATATACACTTCAAATTAGACTGTTGTTTTCCACATAAATTGATATTATATGAGCTGATTATTAATTTTGCTTACCCCCAAAGATGCATGCTATATATTTATTTATGTGTATTTGTGATCTCATTAAGGTGCAATAAAATTCACTTCATCAAAAAGTAATTACTTTTTAATGTAATATATATTCCGCGTGTTTTGTCAATATTAATAAAAATAAAAGAAAACAAAAAAGTTATAGTTGCGCCCCCGGGTGGACTCGAACCACCAACCTTTCGGTTAACAGCCGAACGCGCTAACCAATTGCGCCACGGAGGCTGCTGGCGACCCTGCGGAAAAAAGCCATTGTCTGCTTATAGAACAGTACTAAAAATAGAGCACTGGGTTGGGCTATGGCGTATATACGTAAGATAATAATATGATTAGCTATAGAAAGGCTAGGAGACACGTACTATGAAGAGCTACAGCTAATTGCTTCTATATATTAATAGCTCAATTAATTTGATGTCATGTCGGATAAGTTGAATGCTTGAAATATGGTATTGGAATAAGCAGTTTGTTGCTGGAAGGTCATTAATTATACGATAGATTAACAAGCCTTTTTTATTGGTTTTCCTCATAGTGAAAAGCTATAAACATTCTGAAAATATATTTCATAAGAAAACTGCATTTTTGGATGATAGGTGTTTAGTTAAAAAATTTGAATTAATTCATGATTTGATTTATTTGGACAGTTAGAAATCAGAATTAGAGAAGCTGCTACTTATGTTTGTGAAATTAATTGAAATTTTATTAATATACTTGTAAGCTCTTAGCAAAATAAACTAAGGGAGGTAAAAAATTCATAAGAACTGCTTTTATGAAAGTAATCAAAATAATCAATAGAGAATTTTGATCAATGATACTGATTACATGATTTATCTTTGCTGCAAACAATCCACAAATGTAGCAATAAAAAAAATGTTAAAAAAATTATACAACTGGAGTGACTCTTCAACTGTCTGGATTTATGTTTTGCTTTAAATTGAAACAATAAATTGGTTTTCCATAAGTTCCTACTTATAATAATATAATAATAAAAAAATCACTTATCACTTGCTGCCAAGCAAAAGTATTATAATCATTCAGCAGAGACAAAGCATGTATCAGAAATGATTAATCAAATATCAATTATACTTAGTACCCCCTTTTTACCCATTTAATGGGTACAGGGAGCAAAAACCAGCTAATGAAGGCGTCCCTAGATTAGCTTATAAGCAACTAATTAAGCTGTGAAATGCGTAACACAAGGACTCCATGTCCTTTTTGATTTTATAAAACAAATAAGTATATTGCTTGCGGCATTCCAACTTTTAAATATGTATGCTTTCTTGCCGCAGCAACAAATTAATTTACCAAATTGCACTTTTTGCTGCACAAGGACATGCAGCCTCGGGGGGCGGAGAGCGTGTCCAAGCCCAAGTTCAAATCGAATGTGTAGTTATCGGTACGAGGAGCCCCGCCAAATTGATAGTCGTGTGTCGTGCGCAAATGCCGAGCGTGTCTCATTAAATGACAATTAGAGTTGAGGCTGGGGCTGAGCTTGAGGCTGAGCTTGAGGCTGAGTTTGAGCTTGAGTTGGACAGAGAAAACCGAAGCGCAACCCGGCCAAAACCAATGCAACCCAATCGAACCCAAGAGCCGTGTGGCAGCAGCGTGGAATGCGCGGGCCAGTGGCATGCAATTTATATAAAAATAATGCAGCATTGTTTTTTATTTTTATTTTTTTATTTTATTTTGTTTGCTTGTTGCTTTTTATTTTAGTTGTCGCTGGGGCCGCTGGCCTCGACTGGAGCCTGCAACAAATGCAATTATATAGAAATTTGTCTTGCTGTGATATGTGCGGCATGTTGCAGTTGCAGTTGAAGTTGTTGTGTGGCCATCGGCAGCGCCAAAAATAGTCAATTTGGGAAAGGCTAATAATAAATGCGGTCTCTCGTCAGTTTAGTCAGTTCGTCAGCCAAGCAAATGAATATACTCAATATACTCATACTCGCACTCACACCGGCGCTATGAATGAATGAATGCGCCAACCAAATTGGCCAACTGACATTCACAGCCAAGGTGGCATTTGTGTGTTTGGACCAACAAAGTGAATGCGATTCAATTCAATTCAATGCGATTCGTTGGTGTCGTGTGACCTACACCACAGTCAATGATTGACGGATGGCACATTTGCCGATTGATTAGTTGTTATTACCAAAATGGCCACTTGGATATGCCATGGCGACAACGACAGTCCGCAGGCGGCAGGCAGCAGGCGGCAGGCTGCAAGTTGCCTGTGGCACGTTGCCAGTTGCCAGCTGCCTGTTGACAGTCAGCACCCGCTTAACTTCAACTTCAGCCTCAGTTGCAGCTTTAGCTTTAGCTTCAGCTTCAATTTCAACTGGCTGCAACCGCTTGAAGATCTCAGCTCGTGTTTGCCCCTTCAGCATTTTGGGCAATAAACATTTGCATTTGCATGTTACTGTTGTTGTTGTTGTTGTTGTTGTTGTTGTCGTCGTTGTTATTGTTGTTGCTACCGTTGACGGCGTGTGCATCTACCGACACTGATAGGAGCCGCCGCCAAAAACAAAGGAATAGCCAAATGTGTGCGCCCAGTTGCGGGCTCCATTGATGCTGGCGCTTTCAATGAAAACATAAAAATAAAAATGCAAATTAAGCCCCACAACGAAAGCACTTAAATCTAACGCACAATTGCACGAATCCCGAAACAACAACAGCAACAACACACAGTGGTTCAGGAACAATAGATTAAAGCACCCAATCAAAATGAAAATCGAGTATTGGTTACAAAATGGGTTGTCACTCCACAAATATTTTAGCTCACTCTAAGATTGCTTAAACTCAGCTTACTAGAAATGTACTGAATGTAGAAGAAATAGAAAGAATTTGAATGAGGATATGATTATAGAGTACAATCTAAGCCAAAGTATATTAAGAACTAAGTTAAACTAAATATTTTAAGTTCAAATATATTTATAACTAGAAATTCAATATCAATAAAACTACAAGACAGAAAGAACCAACAAAGTAGTATAATAATAATAATAAATCGTTTGCTGAATGTGGCTAAAATAAGTTTAGTACTCTTTCACTAAATGTAGCAGAATATAGTCAAGTACGAAGGATTTTTTATGGCTACGATAATATGTCTAACTTTTTAACTAAATAATAAATTAACAAGTGAACAAGATGTGCTTGTTTTTAAGAGTTAGCATAGTTCTAATCCAAGATTTTCATACCACATTTTTCTCGGACAATTAATAATTGTGAATAATAAATCGGATAATTTTTGGATTTTATTGGATTTTTTTGGATTTCTTAGCTGCATAAACTTAGGTAAGTCTCAACTCTGTTTAAGCAAAATGATGTATATGAAGGCAATAAAGCATACATAAAATAATATATAACAAATACTTCTCTACAAGTGCAAATTGAAAGACGTGGTAAAATTAAACAATATTATTTAAATACACTTTTATCTAATTTCTTAGCTGGAAAACTACAAACATTGTCTGTGTTTAGAAAAATATATACATACTAGGAATGTATTTAAAATGTATTCCAAATATTGGTAAAGACTTGAACAAAATAACAAAATTTGTAAAAACATCATATTTATATTTTAGCTCAAGGCCTCAGTAGCTAAAGCTACTTAATTTAATAAATAAATAAAAAACAATATTCATATTTTTTATATGTATTTCAAATAATATAACAAGTTACAACTGGCCTAAGATACATAGCTAACAAAGTGATTTGGGGCACACATTTCTAGAACTTTTCGAGCTACATATTCAACATATTTGAATTGAAGGACCACTGTGTGTGGGTAGGTGGAATCACAACCCAATCCCCAGCAATCCATTCCAAGGCAGGCCAAGTGAGGCAGCGAGAAGAGTTCAACAGGAAACGTTAAGCAAATGTTATGGCCAAGTCAAGACGGCCGGGCCGGGCAAAATGGGGCGGCTGGCGAACAAAGCCAAAGCCAAAGTCAGTTGACACGAAACAGCAACAACAGCAACAGTAACAACAACAACAACAACAGCAACAACAACAATCAGACACGGCCAAACACTGCGTAGACATTGTCAGTTGGAGTTTGGTTGGTTTCCATTCGGTCGCATCCGGGCCAACAACATGCACTTTATAGCGTTTATATCCGCAAGCCTCGGCGGCTTTCTGTTTTTGGTCAAATCACAGTTTTGCGGTTACACGGATTCACGCGCAAAGAAAGCGGCCAGCAGGAAGTGCTCCAAAGAGCTCAAGAAAGTCCATATCGTGAGTTCAAGATGCGAAAATCTACTTATTAGTCCAAATCTCATTCTCATTCTCAGTCTAAGTCCAAGTCTTAAGTTGTTGCAGTTATGATGAGAATTAGCATCTATTTAAATGTCAGCGCGCATTAAGATGCCACGATTGGGCCAGCCCGGCTTAGCGCTGGCCTGGCCTGGCCTGGCCAGAAGCAACGAGCTCAGTTCTGGCTTATTGTTCTCAGCCAGCAATTATTTGGCCAAATTGTATGGGTCGATAGCAACCTGCAGACGCAGAGACTAGAGAGCCAGGCCTAATTATGCGTGCGCCGACAACAGAACAACGACAGCGACAACGACAACTTATCGGGCCCCGGCCAGGACAGGATAGGACACGAAACAGGACAGGGACAGGGACAGGGACAGGGACAGGATAGGGGACAGGGCTAGGGGACAGCACAGGGACGGGGGCACTCAGATGAAACGCCACCGATTAGCCTGGCGTTTGGCAAGGCGCCCACTTTCCGCAAATTTATGATGGCCACTAACAACGGCTTAAACGAACCCAGCCAAATGAAATGAACTTGGCCGCAAACAGTTGAATGGAAATTGCAATTATATCAGACATCGACTATAGACCGAGTTGCAAAACTGGTAGCTGATGTGGGTGCATTTAGTTGGTTGCTTAACCACCAAAGCGACGTAACTAGCCAAACAATCTGTACACTGACAGCGATTAGAACTTGGCATTCAAAGGGAATCAGTTGCATCTATAGAGAAAACGAGTCCGTATACTCCAATGATTCCCAACTTAAATAGTCATTTTACAGAGAGTATTACAAGGAACATTCGTGGACAATCAGTTGGATATATTAAGAGTTTAAACTACCATTAAATAGGAAAGTATTATCAGTGGAAATAGTTCATTTACAGATGATATAACAAGTATTGTTTGGTACATAATCTTTATTAATTCAAAGATCTTTAAAGGATTGAAGCAGTTATAGAAGAAGCATAAGTAAGGAAGTGCCTACAAAGAGTTCAAAAGCCGTATACAACTTCCAATAACAATAGGAATGGATTGTTAGTTAAAATAGTTAATTTACAGATCAATTTCTGTATTATGCAAACAAATAAGCTCTAAGAAATGCCTTAATTCTCTGGAAATCATCTTCATCTATAGAAAGATCAAGCTGATATAGACAAAGAATGGCTAAATTAGTTTCCAATCTCATATATTAATACGTGTTTGCATTGGAATAAAATAAACCTATAGATTCTTCAAATCCAATGCTTAAACAGTTGATAAGCTTATCAAGAAGTACTTTAAACTATAATTAGATTAGTATCAAGAAATATTTAAGTTCAGTTAAGATCTTTGATTGTAAGCCTTAACAAAATTTGATTTCAAGTACGAATAAAGTATGTGGAAGCCTAAGTGAAACATATAAATAATTTTGAGCCGTAAACTAAATTGAAAAGCAAGCTTTATACTTAAAAATAAAAATTTTATTTATAAAATGTTTTCCATTCAGTATTTTCTCAAAATTTAGTATTTACTTTGTAGTTAATTAACCAAACAACGATAGTTAATAATGGGAATATAATTGGTGATGCCGCTATAAGGTCAGATATGGCAAAAGGAATAAATAGCAGCCTCATGAGCTAAGAAAATACGATTGATAAAGCTGTATTAATCATATTAATCATAAGATTAATTAATACAAAATGCCTTCTATTTAAAAAGTTTATTTAAAATTGTTGTGTATTTACATCCTGATTTTACTAATTTAAGGTGTGCATAGTGAGAACTTGTTTATTGAACAAAGTTGAAAGTACAATTTGGAAAATGTATTGTTTTAGTCATTTAATTAGATCGTGTCTATATAACCGCATAGCATTATTGCAGTGGAGAAACAACTTCATTAAAAGCTTTAGAGAGGTCAATTATTTGCAAACAAAATCAAAGTCTTATTGAAAAAGAGCCTCGCCTGGTACAATCATTAGACTATTCGAGCTGTGATCTTAACAGATTTCATCAAATTGTGTCATTCGACAAAAATGAGCAATAACAAAATCGCGTCCCGTGCTCACGCCCACAAAATCAAAGCTGATTTCATATTTTGTGCACGGCAAATTTCACAAACTGGTTACACCCAGCTAAAAAAAATGTAGATATATACCCGTATGTATGCATGCTATAAAAATACATATATGCAGACGTGATCTTATAACAAATTCGTGTAAATTAAATTCTCATACAAAACAACAACAGCCAAATAGAAAGATACTCATAAATTGGCGCTCATTTGTTTGCTCATTTGTCGCGTCGGGCCCAAACGGCCAATGTACATAAAGCCCAGCCCAAAATGGACATGTAAGCAAGTCAAAAGCGAGTCTATAAAATCTAATACGCGGACCAGTCGCAAGTCACGCCCACAGCTCCGGCTATATACTATATAAGAAGTAAGTGGCCTAATGAAAACTGAGCGTGAGCTCGAACTTAAGAGCGCGCGCAAAGAGCGCAACTTGCGCGGTGCGAGAGAGCACACAATATGCGCCATTGCACTCGCACGCAGGCATACGGAGTGGCGATCGCGCTCTTAAACATTGGAAGAATTGCCTGAAACGTGTTTCCCGAGAGATCCTCACAGCGCGGCTCAAGAGTCGCCGAGTCTCGGACTGCGTTTTCAGTCTGTGAGCAACTGCGTGAGACGCACAACGATCGACGAATCAGCGAACGATCGTTGATCGTTGATCGTGCCCTGGGTTAAGTGAAAGACGTTCAAAATGTGACCCGACAATATGTTCGGCAAGTGTGTGACCGACCCCGAACCTCTAGAAAAACTAAAAAGTTTAAGTGTTATAACTATAAAGTCAAGACTTAGAGTAAAATGATCAATGATCAGTGATAACTAAGGGTAAGTAGAATATTAATCTAAATATTAGACTTTAATAGAAAAAAACTACGCTTAAATGATCATTATATACAATTAAAGCTCTTAAATCAACGGTTTTTTACATGTTCCTATTAACCAATTAATGATAGTGATGAAACTGATGAAACTCTTACTTATAGATAAGATATTCAATTTGTACTTAAAATGCAGGAAAATATTCTTTAAGTTCAAGATCAATGATCAGAAGCGATTTAATTAAATTTGTATTATGTATTATGTTATGGTTTAATCAGAAAATCTTTTAATTATGTTCCTTTGTTAATAAGACTTTCAACTCGTAGCTAGAATATGGGAAGCTATAGCAAATGGGACTCGTCAGAAAATATAAGCTTGTTTTGTAATTGATATACATGTATACAAAAATGGATCAAAACAAAGAAATATTTTTTATTCTTTTCCCATCATGTGATCTAAAAAGTATTTGAAACTAGATCTGTGACACATATAAGCCAAAAATCAATAGTTAAAACAATCTGTTGTTTAGCATATGATTAGAAATGTATCTTGACCATTGCTCAAACTGTTAACTCAATTCATTAAAAGTATTAACTTTATTACGTACTGCTTGTAAGCACTACGCAGTCTTCTAAGTGGCTCAGGGTCTATGAAAACAGTAGCCCAGCAGGCCGACAACTCAATCAAAGAGTTGCAATCACAACAATCGCCACAGCAGCAGTTGGTCTGAGATCTGGCCGGGCTGGAGTGGAGCAGAGCGGAGTATGGGGTGCAGCGGGGGGAGCGGGGATGTGGGGAGTTGGCCTTTGGTTGGCCGCCAAGTCGGCGTCCACATTTCATAAATCAGCATGTGTGGAGATCTCTGCGTTGCGGGCTTGAAACCGCCTGCTGCGAATCCTGGCTATTTATTGTATTTTAACAACATTATAAACGAGCGTTTAAGTGGCGAGTGCCGAATGGGCGGGGGTAGGCAGGCAGGCAGGGGGGGTGAGCCTCGTTTGATTTGTGTTAGAATGCAAAAATACCGCGAAACTTGCTGTGGACTGTGATCAGGCCAAAGACAATGCTAGGCAGTCGGGCAGCGGCGGGGGCGGTGAGGAGTTGGTCTTCGGGGGCACCGACAAAGCTGGCAGACAGACAGAAAGCCGTTTCATAATCAGCCTAAAAGACGTGGCAACATGTGGCCACGTTGTCGTTTGGGCCGGGTCAAATGTCAAGCACATTATTTTTGTGTTTACGTATAATAAATATAAATGCATGATGCATTTTTGATAGATTTTCATGCCAATAAACAAGCTGGCTAACCGCTAGAATGGTGTTTTAACCAACACTTGGCCAGATCAGGCCAGTCTCAGTCTCAGCCCCAGTCCCAGTCTTGGCCATTGTGTGGGTACATAAATTCAGAAAAGACATCGCACGGCAACGGGACACCAGGAAGCCAAACAGAGCCTGCGTTTGCTTTTTTCTGTGTTTTTTATCGACCCGGCTCGTAATTTTGTGTCTATGCAAATGTACGCGCTGTGTTCGCTTTTGCATTTTCGGGCTGATGTTGAAAAATCGACGATCAACTCTGTCAGTCTTTCATTCAGTCAGTCAGTCAGCCAGTCAGCCAGTCAGCCAGTCAGTCAGTCAGCCAGTCAGTCCTGTCAGCCCAGTGAGCTGGAGGACCAACCACGTTGATGTGGCCAAACAATGCCTTGTTGACACTGATGGAAAATCTGCGTGTCACAAATATCAAAATTCAATCGTTAGACGAGCCTAAGAGCGATCCATCTGATCAGGCAACTCAAACTGCAGCTGCTGTCCGGCCCCAGAGTTTGACATTCAAATTGTCTTGCACTGAGTCCCGGTGCAGCTCAGAGTTATAGATCTTCGATATGCTAATGCCAAGTGGCGATCCCGATGATGATCTTCAGCAAAGTTGTTTGGCGGATGAACGAGGAGAGTGCCACCCGAATCTGTTTATGATAACTTTAATCAGTAGCATATCATTTGGGAAAGCGGAATATCAAATTATACACTTTCTATTTTGCATCAGGATTCGACTTCCTGATCAAAACTATTTATCCACTCAAGGGGACAACTGCAAAACTCACTTTTAAAAGTTTTCATAATAAAATCAAATCAAAAGGAATGCAGAATTAGAAGAATTTGATAGTTGCAACCAAAAGCAAAGCAATCTGATCAGCTTGAATATCTGATCAATATAGAGGAAAGATTAAAAATAAATTTAAAAATTTGTGTTTCCTTTTTTTTTTAGTTTAAAGTGAGCATCACAACTTCGGAATGTTTTTTAATATTTTTGGAATCATTTGGAACATTTTTCACTTTTTCGGTATTACAGAAAAGTATTTTCTTATAGAAATAATGAAATAAACGCACAAATTTCTTAGACGATTATACAGCTGAAGGAAAGCTTATTGTTCAGTTAAATATTTATGTTTGACAGAATATTCAATTTAAGTTAAATTGGACAAAAAGCTGTGGAATTATTTTGATATGCCACAAAATATACTAAACTATTAAATACAACAATTTTCAAAAATCTATAGAATTAATTTAAGAAAAAACCAGATATGATTGCAAAGAATTATCTGTAGTATATAAAAGTTAAAGTTTATTAACTCACTGACTATAACATCATGACTTTAAAAGGTATAGTAAACGATACAGAGATCGTTTGTTATAATGTTAAGACTTGCTCAGAAGTCAGTGATCGCAAAGCTAAGCGAATTGAATAAATTAACTGCATATTTGATTCATTAGGAGCGAATGTTTGAAATAGACTATAAAATGATTGATTAATTGGGAATTGCCTTAAAAGGCGAGAGTCGAGCGTAGTAAACAATTGTTGGGATAGAAAAATACTAGGAAAAGCTGTTAGATGTGCCAACTATAGATAAAGATAAGGAATAGCTAAAGATAGCAAATAGCAGCAAAATGAGCTAAATTTACTAAATCAAATCAAGATTTGCAATCGAAAAACATTGCCATCAAATTAGAAAACACCTTTTGCTAATTGAAAAGCAATCATGCATATAAACAATAACAAATGCACGCTTAAACAAAATATGCTAAGGCAACGCTGGATAAAAAACAAACATAATACATAATATGGTATAGAAAAAGCTGGAAAAAAAGCCAACTAAATTACTTAACAAGCCGTTGAGGCTGCTGGAAGACGTTGTCTTCGATGATTTACTTGTGCGTAATAATGCAACGCCCGCAACGCTGGAACGGCCAAGACCAAGACCTGGCCAGGCCAGAGAAGGCCAGTCCAGGCCAGGCCAGTCCAGGCCAGGCCAGGGAGTCCACAGAGTGCAGAGTATGGGGAGCGGGGCCGGGCCAAGGAGCAGGCCTGAAGGATGCCTACGCAGCGAGCACGGTAAATGCATGTGAGAAGAAGTCTAACTGGGAATGCGCCTCAATTTAAAATGCGAATTACATTATCTGATCAAATGCATTCTTTGGTGCGCTCCAGGAGGACTCTGGCTGGCCGGCCACTGCACACTCATCGAGTGTGTATTTCTGAGTGTGTGTGCGTGTGTGTGTGTGTATGTGTGTGTGTGGATGCTGCACAAATAAATAAATTTTAAAATACAAACAAGTAGCGCGCGCAAAAAGCGCCGAGTGGAAAATTCGTGACAGCAATTGTTGATGAGCAGCGTGTGAACAGCAGACCAAACGGCCCCGGTTCGTATCGGTTATGTATTGGCCCCGCACGGGGACCAGAAGGCCCGACCCCCGGTACCAGCAAGAACTCAAGATCACAGCAACAACAATAATATAACAAACAAAAAATAAATAAAAAATAAATGTTGTACAGAGCAGCGAAACGCGTAATATTGAGCGACTAATAGCTGAAACTTGACTTGAAAGCGAACGAAATGGCCGGAGACGGAGACGGAGACGGAGACTGAGACCCGGGCCAAGACCGAGAACCCAAGAGACTGGGGCCGTACACCTCCGCAGTCTAATTAACTCCTACGAGCGCACACACGAGTTTTAATTAAGGCGCACATGCTTATGTTTACATACGAATCACATTTATATATATATCTTTATATATATGTATATCGGTATATATTATATACAAGAATCAAATGTATATTAAAGCACAATAACAACAGCAAAACAATCAAGTTGACGACTCGGGAGTGGGCAGCTCTCGGTTCGAGGCTCGCAGCGTGCGGCTAAATACTCGTACTCAACAGCAACAACAAGGAAAAGTTACTTCAAGCATAAAGAATAAGTCGGTTTTAACATACCCTAACATAATCTATTTAATTATGATATATATAGTGCAGAACTGAAAGTTAAACACGTACAACAAGTCTACAAGCTACAATTTAAACTAGTTTTTGGGTGCAATATCTGTTCTTGTGTATCATAATAGATGACTTGTTGTTA
This sequence comes from Hirtodrosophila confusa, assembly GCA_035043065.1. Classification (NCBI taxonomy): domain Eukaryota; kingdom Metazoa; phylum Arthropoda; class Insecta; order Diptera; family Drosophilidae; genus Hirtodrosophila; species Hirtodrosophila confusa. Next base: position 5,829,701 of record JAWNNI010000160.1, on the reverse strand, counting down.
AGAGGGGCTAAGTTAATAGTCAGTAAACATTGGGTTATTTTACCTGACAAATCGGTAAATTAATTGAATAAGTAAATTCGATATCTAATAAAATATATCTAATATATCAAAGAAAGTTGATCTTGAAGATTCTTTGTGAACTGCTCCTTTAAACAAATTTTTTTAATTACAAAGCGGATAAACAATTTTACGGCAAAGACTAAATTTGTTACACAATTTCAAAATAACATTTTGCATTTTACTACAAATTATTTATAAATATTTTCAAAATATTGTTGAAATATGTTTTAAATATTTATTTAAGTTCTTAACAATTCAGACAATTCAGTTTTACTTTTGATGTATGCATTAAAAAGTAATATTGGGCGATTAGTAAATATTAAACCAAATTTAAGAACAAGGGAACTCCTTTAAAAACAGTTGCTGAAAAGATTAGAAAACCTTTGTAAATGATTGGATTGCATTTCAGATGCAGAAGTGAAGAAAGAGTTCAGTTTGTACGAGTAGCCGCTTGGTATTGATGTTAGTCCTGTGCAGGACAAGCTTTATGGCCAAGTTGTCTGAGCCCAGTGCAAAGGTACTTTTCGTGCATGTACGAGCATAAAAATGCCAAAGTGCGCAAACTGTGCCAAGCAGCGCGAATCGCTGATGTTGTTGGCTGCTGACTGCGGACAGACATCAATCTAGAACGGCAGGCTGAAAACTGAAAGATAGCCAGACTGACTGAGAGACAGACTGAGGGACAGACAGTTGGACAGACGATTGGCAACTCGTTGAGAGTTGACAATAATGACGATGAGGACGTTCGACGATGCAATGCATCGATAGAAAGTAAAAGAACAGCATGGGCCGAGTGAGCTCTTGGCCAGCTTCTGCCTGGCAGCATCATTTTAACTGCAATTTTAATGAGACGTGGGAAAATACTTTGTGCTGCTGTTGAATTTACGGGTATGCTCGTATACACGTAATTTGTAAGACTCGCACGTTGCCAGCATTAAAGTGCATGCAGATTTTATTGATCAACAGCAAGTGCTAAATATTTATGGCTATATTTCTGGCGAGCTGCTGGCCAAGCTGCTAACCAGGCTGTTGGCCACAAATTAGCGTTGACAGCGCGCTCTCTGACAAAGGACCACCGGCCAGCGGTCAGGCTGTAGAGTGGGGAGTCAAGAGTGAAGAGTGAAGAGTGGACATTGGCCATTGTGCCCCCACTTGGTGAACGAACGTTTGGCCAGCCAATTGGACGCCTAGCGTGCGCTTTCTAGGTGGCATGCCGCATCTGTTGCCAGGCCGGCTAACTTGGCTAACTGGACAGCTGCTGGGCAGCCCGAGCTTGTTAAATGTTTTGCCGCCAAAGAGGCAACTCATGGCCCAGCCAGAGCCCGCCATCGTGAGCGTCATTTGAATGGTGTGATAATTTTTGCGCCTCGGCCGGCCAGTTGGCAGTTTGGCAGTGAATTAATTGCGTGCCACATTATAAACTGAACGCTAACTGGGCAGCAGCTTATTAAAGGTTCGATGCTGTCTCTCTAAACACGCGTTGCATCACTGCATTTCAAAAGAAATTCTCACACGCCGCCCGTTAAAAAAAGAAGAAAAAAATAAAATTGGAAAACAAACAAAAAGCTGCGCAACATAAATTCCAAAAAGTTTCGTGGCATGTTGCAAAGTTGTTGGGTGTTGCTGCTGTGTTGTTGCTACGTGTGGGCATGTCAAGGCGTCGCGTAAGTGGCAGTCGCTGCTGACACTGCCACTGCCACTGCTGCTGCCACTGCTGCTGCCACTGCTGCTGGGCTGCTGCCCCCAATGCTTGCAAATATTGCGCATACGCCGCGTTTGCCGCAGTTGTTCGCAGTCAATCAGCAACAATTGGCAAATGAAATGCGACAAATGAAGCGCCGAAAATGCTAAGAACGCGATCAGAGCGTTTATTTTGCTGATCATTAAATAGTTTGTGATCTCTTTAAATGGAATGATATGAAATTTTATTTGGATTCCTGCCATGGAAGCCTCTTTCTTGCTGCCACTCACAGCCGAATTGCGTTTAAGTTTAGAAAACAAGCTGTTCAGCTAAGTATACTAGATTACTGAGCGCAAAATGCACTCCATGGAATTCATTCTCTTCACATTTCAAAAATATGGTACAACATTCCTTATTGCATTTTAATAGGATTAATAAATAAATAGAAGGATAGATTTTTGATTTTTATAAAAAATAAGAGTTCTTTTTCAATATTTTAATAAAAGTTAAAAATAAAAGTCTATCCCGAAAAAGTATATCTAACATTTTCTCGTTCAGCTAAAAAATGTTTTTCTGGTTTGATTTTCTTAAACTCATACCTCTTATTTGCGATCCCTGCTTTCGTTTAATTTGGCCTTTACATTTCATAGAAAACTGACTCTAATAATATATTTTTTCTTTGCTTAACTCCTTTTAAGATTTTTGTGAAAAACTGAAAAACTTGAAATTTAACTTATAATATTTTGTGTAATTTTAATAACATTTTTAATAATTGATTGTGGACATCAAAAGTAATTTTCTTTAGCTAGTTCTACAGTTTTTAAACTTTTAGGCCTCCTGATTATTCCCCAGGTAGTTTTGCGGGCCTTTCAGCAAAACTCATGGAAACTGAACTGATTTTCAGGCTAAAAGTCTTATTGGTCACAATATATCTTCTTGATTAATGTGGAATTTAAGTTTTATTCGTTTCTGAAAATGTGGTATAGTTTTTTGATTTTCTTTTAATTTTATACAGTAGGCAATTGGAATAAATAGATTTCAAATAAAATGTTGCTGAGTTAAGGTGTTAAAATCATCTAATAGTTAACTGCTAGAGGATCTCTTAAGCAAAAGCTTAAATGATAGTTTTAGTCAGACTCTGGGCTTGAAGTCTACTCTAGTCTGAAAAGCCATTTGTAGCAGACACCCACGCAGCCGAACAGCAATAAACAGGATACTTAAAGGATAATCTACATACGAGTGTGTACTTTTAACGACCCCATTCTGGCAATATACAACAATATAAATGCAATTTTGAACGCTGCTATACAGAAACTATAATTTTCATTCGCATAAAAAAAGTTGGCGATGCCGTTTGGCGATATTTACATTTGCATGTATCTGTATCTGTATCTGTATCTGTGGCTAAAGCTAAGGCTATGGTTGTGTATCTGTATCTGTTTCTGTATCTGTGCCTTCTGAAGCAAATGGCAAACAAAATTTGCATATCAAACGCAGTCAACAACAGACGCCGCACAGTCGCCTTCGATACGACGACAACAACAAGAGCAACAACAACAACGACAACAACAAGAGTAACAACAACAACAACAACAACAACAACAACTACGACATGTAGCTAATGCATAGACAATGTTGGCGAATTTGCGTACGTCGAACGATGCGAATTAACTAAATTACAATATGTGAAATCGTCGCTGGTGCCCCTTGTGTATCCCCTGCCACGCTCCCTGCCCCACTCCTAGTCCCAGTCCCACTCCTAGCCCCAGCCCCAAGCCCTCATCCCGTTCATTTGATTCGTGCTATATTTGCGTGAAATTATTATGGCAATCGATTGTGCGTTTTAAAACATTATGAAAATTAAATGCGCCGACCACACAGGCTGACTAGAAAACGGGCGATAAAATTATTATTGATTACTCATACGCAGCGTATAACGGCTAAAGGAAGCAAAGCAACAAAATCAAACTCAAATCTATTCAAAGTGCAACCGACGGGAGGGCACAACTAGGAGAATGCTCTGCAGGCTGAACCAGATAAGCAAGAATATAGTTTCTTAGCTTATTAAATCTTTTTTAAATGATCTAGATAGTCGTTCAGTGAATTATAACAGATAGTTAAAAGGCATATTGCTTTATTCGATATTAAAGCTTATACGAATACGACTTCGGGATACAGTTTGGGAGAAACCATTTAAAAATAAGTCCTTTAAACTTTTAAAAAACGTATATACCAACATGCGGATATCTGGAATCTAGAAACAGGTCTGCTTAAATCATTCGAAATGGGAATTTTGAGTTACGAAAAATTAAATATTTTAAATTATTTATTTGGCTTGAAGATTCTCTCACTACATTCTTGAATTAAGTTAGCAAATTTGGTACACAGACTCTGCAGATATTAGGAAAACACAAACTCTTAGTCAGATTTGTCTAAAATAAATCTTTGCTCTGTTATTAAAAATTCTTAAATTGAAGAAACATTCTTAACTTTAAGCATTTTCTATGGTATAGTGCAATTATTCCCTAAACTTTTAAAGCTTATGCGCTTACATTAAAGAATACAATGCACAGATGGCCATACTTAGACTGGAAATCAATGGTCAGAAAGCAAGAAAGACGCGTCATAGAAAAATATTAAAATAGTATGCTAAACCAGAATGAAAGTGCTAGAATTGGTATAGATAGTGACTTGTGCCAGTGGGAGAGACAATACGCTGCGTTGCATGGATTTTACAGGGTATATGCCAAACAGGGACAACGACAACGGCTTCGATGAGCTTTCTACAAGCAACGCTGACGATGTCGATGACGATGACGCGATCGCCAGTCGCGATAGCCGCAATTATTTTCGTCATAAGTCAGCCAATGTGGCGACCACGTTGCACTCGGCTCAGTCTGCCCCTCTGCCACCGACTGTGCCCCTCCCTCGCGCGCTGCCGTTGTTGTTGAGTGACTCGGCTTGGCCGCCGCCGCCGACGCTGCTGCTGTTGTTGATGTTGTTGTTGTTGTTGTTGATGTTGTTGTTGTGCTGGTTTTGTTATTTACTTTTTTTTCTCTGTGTATGTTTTTTGCGCACCACACAAGCTTCCAAATAAGGGACGGCACATGTGAACTGAGGAAGCTATAACTAGCGCTGTGAGCTACGCAAATCTGTGGGCTTTGCACTTTCGCGTAGATTTCAATGGAAATCAACGCATGCTGACAAACTGCAGCTTCGCGGGTTGATCCAAAGATCGCAAAATGGGCTCAGTTCTGCCAGGTGGCGACAATTGAATCCAATGGCGACCAGGAGTCCAATTCGCGTGCGAGTTCGAGTCGAGTTGAGTTCGAGTCGCGTCGCGTCGCGTCGTGCAACATATGGCAGCGATGACAACGCATGTTAACAGCTTTTTAAAGGCAATTGCACAACAACAACATCACAAGCCTTACTTGCCACAATTCCCAGGCCCAAGTGGCAGATAAGCCATCGGAAGCGCCAAAAAAAAAAAAAAAAATAAATGGCATACAATTTTGTTGATCTTATTTTATTTTGGCTACTTGCAACTTGAGACCTGTGACAGGAAATCTCACGCGTGCCACAAACTGTGCAGCGGATGAAGCAGCAGCTTGTTGATTATCCAAAAATGCGGTCTGGCGTGCCTTTGAATTAAGGTATCGATTTAGCCGCAGGCTTGCAGGCTTCCAGGCACTGTCGGAGCCAAAGACCATTGCAACGCGGCTCGTCACTCATTTTCATTCATTGTGGCGCGCGCTCATTGTTGGTGTGAAATTTAGCACAACAGCAACAGCAGCAAGAGCAACAGCAGCAACAACAGTAGCTGCAGCAGGCAGGCAGCGTGTGGCAACTTGAACAAGTGGCTGCGGTTGCAATGAATCCGCATAACAGACATACAACCAAATGGACAAATGTCCAACTGGACTGACGCTGCAGAGCGTAGCTGCTGCAAACATTTCTTGGATTGCTGCTGTGGCACGAAAAATACTTTTTAAATGCAGCGAAGCGTCAAGCGCTTCGCTTTCTACCTTCTGCCTGCTACCTACTACCAACTACCAACTGGCAACTGGCAACTGCCAAATCCATTCAACGGATACGCACAGGATCAAGTGTTATAAATGTTAATTCACAAATAATTGCAGCCATTGCCTCCACTCATACATTATGCAAACTCTGGCTGGATTGCTTAATCGGCGCCAATCACACAATGATGATGATGCCACTATAACTAAGGTTGGGTCCCAGCCAAGGCCTCATCATCATCATCATCGTCTAGACCAAGAAGGTTGAGCAAGCCGTCGCGACTGCCAAGAACTTTGTCAAATTCTGTGCAGAAGCATAAAGTTTAATTGAAAATTTATGGCACTTTCATCAAGCGGAATAGCGCAGGAATTATGGTTTATTATGACTGGCTGATGACGTTGTGCTTGAAAGCGAAAAGAATCCTGGAAAGGGTATGCAATGGATGCAAGTGCTCATAAAAGAACAATTTCAAGGAAACATTTGCTATGACGATGAGAACACCCAATTTTAGTAGTTATAAAAAGATCCCATTCTAGAAATTTTGATATTAACCTCTACAATCCTTAAATGTAGATTTAATATTGCAAGTTTTGTTGAAAATTTATGAAAATTTCCAGATCATTTGTAATAAATACAAAAATAGCTGAATGAATATTAAAAAACAAACACTATTTTATATTATTTCTCTTTTATGTTGACGTCTCAAGCCGATTTTATAACAGAAATATATTTCACTTAATACCGCCAACCCACATACTAAATTTCACCATTATCGATCTTAAAATTTCTGTACAACGATCCTGAACAACTTTTGAATGACTTTCTATCCGGTTTATAGATATGACGCATACGGTGTGCTTACTGAACGACAAAAGTTTAACATTTGACTTTGATTAGTTATTTAAAAATCAAAATTTTAAATAATAATAGTTTAAAATTATTCCGAATTTCACAAATGTTGTACAAGTTTAGTTAACAACATTTTAGATTTTCATCACACCCCAACAAGTTTAGTGCTGTCAAGAACTCTGCTCACTATTTTACACACGCTTACAAAGTGATTTGGACAAGTTAACGACTCTTTTTGACTGTTGTATTAGCAACGGCGACAAAACATCTTCGGTAATAAATTCTGAGCGCACAAACGCCGCACACTTGTGCCATCCATTTCATTATATAATGAACCGAGCGGACTTCCCACACAGACCCAATCCGAGCTGCTGCCCACAGTTCCCCAGTTCCCAGTCACCGGTATCCGCAGTATTCAGTATTCAGTATTCAGTACCTAGTACCCAGTACCCGGTACCCAGTGCCGGGTTACGGCTACAACAAAGCATCGGCAGCTCATTTCCTGCCCACAATCGAATCAAATGTTGAAATCAACTCAATTTATATATAGCAAAAGTAAATAGTTAAGTGAATAGTGTGCTATGGACCTCGTATAAAAATAATTCAATTAACTTGAATGAATTGTGTCCAAAAAAGGCTGAGAAAACTGTGAGAAAAACTCAAAATGTCTTTATATTATTAACAGTATTTCTTTTAGAATATCATATTTTTTTTAAGGTGAGTTTAGGACTTAGATTAGCCTTAGTATTGCCGGAAACAAGAAGCACAAGTTTTGGAATATATAAAACAGATTTAATTGGAAAGCAGTGAGCTCTTGACATATCTTATATCCATACTATATCTTGGCAGTAAAATATGTGAAAAGAGAACCAGAATAGTTAGGAGTATTAGGATTGAAATGAAGAAGAATATAACGATCTAAACAAACATTTTTAGAGATTATTCAGTGTTATATAAAGTGCAAACCATCTACTCCTTGATTTTCTTTAAAAGGTTCTTAAGATTTTAACTTGTATCGAAAGATTATGACAATTTGATAGACAGAATCTGATGTGATTCAATTCTATACATACCAAAATCGTTTACATTCTTTCGTGAAATAGGAAATGGGATTTTACATTTGATTTATAAACAAGTTGAAGGGATTGTTGTATAAAAAAAGGAAATAGGTAGGCAACGCTTAGCATATAGAAGGTTACAAGTTCGACACCCGTATGATGAGAATAGTTGAGAAAAATCAAAATTTCCCTATTTGGTCAAACTACACACCCTATAAAGAATCTTAAAACTTGAATTCTCACATAATATATTTTATATCATAATATATTTTATTTTTTAGCAAAATTGTGTTTTCTTTTTGGCATATTCGAACTGTTATCTAAGAAATCACTCAAGCCATGATACAATCGCTGGAAAATATGAAAGATCATCGTGAATTTGACTTTAATTTGAAGAGTTTGCCACATTGCATAAGCGAAACATCTTAACAAATCTAATCTGTGGAAGCGACCACTCCAAAAGAATATAATTCTCAGCCATAAAATGCGCAGTGAAGCGAGTAGTTAAAAAAAACCAAAATATAAAAAATTATATATATCCGTAAGCTGCCGTCTGTTGGCCGCGGCCGCCTCTGCCACGCTTCAGTGGCAGCGCTCTGGGCGTGGCAGCAGCGACGCGTCGCGTCGCGGCGACTGTTGCCACATGGCGCTAGTGGCAGGCAGACGGCACGCCTGGGGGGTAAGGTCGTTCAGATTTCATAGTCGATAGCAAAGAATTTTGATTAACTTGGAAAATCATTGGAGTAAGTCAGCGAAGGGAGCGGCAATGCGGCGTGGCGCGGGCTGGGACGGTGTGCAGCTCAGCGCTGTGCTGCATGTTGCATGTTGCAGTTGCACAATCGCTGCTTAGACAGTTGCATACAATGTACGCATTATTTGTTTGCATTGCCAACAATAATTGCTTAACTAAATGCGCCGAAGAAGTCCTGAAAGGCACAAGCGCCTCGTTAAGGCCGCCTGGCCTGTTGGCCTGTTGGCTGGGTTGGCCAGGCTGGCCGGGCTGGCGGGTTTTGGCCTTTAAATAATCACAATGAAAGCAAGAGGCACAAACGGGCAGACAACTCAAGGCAAAAACAATACACAAAAACAACAGCAAAAAGAACCTCACAAATTGTCATTTCTGAAACTTATTTTTTCGTTTTTCGTTTCGTTTTCTTCCTCGTTTTGCAGATTGCGAAGGCGGCAGGCGGCAACAGCCACAAGAAGCTGCAACCAGGCCGCAGCTCAGGTACCTCTCCACTGCCCAGTGTCCAGTGCCAGTTCAAGATGTTGCCGACGCGCACAATGTGCGGCTTTAAGAAATGCCGAATTCCAGAAGCTGCAGTACAATCAGTTGAATTAAAAAACGAGCCCACAGACAGAGACAGCGACAGCAACAGCAACAGCGACAGAGCGAGCGAGTGAGAGAGGGAGCGGCGGCGGGATCGGGATCGGGATCGAGGACAACGACGAGCTGGCGACGATATCATCGCGCAGCTGCGGCCTAGGAAATTAAGAGGACATTGTGGCGGCATGCGGTTAGAACTCAACGCCGCGGCGGCTTAAACACAAAATCCAGCAACAGTCCAGGTTCCAGCTACAGCTACAGCTACAGCTAAAGCCCCGGCCTCCCTCCAACCGCTTGCAAGCCCCCCAAGTGCGGCTGCTTTGGGCCACGCAAGATTCTTGGCGTTGTTGCGTTGTTGGTGGCGACTCGCGATGCCCGCCAGCAACTGGCCACTGACAGAGGTCGCCCTCGTACGTAATCGTCGAGCATTGCAAATGCTTTTGTGCCGTCTGTTTGCCTGTCCTCGCTGCCTTGTGCTGCGCACGTGGCCAACTTGGTGACGCTTGGCCCCAAAAACAACAGCAGCAGCAGCAGCAGATACAACAGCCGCAGCAGCAGCAGCCGCAGCAGCAGCAGCAGCAACAACTGCAAATCATTGAAATGTCGTTAGAGGCTCGGGCGGCACGCGGCTGCGATAGTCAGCCGAACCGCAAAATGCTTTTAATTTCTCAAACTGATATGTACTTAGTGTAGCTCGACTGCGGTCAGCGGTTAGCGGGGGGTCCAAAACGTGTGTGGACAACAGCAAAGCAGTTGGGAGTAGGAGGAGCAACTGCAGCGGGCTACTAGTTTGCCAGGAATGGAACTAAACCAACAAGGCTGACTTCAGGATGAAGCTAAAGTTCAAAATAGCTTAAGACGCATACAAATGAGTCATTTATTGAATAAAAAAACAATAGGAAACAAGCTGAATATCAAAAATTCTACTCTTAAGTAAATTCTTCCAGTGCATTAGTTCGACAGAAATAAAGGGTTTGATAGAATTGAGCTAAGCTGAACTGAATCGAGGAAACAAATAAATAGTTCAAGGCGTCTTAAAACTGAAATTTATTTATAAATTTAGGAAGTTTTTCCCAAATCTTCAGAATTATTGGTAATTGAAATCTTAAGAGTTTCCTTGTAACTTTTGCCCAACATACTTTGCAAAATGAAAACGAGAGCCACATAAATCTAAGTTCAATAGTAAACAAGTGAACAAAGCTGTAGGCGAAACCTGTGTAGCTAAATATAAAAAATAAATATAAAAGAATTCTAGGAAGCATTTAAGCGAAATACTTAGAGCAACAAATTGTCATAATAACTAATTCATAAAATATCAGGCTATACAAATATTTCAATTAAATTTACAATTTACGCAAAAGCTGTACCAAACGGATAGAAAAACAGAAAGTCAAAAGGGTCAGAGCTCTTGAAAAATATTGTAATAAAAGCTGAACTGAAGCCAAGAAACTTAAGAAACTGTTGTCTCTGTTTTACTTATGAACTTTTATTTATTACGGGGGGCGTGGGCGTTTGAGATGCGCAGGTGAGCGACCAAAGAAGGTAATGCTATATAGTCAAAACACCCGCGCAGCCAAGAGATACGAATGTGAGTTTGCTATACATAAGTATTGTATAATGTGGCGCAAAGTTGGCCAACAACAGCGAGAAGAACAACAACATTAACAACAATTTAAAGAGCAACCCACTGCATGCGGACAATTAACCTTGGCTGGACTTGGAGTTGGCGGGAAAGCCAGAGAACGACCTACAGCAGCCCCCAGACAACCACAAGCTGTGAAGTTTATCAGTCAGCTGAGCAGCCAGCAGCAGCAAACACTAATAACATCTAATGCTGATGACGTGCCAGCTAATACCCTATAGTCAAAACTAACTAAAGCGGGTAATACAGACTTGTGTGTAATAAACTTATCAACAGCAGTATGTGCTCATTAGAGCTGGAAAACAATTGTTAGTGTTGCTACTATAAAGTTTCGATAGTTTAAGCTATCTAGAATATTGATAGTATCGACGGATACAAAGCTTGTTTATAAAATTATGGAATTTTGAAAATTTTGGAAATAATTGTATCTAATTTTATATTTTTGTAGTTTCATTTATGACCCAAGTCATTTTCTCATGCTAACATAGGCTCATTCCTGAAAGAAATCAACAACAGAGTTGTAGAGCTGAGGAGAGATGAAAGTATGAATGGTTGCTTTTGGAGATCATTTAATGAAGTATATATATTATATTAGAACTGATGAATACAGTTCACATTTGAATGCAAGCATTGAATAACTTGGGCTATTCAGGAATTCACTCAATCAATTCTAAATGTATATCGATGGTATCGATAATATCGATAGTCAAAAGCAACCTCGACAATAACTCAAATATAATGAATGATATCGATAGTGAGATTATTTGTTTTCCAGCGCAAATGCGCAGACAAAATCCATGCTTGTCAAAACATATAGAGTCGAAAACGAAAGAACAAGTCTCTTAATCGCATTGCAGGGTATCTGCTAGTGCGGTACGCTCGCCTAGAGCACTCCTACTTGTGTTGTTGTGACCCGAAGCGGCGTTGGTGTCACACCCACAACGTTTGCGTGGTTCATTCATCGTCTCCAGCTGAACGTGGCTGAATGAAACGACAGCTGGCCGCAGTTGAGGAGCCGAAAAGAGTGGCTCAGTGGCACACGTCATCGGGGGCCCAAAGAGATGCGATGGGGCCTACGCGACTGGCAGCTGAACTGGCATTGAAAATGCCGCGCGCGATTTGCATGCCAAGATCTGAGCTGGGTGGTGGTACAGCTGGTGTGGGGGGGGCGGAAGGGAGGTAGGCAACTAACTGCTGATGCATGACTTGGCTCTTGGACGAGCCAATTGTTGTTGATCGATTTATGAACTCGTTGCGAGCGCTCATGACGTCACAAGCGTCACGCAAAACCCACATGCAGTTATCAACGGGTCTATTGTTCGTAAGAACCCCCCTGCCCTCCGGCACTACACATGGTACAAGCGGAAGCTTTTACAACGCAATGATGAAACTCAGCAGATACAGATACAGATACAGATATATCAACAGTAAACAGCTAAAGATACAAATTCATTCAGGGGCTGCCCACTCGCCTAGTGGATAATATTTTCTTTTTTTCAGTATTTAGTTTGTTTTCTGCTTTTTTTTTGGCGTGTAGGCTAACAAGAAACTGGCAGCTCGTATAGCTGGTTATGTAAAGCTCTTAGCCTTGCTCTTGAAAACCTCAGAAACTAGTTGGTAGCAATGTTTTTTTGGCAATTTGTGAACAGGATTCTGGAGCAGGTCGCGTAATCACATAATTTTCTTTACTTTGTTTTTATTAATTTATAATATTGCGCTAAATAAAAATATATATGTATATGCATTTATATAGTTACTATATTGGATTTTAAACATATGTCTTCACTTATCATAAGATTTCTTGTTATTTGTTGTGTGTCTTTTTAAAAGTACTTGTTTTTTTTTTGTTGTTTTTTGTTTAGCTAATTGCACAAGCATTTAAAATTAATTGAACTAAAAGTATTTATTAGAGACTTTTGTTGATCTCATTTTCTGTTTGACAGAAATTGCAATCTGCACTAAATTAGCTTGAAAATTATCATTTAAATACGTATTAATTAATAAATTATATTAAATTGTTTGCAAATTACGTATTTTGTGTTTTTTGTTTGTTTTCGATTTGTTGTCATGCAACATTCAAAATGCTTTGAGCTGCTTTGTAATTTGGTTTTTCTTTAAAAATTAAAATGTACAATAAATATTAGTAAAGACAAACAGGCAGCTCGAAGGGTAAGTAAATTTTGTTCGATTTGCTGGTTGGGAATTTTAAGGATACTTTTCCTTGTTGCACAATGAATTCATCAATTTTATGCGTGGTAGAAATTGGTGAACTTGAAATTGAAGTCACAATATTTATTTAAAAAATTAATTTGCATTGTGAATTTGTATTATTCGTCATCAAACATTTGATAAACCTCAAGAAAAACTCGTTAAGAAATAATCAAATTATATTGTAAATCTTTTTACTCAATCGAATTAATTGCATTTTATATTTTAAACGTGGCATATATCAATAATTTCAGAAATCTCTTTATTGATTTCATTTAAATTGCCACGCATAAAGTCAAGTTGAAGTTCTCCTTCCTGCCAATATCATTATGCAAATTGACGAATTCAGTAGCTATTCCCAGCAGGCAAATCAAATAAATGATATATTAGCCAATAAAATCAATGGCCAATAGCCATTGGAAATGAAAATAATAATAAACATAACTATAAATTATAAATAGCGCTAACATTAAGCTAAAACGATGATGATTTCTTCACAAAACAAAAAATAATAGTTTGCAACTATATAAATTAGATTTTAGGTTCGGATAGAGCACGCTCATCGCACTGGAGGCCGCCGGACGCCGCCCCGCAAAACATTTGCTAAACGATTCATAAAAAAAACACAGTTCGGATCATAACTAACAAAATGTAGACTCTGCGCAGCAAAACTCTGTATATATCCTGTTACGACTTTCAATTGGATATCCTGTTCTTCTACTTAAGTAGTTCTCCTCTATTGTAGTTCAGTTATTGCACTTATGCTTAAGGACTAACTAAAGCAGTCTCGGCTGTGTGTCTCGGTGTGTCTTAAGTGGTTTCTGTACGAGATATTCTGTAGATGCTATGCTGCACAACTATCGATGGCACTATCGTTCGTATCGATATATAATTGAGGACAGTTCTTTATTTGACTACGCTATTTTTATATTATCAAGCTTCTGAATGAAGATTAGTTTTAAACACTTGGGAAAAGAATGTAAAACTATCGATAGTATCGAGGATATGCTACTATCGATAGGCATCAAATATTTCAACATTACAGGCTTTAAAATGAATATCCTTACTCTACTATCGATAGGTATTAAATATTTCAGAATTTGAGGATTTCAAATTAACATCCTTAGGAAAAGATGTAAATCTGTCGATAGTATCAGTGCCATCAACAATCGAAAGTATCGAGTAGCGTCGTTATCGATAGCCTTGCAGCACTATTAGATACGCTGTAGAATGGCACTGGGTTCGATACGGTACAGTACGGTACGGTACGGTATAGTACGATAAGGTACAGTACAGTACGGTTCGGTTCGGTTCGGTTACGGTAGCTGCAGCTGATGATATATGTATAGTTATATGGCTATGGGTATTAATATATGAGAGCTGTAGCTTTGCTATGGCACAGTCGCCTTTAAGTAAGAGTTTTGACTAGTATAAACAAAATATTGTTTAAATGAGCTGCCACGCCCACTACGCTAACAACAAAACGAGCGGCGAGATCGTCGATTGGCCATGATTATTACCATACAATTCATGGCCAAATGCTGCACTTTGGATCTGCTTATGTTAAACTTGCAACTTGCAACACACACACACGCACACACACACACGCACACACACACACGCACACACATATACACATAGTATCTACTGGTATAGATCTGTTTGTATAACAGCCATAGAAGGCCCTAGCGCTGCGCATGCGTGTGCGACATGTGCGAGTGCGTGGAGTGCGGCGGTGGCACGTGCGGCACATGCGCGTGGTGCGCGTGTCCGCCGTAGGCCTGGGCGTGGGAAAGGGGCGAGGCCTGGCCGCCACTGTAGCCGGACTGCATGAGACTCTGCTCGAGGCTGTAGTGGGTGGGCGGCGCCTGGGGGTGTGCGAGATGAGCGTGCCCATGATGGCCGTAAATCAATTGTCTTACTTTGGAGTCCTCGTCGGCGATGTTGTAGCTCAGCTCCGTCTCCTCGAAGCCCGTCGCGGACATGCGCTGATCCCCGCCGCCAACGCTCGGCGGATCCGGCGAATTGAGGCACGTCTGTATGAGCTGCTTGCCCGCCTCCGACGTTATCATCGGCTGCAGCTTGCGCGTCGCAAATGTGTACACGTGGCCCGTCTCGCTGGCCACCAGCAGCATCACCTGGGTGCCAGTCAGCGTCGACAGCTCGTAGGCCTGCACAGAGAGAGGGGGCAAGAGAGAGAAGTGTGGTTAAAGTTGTGTTAACTACACGTATACGCTGCACCGCAGCTCAGTTTAGCTGAAAGCGGCACATAAATTTTCAAGTAAACTATGCGATTATTTTGCGGCGATAACAGACAACGCAAATGCTGCAACTTCCAAATTGTTAGAGACGGGCGCGTGCAACATATTTCTATAGAATATTGCAACATGCACAGTCAACGGTCTTTGGACGACGCCTTTTTCGTGCACCTGTCATCTTGCACCGTGTGAACACGAACTAATCTAGCGCGTAGTTTGACCGTTTCTATTCGGGGAAAGAAACAGAGAGAGATCTCATATGGTTGTTCTAAAATTTGACAAATTGGCAATGAGATTGTATAAAAGCCATTAAGCTAAGTGCCAACTAAATGTTATATTATTACGAGCAACAAAATTCAAAGATGTGCTAAAAACTAATTTGTTTCATAATGTTTTTATTATGAGTTCTACTTTTACTACAGAACATCTAGCCAAATAAACATTTCAACATTATTATAAGCTTTCTAATGAAAACATTTGAAACAAAACATGCAAAATTTATAGCCACACTTGTACTAAATGTTTCTTAAAGCTCTTTAGCAGAAACCATTTGTTTTTTCGGATAATACAAATATATTTAAATATTTTGTGCGCGAAATGAATTTATCAAATCTTTTTAGCACATCTTTCAACGTACGAACTTAAACGTTCACGATCTCACCATATAGGGCTTGATTTTCTAGTCGATAGAAACCATAAAATATTTCTTTGCACTTTACTTAATCGGGCAACATGCAAACGAAATTCAAACAAAATGTGGATCAGGAATTTGATGATATTTAAATAATTAAACGGAATATATTAATAACAATAAATGCATTATAAAATGTGTGATATCGTTTAGTATCTTAACTAATGTTTAGTTTAAATTTTAGCCTGATTTTCAACTGGCAATCATAAGGCACAGCACTTGGCAATACGGAAGGTTGGCTTCCTTTAATAAAAAGGATATTTTTAGCACATTTCTAAGGAACAGCAAAGATATAAGAAGTTAGAAAGTCTAGTTGCCAGACTCTGGGTCAACGTTTGCCCTTCCGTTTCGCGGCTCCCACGCGCCGTGTGCCAAATCTTGCGCTCATCTCTAAGCCGGATAGGCCAAGTTGGCTGCTTCGGGCCAGAGACGGTAGCTTAAGCTGCCTATCAACAGCTCGTAATTACTCGAAAGCGATAAAGTTTCTGTCTGGCAGGGGGTGGGGCTGGGGGAAGGGGTGGCAGGAGAGCAACAGTTAAGAGCTCAGCGCATAAATAACTCGCGCTGGCGAGCGAGCCAACAAAAATCGCGCACAAAACGCGCGCAAAACGCGCGCAGCAGAGCATTTATTAATATTAATGAAACTGTTGTACACATTGTTGTTGTTGTTGTTGTTGCGACTGAGACTGTTTGAGGCTGCAACAGAGGCGGCTGCTGTTGTTGTTGTCTGTTGCCTGGCTGCCAATTTTATGTGTAACATGTGTAAATGCAAACAATTGACACGGCCCGGGCCACTGAGTAGGTGTCGTTGTCTGCTCTGGGGGGCTGGGGATGAGGCTGTAGCTGAGGCTGAGGCTGAGGCTGAGGCTGGGCTAGGCAGGCAGTCAGCAGCCCCAACAATTCATGTCAATTTGAATTTCGAACACAAAGACAAAAGGACACGACACAGCAGGAGCAGGAGCAGGAGCAGGCGGCGGAGTGTTGCAGGTTGCAGCTACGAAAACGTTGACAGGACAAGCCCCAGAGACCGCAACGAGGCAGAGTCATTTGTTAGAAGGCGATTGTTGCTGCTTCAGCTGCTGCTGCTGCTGCTTCTGCTGCCTCTGCTGCTGCATGTGTTGCATGTGGCCAAAAGGC
This sequence comes from Hirtodrosophila confusa, assembly GCA_035043065.1. Taxonomy (NCBI): domain Eukaryota; kingdom Metazoa; phylum Arthropoda; class Insecta; order Diptera; family Drosophilidae; genus Hirtodrosophila; species Hirtodrosophila confusa. Next base: position 5,812,770 of record JAWNNI010000160.1, on the reverse strand, counting down.
GAGCCGACGCGGCAGCCAAACTGTCGGGCCAGGCAGCCTGGCAACCTCGAGCCTGTAGCCTGGAGCCTGTAGCCTGAAGCCCTGTGCCGGCTGCTGGCTTATCTGTGCACAATCTGCCGCTGTTTGGGATATCAATACGCTTCCGTGCTGGCCACAAGACGCAAACAATTCCCAAGCCAAGTTAAGTCAGGGCAAGCCAAGCCAAGCCAAGCGCTTGGCCCCCAGCTTGGCCTCAGGTCTCGCCTCGTGATTTCAATTTAACACCTTTTGGCGGCATTTGGCGGCCTGTGTCGGTGCCCCATTGTTGCAACGTTTTACATGGCAAAGGACAGACGGAGAGACAGCCACACACAAACACACACATGCACACGTGGTGTGTCTGCCACAGATGTTGCACGCGGCTTGAAGAAGCAACGCCACGGCCTACGCAATTAGGCCAGGCCTACAAATGAGATCATTGCGTTGACATTAGCTCACTTTTCACTTTTGGCCTTTTTCGGCGCAGCTGAGCGCCCACGCCAGCAGCAGCGAGCAGATTTTTGATTTTTTAGTGGCTTTTGCTAAATGCCCAAAATGGGAGGGAGAGTGGCAAGCACGGGGGCAAGCGGACAGGTTGCTTGAACTGTGTGGCGTCTGCCTGCCACTAAGCCGATCAAGTTCAATAACCGCAATTTGTAGCCAGGACTGTGTGTGTGCGAGTGTGCGTGTGTACGAGTGTGCGAGTGTGTGTGTGTAGCGCCAAGCGTACCCATTGTGTGCCTGTCAACTGTCCGCGTCGCGGACATCGATGAGGGCCACATCAAAGTCACTAAAAATATATAACAAAAGTTTTGTCCCTGTCAAGAGGCGCGCGCCTGTCATAAGTAGGGCCCCAAAGCAGCCCCAACAACAACAGGAGTAAGCAATACAACAATAACAACAACAAACAATAACAGGAGCAACCAACAAGCCAGCAAGAAACTTATGTCTCTGGGGTCAAATATTTTTGTTATACTCTCAAAGTGAAATCTGCGAAAATGTTGCGGATTTTTCGTGTAACTTGACAACAATCAAAAGGTTGAAATTATCCGAATTATAAGAATATTCGGATGCGAGTTTGGGATATTATAGATAGATGAAAGCCAAGCTAAGCTAAAGGTTATGAAAATTTGAAGACAATTCGAAAGTTTTAGTTTCTTATTGAAATATTTTATTTCATCATTAAACCAACTCACACTTTTTCGGTTTATACTTATGGCAAGATTTTGGGGAAGTAAATATATCTTGAAGAAGTATTTCTATTTTCACTTTTACAAATAAATTTGTATATAATTTACTAGCCTTTGATCTAGGATTTTACTCACTAGCTCAACGGCATTTAGGAAATCCGTAACATTTAAAGTTAAATTGACTTCCGAAAAATGTAGCCGAAAGTGGAAACCGGAACATGGCTGACAAATGTGAATTGAAATAAATAGTTAAATATTTTAATTAAAAACTACATTCCTACTATTTCAAATATCTAAAATCTAATGGATAAGCTAGCAGCGCATGTTGGATTAATATTTAACTGAAAATTTACTCCATCTAACCACATGATAGGGTAGACGATAAAGTTATCGTGAATATGAAAACTGAGACCTATTTGACAATCATTTCTATAAGAAATAGATGCAACGGAAACAAAGCTGTTTGAATTCAGGATAATCTTAGTTATTAGTTATGGATTAAATGATTCTCTTTTATAGTGGTACTACTCATGTGATTAATAAGCCTTTCGTATTATAAAACTAATAATCTATTTTTAATATATTCACAACAACATATTGGAACCGCACTTGTGAAATCAATACCGAGCTTACTTTTAGAGCTTCTGACACATTTCTTAAGCATAAAGTGCTTCCCATACAAATTTTTGTATATTTAAATAAACCAAACTAATATTAAATTAGGATCACTTTGATATTTTCTACAAACACGCAAGGGTATAAAATATTTCGAGCCAACTTTGAAGTTTTCCTTTTTCGATTTTAAGCAAAGTATTTCATAAGGTTTTTCTTGTTGTTGCTGTTGTTAAGATCGTGCTGAGATCGTGATTTAGCGCTGCTGCTGGCGATTTTTTCTACCTTTTTTTATTTTGATCGTAGCGACTTTGAGGCCAAGAAGTCTATTTAAAAATGTTAAGCATTTCATATGCGAGCCACGCGGCGCATTATGTAAGTTTGCGTGTGAAAATTGGTCATTTGATCAACAGGAAAAAAAAGAAGACCAAGAAGCAGGCAAGGGCAGTGGGAAAGGCAGTGACAAGGACAGTGGGAAAGACAGTGGTAGTTGCATATCCGCATGACAATGAGACCAAGCCAGCACGCAACTGCAACTGCAACTGCAACTGCGGCACAGGACAGAAATTGAGGATTGGTATAGGTATAGGTATTGCTATAGGATTGGGATTGGGATTGGGGATTGGGGATTGGATGCTCTTTGAATGCAATTGCGGGGCCGGCAAATTAACATTTTATGAAGCCGAAAACAAAGGGAAATTCGGTATCGGAATCGTGGCTACCGCGCTTACACAGCGCCGCCGCCGCCAAAGCGGCAACTGTGGGGGAGGGGTCTGTGCTCTCAGGTAGAGCACGATGGCAACACAACGATAAAGCACCAGAGGAGCACAGAACAATGCTAAGGAGGCGCAGGGAATTGATACCAAAGTGAATTGAGAATTCGGTAGCATTTATTAATTGCACATGCGCTCAAAACGTGAAACACACTCAGAGAATTCTTATTTCCAAAATTAGTTTTCGGTAAGAAAGAATTGCTCGAAAATTGGCTACCCAAAACAGAAGGAAAACAAATGTTGAAATATTTAAAACAAGGTCCACAAACTGATTCCAAATCCGTTTATAATTCTCAACTGGTTAAAGTGCGATTTTACTTAAATAGATTGTTGTACAAGATCGAAAATAGGAAAATGGTTAAATAACATTATAGATATACCTAGAAAGAAGTATTTTTATATGGTCAAGTTATCTATTTGTACAGCTCTATATATCATATATCATATATCATATATCACGCATATCAGTGACAATACAAGCAAGCAGATCTGCAGTACTGAAACCAATAATCATGGTTTACAGGAACATATGCATGTCCTTGATGTCCTTTGTTGATGCTGATCAATCATGTATATACTTTATAGGTCGGAAATACTTGTTACACACATTTGCACAGGTTTAGCATGCTCTTTTACCCATTTTGTGGGTACAGGGTGTAAGCATGCACCATTCTCATAGAGGCGCAATATACCACTCTCTATCATAATCTCGATATAATCTTATAGTATTTTAACCCTATTTTTTAAGAGGCACATTTCTTATTAGATCTGAAGGTCATACAAATTTTGTGCAGTGTGCTATGTGTTGGGGTGGGCAGGGGGAGTGGTGGGCGTGGGATCGTTACCTTCTTCATGATGCCCGTTTTGCGCTTGGAGAAGGTTGTGTATCGGCGCAGCTTGTTGTCAATGTACTCCATTTTGATTTTGACGCGCCCCTTTGTCTTCTTGCCATTGGCGGGCGGTGATTTCTTATTGGGCAGTGCATTGTAGCCGTCGACGCCGTCAACGTCGATGCCGGCGCTGGCGACGCTGCCAGCGGCGCAGCTGTCTAGGCCCTGCAGCGTCATGCCGCCGCCGCTCGAGCGATGATCTTCATAGCAGTCGCTGCCGCTGCGCTTTAGGCCGCGCGATTGTTGTTGCTGTTGCTGTTGCTGCTGCTGTTGTTGCTGTTGTTGTTGCTGGTGCTGTGGACTGTGCGTTTGGCTATTGCCCAGCGTCTGGCACTGTTGTTGTTGCTGCTGCTGCTGCTGTTGCTGCTGCGCTGCCGCCGCCGCTGCCGCTGGATTGGGACGCTGCATGGCAACGCCGACGCCGACGCCACCGCCGCCGCCCATGCTCTGCAGCAGGCCGCCGCTGGGCGGTCGAGCGCCAAGCGCTGCCACCGCCGGATTGCCATACATGTCGGCCTGATCGGCCAGACTCAAACCTATGCTACTCATGGAGTAGTTTAGGTTGTAGCGCGAGTCACCGCGCGTGGGATCCATTCTCAGGTAAAAGTTCTCCACCGTGGAGCCGTACAGTAAATCCAAGGCACCACGCGCGTCTATTATTGCCGCTGCGGCACACTTTTTAGATATTCGATTTTGGGTTTTGGCTTTACACAGTCGCACACAATCGCTGCTAGATTTTTAATTCCAAAAATAAACACAAAAAACACACAAGCACACACACACACGCACGCACACACAGACGGCGCGCTGTTGTTGTTGCCGCAGCCGCTGCCGTCAGCTGTTTTTGCGCTGCTTGCCGTTGGCGGCGCTGCAGTTAATTTCACAGGCGCCTTTGGTGCCTGCCCCGCAGCTTGTTTGCAATAGCAAACAATATGTTTAATAATTGTATTATTATTAACAATTAAATTGCGAATTTAATTTGCAGCACGCACGCACACACACACGCGGCGCAGGCACACAATAAAAAACTGACAAGTCGTGCTGCTAACTAACAGCGTCTTTAACAGTTGCTTTAACAGTCGCAGTGTTGCACAATGTTCGTGTGTGTGCGCGCGCAGTTTGAATTGTTTGCTATGCAAATGTTTTTATTTTATTTATTTTTTACTTTTAGTTAAAGTTGCAATTGATAAATTGATGAATTGCACATTTAATTTGTAACTGTTTTGCTGTCGTTGTTGTTGTTATTATATTTATTTGGCGTTGTTTGTATTGACTTATTTGTCGCGCTGCAGATGCTTGCCACTTGTTTTGGTCTTTTTTGCTTTATTTGCAGTTTTAATGTGGTACTGCCAAATTCGAAATGTAGCGAACTGCGCGTGTGTGTTGTTGTTGTTGTTGCTGCTGCTGCTGCCTATTGTTGTTGTTGTTGTTGTTGTGTGTATATATATGTTTTATTTTTTGGTGCGTCTGGCCGTCTCGAGCTAACTTTGCGATCGATTGTTGCCTTCGTTGTGCTTCAGATGGCGTGCAAATACCTAATAACAAAGCACGCGTATGGCAAGCGACGGCGCAGCGGCGTTCAATGTTTGCTCCAAACTTGGAGCATTTCAAGCCCACACAACCGGTTGCCCCCATGCCCGAGAGAGCCAAAGAGCGCGCCAGAGCGAGCGGGCGCGCTCTTTATTGCTGTGCCAAAGAGCGCGCATAGTATATAAGAGCCATTGGCTGTTGTTGTTGCGCAGCTTTATGGCTTAATTAATTAAGCTCATTTATAGGCAATGTATATAAGGCATGTGTGTGCCTGTGTGTGCGTGTGTGTGTTTGTGTATAGTTCGCTCGCTCTTGCAACACTGCTTATGCATAATTTACAACACTCATTTGTGCAAACATCTGCCATTTGCGTGCATTTGATTGGCTGCGCCGACGCATAGATCATTGGAGGCATTGGAGGCATTGGAGCTGCCAACTCCGCCCACTTGCGCCTTGTATCGTACCTCGTGCATCGTGCATCGTATCGCGTATCGCGTTGTTATCGTTGTTATCGACAGCGTTTTTATGTTTTCATTTTGTTGCTGTTGCGTGTTTGAGTTTTTAATTACATTGGCAGCCATTTTGTTGTTGTGCGTGTGCGTGTGCGCGTGCGTGTGCGTGTGCGTGTGCGTGTTTGCTTATCAGCGCTGATTAAGTTAATTTGTTATTTTGAGCAAACATCGAAGACGCATCTCAGTCCCCCTAGGCGCACAAAAAGCGATACACTTAAACTATGCCAGGAATTCAGCTGGCGAGGGCCAATATGGTCAGCAAATGCTCTAGAGGATTTGCGTGGTGGTGGCGGTGGCGTTGCTGCTGCTGCTGCTGTTGCAGTTGCTGCTGCCGCCACTTTCAGCTCGTCCCGAGTCTCGAGTATTTGCGCAATGTCCTTAAATAGCCGTTCGCAAGAAAACGCTGCACCAGCGCGCTGGCCACGTGCAGTGACTAACAGATACAGTCGAGCTGCCAAACAATCCATCCATCGATACAGTGGATAGTGGCCAGTGGCCAGCGGCCAGCAGCCAGCGGCCAGCGGCCAGTTATTGCTCCCAGTTGATAATCGACAGCAGCAGCAACATCGGGCACAACAGCAACATCGACGCATTCCTGGCTCGTTCCCCGCTGCAAATGGCAAACATTGCCTTTTCCAGACGGAGCACCAGCCTTGCTCGAAACTCTGGACTGCTGTTGTCGCCAGGTTGTCTCTTCCGCGGAATAGGAATAGTCCACAAGTCTACAAGTGCTGCCCCCTCCTGCCTGCCACTGCCCTGAGTCGACTGCATTTAATTAAAATCTGGCATCAAGAGTCGCAACTCAAACTGGACAACGTTCTACCTGCCTAGGCTGCCTAATGATTTAAATTAATCATAATGACTGTCAAAATAGAACGCTGCCCGGCTGCCTGGCTGGCTTCCCGCTCTATAAGGCTCGACCCCGCAGCGGGTGCACCAGCTCCGACTCCAGCTCCTTCGCCATCTCCGAGTCTAGCTCCGACTCTAGCTCCGACTCCGACTCCAGGCCAAAGCTTTAGCTGCAACTCCGTTGCCTCATCTGACATTTCATCATACTCACACGCTGGCCACAAGGTTCTCACAATTGTATAGATGTGCTCTGTGCAGCGCTTACTAATTGGTATTGACTGAGCATCCAGCCATGGGCGTAGACCAGGGGGATACAAGGAACTCCCTAGCATAGCAATACATTTGACTATTAACAGCGAAACTATAACACAGGACTATTAACAGAAATTTAACAGAGGAGCTACTACCGACTGTTAACAGCCAAAAAGCTGTAAATGTTCGACTTGAAGGTGGACGCGGAATAGAAAATACGAACAAGACTCCACCCGTCGGAAGAAAAGTGTTCTTGCCTTAGTCTCGACCGTCTCGGGATACTATCCCGACCGTCATAGTATCCCGCGGGTACCAAATGCCGGCTGAAGTCCTTCAAACTGAACAATTTTTTGTTTTTGTGCTTTATTTTTACCCATTTGCCCTCATTTTACGCCAATCACAATACACTTATAGTTTAGATCAACAAAATATCAAAAAAGCGGGGTACTAGAGAAATAATGAGTTTCGGGAGAAATTTCGGGACCATTGTGATATTTGGGGATGGTCCCGAGCACATAGCTTTTATTTCTAAGATCAAGCTATATTCAAGCTGACTCCAGCTAATTCTTGAATCCGCTGGGAACTTCTTGATTATCTGCTTCAGTGCAGCAACTTATTATCAGAGTGCAGCCACTTAACATTGCCTTAGCATCCTAACATTAGCATTAACATTTGTGCTGTTACCGCAATTACAGAGCATGCTTTTTGAACCCTTTCTGTTACCGCAATAACAGAGCATGCTTCTTGAACCCTTTATGTGTCTACGTCCCTGTTTGCAGCTGGCAGGAGCTGCTGCCTGCAGCTGGCTCCAGTCCGGCTGTATTTCTAACTGAACGTCAGCCAGTCTGGTCTGGAAGCCAACCTCATGCCTCCTTTCTCTTGTACACCGTCATCAGTTCGAATCTCAGCTGGGAACAACTTTTTGCTCCGTCTGCTGCGTGTTGCATTTTCCTAGGAATTTCTCAGCATTTCTAATACTTAATTATTTGTGCGCGTTTTGCCAGCGTTTTACGTGCGTTTATGCCAGCTATGGATGGATGGATGGATGGATGGAACAGTAGTTCTTTCTGCCCGCTGCTCCACTTATGCAATCCCAAAGTTCACCTTCAAAACTGCATTCATAGCATCTTTTTTGTTCAGTTTTAGATATATTGAACTATTATTTTTAGCTGCGACTGCCTATGCCGAAAATGTTTGTTCCATTTACGCTTCGAACATTTTTGATTTGCTGTTTGGCAGCCACTTTGCTTACACGGAATACTACAACCCGGCGTATTTATAGCTCTGCCAGGCAATTGCCCGTAAGCCAAAGTCTTTAAAATATATATTGTCTAAATATGTAAATTGCTTTCTTTGCTACACACTTGGTATATGTTTCTTATTTCTTCTACCATTTCTACGTTTAGAGAAGCATTTTATGTTTAACTGGAATCATACTTGGAATTGGGATTTTCTAATACCTTATGTCTTGAATTAACATATAGTTATAGCTATAAAATAAACATAATCATATATATCAAGTTTGCACAATGCAAGATGGGAAAAAGTCCAATATTTTGTTAATGGTTTTCAAATTGTTTTGATTTTCTCAACCTTAATATTTCCGATAGAGCAAAAAGTATTGTTTCTTAATTTTTACGGACTACATTGATACTAACTTGAAACTTTATAAAACAACTTATCGATTTCAAGAAACTAGCCAAATAAATGCTTATTTTACCTAGAAAACAAACTGATGTAATTGATCTAGGTCGCATTCTAGTTAACCCTCACGCAAAATCACTTATTAGAATCGGGAGATAACTTTCGAGTACTTCAAGCACATTTTAATAATGTCCTAAGACATAATTTGCTTATTCAAAATTGAGAGTCAATATAATGAGCTACTTTAGAACAATCTTCGTGACTAACCAAATTAACTATGATAACAATATTTTAATATTTTAATCAGAGTTTCAACACTTCTTTGTTCTTAAGAATATACCCATTTAGAGACTTCATTGTCTTTGGAATTAATAACAAGTTATTGAATACTTTATCTCATTTAAGAATATGCCATCAATCCTTGTAATTACTAACAAGTTGAATACTTTATCTCATTTAAGAATATGCCATCACCAACTTACCCAGCAACAAAAATATATATCTAGAATTAATTATTTTCTTAAATTAAGCAACATCCTAACATTTAATCTAAATACTCGAATTCAAATTAATGCTAAGTAAAACTTTATAGAAATATCACCTGTAAATAATCATATCTAACATATATTCTTTATTATACTTAGGTTTGCCATAGTTTAAACTAAGCCAACCTATTAATTATTGAATTAAAGAAGAGAATTTGCCGAAATGAACTTACGAGAACCTGAAATTGTGAGAGTTTTCTCTTTGGTGACATTGGAATCGACATTAAATTGTATTATAATTCTCAAATAAATGAATACAACATTTGACAGTAAATGAATCTTTTACTTAATAACCTTATTACACCAAAATTGCCTTCTAAAAAATATTATAAGATATTTAAAAAATGTAAATAATATAAATATGACTATTTCTTGGCGAAAAACAAACAGAATGCAGTAAATCGAAGAAAAAGTTGCTTCTAGCGAAGTTAAATATGTTTAAGACTAACATTTATAGCTGTTAAAAATCTTCGTTAAAAGGAAATTCGGCCTAGAAAGATTAAAACACACATAAATTGAATTGAGACTCGGGGGAAAGATGAATTCGATAAAGAAATTGTGTAAGCTCAGATATTGTGTTGCAGTTCACTCAAGCCGAGTTGCATTTAAATGAAATCAGTTGCACTGCGAGTAAATCAACAGGTCGGGCTCGAGCAGCTTGCAACATGCAAGGGGGCAAGGAGCAGTTGGATTGCATCTAATCGACTTTCAAATGCGAACGGACTGCGGGATGAGCTCCAGGCCAGGACAAGACAACTCCGAGAGCAGCGCTCAGGTGTCTAATTGGGCGCTGGGGGTGACAATGAACCACTTAAGCGCTGCCTGGGCTGACCGGTTGCACAGTGGCAAGTTGCACGTAGCACGTTGCAAGCTGGCCAACGCCAACGCGATTCCAAAGTCAAAATCAAAGTCAAAACTTGTACCAATTGCCAATTGGTAAAGGTAAACTCGCTGAGGCAGCTCATGAATAACACATAAGCTGCAGGATTGGGATTGGGTTCGGGCCTGAGTCTGAGTCTGAGTCTGGGTCTGGGTCTGGGTCTCGGTACGGAATTGGGATTGGGATCGGCATTGGAATCAGTTTTCAGCTCTTTGTCAGACGCGTCTGTCTCGCGCTCTCAGTATGCGTTACAATTTAAATAAAATGAGCCAAACAAAAGGAAAAGGGTTTTCTTTGGGGCTCCAACTCTTTGACTGCGTCTGTGTCTGTGTCTGTGCCTGTGACTGTCACTGTGACTGTGACTGGGGGCCGTATTATTGTTGCCATTTACCGTTGGGCTGCTTTTACAGGAAACAAAAGCACCGCTACAATCATAAAACGATTAACAGGTCGTGACCATTTCACCTGATTACCTGTACAGGCCCTAAACTGATTAGCATGCACTTGCCGTTGGCCCCCAGGATGGTGAGAAAGGGCGGAACGGGGCTACAGCTGAGTTGGGCCAATTGACAAGTGCAACGGAAGTTCAGCTCCCTCCCCCGCTCTTCCGACTGACCAGTTAGAACTTCCTTTAGCATTTTAAGTAGTCAATTATTCGAATGTTATAATAAATGTGAGTAGGTGTGTGGCAGTGTATATGTGTGTTTGTGGCACGCATGTGTTGTGCGTGCTTTGCATGCCACTTGGCTAATGATAACGATAACGCAATTCTCAACCCTTCATTGCCCCGCTCGTTCCCCCTCTTCCTCCTCCCTCATCTCACCCCACTGCTTTTGGCCGACTGACGTCAGTTGCGGTTTCGGCTGGTTGGCTACAAATTAGAACAGAATTATCCCACGCATCTCGGATAATGTACGCGAAATGCTTGATCGATTGCCAGTGATCGATAGTTGTTGTTGTTTCTGTTGCCGTTGCTGCTGTTGTTGTTGTTGTTGCAACTGTTTGCTGAGCAAAAACTGACAACAACTGCAGACGACAACGACAACGTCGATCGTCAGGACAGAAGACAGCGACAGGCCACAAGGCAGTCGCGATCAGCCAGCGCTGCCAACTCAGCCTTTTTCCAATCTATACTTTGGTATATTCCTCAATAAACCAGATTGAAATACATGTTCTTATAATCTTTAATTCGGACAGGAGCAACAATACCATTTGGTGTTTCAGGTGCGTCAAAACTATTCAGACTTCATTCCAACATATCTTTATCAGGATATGTCAAGGATTACCATCTACAGATGGTTTTTGTCTCCAAGATCAATTCATTTTGGCTAAGCTCTTCATGGGGTAAACAGTTTTTCCCCTCCTTTTTCATGTCTTTAATAGTTATAATTTTGATCAATAGATATACATATATACTTAGGCAGAGAAGGCTTTAAGTTCTGAACTTCTTATTGTATTGATAAATACACATATTTATTTTACTGTGAATTAATGAAATAAAATGTTGGCTGAGGATTTCATTTTATTGCTAGTTCTTCATACTATTGTCGAAATTTGGAAGTAAAGTTTCTTCGTATTCATAGTAAATGTTCTTCCTAGATTTGCAACCCCCTTAACTTTGTCAAAACTGATCCGATTCTTTTGCGGAATATCTTTGTGGACAAGGTTTATCATGTATATTTATTTGTCATTTAAGATTTAACTATATCAAAATTTAAATTTCTTCCGGCTAACTTAATTGTCAAGTTAATAAACTATTTGATTTGCAGAATTTCAAACCTCAGAGTTAATGCTCTCTCTTACTATATTTCATACCTGAAATTGTCACCGATGTCATCTGAATACTTAGAGAGTAGTCGAAACTGATTCAAGCGGCTACACTTATGTTTCTGGTTTATTGTCCTGATAAACTCCGCTGTTTAAATATACTTCCTTTTCACTCACAGTTTGTGGGAACCTAGGAAACAGCTCTTTCATTTGTAGGCTGTAAAAGCTAGCTAATTTCAGCTGTTTCTTGAACGTTTTCATTTTGGCTGCTTAAAAATGGCCAACACTGCGGGCAGCAGTCACAGAAGGAGGAGAATCGTCGATCGCGCAACAAATTTCAGCGCGTAGAACGGTAACTTATTTTTTTCCACTTATTGTCAAGCCATGGAACTGAGGCTGAATCTGAAGCTGTAGCTGGAGCTGGAGCTGGAGCTGGAGCTGGAGCTCGAGCTGGAGCTGTGCGATGTCTCCAGCCTGGCTGTGATAAAATGTGCGTAAGTGATCAGTGGAAGACGTCGCAGACGACTCCAAGAGTCGGGGTTAAAATTCTTTGAGTTTTTTGTTGTATTTTGTGATTTTGTTGCTGTTGTTGTTGTTGTTGTTGTTTGCCAGTAGCCAGCAACTCGGCACTCGGCACTCGGCAGCATTTTAAAATTACAAGTATGTAATTTTACTGAAATCAAGCGCTCATATGAAAATTCCACAGCAGAGCTGTCGATCGGATCGTACGATCGATCGCTGCAATTGCGCTCGATTTTTAATTTGTGCTGCACTTTGCCTCAAATCAGAGCAAAGCCAGCGAGATTGCGACTGGGAATGGGGCTGAGATACCGTGGCCACTGTCTACTGTCTACTGTCCACTGTTGGCGACCTTATCGCGCCCACTGTGCGCACACAAAATGTCATTCTGTGCACGTCGCTACACAAGGCATCCCAATCAGTCGTAGGCACTCTATGGCGTTTCAGGTAAGGCACAGCAGAGGCAACCTCTGGATCTCTGGATCCAGGCAGCCTTCCTGGCTGCATGGCTGGCTGCTTGGCTGGCTGGCAGCTCGTCATCATTATCTCTGCGCTGCCAACATCACAAATAATATGAAAAAAAAACACAAAAACAAAAACAATTGCTCCAAGCAGACAGGCAGACAGACAGCTCCACGTCCAGCTCCAGATCGAAGCTGCAAATAAACTATTTCAATCAATGCGTTTGTCCCCGGATCAGTTGGTTGCCCTGAGGCTCGTTCGCCGATCGATCGCATGCCAAAGGTATTTGTAGTTTCGGCTTTTTGGGGCTCCTTTCGTTGGCCTGAGTTGTGGCTCACACTTTTCAAACACGCCATCTAGTTGAGCTGAACCTAGCTAGGGACTAAGTGTAACTTTTCCAAATATAAGTAGTACTTATGTTATAATACTCAAACATGTGATATGTTTGTGGTTGGTTTACCCATTAAATTCTTTTGAATACCTTAAAGAGCCTGTAATTCCGCCGGTCGCGACAAAGCTTCTGGGTTTTTTAAGAATTGTTGGGCTTAGTAACATCGCTTGGCGTAAAATCCTGCTGATACCGAATTTTCCGGAAGAGAACAGAAAGGCAGAAACAAATTATGGTCAACTTTCACAGATACTTGCCAGTGTAGGTGCAAACAAGTTTTATTGAATTATATTAACTTTGGCTGGAACAGGCAGAATTGTTCAAAAAACCTCCGGATAACGTTTCTTAAAAACTGCGTGATAGGAACTGAATATAAATATTAAGCCACGATTATGAGAGGATCTTTAAAAGAATGAAAGCAATCCATTGAATTTTGTTGGCATAAATTACAAAATTGGTTTTAGTATGCGTTAGTGTTAAAATATTAGTACATTTATTGACAAAAATCTAATTGCAATATAAGCTTTTGAGCTCTATTCAATATTTACGAGTGTATTTTTTAATTACATCTGACAAATTTCTATCAACGTTTAAAGGGTTGTATGCTTCTTTCTTAAATAAATACTATTCGATTTTTTAAGTTTAAAAAGTTTATTGCACGTACATATAGTATGTATATATTATCTATTTTAATTTATTTTTTGTATTTTTGCTTGAATGTTAACTCAATAAATATAATATAATTTTCTTTTGAGCTTCTAATATGGGACTGTAGAAAGTGCAAACATTCAAAATACCACTATTTCAGTTTACTTTTTTCAATATAATAATAATTAATTATAATAATTAAATATTCTCACAATTTTTTCAAAGCAGTAGACATTTGAATTTCGCGCCAAGTACTTTCGAACAAGCAGTGCAATAACTGCTTACATTTGAACTGATTTTAATAAAACAATGAACAACAGATGGCTCTAGCATGCACAAAGCAGTAAATGCACTGCTTGTAAGGCAAGTGTGACACAAGCAGTGCACTCATTTGGCGCGCATTCAAAACTCGACTTAAATAATATTTATGAATAACAGTTAACGGTTTTATTTGATTACATATCAAAAAATATAAGCAAGCATCGAATGTCTTAGCGATTTTGAAAGCAAAATCGTAACCGTATAATTAAATCAAAAATTTATTGTTCTATTTTTTTAATTTTCAGCCAAAAAGCCTTCGATTTCGTATATTAATTGCAATATTTTCGCTACACAATTATATATACAGAGGTGGTCAATGGAATTTACATAACGAGCATTTTCAAACATATATATTTGTTGTTGCTGGAAATAAGTTGCCTAAAATATTGAGAACAACAAAAAAAGGCTTGAGAAATGTTTGAAAATGCTCGTTGAGTAAATACTTTTGGCTATCTCTGTATTCGTAATCGGATTTAGAAAGGTATATATAGGAATGGTGTCTAAATGTGTTTTCTAAAACGTAAACAATTGAATATTTTGATAATTTCTACTTAACTGCAGAGTATTTAACACCATTTAATGGCAAAGTTCGTCGAACTTTTGAGCAGAGTTTTGTTCTTTTTGCATTTGCAGCGCTGCTTCCACAGAAGGCAGCTGCTTTATGGCTCCGGCTCCACCTGATGACGATGAATTTTTACTGCTGATTCTACGGGATTATACAATGAAAGTTGGTTTACTGGGCGCTCGGTTCGGCGAAAAGTTTTCGCTGCTGCCGAACAAAAATCAAATCGAAACAATTTTCAATCGAAAGTCGTCGAGTTGCAGTGCCGTGAGAATTTTGACAGCTCCAGTTATGCGATATACCCCTCGAACCCATATGAACGCCCGATCGGGTTCAATGCGACGAGTTCCAATTTAAGGAAGTAACCGGCGACCACCTTATCGGTGACTAACAGACCCAAAAAAAACCCACCCAAGCAACAAAAGAAGCACAGAAGTTGCCTAGACAGCTGGAAATCAGATAGAGTTGAGTAGAGTTAGTCAGTGCTCGACTGGCAAATACTCTGTAAAGTTACTCTACACTGTTAAATTTCATGAACTGTTGCCTAAGTTGCCTAAACAGCTGAAAATATACACAGAGTGCAGTAGTCTTAGAGTCGACTGACAGATACTCTGTAAAGCTGCATTTTTCATTATAATTGCTTTATAAAGTGATCTATTGCCTAAGTCACTTGGAATATCTGAAAATAATATGGAGTCAGAGGATGCTCGACTTGCAATTACCCTGTAAGACAAGGGATGGCATTATAATTGTTTCATTTAATGTACTAAGTTATAACTTAGAACAGCTGAAAAGAACATAGAATGCAGCACTTGAGTATCGGGGAGTGTTTAACTGGTAGATACCCTATAAAATGGGGAATATATATTTGTATTTGCTTATTGAAACAAATAACTGTCAAATTGTTGATATTACGATGTTAAAATATCTATTTTTATAGTCAGCCATCATTTTATACCCTAGCATTAGCATCAATAGCCGAGTTGATATAGCGATGTCCATCTGTTCTATACAAACTAGTCTCTCTTTAAAGCTATCATAATGAAACTTGGCACAGATCCTTCTTTTTGCTGCAGGCAGTACATATGTTAAAACCGACTGGATCGCACCACTATAACATATTGCTGTCATAGGAACAATCGGTTGAAAACTATGTTTTTGTATGAAAAACTTTTTTTTCTTATAAAGATATCCTCACCAAACTCACTTAAACCGAGTCTTTAGAGAATCTATACAATCTGACAAAATTTGGTCAAAATCAGACCACTATATCACATAGTTGCCATAGGATCGAATGAAAAATGAGATTTTGTATGAAAATCTTTTTGTTTATATAAATATTACATCCTAACTAAGCGAGAGTTTTATTACTCTTTAAATAGTATCCTATGTATATTTCATTAAAATCAGACCCATAGCTCCCATAGGAGCAATCAGATGAAAATTGAGTTGTGATAAAAAACATTGCTCTTAGGGTATATAGTTTCTTCACTACGAAGATAGCCGTTCTTGCTTTTATTTTAATAACAAGAAATTTAATAATATAGTTCTACAAATATCTATGTAAAAATTAAGTATCTCTCAAGCCCTGTTTTTCCTGAATATTATGCTGATGCGGAAGGTTTAAGGTTTCGTTGAGGAAATACAATTTGAATGTAACATAATCGGTTCATATTTTGTTTATTTTCTTAACAATTGCTTTTATAGGTTTCGGTTTCTTATTATTGACATAGGAACTAGTATTTCAATATATAATTATAATTAAGTGCAGAAAGTTTAGCTGTAAATACCTAAAAAGATACAATTACACTTTAAGCCCTTAACGCTACCAGTTAAGTGTATTTTGGCCATGTTTATGAGCACAAATCGCTGTCTGATTTTGGCCTGTGTCAGCCAAGTCAACTGTGCTTTGGCCGAGTGCAACGAACGCTCAATTTAAGTATTATTATTATTAAGTATTTGTTGTTCTTTCCTCTCTCTCTCTCTCTGGTATTTGTTGTTGTTTTAGCGTGCACGCGTTTTGGTTTATTATATATATTTTGTTGTTGTTGTTGTTGTTGTTGTTCTCTTATCTGTCATTTGCCAAAAACGAAACCATAATAATAACATTTATTGTTTAGCATTGTTGGGAGGTGGGGTGGTGGGTGGGTGGGTTGTTTGGTCTGCTGTTGTTGGTAGTAAATAGTTGGTTGCCTCAGCAGCGCTTTGTTATGCTAATATGCGTAATTTACGCTGCTGATAAGCACTTATCAATTGGCTGACAATTGGCAAATGGGCATTTCTCAATACATTACACAAAGGTGGGTGTAGCTGCAACCTTATTTGCAATACGCACAAGGAAATGATCTGAACTTGCACAATCTGTGCATGCAGTCATCGATATCGATATCTCTGATTCCGATATCTCCTGCAAGCGGCCGTTCGCTGCCTTTGCACCGTGTGCTGCAATCAATGATTTGACTGATAAGCTCGCCAGCAAAGCTCGCTTATCGTGCAGTGTGCAGCGTCTGCCTGTGAGTAACTGCTTGAGTGTAAGCAAACGGTAAAGATGCACACCTTAAAAAAGGCACACACAACTTGACCTAAATAGGCACTTTGAGAGCGCGAGGGTGAGTCTTCGCGCTCTCTCTCTCTCTCGCACACACTGCCACAAATCGCTGCATTTAATATTGAAATCAACAAAGCTACGAAGCGTGCTAATTTTTATGAATTTCATAACAACATTTAATATAAATAAGACGCAAAAGACAACAACAACATCAACATTAAGCTGCATATTACGTGAAAGCTCCTGCTTAAGCTCTCGAATGCGCTCACGCTCTCTTGCGCTCAGTCACGCATGCGCAGAGCATAACAACAACAAACTTAGAGCGCTCAACTTTGTTTTCTTCTAAGCAGCGGGCAGCTCGAACACAAATCAAAGTGCGCAAGGCGCTAGCTAGGTGGGTGGTGTGTGGGGGGAGCATGGTGCAGGGCGCGGAGCGCGGGTAGGTGTTTAGGAAAATGACGCTGCGTATGCGTTGCCGGCTATGATGCGGGCGTGGTTGTTGTTGGTGTTGGTGCTGCGCCTCCCCTCGCTCTTCTCCAAAAAGCAAACGAAAATGAAAGCGAGCGAAGACAAAGTCGCAGTCGTTTCGGCAGCAGCGATGTCGGCGTCGTCGGCAGCGTCGTAATTTAGCTTTTGACTTGCCTTTTCGCTGCATGTGTGTGTGTGCGGGTCTCTGGCAGTCTGCGCTGCGTGACGTCACGAGCTTTTTAAAGCCAAATTGCTATGTCATTTGTACAGAAGGATGATAATCTAGTGATCGAGTGCTTAGAGCGAGTAATAAACTAAATAAGATATGAATCAATTAGAGTATTTATGTACATATGTAAATATATTGTTGCAGATTCATGTTTTCACTCCATGTACCCATAAAGTTTGTTTCCGATTTCAGATATTGTATGTCCTACGTTCTACAGCAACAATTTTGCAGATATAGCTTTCGGAGTTTCGTAGTCGGGTGTACTTGACTCGAGCATTGTTACTTGTTTTAAAATGTAATTTTCATCACATTAGCTTAGTAAATAATCTATTATTTTAGCTAATTTTTTAATGCACATATGTACATATATGTATTTATGTATGTATCTCTAAATATTTGTGTTTTAATATAAATCTCACATTTTATTTGTGTGATAGACTTGAACATTCTATTCTAACTCATTACTCTGTTATTATCACAATTTTTAACACAGCACTTTGACTTTGTTCCCCAGCCAAAGCTAAGAGCAACACCAACAACTTGCATGCTAAGTAAACTGCCTTGCAGTGGTCGGGCCAAACTTTTTGTTGCTGTTGTTGTTGTTGTTGTTGTTGTTGCTACTGTTGTTTTTGGCGTTTCGTTGAGAGTAAAAGTGATTGGGAAAAACTTTTGCTTTTGCTGTCGATCGCTCGCTTGCTTGGGCTCTCAATTTGTGTGCTCTTTCTCGCTCGCTCTTTCTCTGCCGCTCTGTCGCTCTGTTGCGCTTTGGCCTGACCAACATCCACAGGTAGTTGCTGTAAAAGCAGCGCAGTTGGCGTCGCAGACGACGAATTCATTTTGGGGCTTTTATGGCGCTTTGGCTCTCTTTGTGTGCGTGTGTGTGTGTGTGTGCTTGTGTTGCTTCTTGCTGTTGCCGTTTGGTTAATGTTGTTGTTGTTTTCATTTTTCGGCGCGCCACTGCTACGGCAGTTGGCGTCGCCGCTGCGTTTGCGTCTCATTTTCTTTGCGCTGCCTGCTGCTGCTGCGCTAAAGACTTTTGTCACAGTTACAATTTACCAATTGTAAGCAGCGGACGCGAACGCGCAGCAAACAGAAAGCTCGAAGCTCGCTTAGCTAAAAGCGCCAACCGCATAACGGTTCTTCAGGAATAGCCTTCTAATACAAAGCGTGCGCGTCAGCGTCAACGTCAGCGTCTACGTCAGCGTCGGCGTCAGCGTTGACGACTTGTAAATAAAGAAATACTCGCATATAAAATCTGTTGCATCATTGCTGAAACACTTCAGTCGTTGAATCGCGTGCGTGGAGGCAACACTTTCCGCGACAACAACAACAACAATAACAAACCGTGCAACAACAACAACAACAACGCTAGAAGCAGTGCGCGCAGCTGCAGCGAC
Organism: Hirtodrosophila confusa; assembly: GCA_035043065.1. Classification (NCBI taxonomy): domain Eukaryota; kingdom Metazoa; phylum Arthropoda; class Insecta; order Diptera; family Drosophilidae; genus Hirtodrosophila; species Hirtodrosophila confusa. The sequence goes on along the minus strand of JAWNNI010000160.1, from coordinate 5,793,766 downwards.
AACTTTAAACAGCTTCTAAAAAAAATAAGAAAAAAATTGTGCTTAAAAAAACTGAAGAAATGTTTTTAAAAAATAATACAAAAATGTGTGCAGTTTCAAAATAATAAATAATGTGTTTAAAATAATATTGAAATTAAAAAAAGTCGCCTTTACCAAGCGCAGTTCAAAATTGTCTTAAAAAGTTTCCAAGATTGTTGCAAACATTTCCAAAGAACAGTTTACCTCAACAAAACAAGAAAAGGCGCTAAAAATGCGAAGCGCCTAAGCAAAACACAGAGTTTTCAAAAGCCACCCCAAAAACGCCCACTTAAAAGCTCAAATCCAACAAACAAAAAGGCATCAAAATTTTACCCTCATTCGCCCAACTCAAAATGCTGAACATGGAATCGCCTCAGATGTACGCGGATGCGGTGCAGACGCTGGCGCAGCTCGATCTGAAGAAGCAGCCGCAGGCGTTGCCGCTGCCGCAGCAGGCGACAATTGGCCAAATAACGCTGACGGCGATGTCCAGTGCACAGCAGCAGCAGCAGCAGCAGCAACAGCAGCAACAGCAGCAGCAGCAGCAGCAACAGGTCACAACTGATGCCAACAACAACAATGCAACAGTGCAGGATGCGGCGCTGCTGGTCAAGCAGCACGCCATGCAGCAGATGCAGCTCAACAACAACAACAATAACAACACTAACAACAACAACAACAACAACTTGCTGCAAAAGCAAATGTTGCAACAATACAGCACACAAACGGACCTGGACGAGCTGACCACACAGGAGATAACGTTGGATCTGCAGCATCTGATAGACGATCAGTTCCGGGATACGGAAACGCTGGGCATCTTCAGCGATATGGTGACCAGCCCGGGCGGACTCTCTGCCACGCTGCCGCCGAGCGGCATGGTGAGCGCCGCTGCCAAGGTGCTGCAGCAGCAGCAGCAAACGCTGGCCAATGCACGCCAGCAGCAGCATTCATATGGACGCGCCGCGCTGGCCTACATGCCACAGGCGGTCCACTCGAATGCCACCTACAACAATCACTCGAGCGACGAGAACAGCTCCGTCGGCAGCGACTCGAGCAGCACCATCAAGGAGGAGCCCATTGATCCGGACTATCGCAGGCATTTGCAGGAGTCCGTGGGCAGCCAGGCGGCGGCGGCGTTCATCAACAACAGCAACGGGCTCTACAATGCCTATCAGAGCAACAACAGCAGCAGCAACAACAGCAGCAACAACAGCAACGGCAACAACTCCACCAACTCCGCACAGTTCACCAATCTGACCACGGCAAATGTGCTGGCCCATCACAGTCTGCCCCACCTGACGGCGAACGCACAGCAGCTGCTGAAGCAGCACAGCAAGCTGCAACAGTCACAGCAGCAGCAGCAGCAGCACGCACAGCAGCAGCACGCACACCAGCAGCATCGCAAGCACAGCAACAAGCATGTGGACAAGGGCACCGAGGAGTATCGCAGGCGGCGGGAACGTAATAATATTGCGGTGCGCAAGAGCCGGGAGAAGGCAAAAGTGCGCTCCAAGGAGGTGGAAGAGCGCGTCAAGTCGCTGCTCAAAGAGAAGGATGCGCTTTTGCGCCAGCTGAGCGAGATGACCAATGAGCTTTCGCTGCATAAACAAATCTATATGCAGCTGATGAATCATACCAATCCCGAAGTGAGTCGCGTCTGTCGGAGCTTTCTCAATACGAACGAACATGCGCTGTAGCTGTAGCTGTGACTGACTGAGAGAGTGAGAGTGTGTGAGAGAGTGTAAATGAGCGTTTGAGTGCGTTTGAGTGTGTGTTTGAGTGACTGATTCAATTAAAGCTGTGTGGGTAGCCTATAAGTTAAGAGTGTTAAAGTTAAAGTTAAAGTTGGATGCAAAATAAATTGAACTAGTTCAGCTAAATCTGTATATAGACAGCAAAAATATATATGTATGTATATAAGACTGGATTCTGGATGCTGAAGTTTCTCAGGATATCAAATTCCTGCCTAAATCCAGTCTGAAACTAGTTTGAAGTTTTGTTGACTTTTGCAAAGATCTTGAACATGTTCTAGCCTAAGTCCTAATTTGCTAACTTCTTTTATTCCTTCTACTTCTTCTAAGCTACTTCTATACCTCTCTATACCTAAGCTGCCTCCTGGCATCCTTCAGTTTGTACATTTTTTGGCTGGGCGTTTCTTATATTTTCTTAATTTTCTTAATTTTCTTAATTTCCTTTAATTTCCTCATTTTGTTATTATTGCTTCTTATTTTGTACTTAATTTTAGTGAATTGTAAAATACTTTTGCACATTTTGATACAAATTATATAACATAGTATGCATAAGTTAAGCCAAAGAAAAAAATGTTAAAATATTTATGAAAGAACTACATACATACATATATGTGTGTATGTATGTATGTATATGTACGAGTATGTAAGTATATTGTATAAATAATGCAAGCAGGAAAGAAAACATAAAATACAAAAACAAAAACAACCACAAAAAACTATTTATGTTAATCTATTTAAATATACTTACTTATATACTTGTAACAATAATAACAACAACAAATACAACAAATACAACAACAACACTGGTGTGCAGCTCGCGCTATGCTTCTGATTGCCCCTGCCACGCCCCGCTTTAGTTGTCTACCAATAAATCAACAACAGCAACAACAAATCTTTAGCAAATCTTTAGCTTTAAGCTTAACAATATAAACAATTTCAACTGCTTTTTGTCGCACAGGAATAGAGAAAAGCCCAAAATAAATAAATAATATACAAAACATAATTATTGTTACCTAGCTAATTTAATGAGAATGCATACAAATACTACATTACAACAACAACAACAACAACAAATACCGAAAAATATGTAAAAAAAAAAGAAACGCATGAAATAATATAATATAAAACAGATAATTGCTTCTAAGCGTAGTAGATGAAAATGCTATTAATTTGTAAGGCCAACGCAATGTTCTCATTTTAATTTATAAATTAAACAAAAAGAAACAAAACACACTGTAAAGCAAATATAAATAAATTTTAATAAAATTTGTATAGAAAAGGAAAACAAACTTTAACTTTTTAACTATTTTAATTGTGGTTTTTTCAGGAATTTCTAAGGTTTGAACTTCTAGAAAATGGAAAATTTAATATTATTATTTTGCATTTGAAATATTATTAATTTGATGAAATTTGTCTTAAAGGTTTATTACAGGAGACTTAAGGAAAATTTTAGGGAAAATATTGTGGATAAGTTAGGCTCAATAATTTGATTTTACATTCTGAAGAATGCAAGGAAGAAAAGAGATTTTGATTTTGAATTGACATAGTGTACTAAAGATAAAGTCATAAGTTGTATATCAAAGTATGGATAGTACATACATATATCATGAGAAATAAGTATAAGAGAAATAATAATAAAGTTAGATTTGCCATGTACAATACTTTAGTCTCTATTAATCTAGTGTCCAAATTTCAAGTCGATCGGATAATAAACACGGAAGTTATTCACGAAAGAATATTCAGTGATGCAGCGAGAGGGGGAAGAAGAAGCACAGCCACCATTTAAAATGCCTCGCTTGCGCTGTCGCTTTTGCCGCCTGTGTGTGAGCATCTTTGTATGTGTGTGTGTATGTGTAAGTGTACGTAGATGTGATTGGATGTTTTAGACCTGTGTACAGGGAGTTTCGTAGTCGGGTATACTCGACTATAGCATTCTTACTTGTTTTTTCTAATTTTCAGAAATATTTTCTATTTTTAAGAAATATATTTCTTAATTTTAGAAACTCAAACTCTAATATTTAGAATTGAAGACCTTAGTTTTAGAAAAAGGAAATGGTATTTAGAAAATCAACTTTCTGAAAAAGTATGGCGATTTTCTGAAATCTAGGGCATTTTTCCGAGTGTATGTTAGCCATTAGATATAGTACTCCAAGTTTGATAAAATTCGCTGAACTTCTATATAGAATTCTAAGCGCAGAGAGGCCAATTTTGTGTTACATATTTCGTGGCAAAATGAAAATACCCGCTGCAAGGGTATTAAAAGCTGTAAGTGATTATCAAACGTGGCAGACGAGATTAGCCTTTCTTCTTTCGTTGGGAGCTACCTTTGTAGTGTTTCAAGTTAACGAGTATGTGCCACAAATTAGCCGCTACAATTGGGCGGCGGCTGTGGCTATCTAGATGAAAAGCGTTGCCAAAAAATGCTGCATCAAATGTCTGCCATATTTAGGCGGCAAGCATAAAAGATGCAACTAGGGGCTGGCCCCGGTCTGTTGGGGTCTGGTTGGGTCTCTGGCTGCCCGTCTGCCGATGGGACGGCGATAGCGACAGGGCAATGTATGGCCTGCCAGGCGCGACAAGCTGCCCAGGGCGACAGGGTGACAGGGTGACAGGGCGACAGTGCGGCACGGATGGGGGGAGGTCTCTCTTTGCTTTCGGGGGCACGTGTGTGTGCTCGGCCCAAGAGACCCCCAGACAATTGCAAAGACGGCGTCGTTGGCGCGTTGACACAATTTGACAGTAAGACAAACCCGAAACGAAAAGCAAATTTATAAACGACAAGCACAAAATTAATGCAACTAAAAAGACAAATTAACGCGCAGAGAAAGCCAAACAGCAGCACCAGCAACAGCAACAACAGCAACAACAACAACAGCAGCAACAACAACAACAACTGCAGTGCACTGCGGCCCCGGGCAGATAATCACTTAAAAAGTTTTGGGCTAAGCCCTTTTTGGAGACCTGAGGCGGCCTAAAGAGAATTATAAACAAAATACAACTTTCATTTGAGCTGCGTGCGTACAATTTGTCTAGGCGCACTCCTCTCCTCTTTACTCCTCTCCTCTCGCCAGCTCTTAAAGGGCTGCATTGTTGGCCACTTTGATTGATGACAGCTAATTGCAGCCTCCGATTGCGGCCAAAAGACTAAAAGTGAAATTGTCAGTGTGTGGGTGTCTTGCCGCAGCCCCTCCTCCTGATTGCAACGGGAGCTGGCCCCCAAATTGTAGGTGTACAATTTCAAATTGAAGCACGACTTTGATAAGGGTTCTAAGCCGCTTAGGTGAAAGCGGCTGGCTGCCGCCTCAAATGCCCAAAACTGAGCTCTGGCCCAGGGCTGTAAACTCGCATACAGATACATTGTTGCATGCAGCCAGCCATCTGCTTGTCCTGCCACTTGGTGTGCCAACAAATTGACGCACAATTACTGCTCAACCAGGCGCCAAGCACTCGCACCACACGGCGTATGAGTTATGAGCGCCAAATGATAAATTTGCAACAAGCTGCACATAAATTCATTTTGCATTAGGCATGCATATTTTTATTTTGATTTTGATTTTGAATTTGATTTTTAATTATATGAAGGTTGAAAGAATATGATTGAAGAGGGCCGCTAAATGATTGAAGAACAGATAGAAAGAGGCTCTAGAATATGTAGAATATACATATATAGAGAATTATTTCAGAATATATGTAAGTCCAGCTAACTTAAGAATCTTCTATATAATTTTACATATAAACAACAAATTTAAATTTAGATTATGTAAAGGTCAAGGGATATGATTGAAGAGGGCCGCTAAATGATTGACGACAGAGAGAAAGAGGCTTTAGAATATGTAGAATGTACATATATAGAGAATTATTTCAGAATATATGTAAATCCAGCTAACTTAAGAATCTTCTATATAATTTTACATATAAACAACAAATTTAAATTTAAATTATGTAAAGGTTAAAGGATATGATTGAAGAGGGTCGTTAAATGATTGACGACAGAGAGAAAGAGGCTTTAGAATATGTAGAATATACATATATAGAGAATTATTTCAGAATATATGTAAATCCAGCTAACTTAAGAATCTTCCATTTAATTTTACACATAAACAATAAATTTACCCCACATTTTTTAGACACAACTTATAAAAATATCGCTTAAATGTAACACTTTTCTTTAAATTATTGATATGCCTAGTTGCAATAGATTTTTAATATATATATTAGTTTACTGATTACAAAAGATAACTATATAGATGGCAATGCTAGGGGAAAACCAGTTGATAGCTATATTAAACACTGACTGGTATTGCCCGGCGTCGCCCGTGATAATGGAACCACATTTTCTGTAAGTTTGGCTATATCTTTCTATGGTATATGTGTCAGCCAGACGCCCAGTGATTTCCTTTGTAGAATTGAAAACGAAAATGAGCTTGAATTTAATATAAAACATAATATCATATTATATATAATATTAAAATATTATTATTTTCCGATTCTTCTAAACATGTTTTTTAAGATCAATCTACATACATACACATATATGTTAATTCCATATATACAATCTATAGATAGTATAGATTGATTTCAAAGTGCAAATTCTTATCAGTTTCTGCTAAGGCTGAGTCTGGGTCTGAGTCTGTCATCAGATCGAATTGATTTCTCGCTTTTAGTTGAATTTTGATTGTAATAGAAACAGGCGGCTTATTTTCGCAAGTAACAAACTAAAAGTAATTATCTACGTGTACTTAATATGGTTATCTATGCCTTTAAAATGGATAATTGTGGCCTGATGCTCTTAATTATGGCTGTGAGCAATGCTGGCTTGTTTTTAGTAACCAATGCAGAATCAAACAGCGACGAGAATTCAGTAAGTAAATACAAACAAAAATAAAGTGAATAAAAATGGCTTACATAATATAATAATTGTTAAGCACAGTTTTGCCAGGTCTCCCGCAAAATGGATTCGGAGTGTGCTGCCTATTGCTATAAGGTCGTCAAACCTTTGTTGCAGATGGCACAGGTATGCCATAAAAAGGATGCGGAAATAGCCGAACTCAAAGATCGGTTGGCCGAGTTACAGAAGAAGGTGGCCGTTTTTGAGGAAAGGCACTCTCAAGTAAATATGTCTGAAGATCTAGTTGCGCTCAGAAAAATGGTAACAGAAATTATGGAATCACCATTAAGAACCAGATTGAACGACAGTTCGCAGAGTAATATGACTATGGGGTTAGCAAGTTTTCATGAGATCCTCCATTCTAAGAGTCGGGAAATATTTAACTTAAAACAAACAAATCGAAGAAATCGGAGACTGATTGAAAGTGCACGGGATCGACTACTGGAGTGTCAAACCACAGATAATCTTAAATATACGCAGTCACTGTCCAAGGAGAAAGAGGCAGTTGAAGCCCAAGCTTTGCTTGGTGGTTGCTCAGACACCGAGGACTCTTGGGCTTTTAGTGAGGTTAAATTGAAGGGCCTTAAACCCTTTCGGGTGCGTTGCGACGGTATTACAGCGGGTCCTGGTTGGATGGTTATTCAAAGACGAGTGAATGGGTTTACCAACTTTGACCAAAACTGGGCTACTTATCGGGTCGGCTTTGGTGATCTAGTGGGCAGCCACTTCATTGGTCTGGAGAAACTATATCAGCTGACCAAAACGCAGCCCCATGAGCTCTATATACACCTGGAGAGCTTTGGGAGAGAATCACGGGTCGCACACTACGACGGCTTTAGCGTGGGCAGTGAAGAGGAGGGTTATAAATTGAATCTGGGCAACTATACAGGCGAAGCGGGTGATGCCGGGGATGCCATGCAAAGTAGCAGGGACATGCAGTTTTCCACATACGATAGAGACAACGATAAAGGAGCAGGACGCAATTGCTCCAAGGAGTTTCACAGCGGCTGGTGGCACAACGATTGCACATTGAGGTGAGTTTCCTGTGGTTAGGTTATGTTGAATTAGGATGAAAGTTGGCTTCGATCCCGGGATTGCATCCTTTGAGATATCGTGGGATATCGTGCCATTTTAATATATTTAATTAATTTCTTACAGTAATCTAAATGGCTTATACATTTATCATGAAACTGATCGAAAGGTGGGAATTTGGTGGTATACTTGGCTCCAAACACGATCTTTGAACTCTGTAACAATGCTTATCAGGCCAAAGTATTGAACAGCAACAAACGTCTATCGGAATAAGATTTTAAATATGCAAACGAATTAAAAATCTGTGAAAATGCCAAAGCAGCCAATATTGAGAATCATTCAACGTTTTCCATATTATTTCAAAGAACCACATTTTAAATAATAAATCATTGTGCCTCATTTAAAACTGTACATTTTAATTTCAACAGAAACTTCTAATTGATAATTGTTTAAATACTTTATATTCAGGGGATATTTGTATTCATGAAACGACAATTCCAAAGTACAATTGTATCTTTATAGGAATCCTGATCCTTTGATTGTGAGCTCGTCCTAGCCTTTCACTAGAATTCTTCTTTCTGCTAAAGCTCCTCAGCTATGTTGTGTGATCTTCTGTGACAAACTCTTCAACTCGGATATCTTGGCCACTTATCAATGCTCTAGTTTCAGCAGCAGCCTCCACTGCATTCATCCATCTTTCACACTTCGGTTTTCAGTTTCGACTGTTACACATTTTTATCGTTGTTACCTTCTTTTTATGCCTCAGCGGCAGCGGCAACAACAATAAAAACTATAACGGAAAAAAGTGGGTTACTTCATTTTTATTTTCTTGCTTTTCAAGCTACCAATACCAATACCAATAGCCATACCCATAACAACAACAACTCAAGTTAAGAGCCAGCCTTACATCTATGCATCTATCGGTCTATCTTTTTTTTTTAGCACAGATTGAGTAATAGTTTGTTTTTGTTGTTGGGGCTGGCTCTGCTGCTGTTTGGTTTATATTTAAAGCCAAGCCTCGTGCACGTCTCCGACCCCCTTTGATCGTTCCTCGGCTTGGCAGCAGAGGCAGCAGCGGTGATCGTGCGGCCAACTGCTGCGGCAAGCGCGGTTTCACTTTCTATGCCGCTGACTTTTGCTATCTACCAACAGCAGCAGCAGCAGCAACAACAACATCAACAATGAGACCGTCAAGCATCCAACAACAACAACAACAAGTCAGATTGCTCTAGTCGAGAGTGCACGACTGCGACGTATTTAGTGGCAACTGCTAGATTGCGAGCATAGCTGGATATATAAATTCCTTTTCTTGATTTTCCAGATTGCAGTGTAGACATTTATATATGTTAATCAAAATTGATGAATATTAAATAATAGAGAGTGCACATACTAAATTTTGTTACTCTTATTCTTACACTCAATGAGGTAAGAGCAAATCCGTTTCTACTGATTTTTAGGGGCACAAATATGTTTCCAGAATCCCTCTAATCGAAGTGCTTTCGTTTATATTAAATTTCAGGAGTACAGTCGGCTTGATGAAAACTTTTAATCAATTTTAATCAAAGTGAGCTTTACAAGAATACGCATACCAAATTTGATGACTCTAGCTGTTATGGTGAATGATGATTTGAATGAACACAAAGTTAGTCCATTTATTCCAGAAATACTATGACATCTCGTTTCTACAGACTCGTTTTTATTGATTTGTAGATCAAAACTTTAAATCAATTTAATCAAAATGGGAAATATAAGAATGCGTATGCTTAACTCCAGGTCTTATGGTCATGAATACTTTATCAGCTATGGCATGAGCTCTGTAGGCCACCTTCTGAATGCAACATGCATGTGCAGCCAAACTGATATACCCTATTTGTGATTTCTTTGGGCACAGGGTGCTGCGACGTCGCGACGTTAACGGCGTTGCTCTGTTCACCTCTTTTTACTCGAACAATGCTTTGACTATTTTCTTTTCGACGGCCCCTTAGAGCTGCTACGTCTCCGAGTGTGCATCTGAGTGTGGGCCTCTTGCGTAATCGGCTCGCTGCTGTCTTTATTGTTGTTGTCGTTGTTGTTGTAAAAGATGCCTTTTCTTTTGTTGTGCGGCTGATGACCAAGTTAAGATATTATGTTCGTTATGTTGCGCCTATTAACGTGGCCTACAAAATTTGTTTTGCGTTTTGATGTTGTTTAAACGATTTTTCCACCGTTATAAATCAAGCGTCAACGCAAAAATATAGACATCTTTTTGGCAGTCTCTCCCCTCCCCCACCCTCTTGACCGCCGCTGCCACCTACCTTCCCTTCCCTTCCAATTTAGCTCCACTGCCCCTTTGGGCAAAGTTACGCAATTTTGGCATCAAATGCAATCCCCTGGATTGGATTTATTCGATGCTCACTCAGGCGGCACAAAACTTAATAACAATAACAATAGCAACAACAAATACTAGCAACTTAAATGTAGTTGTTAAAACAACAATAACAAAGCAGCAGCAGCACTATTAAAAACATATAAATTCACTTATATGCCATATACACATATGCCAAAAAGAAAACAAAAACAACAACAACAATTGCTTTTGTTATAAAGGGCAAATCACATTCGAGTATCTTTCAGATACACAAACAACCATCTATGATAATTTACGATCGAGCCCTGGACTCTACGCTGTTTTATGTCTGAGGTGCAAAAATTCTATGCTTCTTAGCTTTAGGCCCAGTTCTCCAATAAGATTGTTCTATGCGGCCCAAATACTCGTGCTGCGAGAAATTATAGGATAAGTTAACACACAACGACGTTTTGAATACACTTGGCATTATTTTCGAATTATTTAACTAACGAATGATGTTATAAAAATGAGTTATAGGTTGGGTGTAAATGTAAATGTAAGTTTTATTGTCCTGGAGTAAGTGAATTGAATCCTCTTTCAATTCGTTTCCAAGTGAATTGAATCCTCTTTCAATTCCTTAGCAAGTGAATTCAATCCGCAAAATCTTATCTATAGTGAAAATAGGAACACTTAAGGGAAATCCACACAATCGGGGCTGTGAATAGGAATAAGGTAACTCTTTAAATTCTTCTATTGCCAACTAAAACTGGAAATATTCAAGCAAAACTTCATAAATAAATATAAATTTATAATAAAATTAGCTTGAAATTTAAATTAAAAGTTGGAAATTAACTAAGCAATAGCATCGGGGCCTTCAGCTTAGTAGGGATGAAATATATACAGGTGAATAGATACAAAACTTATAATTAAATACATTTAAATTTAAATGAATATTTAGGTTGTGTGTTAGGCTTTAGATGTTATGTGTGATGTGTTATGTGAATGTTTAGCTGATAAATGTTACATTTTTTAGGGAAGTCCACTATTTTATTTCATGCTTCCAAGTTAGGATAGGATAGTGTGTCAATAGAATTAGATATAATTATTTTACTATTACAGTCATTTTGAATACAAAGATTTTGTATTTTTTTCATGTAAGATGTAAGTGAAAGAAAATCATTAAGCATAAAATAGAATGCTCAGATACTGCACTTATTTTGTATTTCAATTCAGAAATAATAAGAATCGTAGCTTCAGCTTTAACTTGTTTAAAATATACGGTATTCTGAATAAGTTCCAAATTGTTTACTAACTTTTCTTTAATAGACAATTGCTGTAAGCACTTTAGGTGTTCTGACTTAAGCAGTTTTATATTATTTAGCTATATATTTATAGTGTTCCCCCGCCTGAGACAAGCTTCTCCACACAGCCCAAGAACTCTCTCGTTGGCAAGGGCATGCACAGACATATATACAGAATGAAAAACTAAATCTAAACCACTCACCCAAAGACCCATTGGCCTACTTTTCTTACAGGCCAGCAACAAAAATATAGGAAATACAATAAAAAAAAAAAATAACAAAAATATGCTAGAAAATAATCTGAACGCTAACACACACACACACAGATAGTGTTTGATTGTGTGTGTGTGCTGCTAATCAACAAGACATGTGTGTGTGTGTGTGTGTGTGTGTGTGTGCTTGTTTATGTTTGTGTTGGTGCGGCAAAATTTACAGCGCGCCCTTTTGAAAACTTCTTTCCAAAAAACAAAAAAAAGTCGCGCGCGCTGCTATTTTCATTTTTCAGCTGCGCGTTGGCGTCGCAGTCGCTGCTTTATCAATCTGCCCGCGCCGGGTGGCGGAGCGGGGAGGTGTGGTGCGTGGAGTGGGTAACTTATCTTAGGGCAAGACCCGACGCGTCGGAAAGAGATGGGCGCGCAGGGCCTGGGCCGTGCACGGGCCCGGGCCCGGACCCGGACCCGGAGACCCAGACCCCAGACACTTGTTGCAAGCAGCAAACGCACAAACAACAAAAAATTGACCCAATTTTTGTACAACAAAAACAAAAAAAAACATATTTTTTACTACACACACACGCACGCACACACGCACACACAGACAGCACAAACAAACCTAAATATGCCCTAGCCATAAAGAAAAAGCTCCCTTAAAGCATGCAACAACAAGAACAACAATAAGAAATTGAAATTGTTGTTAATTTTTGTTTGCTTTGCGGCATTGTTGAGTTGTTTGCAGTTGTTGCTGCTGCGCCCAGGGAGGGGGCACTGCTCGTTGGGGGATGGGGCAGGACGGACTGGGTTGTTGGTGGAGGGGGAGGTCTTATGCTGCAGCAGAACATCAGAATTCACTTTCAATTTGGGCGCATTGAAAGAAATGTTTGCCCTGAACAACAGCGGAACCAGAGCACAAGAACGACAAGTGAGAACTTGCCAGTCGGCAGTTCCCGACTGCGCTATACTCTACTTTTCATCCTTCAAGGAGATCAAAATTGAGGATGGCGGCCTTACAATTGAAGCAGACATCGATATATCTGAAATTCGGATGTAGAAAATATAAATATTTTCTCCCAACTTTCAAGCAGTTATTGTAGTTCTTATATCAAATTTGCTAACTTTTTCCTTCGAAATTGTGGAAGATATAGATTTCGGGGCTAAAACTTGCTTTAATAATGTCGAAAATCTAAAAAAAAATAACGTATACTCTTTCTCCTCTCTTGGGAACAGAGTACAACAAGAACAATATCATATAGTTCGCTTGACTTTGAGCTAAGTAGGTCAGCAGCTGTAAAATAGACGCAGAACTAGTTGAAAATAAGAATCAGGCCCACAATCAAATCGAAATTTTGTTTTAGGGTGCCGAGAGCATGTGCATCAAGGGAATTGAAATTGGATTGGGAATGAGAATGGGAATGGTTTGGGGACTGGGACTGGGAATCGGAATTTTATATTGGTAATGTGTCTGAATGCGTCTACCATTCTCTGCTTGAGGCATTTCTGTTGTCTAGAATTCTTCAAAGGGCCAGACACTGGCTGTTAAGTAGGTCAGCATCAGTTAACATCAGTTTGCCTGGTCAGTTCAATGATCAAAAGTTTTCATGATCACATTAAGGTTGCAGTACTAACCAAAAATATTCACCTCTTTTTATAGTCTTCCAGCCTTCGAAGATTTGTCTTAGTTGGTTAGATAGAAGTTCTTCACATTCAAGCTTCATTCTTAGTCTGAAAGTTATAGTACAAATAAAAGTAATCAATATTATCATTTTATAATCGTTAGACACCATTTAGAACATGAATATAATTTTCATTGTCAATTAAATACTTACATATACCGCAGATAAATGTTGAGCTTTCTTCTTAAGATTTTATAGGTATAAGTACATAGTATATCTTAAGATTATGTACATATATATGTGTAGTAACTATCAGATGGCACGCTTCTGGCAGAATGCCTTACAACTTGTATTTCTGTGAAATTTATATGCATTTCTGTGACATTCGCTCTATATTCCTGTCTTCTAAACTCAAAATTGCCATATCACTTAGTTTCATAAAAATAGCATGAATAAAAAGATTGGCCCATTTAGAACAAAGCGTCTATGATTCGTTATTCTCACACTTGCCAAAAACAAAATAAAGAAAAATAATTAAAGTAAAAGCGGCCAGAGAATGGAATAATAAATGAATTAAATTTGAGTATAATGGGTATAAACAGTATATTATTATACATTACATATATTATATTCCCTCTAAAGTTGCCAAAAATATCTAGTCACATGTGTATGGTACATCTAATATGTAAGTATTATATGATATGCATTTTTGATTCTCTTGCGTTTCATTTATTCAAATTTCAATGAAACTAATAGAACAACTCAGTTCAAGCTCATATTTTCTGTCATTCTGCTTCTGAAGATTGCTTTCAGTTTCCAACCTTAACACAACCCATTCCCAGTTCCATCAACATCAACATTACCATCTAAAACTTAACACGTTTTACGTAACTGACCTAAGCTATCTCGCTACGTAAGCAGCCAGTTTAACACGCGTTACGTAACGAACCAACCGATTGTCTATTTGTGCCCTGTACACTCTCTAACTTAGCCGTAGCCCATTCATGATTCTAATTTGTAGACGTATTATCAGTTCGTCTTTCCCCCTCGCTTCCCTCTCATTGATCGAATACCCAAACACATTCGATTCGATGCGCCGAGCGTTACAATCACATTTTGTATTTCTTTGCTTCTACTATTTATATATACATTGATCGTTTTTGATATACTCTACGCGGGGTAACCACGACTTTGTCCTGCAGTTGAAGCAGGGAGAGGGGCAAAAGTATATAACGATATTAAAGGCAGCTGCATGAGGATATTTCTAAGAATAGTTCTATTGTACTATTGTAAAGCCTAAAATACAACATGATCTCTTGATTTTTGGTTTGTTTGAAAGGCTGTGTCGAGGGGAGTGCAGAATATATGTCTTTCTGACAATGCGTTGTTTTTAAGGCAGGTAACAGCCAGGGAAATAAGGTATTCTACTCCCACTCAGACCGCGGAGTTGAGAAGCGTCTGGGTGTGTGTACAGTGAGAGAGATAACAAAGATGGCGACATAAAGAGAGTAATTCTATCGCAATAAACCAGAAAAGACTTAAGAACATTCTGGGAGGCTTAATAAATAAGCTGGCATATTTTGGAGTATACCCGATTGGGTTGAATATTTATCAAAAAAAAGCTACAAGTGAGAGAGAAAAAGAATAAAAAGTTTGTGAGTAATTTAAAATTGAATCTCTCATTTTTAGAGTGTAGTATATACTAAGTTTAAATTTGATTGGACATCTGTGTGAAAATTCTTGAAAAAATTCTATTATCCCTTCTTTTGATCCTTGAATTAAATGTCCTGACCCTCAAAATAATTGTTTTGGCTTGTAGTATTTAAAATAAATTAGAATATGGGTGATCAAAATGGTTAAGCAAATATTACAATTCAAGATCTAAACTCATCCCCCTTTTTCCTCATATATGTATGTACATCATATTTTCAAACTTTGGGCCGAGAGTGGGGCCATCAAACGTTATCCGATTGATCCTAAATTTTTGTTGGTTTCATTTGGACCCAAGTAGAACCCAGTTCAAAATAAATTGTACAATTAAGAGTCAGTCTGTTCTACAGTTATCATAAATATCATTTAGGGTATTCAAGGTTCGGCTTGCCTGCGTCTTTCTACTTTGTGGTACGTCTTCCGCATTTTCGGGTCACATGCGTGTGGTTTGTCTTGTCCGCCTTTTGATTGGGTTGGGTTAGTTTCGGATTTGTGTATACGTGTGTGTGTGTGTGTGTGTGTGTGTGTGTTGTGTGTGTGTTTGGGCCTCGCAGTGACAAACAAACGTGTGTCGATTACGCGGCCTTGAAAGTGAAAAGGTGTCGAGCGAGGAACTTTCGCTTTTCGGGCCCCGTCTGTGTGTGTGTGGGCCTAAAGACAAGTTTGTGGCTCACTGAGCTGCTGACAGGCTTGAAATGCAAATTTGAACAGCAATTAAATAATGCGCCAATTCTGACACTGTTCAGCAGCTGACTATCAAATGTCATTCAGCGCCCACTCGGAACAGGCCGCAACGCCCACAATACTGAGGAGGCTTCTGGCTTAGGGTCTTCTGGTTGCCTGGTTGTCGGAGTGCTCATTTCCATAAGATCTTTACAGACAACGAACGCTGCAAGTTAATTGTCTTGAGCAGCAAATGGCTAACTCGAAACTCTCAACTGGCAACTGGCAACCTCATTTCATAAGCAGTTGCAGTTAAACATTTTGTGGCAATTAAATAACTGGGCGGCCCATTATATAAGGCGGCACGTAAGCACACATTTAATTGTTTTAACTACACAGCATACTATTACATATCTGGCTGTTTTATTTATTTTTAGTGCAGATATTACAAAATACCTTAAACCTAAACTAAGTCATTTCATTAAGCCCATTTTCCTGCAAAAACCAAAATACCAAAAAGATGAATAAATAAAACACAGTTCCGTTAACGGTGCTTAATTATGCATACGCAAATGAGTTGAGTTTGGAAAAAAATGTTATGCGTCTAAGCCAAAAACCAAAAACCAAAAGCCATAAACAAGGCGACAACAGATGCAGCTACAGCTACAGCTACAGAGAGAGATAAAGATACAGATACAGATAGAGATACAGATACAGATACATGCATAAATGTATTTATAAATACGGATACAACGACTGGAAACTGAGACCCACGTCAAATGATTTTTCGCGTAATCATAAACTGAATACAAAGTAAAAAGAAGAAATAAATAAATAAACTGGCTGCTGTGCCAGTTACATGAACTACATTTCTTGGGATGCTCCAACCAGTTATAAACCGGAACTGGCGCGCATAACGGTACACATGCTCTTAGCCACACTCCCAGCAGCGATCGCAGCGACTCTCACTCTCACTCTTACAGTCTTACAGTCTTACAGTCTTCGGCACTGATTGTGTTGGCCTGGCTCTTTCTCTTGCTTTTGCTTTTGCTTTTGCATTATTCATCCACATCGAGGCATTTTCAAAGTCTTCCTCTTGACCTTGGACTCAACAACAGCAGCAGCAACAACAACAACAACGGCAACAACAACGGCAACAACGACAACTTGTCGCCGTCTTGGAAAGCAGCGCCAAAAGCGTGTGCCAGAAAAGAAAGCCAAACCACTTTTACTTTCAAGCTCAGCCGGCAAAATGAGGCAATGTCGGCAATGCCTGGCCAACTGGCTCCGCTGCTCTTGGCCCGCTGCCTGCTGCTTTTGGCGCCAAAATGTGGTGGCACTCTCTTAGCCAGACCATGATGCGGCAAATATCATTTGGCTAACAGACTTTCTTTGTAGGTCAGCGGAAGTGGCTACAGATGATCCATACTCAAATGATACAGCTGTAGGATATATGAATATAAAAGTGTATTGAAAAGTGCTCAAAATCTGTATTGAGCTGACAAACAAGCGATGACACTATCGATAGTATCGATAGTTTTGATGAAGTCTCCATAGTCGATAATATTAAGTAGGCAATTGGTCAGTTCTCGGATTATATGATTACTTTGATTTAAAGCGATAAATTTACATGGTACATGCTTATTACATATTTTACCTATACTATCGATAGTTCGATAGCTTAGAACATAGCTATGGTAACTATCGATAGATGCATTTCCAGCTCTTCTCTGTTTGCGGTCACTCTCAAATTGTATATTGCTCATACGACCTGTTGACTGTGAATGCAATTATTATTACTGTAACTATATTATAAGGTGAGAAATATAGTGTTTCAATCTTTCATGAACTTTCAATTTCTTACTGGTTGTATTATTCATTAAATTCTAAAAAAAAATAGAATTAAAAACATATGAGTTTCACCATTTAACAGTGGAAATAATAGGCCAGCTGGTTCTCTCCCTGCTTGTATTGCTTGATGTATTTCATTTTCTGGATGAAGTTTAAATCAAATAGGTTATTTAAAATCGGAAACATGCCCCGCTGGTTCTATCAACGTTTCTCGGATCATTTTTCGCATAAATTAATGTAAGTTTGTTGTTGTAATTCCTTATTATTCAATGAGATAATAGAATTGTGCCTGCTGCTTTGGGGCGCCACAAAAAAGGTGCAACTGCAGCTGGAGGTGGCAAATGTAATAAGGAAATTTATGGAAAGGAAATTGAACGAAAAAACCCGAGCTGAAGTGTTGAAGTATCTTGAACAAACAAACAAACAAACAACTGCAACAACAGCGACAACGATGCCGATGCCGACAAACAAAAAGGGGAGAAAGACTGACAGGAAGACAGAGAGGGGAGCAGACAGCCAGGGGGAGAACCTGGTACTGGTACTGGTACTGTCTGTCTCTGT
Organism: Hirtodrosophila confusa; assembly: GCA_035043065.1. Lineage (NCBI taxonomy): Eukaryota > Metazoa > Arthropoda > Insecta > Diptera > Drosophilidae > Hirtodrosophila > Hirtodrosophila confusa. The sequence continues at coordinate 5,775,837 of JAWNNI010000160.1, read as the reverse complement.
GAGGGAGGGGGGTACACACACTTGTAACTGCATGCTAACATGTTTTCAAAAATTTTAGTTATTTATTTATTAAACAAACCAACAGCAACAACAAGCAAACCCGTTTGTGCATGTTGTTGTTGTTGCTGTTGCTGTTGCTGTTTACATATTTAATACACACACACACACACACACACACACACAGAGCTAGCGCTTTATATGCATATGCATAAATATTATGAACCTACCTACAAATTCAAAGAAAGAGAAAAAACAACAAAAAATTATTTAGTTTTAGTTGATAGGCAGTTACATCATTTGTACCGTTATGCGTATGACATTAATTTGCATGCGATGTCAGCCACAAATTAATTATACATATTTATTATAAATTTTTATGATTTTAATTTGGCTGGGCTTTTGCAGCAGGTAGCTCTGCTAGATGGCCATCTCCCTGCCTGCCCCGCCAGCCCCGTTGCACATTCAAAGTTAGCCAAGTCACGCTGCTGTGGTTCTTGTGGCTTGCAAAATCTTTACTAAGTATTTGCCCAATATTTTCCATTTCCTCACCAAGCGCCGCTTCCCGTAGCCCCCCAGCAGCAGTTTTCCTTTCGCTTTCATTGACGCGTGAAGTGGCTCGGCGTAGGGCAGGAATCGTAGCAGTAAAACCAGCTGGCTAACAAACACTGGCAACAAGATTGGGATGCCTCAGAATATGCAACGAATATATAATACCCTTGCAGGATATTCAACTGTGGGAACTCATTTCAAATAAGTTAAAAGACAAATTTAATACAATTTCAAGTATAAATCATTATGGAGCATTATATATCATTATATTACGTCAGTCTAATGATAATGTACATATAACGTACATAGCTCAGACCCGAGAAACGTTTTCTTCCATTTAAAAATCAATTTTAAATTTCAATTTAATATATTTATCTGAAAATATTATAATCCATGATATCTCTTTTTTCTTCAATATATTATATTAAAGCTGAAGAGGTCATTAGTCGTAACATTAGTAAGTATATTAATCACAAAATGTAATAAATTTATAAATTGAATAAATAAATTGAATTGAATTTCAAATTTAAATTTTTCTCAATGGCGCGCTGTTATTTTCAATTAAAGTTTTAACAGCTGTTAGCTGTCAATGTTTAAGTTAACATAAACAGCATAAGTCTTAACATTTATTAGTTATACTATTATATATATTATATACTATACTATATATATTATTATATCTATAAAAAGAATCCTAAAGTTAGTTTTCTAGATCACAGTCAAAGTATTATAGCTTACTCTTATATTGATAAACGAGTATAAGATCTGAGCATCCTAAATACAATTTTTAGCTCAGAAGTTAATCTCATAACCCAACTGTGTATTTTCAATTAAGGAAAAGTTTAATATAATTTAAAACAAAAATAAAAAAAAAGTTTGGTTGTATTATAACCTAAAGAAAAAGAAAAGAATATTGTAAATATAATTGCCCTATTCATTTTCATCTAGTTAAAATGTTAGCAAATTTTTATTTTATTTCTTTTTTTTTGTAAATTAGATTAATTTTTATATTTAACAAATTTGTTAAATATAATTCGTATATTTAACAAATTTGATCAAGCTGTCGTAATAGCAAGATCGATAAGCAAATTGAAATACAATCAAATATTTTTATATATATAAAAATGATCTTTATTATCCAAAATGTTTGTTTAATTTCTTAATTTTGATAATTGGGATTTTTTTAGGAATTAAAAAACTTTCCTCATTTAAGGAAGAGTTTTTCTAATACTCTCTCCACAGATTTAACCAAATGAAATAGCAGTCGAAACATATTTAAATTGATCGCTTGTAACTAATGCTGGCAAGCTGAAGGATCTTGCTCATATGCTCTGCTTTGAAGTGTATGAAAATGCTTAGTTAATGTGCATTACGTTTTCGTGATTCTGATCGATATCGCCAGCCAGCGGCAGTGAGCGTCTCTATAGTTAATAGAGCTTTTGTTGCAGACATAATCAACGAAGCAGAAACATAAATGCTCCTCAATCTGCCCCAGTCCTCAGTGCCCCCCGCCAGTTCCCCAGCGTTGTAAACTGCCGTTTGTTTTGTCTTCAGTCTTGTTTTTTATTTTGGGGCCTTTTGTTTTTTTTAATTTTTTTGTTTTTTTTTTTTTTTGGCTGGTCAATTAAAACAAATGCTGAGGCCCAAACGCCATCCGAACTTCAATTTCAATTATTTGTCAGGCCCAGGCGCAGACCTAGGCCCACATGCTGTGCCTGCATAATATCGGCTGATCGCCACGATAATTGATAATGGAAATATGTAAGGCATACGAATACGAATGCTACTACGAGTTCGATTATTTGGGCATGCTCGTGTGTGAGTGCAAGCTGCATAAGAAACCGAATCAGGCAGAGGCCGACGAGGCACGAAGACCAGCAAGAAAACCAAGCAAGCCAAAACGCCAACAACAGCCAACAACAGCAACAACAGCAACAGCAACAACAAACCATAATAATATTAATTCCAGTGTTGTGCTTCCATGTTCGTTTGTAGTTGTATGAGAAACTGGGTCAGCGTGTCGTTTGTGCTCACACACACACACAGGCACAACAAATATATGCACACATGTAAGTTGCTGCTGCTGCTGCTGCTGCCGGCGCACGATAGAAAGTGAAAACGAAGCAACAACAACAGCAGCAGCAGCAGCAGCAGCAGCAGCAGCAGCAGCAGACGACAGCGACTACGACAACAAAATGGCTATGAGACTATGACGAATGTACGGCAAGAAAAATCACATAATCGCAGTCAACAGCGCCAGTGACAGCACAAGCAGCAGCAGCAGCAGCAGCAGCGACAGCAGCAACGCTGACGGCGACAACAACAGCAGACAGCAACAGCAGCAACAACAACAATCGCCAGGCAACAGCAAACAGCAAATGAATTATAATTTAGGGAAAATTATGCACGCAGCACTGTAAATATAAATAAATAAATGATAATAAAAAATCGAGGCACAAATTAAGCACACATCGTTATTTTGGGCAACAAAAATTTCTAAAAAATGACAGCGTTTAGGGCCTTTCAAAAATGTAGCGCCCATAAGTTAAGATAGCACATAATTCACTTTTACATAAGCATAAGTATATCAGAAGATTAGCAGTCGAACAGTTATATATATATATATGCCTGATACAGATATTTATATAGACTCGAAGATTCTTTAAAGAATTGACCACTTTTAGCTGTGTTTATTAGGTCAACGAACTACTATATTCAAATTTGCCAACTTGATCATTGTAAGAAATAGATAATATATGTGTATGTATAAGTATTTGTATCAGAACCCAGTCAGCCCGATAAGAAACCTGTTAAATATCGTTAAAATTGTAGGATCAATATCTAATTCAAAGTTTTCAGCCTTTGCTTACAATTCCACTTCTATTTCCAGAATTATATCGACTAATACTTTTATACTCGTTTCAGGATAAGGGTTAGGTCAGAAAAGGTGGAAGGATGAATTTTGATAACCATTTTAGTTCAATAGTTGTAAGTCTGTTTGCTTCTTTACCTTTTATGTTCAACTAGCAGTACACTCTTTATAATTCAAATTTAAAAGTATATAATAAATATAAAAAATATATATACAATTTACTTGATTAGCATGTACATATATGTTTGATCAGGACAAGCTATCTTTCAGTTATTCAATCTTAAGAAATATTCTCTCTTATATTGGCAGCTAATAAATTATAATAGTTTAGATTAAATATAAAAGTCCTTTATGGTATCTTAGCATCGTTGAATCTCTTGCAAGAGATTTAAAGAGATTTAAATAAATAGAGTTAACAATAAGTATAACTAATACAAATGCAAACAGATTAACCACAATCTTTACTATGATTTCCAAGACAAGAGCCTTTCCTTGGGATTCCATTAATATCACTAATACGCCTTGTATGCCGCTTGCATAACACGAATGCAGCTACAAATATCTGTTGAAAATTGGCGCACGTTTATCGGTTTGAGAGACAATTGTGTTTGAAATGTTCATAAATTGATGGTACTTGAAAATATACCCGTAAAATAAATGTGTCAACAATTGAGGGTAACAAAGCGGCTAACTGGCCCTTCCCCCCACGCTGCAGATGCTGCGATAACTGTATAAATAAAGGCAGCCTCGGGCGTGAAACGTGATCAGGCAATTACGAATTGGCAGCCATGGAGCATTTGAAAGGCGCCGGAAAAAGAAGGAAAAAAGGCTTCAAGGCGCTCTTCAAATCGAGTGCTAGACAATCGTATGGGGCACACGGCGAACCGGTTCAGGAATAGGCTGGCCAAAATGGCCACACCCAAAACAAGAAAGCGCGTGGAAGAGATTTACAAGCTGTGATTAGACTTGCAGTGTGTGTGCCAGTGTGTATGCAGTGTGTGTGTGGGCAGAACTGCTGCCAGAGAAGCAGCTCTAAGCCAAAATAGCGCTGGACTAGCCGTCAGGCTGCTAAAACCAACGAAGCGCTGCAAAAAACGCGCGATTACGAAAGCCAAGCGAAGATACTCCAAGCCAAGCCAAGTCAAGCCGCGCCGATCCAAGCCAAGCCAAGTTGAGCTGAGTCAGGCTAAGCCAAGTTGGGCTGCCACCAAGTCACTAAGTCAGTCAGTCAGTCGGCCCACGGTATGCGCGATGGTATAACCCCCCAGTGCCCCCTTGCCCCATTCTCAGCCTGCAACGACACACATATTTGCTAGTAGCTAAGTCTTGTGATACCCATTCAAATTGCTGCGTAAGGTATAATGTTGACTAAATTTATGTAACAGACAGAAGGACAGAACCTTTAGGGTTTTAGTTTGTAGCTGAATCGATGTAGCCTTCCTCATCAGTAAGAATGCGATGATCACAGAAATATGCTATCCACCAGCCTTCCGCAATTCTATAAAAACAATCTATTTCCACAATTTTTAATATATAACTTCGATTCTTAGTACACTTTCATTTTAGCTCACTATTTATATATCCTGAAAATTTCATAATGATCGAATAAAGAACACTATACTTATTCAAGATTAAGAATCGGAAGGAAGCAGATTTCCAATATATACATAAGTGTATTACTCATGAAAAACTGTCGATTGTAAGCTTGTTCGATAATCTTAATAATCGATAGTCAGCACCATCAATATAATTCATATTATGTACTGAGAATTCTTTTAACTAAAGCATATTATGTACTAAGTATTTTAGTAATGATCATTTCAATTGAACCCTTATTATAGGCACCAAAGGAATGTTAGATAATATATAAATCTGTTAGTAAGCACAAGAATCAGTTCGAAAGAAGATCGATAAAGGCAAAAAACAATCGATAGTAACAACTAAGCGAGCACAATCGATAATATCGAAACACAGCATTGCAGCTCTAATGAGAATGCATGTGCAGACGACTGTGTGTTGGCTACAGGGCATCTGCTAGTCGCGCACCCTCGACTAGATCAACCTTACTTGTTTTGTGTAGCGCTTGGTCTGGGCCTGGGCCTGGTTATATCATCAGTGCTCTTACGTGCCAGCCAAATGGTCAGCGGGGCTGGAGCGACCGACTTAGGAGACCGCGTGCGCGTTTTATGCATTTTCAAAGCGGGACACCAGCAACAGCAGCAACAACAACAACAGCAACAACAACAGCAGCAGCAGCAACAGCAACAACAGCGCTAAATGGTCGACTGGCCAACTGGTTGGCTATTTGGCTATTTGGCTGCTTGGCTTGGTCAGCCAACGAGTCCGAGTTGGACTCCGCGTCCGCGTCCAAGTCGTCGTCTTCGTCTTCGACTTCGTCTTCGCTTTTGCCGTCTCACTCTCACTGTTCATTCATTCAGCTGGCCCGCCCCTCCCCTGTGCCTCGTCCATCTGAGCGTCCGTATTTGAATAATGTTTGACCCAAATTCAAGTTTTGTGCGCGCGCTTTTGGCTGACAAGAAAGAGTTAGTTACTAACAAAAGCCCAGCTGAAAAGTCAACAATGCCCCAAACTGTGTGTGTGTTTTTTTTAAACTTTTATTTTTCAATTTTTACTTCTTTTTTTTGAGTTTTTTCTGGCTTTGTATTACATTTGCTGTTGTCTAAATGGCATTTTTCTGCGTGTGAAAAGCTGTCAAAAATCATTTTGTTTGAGTGTTCCAGTCGTTCAATTCGTATTGTATATAAAAGCAGCGTCAGCTCCGACCAGGCTTTAATGGCATGCTATCTATCTTATCAGTTTATTATAAAACAAATACACAAAGGGAATTGCCTTTCGTTGTTTTTATATATACATATCACTTAGCAGCACGTCATCAGGCAACTCAAAAATGTCGAGAAAAATATGTAATTCACATGAATATTTTAAAAGACGTAAGCAGCTAAGAAAATGACTCAGAGCTAAAACTAAATATGTCCTTGAGAATACAATATTTGATTTGAATAAATTTCACTTAGTAAACAAAAGAGAAAATGTTTGAATTTTTGGTCATTTTTAGTGAGTTATTTTATGATATTAATGGGATTTTATCTTCAAGCTGGCCGGCTTGTTGTGGTAGATAAGGTATAGACTATTAACTAAATATCAAGAAAATTAGTTCTATATTAATAAAGTTATTAATCAGTTAACTTTGAGTAGGCTAAGAAGTTAACGAAATAAGTTAAGAAACATTTCTCAAATGCATTGCTTCCAAAACTCTCCTATATTTTAGAATATACTCGAAATATCGAAACTGAACTGAACCAAGCATGGTTAACAACTAAACGCTTCTGCAATTTTGGATTTTACAACAAGATATTACATAAGCTCATAATCCACAGAGGTTTCCAGAATTCGTTGTCAATCTGTAATATAACTGCAAAATTGTAATTTCATTTGCCTGGTACTTAACACAATTAACCCATTTACTTGTGCACTCGTAAACCCAAACATATTCCATATTTTCTCAGTTCGCTTCAGTGATTCACTTTAGGGCTCTTTGGGACTGTACTCGTACTCTCTGGTACGGATAGTTGTGGTAAGTGCCCAAAGCCTGGGCTCTTATAAGCACGTTCATGAGCTCACGTCTCTCCGTTTTGGATTATTTGCTGTTGTCTTTGTATTCAGCTCCCCTCCTTTCTTCCCCTTTCCACACATTTATATTATGGCTCTGTATGGTTTTGGCCTTTGTCTTAAACTAAAAACATTTGACATTTTCATCAAGTTTTACTCACATGTAAAAAGCTCAACGAGCGCTCTCTTTTCATGATTAAATGTGTTACTACAGCAACAATAACAACAATAACAGAAACACAAACAACAACAATACATTAAACCAAATACGTTAAGCACGATCACATGGTTTTTATGTCATATGCATCATGTTGTGGTTCCAGTAAATAGTTATGGTTTTAATAACATCCAATGATGCAGCAAAAAACAGATAGACCTACTTATACTTACCTCCAAATAAAACACTGTACTATGCTCATTAGCGATTACAAATCAGTGCTATAAAATAACTTTACAAATAATATCACTCGCATGTAACATAATTTTATTAAATAGTTTAAAACAACATGCAATTAAATAGCAGGAAAAAATATATATAATAAGTAAGCTGATTTCAATAAAGAGAGAACTAAAGATCCAGATCAGTCTGATATGGAAAAATAAAAATTAAAAAAAACAAGAAAATTAAGAAGAAATTAACAAGGTATCTGCGTTCCTTAAATTGTATAAGTTTACATTTTGTAAGCGAAAAATTCAATTTAAATAAGTTAGTTAAGGTTTTTTTTATCCAAACTAATATATTTTACTGAAATAAATATATATTTAAATTTAAAAATTATGGAATATGTTAGATAGTATTTTTTATTTTTGTTTATTTTATTTTTTTTCAAAATTTGTATATTTTATTTAAACAAGTTTTCCACTACGTTTAGTGGCAACTTAATATAGTTTTACATAGTATATTTAAAACTGACCATATTTTGCAAATGTGTAATTATAAATGATGTAATTAGTTTAATTTACAATTTTTTGATGAGTGGAGATGTGGGAATAGTAAGTATGTCATCTTACTAAACGGGCAGTCATTTTAACCAATTTCAATGATAAAGATTATAAAACAACGAGCTTATAGAACAATTTAGCTAATAAATATAATTTGCAGACCAAGTTTATATAAACTATGGAATTTGGAGTACTTTATCCTGATACTTTTACTTTATCAATCAATTTTGAGTAGTATTCATCTAATAGATTCTGGAAATATGATCTTGTGGAACTGAAACCCGCTTATCAAGACCAAAAATAAAGGATTTTTCAGAAATCAACGCTAATATTACACAACTCCCCGCCTGATTTTAATGAACACTTACAATAATTAGTAAATCCAATTTTGTGGTATTCTATCAGCGCTATTAGGCAAAGATACTATCCACAATTGCTACGCTAATCGAAAGATATAATTTAACTGTTATTTTAATTTATTTTTGTAATGCGTGTAGCTCGAGCAGAGTATCTGGATCTTAAGCTCTTGTGAGTCTTTGGCGACTTGGCCAATTTCGCATTATGCCTGAGATTGATGCCACAAATTGGTTCACATGGCATGACTCTACATCGAATGTGTCTGTCTGTCTATCTGTCTATCTGTCTATCTATGTATCTTTCAGGCTGGTGGTGCTGCGGCATCGTCAGCGCCACTGTTGTAATCTTACAACTTTAATTTCAGTTTTCTTGAGTTTTTCTTTAGCTAATTTTGGGTGCATTCTCGCATTGAAGTGCCCCGCCGTGTGGCTAATTTCGTATGTTTTGTTATTATTGCATGCTTAGATTGCCACTTGTTGTTGTGCCTGTTAGTTGTTGCTGTTGTTGTTGTTGTTGTTGCTTTAGTATTACTTTTTGCCACTGTTGTGGCTCGGACTGAGCTGAGCTCGGCTCAGGCCCGTCTTAGCCAGCCGAGTGAGTTGATTGTGTGTTAATTAACTCTGGCATCAGTCAGAGTCAGACAATGCAGTTTTCGGCTTAGCTTTTTGGCCAGGCTGAGAACAGCTACTGGTCACATTTGTTTCTCATTTTATGTCATTTTTTCCTTTTGGCTTTATCACTTGCCAATTCGTGGAAGCCGCGGTGGTCGTTGGTCATAATGTCAGCTGCCGGCTTTTTTTTCTTGTGGGGTTTATTAACCGTTGACATTTGTTTAAGGCACGTCGCTTACAGTTAGCTCCATTTAATTTGAGGCAGTGCGTGTGCCGTTATGGCACATTTGTCAGTACTTTATACGAGCTACTATTCCCAAGAAAGCCACAAGCACAGCTACCAGTCTGCTCCATTTTCCGTTTGTCAGTTACAAAACCCAGCCAGGCTGGCCCAAACGCGCACTGAGATACTTTCTGCCTATTGGCAATTGCAGTAGTTGCTGCAAATCAATCAAATCAAATCAAATTGAATCGAATGGAAACGCAAGGCGTTGGCAATTTGTCTAATGAGCTGTTGCCACAGTTAGCCAAGTAGCCAGGCTAACCAGCTAACCAGGCAACTGAGGTGCCAATAACGGAATGAAATGAAACTCAGTTCAATTGTCCAGGCGCTGCAATGCGTCGCATTTGTAATGCGATTTGTGGGAAATGCTAATGCATCCGCAGCAGCGGCTCATTGCACCCACCGCTCAGTTGACAGCTTGAACAGACATAGATACACATAGTTAGACATAGTTAGACATAGATATGCATGGATATCGATATCTATGTAAAGGCAAGCGTTCAATAAATGCGCATTTTGATGAAGCCGCCACAAAAAGTACTCGTAAACAAGTTGAAGTCGAAGTTTGTGGCTTATCGACAACTGGCGGCATACATTGAACTCTTCTAACTGATCAAAACAAATAATATATATCTTGCAGTGGCGCATATTTATGAGCCGCAGCACCATAGATCGGATACACCCACAGGTAGAAGTATCTCATAGAACGCATAGTTTTACATCTTTTCTGCAGCGGCATGCATTGAACATTTTCCCAAAGATTGTATCTGGAGCTGCATCAATAAATTGCTGGAAAATTGTACAGTTAAGTGACATAAATATAAGAGAAATTTGGCAACAGTGCAGTTGAAGTTCGGCAACAGTGTAAGACGTTAGAACGACTATGAAATTATATATGTATTTATGTATTTTAATTTTTACGACATAATTTGACAGTTAACATTAACATTTTATATATCTATCAAATTAAAAATATCTATAAAATAAGTTTAGTGCCTGCTTAGTTGCTTAGGTGATAAAATGTTTTGAGTTCTTCAATTCTTTTTAGCTATTATTATTTGAACACAGCATAATAAATGTATATTTACGGGTATATCTAACAGATTTGCTACAGCCAACATTTCTAGCCAGTTTTAGACATAAAATTTGTACTTACAGAATATTTGCAAGTTGTGAAAATCAGCCTTGGTTTTAATCTTAACTCAAACTGGCTAGCGACTCGAACTTTAATTTGCAGCATCGCAGTAAACCTGGCCAAAGCCAACCCATATATCATTTATCCATGACAGTTTCAAGTGTTACTGTGAAAATTGGCAACAGCGCAGCATTAGGCCCAGCCCCAGACAGAGCACACTTTGGGCACTTCCGCTGCACTTTGCAAGGCACTTGTTGTCAAGAAACTTGGCAACGCCGCAAGTGAACGTCTGCCTTGGCGTGGCTCCAAGCCTCAGGCCCCAATAGGCACACAAATATGTGAACAATATGTGTATATATGTCCATGATATATCTATGTATATATAGTATGTGTGAGCTGAAGTTTGGGCACGCTGTGCGGTCGCATCAATGACCAAGTGTAGCGTGTGTGGGTCTTTATGGGTTTTCCTGCATGCAATTACATGCGAGCATGTGAATGTGTGCTATTGTTGTTGTTCTTATTGTTGTTGTTCTACACAGTGTGGCAGTCAAAATTAAAAAACAAAAACAAACCGCAAGCTAGCAAAATACGAGTACACAAGTATCGCAAAAATTGATGGTAAAATAAAAAGAAACAGCGCCGCAGATCAAGTCTAGTCAGCGTTGTCTAGTCTCGGCCCGATCTAAACTAGTCGAGGCGTTGCGGTCGGTGTGGCCGTTAGCCAGTAACCCAAGCAACCAGCAACAGCAACTAGCAACTAGCAACCAGCAACTGGCAACCAGCAACAGCAACCAACAACAGCAACATCAGAGTGCATTGACGTGTTGTTTGCATGTGCCAGCACCACCAGCACCACCAGCACCACCAGCAGCAGTTAAAGCTCAGCCCATCTCTGTAGCCTCCCCCCTTCTACGTGCCTACCTCGCCTAACTCTTCTAGCCAAGCAAGTTTCGTTTTTGCTTATTTCTGAAGAATCGGCAAATTGCAGAAAACGAGATTTTTTCGATTTGGCGTCGAGTACATTGCACTTCGAGCCACAGCTACAGTTTCCAGCTGGATTCAATGTGTCAATGTGTGTGTGTGTGTGTGTGTGTGTGTGTGTGTGTGTGTGTGTGTCTGTGTGTGTTGGTTGCTGTGCTCAAACTGAGGATCGGTGGCAAATACAGGTACGCTTCAGAGAGCCATAGCTGCAGTCGTACAGTGGCACTGAGTGTATTCAGTTTGTTTGTAAAACATCAGTAAACAAATAAATTAACTAATGTTTTATCTTTTATCAAAATAAATGAATCACAGAAATTACTTTAAAATGTTTGACTATGTTGAAGTTTGCAAAGATATGCCCAACGTATTTATTAAATTAATTTTTTCATGTTAAACAAGTAAGAATGCTATAGTCGAGTATACCCGACTACGAAACTCCCTGTACCCAGGTCTAAAACATCCAATCACATCTAAGTCCACTTACCCATACACACACACATACACAAAGACGCACGCACACAGGCGGCAAAAGTGGCTGTGCTTCTTCTTCCCCCTCTCGCTGCATTACTGAATCTTCTATCGTGAATAACTTCCGTGTTTATTATCCGATCGACTTGAAATTTGGACAGTAGATTAAGAGAGACTAAAGTATTGTACATGCCAAATCTTAAAGCTATATCTTGAAAATTGTTACTGTAAAACGGTTTTAATCGATTTGCGGGGGAACGGGGGGAGATATTTGAAATTGGAAACAAACTTGATCTGCGTATGGTATACAGGAACCTACATTCCAAATTTGGTGTCTCTAGCTTTTATAGTTGCTGAGATCGACGCGTTCATCCGGACAGACGGACAGACGGACGGACGGACGGACGGACAGACGGACAGACGGACAGACAGACGGACATGGCCAAATCAAAATCTCTTTTGATACTGATCAAGAATATATATACTTTATAGGGTCGGAGATGTCTCCTTCTGCCTGTTACATACTTTTGCACAAATCCAATACCCCCTTTTTACCCATTTTATGGGTACAGGGAGTAAAAACAAAAACTTTACACAAATAATGTATTTAAGCAGAATTTGTTAAAATATTTGAAAATTTAGTAGTTTTAAGCATACTCAAATCAATTTAAAATTTAATTTTTTTTATATTTTAGTAATCGTGTATGTTTAGTTTAAACTAATTCAAAATTGTGTGCTTAACATGAGAAAATAGGCTTGTTATTTCTATAGATTAAGTTGTACAAGTATTTTATTAAAAAGCATTTCAAATTATAATAGTTTTGAGCATTCTATAAACGATTTAATTCTTATAAGTGTTTTTACCAAAATTCATGAACATTCATAACCATGGAAAGTAGGTTTGTTATCAAAAGATCGTTTAAATAGAATAGGTTATCCAAGTAGTTCGTTCCATATATACATTTTAAAATGTTTAATGAAAGTGTCTAACTAAATTTCCCATATTTCTCTAATGGTCTGACTAATATTAATATTTCTCTGTTTGTGTATAAATATGCTATACCAGTTGTAGTTTTGTTATAGCACTAGATACTATGGCCTGCGGCTACATCCATAGCCAAGTCTGGAGTCTTGGTATAAAAATTTTCAGCAAAATTCCACAACAATTGGCCCACTGTGCGTCGTCCGTCTCCGTTTTGGCACGTAGGTTGTTGGCTCGGCGGTCGTTCGTTGTCGTCGTTGTTGTCGTCTTGAAAACTGGGTCAATCGCTGCTTGGGCTGTTGTCTACGTATTTATTTAGTTTTGTTGTGTTGTCTTGCATCTCGTTGCCTGGTTCGACTGGATTTGGATGGACAACTGGTTGGAGCGGGGGCACCCAGGGAGTACCGCGGCGGCAAAGAGTGTAAATTGCAAACTTTTTATTGCCTTTTCATTTGCCTATTTCTCTATGTGACTAACTGGTTGACAACTCGGCTCAACTCAGCCCAGCCACAGATACCAGATACCATATACCATATACCAGAAGAAACGCTTCTTTAACTCTAACTTCAAGAAACTCAATTCTCAGACCCAGCGACTTCCGTTCCTGGTGACTTTAGTGACCTGTTCTTGGCCATATTTAGTTTGTTTCGTTTAATTACAAGTGACATAACTGTTAAACGCACTTTAGCCGGTTGGTTGGTTGGTTGGTCACTTCGTTAATCCGCAGACCCCGTCTTAAGAGTCTAGACGGAAGAACGTGTTAGCGTCTACACAGAACGCCGGCCGGCTCTTTTCGCAAAACTGGTTTCTTGTTTCCTCTGGTTGTTGTGGTTCTTCTTCTTATCTCGCATATACTTGCGCTCTGTTCTCCACTGTTCTGTTGTGTTCTTAGCCATAAGTATCATACGACGGTGTTGGGGTTTTCCTTAGTGTCACGAGACCGCCATCAAAGGTTGAGGGGAGGTCGAACTCTCAACATCTTTAATGTCTTTTAATTCTGCTGAATTTGTGGCATATGAGAGTCAGTTAATGGTAACGTTTGTACGACTGTGAGATCCCCAGCAGATATTGCCTGCTTCGGCGTGTGCGGTAAGAAGCGTAGAGAGAGTAAGCCAAGAAGCTAAACAGATAATATAAATATGTAAAAGATAGTAAAGATTTGAAGTATCATCAAATTAATTTGAACGTTTCTGTGATATTGCATTCATAAGTTGTTCTAAGAATTTGAGAGAAATAGGAGCATATAAATATTCTTCGGATATCATATCCTGATAACTCGTTTGATCTGTGCTCGGCCTTGAACCCTTCCAACTCAGCGGGCGGATGGTTGTTCAGCAAAGTGTTAATTTTTACCATAACTGATCTGATTGTCGTGAGAATTTTGAAGATTTGGCTGGTAACTTTTTGATGGAATTAGTGAACTTTACGTACGATCAATTAAACAGTATTCAACTAACTCCACTACTCGAGATACTATATAGGAACCCTTATATTTTAAGGTTTTTTATTGCTACTAGATGCGATCTTAACCTTCAGATCTTATCAGCATATTTTCCAGTCATTAAATTCGTCAATCGTATACAATTAAAAAGAATATATTATAATCTATATCTATCATGACAAACGAATGTTAATTAATGTCTATTGTCTATCTTTTTTGGAAAGCTTAAAATATTTTATAAATAAAATATATATAAAAATAAATAATATAAAATATAAATAGAATATTTTATTTATTGTAGACTTTTCAAAAAGTGCAATTATTGCTTATGCTTTCAACTAACTGTCCACATAATTATGTATGAATCTGGTCACTCTAAAGCTTTCACTCTGAAGCTTTCTTTCTGGAGCTTTCACTCGCATGTTAAGTTGGCTGTGCAAGCGTTGCCCCACCGTTGCTTAAATTTTGGCGACACCTAGCGGCAATATGTCAAACTGTTTTCACAACCATTATTTTCATTAGGTGTGGCAATGCTCTGGTACCGCTGGTTTGAAACTTGGCTATTTCAAATTATTCTGCGTCGAACTATTTTATGCGAGCTAAGAAAATAGACTGCTTTGAATCACAACGGTATACAATGGGTATATAGAAACTACTACAAGAAACTATCTAATAACCTAGAATGGTTATTTAGTACTATAAATCTGTCCCATCTTGTTTTATGCACTCTTTAGGGTACATAATCCACGCCGATGATATAATCTTTCTTAATATTTATCACTTCGAAAACTTCGAAGATGAATTCAAATTTTTCTACCAGTTTCCACGACATACTATTATTAAAGAACACAATTCGGATGTAATTTTTAGCAAATTGCATTTTATTGAAAAGTTTTGCAGCATTATTATTATTCAAGTTTAGAATTAGTTTATTACTTGGGTACTTTAAAGACTACTAAAGAATTATGCACAGGAATACAAAAACATGTTTGTGCTTAAGAATAATACAATGATATTCAAATTGTTTCAATAGGATCGATCTTTGGGTGCGCTCATGTTACAAGTACTCGTAATATTGCCATTGAGTCCAAACTAATGCCTGTCCGTCAGTCTTCGGTGCAATTCGATTGATACGTACTTTATAATGTATATATTTTGAGAATTGTGCAGTGATTTCTTTGATATATTTGAAATATAATACGTTACTTAGCGTTTTTGTCGCTGATGTTGCATATAAATAAATACGTATGTACTTTAAAAATGTTATAAAATTGAGACTTAAATATGTGAAGATTGTGCCAGGGGTAAGCAGATGAGATGAGGGGGTCAAAAGTGAGTGAAAATGGCTGCGAGAAATGCGATAGACGTGCCTCCGTGTAAAGTGTAGCGTAGAATGAAGATGGAAATGATCAAAAGAGATGAAATTTGAGATGAATAAAGGAAGTGAGTGGTGAGTAGTGAGCAGTGAATAGTGAGTAGTGAATGTGAGTAGTTTTAGCGTAAGCGAGTAAAATGAATTGGGAGCTTTGAAGCATTTCCGGCTGATGATGTTTCGATTGTTGTCAAACTACGCTTGACATTTCCTGTATTTCTGTGTGTGTGAAAGTGAGTGTGAGTGTATGTGTGTGGGTGTAGGTGTGTATGTGTTGTGTTGTTGCGTCCTCAGAGTATGATGCAGTGTTTGGCGCCCAGCTGTTGCCGCATGCCGCGCAGAAACGCGTGCTGGCCACCAAACACGAGACGCTCACGCACGCACCTCATTCCTCTGGCCACACCATTAAATACAATCGCCCTCAACCTCCTCCTGGTTAACATCGGGATCGAACTCATCGTCGGCAGTGGCCTCCTGGTACTGCTGATACTCCGATACCAGATCGTTCATGTTGCTCTCCGCCTCGGTAAACTCCATCTCATCCATACCCTCGCCGGTATACCAATGCAGGAAAGCCTTGCGCCTGAACATGGCCGAGAACTGCTCAGAGATGCGCTTGAACAGCTCCTGTATGGCCGTGGTGTTGCCAATGAATGTCGAGGACATCTTCAGACCCTTCGGCGGTATATCGCAGACGGCGGTCTTCACATTGTTCGGTATCCACTCGACAAAGTACGAGCTGTTCTTGTTCTGCACCGCCAGCATCTGTTCGTCCACCTCCTTCATGGACATGCGGCCACGGAAGACGGCGGCCACTGTCAGATAGCGGCCATGGCGCGGATCACAGGCGGCCATCATGTTCTTGGCATCGAACATCTGTTGGGTCAGCTCCGGCACGGTGAGCGCCCGGTACTGCTGCGATCCGCGGGAGGTGAGCGGCGCAAAGCCGGGCATGAAGAAGTGCAGACGCGGGAATGGTACCATATTCACAGCCAGCTTGCGCAGATCGGCGTTCAGCTGGCCGGGGAAGCGCAGGCAGGTGGTCACACCGGACATGGTCAGCGAGACGAGATGATTGAGATCGCCGTAGCTCGGATTGGATACCTTCAGTGTGCGGAAGCAGATGTCGTACAGCGCCTCATTATCGATGCAGTACGTCTCGTCTGTGTTCTCCACCAGCTGGTGGATGGACAGCGTGGCATTGTACGGCTCCACGACCGTGTCGGAGACCTTTGGCGATGGCACCACCGAATAGGTGTTCATTATGCGATCCGGATACTCCTCGCGAATCTTCGATATGAGCAGGGTGCCCATGCCGGACCCGGTGCCGCCGCCCAGCGAATGCGTCAATTGGAAGCCCTAAAACAGAAATCGAAACATTTACTGGACTATCTCTACTATGGCTTAGATAGGATCTATATAGATCTATATAAAATATAGAATATAAATTATAATAGAAATCTTATATGGTATGTTATGTCCTGAACTTGTAGCCTCTCAGTGAATCGCTACTATTGCTTACAATTTAATTATTTTGATTATGTTTATATTCAAACTATATAAATTATATATAATCGATACAAAAAGTAAGTAAATTTAAAGAAAAGTCAGCTTCCGATAAGTTTGATTAATTAGGAACTATCGACAATACAATCGATACTATCGATAGTCAACTACTTTGAAGATTAGGAAGGATAGAAAATTTCGATACTACAATATATTTAGGAAACATCGTGTTATGGATAAAAAGTAAAGAAATTTAAAGAAAAGTCAGCTACCGATAAGTTTGATTAGGAACTATCGAACATACAATCGATACTATCGATAGTCAACTACTTCAAAGATTAGGAAGGATAGGAAATTTCGATACTGTCATATATTGAGGAAACATCGTGATATGGATTATTTGATTATTTTATGGAAAGATTCAGATATGGATTATGCCATTAATACTACCTCTAAAATCTATCTATATCTCACCTGCAGGCAGTCGCAATTCTCACACTCCTTGCGCACCACATCCAGCACATTGTCGACCAGCTCCGCGCCCTCTGTATAATGCCCCTTGGCCCAGTTGTTGCCGGCGCCCGACTGCCCGAACACAAAGTTGTCCGGACGGAAGAGCTGGCCATATGGACCCGAGCGCACCGACTCCATGGTGCCCGGCTCCAGATCCAGCAGAATGGCGCGTGGCACATACTTGCCACCCGAGGAACGCGTCACGGCTATTGGAATGCCAATGTGGCAAATGTGGCATGAGTCAACAGTTGGGAGATGGGATGGAAAATAAGAAACTTACCCGATGCCTCATTGTAGTAGACACTGACACGTTCCAGCTGCAGATCGCTGTCGCCCACATAGATGCCATTGCTGTCAATGCCATGTTCTTCCGATATAATCTCCCAGAACTGCAAAAGAATGGTCCAATAAAAAATTAGTCATGAAATAAAAGAAAATTATGTATATGTGCATGTATTTTCTTAATAAAACTCTGTTGAACTCAATGTTTAAGTCAATATTAATTTCTAATATAAATATACAAAGTGCCAAACATAACAAAACTAAGAATCAGGGCGAAAACTTGAATTTGAAGTGCCATTAATCACTGTAATTAGAGTCCCTCAACATATGTGACACCTCTGGGGCTTAATTTCCTTGAAAAAGTGCAGACCTAATGATCATGTTTATTTCAATTTAATGACTTTGGCCTGTGTCGCCATAAAAAAAAGATATAAGGGCTACTGCAGCTATTTTTACGACGACTGTGGGGCGTTCCGATTTGGTACACAAAGGCAAACTCATGGAGATTGTGGAAAATACTTGCATACGAGTCTGTATAGATCTATTTTTGTTTCCTTGCCTTTTATAGGCTTGTGCGTAAGAAGTGTCATCAAATATGTACACATAATAAATGCATTTATAAATAAAATTGATTTTACGATTTCAATAATTTACCTTAACTTCTTCCTTGTACTAGAGATCACCTGGTAGTCGGATTGGTGTAGGAAATAGGAAATACCTAGCTATTTCTAGCCTTAGACGGAACACATTGCTGATAAATGGCAATCTGCAGTGCTACTGGACACAATCTTTACAAAAATGAATGGTTCAGAAGCTATCCGGCACTTTGTGTAACAATTTTCAAATGAAGAGATGCTCTCTCATAAGAAAATGTCAAACTGCAGCCCAATTTCACAATATTTTAACTGTCGTCAGTCATCTGTCAAGCTCTTAACCGCATATTCTTGAGTTTTGGCCGGGTGACGTTTATCAAAACTGAATTACGAGCTGTGTGCCCATCCAGCCATGTCAGAGTTCATGTTGCCAGCCGCAGAAATCGCCCAGAAACACTTAAAAAATATACAAATTATTAGAAATTTCTTCTCTTTGAACTGTTGTTTTTCCCCTTCTATATTGTGACAGTGTGACAAACGTAAAAGGCGCAGTCGCAGCGCCATAAAATTGTTTTTTCTATTTTATATTATGTTTTTTTGTAGTTTTTCGGCTTAAAAAACAGACATGGGGCAGCAGCATCAAGAGTGAGACACATTGTACACTGTTGAGGCTGAAAATTTATGTTTAGTTTAGCCGTCAGTCGGATCTCCAACATGCCCTGATTTAGTGCTAAATTTAAAGGGAAACGACGCAGTCAGAAATAGTTTTTGGCTTTTAGTTGTTGCTTTCCTCTCAGATTTTTCAAATTTCTTCTTTTTTGTCTTTCTTTTAAATTTAATTTTTCACTCGAATTTATTTCATTGCAGCGTGTCGCGGCATGGGACATTTCCAAGTTGAGTCTTCATTCTAAATGCTGCACGGCAACGCTCCTGGGGTGCAATGTGCAACCTTCTGCGGCGAAAGTGTTAAAAATAGCGCTGCCATGGGCGTTGCATGTTGCACGTTGCGCGTTGTGCGTTGTGCGTTGTGCTTTGTGCGCTGCGCGTTGCACGTTGCCTGTGGGCACTGGCCAGATACCAATACCAAAATACTGCTGCTGCTGCCGCCGCCTCTGAGTCATAGCTGAACTGCAGGCCAACGACCCAGGCGGCAACTCGAAGATACCGAATTAACCCAGCAGACGCCAGTCGTAGACATCGACAACATCATTAGGAGGCAGCCACACACACATACGCTCACACACTCACACACGCATACCAAAGGCCGCAGTCAAATCAAATTAGATACTCGTATCTCATAGATACAACATTTCATTGATGTTGCCACTCGCTGAGCGTTTATTGCGGAAGCGCGCTGCAAATGTTGTGCTGCGTTTAACAAGCGGCTTGTTCTTACGATCTACGATCCATCTTTTCGGCTATTTTGACCAAAAAAGGGAGGGCATTAGTTTTCATTAACAAGGCGACTCGAACGAAAATGCTCCCATTCAAGCGCAACGCATAAATTGTCGATAATTCAATACAAAAACCTTAAACACTCCAATTGGGCAACAGAAATAAACAAAAATGCCAGCAAGGAAATAATAAAAATGTTATCGCTTGAAGTGGCGCGGGCCATACCCTACCCTCTCCCTAGTTCCCATTCCCAATCCCAATCCCTTTCCGATTCCCATTCCTATGTAGCCAGTTCTCGATACCCATTCCGAATTCTTCTGTTTTCAGATCTTTACATTGTTGTCTGTCTCGTTTCCCTTTGGCACTTGAACTTGACGTGTGGCAAGGAGAAACAGTCGCAGACCTCAGTCTTTGCTCTCCGATCTCTAGTCTCCAGTCTCAGTCTTCAGTCTTCAATCTCCAGTTTCCAGTCGGGAGTACGGAGTCACTGGCGCATTGGCAGCCGATGGCGTCTACGTCTCCATCTCCATCTCCGTCTCCGTCTGCGGCTGCTTTTGTTTATTTGAAAGGCAGCTCAACTACTCCGCAGTACAATCTCCGCAAGATCATCAAATTTAATTGGAGTGTGGCCGTTGCAATTATGAAGCTGGCAGCAGCAGCAATAAAGCGCAGTTTATATGCCGGACGGGCGATTACAAACAAACAGGCAACAAAATCATGCAACAACAATAAGGGGTAATAACAAAAATAAATTAGCACACAAAACTGTTGAAGTGAAAAGTCGTTTTTCATGTCTTCTACTCTTGCCTCTACTTTACCAACGATCGCTTTACTTTCAACCAATTTTTCTTGCTCTTATTTTTTTTTTCGGAATTTTCCTTTTGATGCTGCTGTTGATAGTTGCGGGAAATTGCTTTTTTCGGTTAACTGCAGTGATTGCCAGGGGAAATGGGTAATGTGGGGAGCTGGGTAGCTGGGTAGCTGGGGAGCTGGGAAGCTGGGGATCTTCTACAAGTCCAGCTGTGAAGATTGGTTTTAGCTGAGTCATATTCCTGCGATAGCCTACACCGAATGCCTTAGATTTGATACTACAAATTGTGAGAACGTGGAAAGAGTTAATAAAAGGTTGGACAGTGACTTATCAGCAGCACGATCAGTCGACAGAGTTCAACAAAAAACAATTATAAGACGAACATGAAAAGCTACCAAAAGGAAAAGCTGAAAATTGTTCGACATATTATTGATAAATCAATGCTCGAACTTAAGTTTTAGAAATGCCAACCTATTACCAACATTTCTACCCGAGGTATCTATAAAATACAATTTTACAACAATTTTTAATAAATGTCTAAAACACTTTTTACAAAATCTAAATTTAATATGTTAATTCAAACTGTAAAATACTGAGAATTATTAAGCTCAGTTATAAATATTTGTTTTATATGTATTGTATATGCTTTAAACCTTAGAAAATCTAAATTAATCGGCAGCTCTGATATATTTACATAAAATCTTTAAAAGATACAAATTTCGAGTGTAATATCAAACCAATTAAATCTTTTTTTTTATTATTAAATTTGTTTTTTTGTAAGCTTCTAATTTTATTATGCTACCGCTTTCATAAAGTAAACGGGTTAAGGAGCAGGAATACACAGAAACTAACAGATGGTAGTAAAATAGGTCAGCATGATAGGCAAGCCTTTACCCGAGAGTACAGAGATTAGTTAAGGATGAAAACCTTCCTACCATAAGTTCAATTGCCTGAAGTAAAACTGTATAATATAAACCCAAGCATTTCTCGGAGTGAGTCAAGAAATAGAGCTTATGGGTTTCTAGGATTGATAATTTTGCTCGATCATTTAGTATATTAAAAATACTGATTGAAATGATTACTATTCTAATAATTCTAATAATCACAACGAAAATATTACCAATTATTTGATCTACTTAAAAAATGTCTTAAAAAATGGTTCAATCCTAGGTTAATTCATTCTATTTCTTTATTTTTCTTCATCCAAACAGCTAGCTGAGTTTGAAGTAATAAAATCATTGAATTTCGCTCGTATTAATTTCAATTGTACAGTTATAGACTGACTTTAACTGCATTTGAGATCATTGTGAAGCCAAAAGAAAATTCTAGTAAAATTCGTTGTTTATTGTCAAGACTTGGTGTTGCTAGCTGCCTGCTTCTGGCTGTTGCTGCCACTTGCCACTTGCAACAGTGGCAGACAACTAGAAACTTTAGACTTCCAATTAGTTATAAATGCTGCCCCTCTGGTGCCACGCCCCCTTGCATGCGATCAGCTGCCAACTGCCGACGCCCTCATTAAGTGTTGCATGTCTGTAGCTGCCTCATCGCGCTGCGAATGTCTGTCTTGGAGTCTTCGAGTCGCTCAGTCTTTCAGTCGCTCAGTCTTCCAGTCTATGCCACTTGAAATCACTCGGGCATGAACTTTGGAGCCGGAGCCAGTCTGAAGCACAAGAGTCTTGAGTCCACCGTCTGCAGCTGTTCAGCGATCGCCTGCAGCTTTGCCAGCTTTGCCAGCTTTTCCGGCGGCCCTTGAAAAATATGCAAAATTCATTTTCACATGATGCAAGCAAGGCATTCGGACCTCAAAGCACCTCCAAGCTGCCCCCAATCCCCCCAATCCTACCCTCTCCCACACGGCCAGCCACCGAGCAGCCTATCAAAAGCATTTGTCTTCGCTCAGCAGCTGTTTTGTTGTTCCAGTCAGAGGAGGCCGATAATAAATCTGCCCCAAGATACGAAAAGCATCTCAAGTTTGTTGACTTTGTCAGTGCATTGGCCATATATAAAGAATATATGTATATGTGTATGTATACATATATGAAATCATAATTTGTATATGCATACGAAAGCAATCTATGCCAGCACTGACTGATTACTTAAAATGCATTTATCGTCTTATGCTCAGAACGGAAACTCGAAATTCATGTGGGCCCCTATCCTGTAACTGTATACAGGCGCTGCCCACAAGAAAACTAAAGGAAATCAAGAAAACTGCGTTCCCTTACTGGCTGAAGGTCCCAATTCCCAGCAACACTCTGAGTCACTTCCTTTGTGCACTTGTGCGGTTTGCAATTCTGATTCCGAATTCAAAATGTACTCAAATGTTGGCATGGATAGGTAGCTGCTGCTACTGCTGCTGCTGCTACTGCTGCTGCTGTTGTTGTTGCCACACATTTGAAGTGTCCACTCAGCTGTTCTTCTGATTTTTTTATTATATGTTGTTTTTTTTACTCAATCTCTTGGGTAATGTGAAACCAGCGGTTCGCTCAAATTACCAAGTCGGCTCCATCGCCGTCGTCTGCTTTAGATAAACAGACATCGTATCTCATTCATGGGTAGGTTAAGCAAAGTATATACACAGCGAAAACTAAGTACACACACTCGTGTATGTGTGTACAAGTACGTACTGCTCCATAAAGCCATTACTATGCCCAATTTCTGAGAAATACAAAGCGTTAGCGCTAAATTAAGCGACACCTCAGCCCTCCCAACGCCCCGCGAGACGCCGCCTGTCTTGTTTCTCACAATTCGCGAACCGCCTCAATTGAGTCATGAATGTGAAAAGCAACAACAACAAATGTGGAAGAAAAGTACAATAATAATAAATAATAAATAATTTACTTTTGCTTATCTTTTTCGCATTTGCTGAGGCTTGCATTTGCTTAAATGCTTTTATAGTTTAATCATCGCTTGATTGGCTTTTATCAGCATTCGTGCAACGTGACACACTTTGGCCCAATCGCTCACAATTCAAGCCAAGCATTGACATTGATTTCCGACTCGAATCGCCAACTACACATGTCAATGCCTCGCAAACCGGTTCCCATGTTGCCAAAAAGTACACACAAATAATAATAAAAAATGCAACAAAATACCGCAAAAAATGCATCAACATCAGCAGCAGAAAAATGCGTTGCAGCATCGCCAGCAGCAGGTCTGGCCGCTCTGTTTTGGCTTGCAACGCTGTGTGGCACGTTGCTCGATTGGTTGGCAATATCGATTAACTGGCTCGCGTTGCACTGGATATAATTGATGGCACAGAGCGCCGTTAATTGGCAGTGCAGCTAATTATTGGGCATACTTTTAATTACAACAATTACAATTGTTTAACCAGCAAACCATCTCTCAGGGCTCAACACTGATTAACAAGGCAGAGGTTCTCAAATTGCAATATGATTTGAAAGACTTGTTAACTAGTTTATGTGAGCTCCAAGACAGCTCCTTTGTATTTATATTAACAGCTGTCACATGGTTATTTAAGAAGCAAACAGATCTTGATTGCAATTATTTAAAACAAATGTAAGCTTCAAGCGAAACTTTCGAAAATAAATCTTTTTTGGAATAACAACTGTGTGCAGTCTCGAAATTCTTATACATATCTTAGACTTTGTTTTATGTGAATTAAAAAAAGGTTTCAAGAATTCTTAAGCATACGCAAGTCCTTCCATAAGAACTATAAACATCTCTGAACTATTAAATGAGCTCTTATGTTAAGGAAAGTCAAGAAAGATAAAAGATTTTAAATGAATGAAACACAAATTCACGCAGTACTCGTACCTTTCTAAGGAATATTAAATGAAAACTAATTTTTAAGTAAAAAATTTCACTTGAAATGTTAAACATAAAATAAATCATTAAGCGTTTGTGTTGAAGCTCTTGAATTTGTGTAATTAAATATACTTTGAAAACATAATATGCTAACTTAATTATTTCCGACTGTTGATGGTAGCTACAGGTATAATAAATAATGCTCGCAGTTTCCCCTGCTGAATGTGGCATATTTTTGTGCACCTTTTGCGGTGGCTGGCAAAATAACAAAGGCAAAGGGAAACCCAACAAAGCGAATAGATACAACCGCAATGATAATTCAAGAGAGGTTTTGGCATCCGTAAAATGCAGTGGCGAATACTGTGCAACAATTGCAATAATGCCCCATATTAGAGCAGTCAAATTCCGACTGCTCCATTAGGAGGGGGGGGGGGCTGTAATCAGCGTGGAAGTCAGTGGAACTCTCACAGCAAAGGGCATGTCGAGTGCCTCGCAAACCCAAACAAATTTCTTCGCTTTTTTTTCGCAACGTTGCGTCGCTCATTTTTTGCACTTGGCATTTTATTTGTTTTAATTTAAGTTTGTTACTTTTTGTAATTTTTTCTTCATTTTGTTTTTTATATTCATTTCTTTATGGTTATTCGCTGGCCTTTTTTTTGCGTTAATTTTCTTTGCTTTAATTGCTGAATGCGCTGTAAAAGGCGGCGGCAACGTTGACTCTGAGCTGCGATCAATTTGGAAACTCATTGAAAAACGTTTTCGGGCAATGTGCATAAATTAGCTGCCTTTGCCAAAAAGCGCCACAAAAAGCCAAAAAAGCAACAAACAAAAAAAAATGAAGTCGTATAAGAAAAAAGTGGAGACTTACCTTAGCGCCAATCTGGTTGCCGCACTGGCCAGCCTGCAGATGCACAATTTCTCTCATTTTGATTTATGGTCTTTAATGTAAGAACTTAACAATTTTTATTGCGTGGGACTGCAAGTTAAGGCAGTTAAGGCGTTGCCGGGACTCTGTGCTCAACTAAACTGAACCTGGACCTGGTCCTGAACCTGAACCTGGAGCTGCAGCTGGATGTATTCTGTGTTTCTGGAGCACTGATCAATCTCACTCAGCGTGTCTTCAAGGGGGGGCCGGAGCAGAACGCGCAACTTAACCGCACAACGCACAAAACTCAACTGATCGCTGCGACGACGTCGACGACGGCCTTAGAGTCAGGTCCCCAGTTTAAGTCCAATACCCAACCCAACAGACGACGACGACGGCGACGACGACGACGACGACGGCGCGACGATGACGACGTCGTTGGTTCTGCTGAGTAGCAGACGTAGCAGAGCGAGAAAGACGATCACATACACAGACACACACACACACATGCACATGCACACATACATACAGACGTGCCTTGCCCCTTGGTTAGAAACTGTGGAAAATTCTCTTTCTTTTTAAGCAAAGGGAGTGCTCGTAGTCTTAGTCGATAACCTCAGTTGTAGATACAAGACATTAACCTACAGAACCACTCTTATGTAATAAATATCCTTGGCCTTATGCAGGACTTAAACGATGAAACTCCCTTTTGAAGTTTCTCCGTAAGTTTTCGTACGTAAAAAAATGGGAAGCGGAGTAGGCGACGCCAAGACACCCTTTCCATTATCATGCTGCAAACTTCAACGTCTAAATCCATACTCTTACTATATTTAGACAATGAAGTTCCTTCTTAAAGTTTCTTCGTTTAATTTTCGTTTGTAAGGAAAGAAAAACTTAACGAAAAGAATTTATAAGAATTTATTTCACAGTCTAAATCCATTCTCTGTCTAAGATTGAACTTGGACGATTAAGTTTGCATCACGAAGCTTCTTCGTTAAGTCTTAGTGTGCACGGAATAGGCTTAGCCAAATCCGCTTCTTCCTTTCGCTTAAAACAAAAACTTAACGAAGAAACTTCGTGATGCATACTTCATCGCCTAAGTCTAACTTACACTAGGAAGTTTACATCATGAATTTTCTTCGTTAAGTTTTTCTTAACATTATGAAGTTACTTCATGAACACTCTAGAAACTAATCCTTACAATACAAACTTAACGAAAATACTTTTTGAATAAAACTTTAGAGTTGATGTCCAGTCTGATTGTTATTTAAAAGAGTTTATATTATTTACACCCGTGTACTATATGTAAGTATATTATATAGATAAAATATGCTTATATACAAGTAGTTTTCTTTAACGTCCCTATCCATGTGACGTGAACTGTATCTCATATGTCAAAAGACAGTTGAGCCTGAGCTCTAAGGAAAAGTTCTACATTGCCACAGCCTTTGATTATACCCTGTAAAAATAGTCCCAAGGTGCACATTGTCTGACGAGTTACCGAAGCTATATGAGACTCCCCTACTATGTTCAATTAGTCATCTTATCTTGTCTAACATTTGTCTTTAATGCTGAGAGCCAAAAAGATTTTTCTCAATTCTGCAATTCTATAAAATAACTGTATATATGCATTATTCTTTTAGTTTCTCAAGCAAAGAATCTTAGATTTATCTTGATTTTTCACAAGGTATACAAACAAAAGTGACTAGATCACCAATATTTAAAGATTTATGGTGGTTTGACATGGTACAGATGTTTTTTGAACAGTTTATTGTGTCAACTTTATTTTTTTGCTTTAGCAGATAAATAAAACATTGTCCAGACTTATCTCAAATATTTTTAGAAGGTATATAGTACATGCATATATAGCTACTTATCTTTTAATACTATCACTTTTATCTAGGAACAAGCGGCTAATCAAGAAATATGAGAGATGTACGCTAACTTATGTCATGCTTGATCTTAATCTGGATTTAAGACAGCCTTACAGGGTATCTTGAACAGCAGCAGCCTTGACTTTTGCCTTTTTGCTTATTTATTATGGCAGCTTCAATCAGTCGAACACGACAGGCCAAAAGCCAAAACAACAAATATAACGAGGCAGCTATTTTGGTTTATATACATATGTATCTCCAACTGAAACTGTAGCTGCATCTGTAGCTGTGTATCTATGTATCTGTATCTGAATCTGTGTATTGGTAGCTGTATTTGTGTATTAAGCTGTCGCTTTGCAGCTGAGAGATGGCATCCCGCCGCCTTTTCCTGTTCTAAGTTCACAAATTTTCACTCTGTCAACTGCAGCGATTTTCACATTCTAATTTTATCAGCACAATATGCACAGGTATGCAACTCACACGCACACACACTCTCCTTGCCACTCTGTACGTGTATGTGTGTGTGTGTGTGTATCTGTGTGTGCACTTCCACAAAAGTGTCACCGCAGTCATTAGAAGCATTTTTCTACATGTGTTTTTGTTTGCTTTCATTTTCATGCGCCCGAAATGCATTCAACTTGCGTCTATTTCTGGCTGCACTTCGCTTCTTATGTGGCACTCGGGTTCTGCCTCTTCCTTGGAAATCAATCAATGCCCGGCGAGTATTTCAGACAATTTGTAGCCGTTTTACTTTCTAATTACTTTCAAGTTGAAAGGCGCTGTCTTTGGAGTTACAGCTCCCGAGGCTTTCAAGTGTTTGCCTGGCAATCAAACCGCTAAAATAACATTAATTCAATTTGCGGAGTTGTGGCTTCTGTGTGTGCATGACTGTGTGTGTGTGTGTGTGTGTGCGAGCTGCTAAATTTAAATGCACCACAAAATAATCTCGAATTTACGAGCATAAATAGTTATAAAATGTTATACATTTATTCTCAACAAGCGCCCAGCCGGACTGTTGGCAGGACTTGGTCCAGATCCAAGTACAGCTATAGCCCAAAAACAAACAGGACCAACGGATAACAAATACTTTTGGCAATTTTCGGTTAGCCAAATAGAGGCGGACTGTTGACACTTTTCAAAGAGGCGTAGTCTAAAACAGTTTTGAAGGGATTTCTTCGCCAAAATAGGGCTATTACTTGGATATAATGAATATAAGAGTTCACAGAAGAAAATGCAATTCTTAATTCAAGTTTAAAATATTAAATTCAAGCCGTCAAACATACTTGAAATTTGAAGTATGTTTTTGGGATATTATTCTTGAATGTGAATGAGTATGGTATCAATCTCGAATTCATACTTAAATCAAGCACAACCATTCTTAACAGAGGTCATTAAGTCTCATTCGGGCTTGATTCAAGTATATAGACAACAGTAGTCTCTATATGATATAGTGACAATCCTTAAGACATCTTTAAGATAAACGTATTCCATATAAAATAGCAATTTTCGTTCGATCTTGGCAAGATTAGTGTTATCATTTAGTTTTCCGATACTGTACTCATTTTTAGCGACATAGCAATCAGCCTGATGAATAATATCAAGGAAAGTAGCCCTCTTCCCATTAATTAAATCATTTAAAATTAGAAATAATTTACCACAGGCAACAATTACATCTCTGCTCCAAACTACTTTTGTTCCCCAGTATTTCATTGCCTGACGGCCATCTGCTTTTAACATGGATCCTTAAGTCTTTAAAATATAGTTGTATAAGTTTTAAAAGTTTTCAATGAGTACAACTGGAGAGCTTGTTTCCCCTATTATAGGCTTCTATTTTCAGTTCAGCTACGCTTATGTCAACACAGCTACAACAACAATACACACATACACACACACACATGAGCAATACCAATACCACTTGACTCTTTTGGCCTGCCTCAACTGTTGTGTGGTCGAACTGAACGCCCAGAGGCGCCCGCCTCCAAAATGTATAAAACGTTTCAGAAAAAGTAACAAATGTTTTTTAGGATTTGTGTTTTGGGAATTTCTGCACTTGTGTAAATGTAAGCGCCACACACACACACACACACACACACACTTGGATAATATAGCAAAAATTATACAAACACATAAACATAGACAATGAAATATAAAACACAAATTTAACAACATTTTGCTGCCTAAGTTTTGCTTTACTGCGAACTCTGTGTGTGTGTGTGTGTGAGTGTGTGTGGGTGTGTTTTTAGAGCATTTATAAACACACACATTTACACTCACACACACATACAACAGCAGATAGACCCATCCTTATAATTATCCGCATAATTGATCGATTTGGGCTTGTGGAAATTTTAATTTATTTTGTTTGCCCATCTTTTAATTTTAATGTGCAATTTAATTTATGTAGCTGCCATTTTTGTATTGTTTTATTTTTTTTATTTTGTTCTTTGATGCATTAAAATTAATTTTGCATAATTGCAATTGTGTTTTTATTTATTTACCCATTTAAAATTGGCTAAAAGGGGTATATAAAGCTGTGCAAACGTCTTCCTCTAAAGTCTATAAATTCCTGATCAGCATCAACCACCGAATTTCTAGTCCTTTTATCTGTTGATTTCTTAGACATTATAAAATCCTAAGATATCTAAATTGTTGCCTTGAAGTGTGTTGAATCCTATTTTAGCTATGCTACAGGGTATTCACCAGTTAAGCATAACCAACTAGTCGATTTCTACTTGTTTTTATTTGTTTTATGGAGCGCTGACGATTTTTGTGTCCTTTGGCTGCATTTTAATTGAATTTGATTGATTTTTGCTGATATTGTTGATGGAAAAATAATATTGTTGTAAAATCATAACAATTCTGTCTGCTGACCGTGGGCGGCTCAAGGGGCGTGGCAACACACCTGCCCAAAAATCGCTTCAGCCCAACAATAGCAAGGACCTGTCCAATTTTTCTACGCCTCTTAAAACGTGGAAAAAGGACAAATGCCTCTCTGCCTGCGGCTGTTTTTTGTTGTGCCTCTGTGTGTGTATGTGTGTGTGTGTGTGTATATATGTGTGGCATACTTTGAGGCGCTGTGTTGGTACCAAAGCTTGGGTAAAGCTGCCAAAGGCAGACACGGGGAATGGAGCAGAACATACAAAGTATATAAACTCAAACTTCCCTACGACAGTTCGCTATTCAGAAAATGTTGTTACAAGAAGTTCAACTGTTGGAATTGTGAAATTCTAAACAAGTTATGATTCAGTTGTAAGCATTTAGATATAACTTAAAATAAAGGAGCTATTAGGCAGAAATCCCAGTCAATTAGAAGTAAGTTTTAAAGTTTCTGTTAACTGGAAAATTATTTAATTATCAAAAAACAAAAAGCCAATTTAAATACAAATAAATATTAAAAAAAAATAAATAAAAAAGAATAAAAATTAGAGCTGGTGTAGATTTCAGTATAGACTGAACCCTTGATATATTGATGAAAATATTTTATTTGCAGCTCGGTTCTAGTACTATAAGTTAAACCAAAGCATATAAAGTCATTTATAAATTAAACTTTGGTTAAACTCCGTCTTTTTTGGATATTCTTAAATACATTCAGAAAATGTTATTAATTTTAAAGCCAAATTGTTCATTCAAACTATCCAACTTTTCCAAAGGGCCCTGTTCCTTGTCAACTAATAAAAATGTTAGTTACAATTTATGCAACTAATTTTTCAGCGAGTTTTTGTTGCGTAGCCGGCCAGCAGCTGCTGCAGTTGGCTGTAGCAATAGTTTTTGCTGCCAATTAGTTGTTGTAATTGCAAAAACAGCAGCGTCGATTATGTAACACAAGATGACATGCAACATGCAGCAGACAACAAGCAACAAGCTGCACATTAAATGCCAATTTAATTGATGACCCCACATAACGCATACGCCGCGTGGGACGGCGCCCCTTGCACCTTGCCGATTTACTCTACCCCTTTTGTTTTTTGTGGCAGCTTCCTTTATGTGCGCGCCGCAGTAATTTCAATAAATCTTGGCAATTTCCCCTAAAAAATATTAGCATAATAAAAGCGCGACAACAAAACAGAAGGGTCAATATTGGCACACTGCAAAGGACAAAGCTGGAAGTGTCCTGCGGGCCGTAGGCGAACGCATTGGCACATTTACACACAGAGCGTTGCCGAATTTATGGCAGCAACAAGCGGCAGGATACGCCATAGGGATATATACGAGTAGTCAACGACCTAAATACGCATAATTTCGCCTGCCTGACTCCTGGGCGTTAGCGTATGATGGTGCCGGGGGTGCTGGGGGTGCCGGGGTGGGGAGGCGTGTCAATGGAGCCCGCGCGCATCGATCAGCAATAAAAATTCAAATTTTGCCAAGACACACAAAAATAGGCAGCTGTCCTTTGGCATACTCTGGTGCAGAGTATGTTGGCTTCGTAAGGAGCTTTGTTACTTATGAAGGGAGTCAAAGAAATTACAATTTTTCTCTGTTAATTAAGAAAATAATCTATTATAATATACAAATCATTTTATTGACCTAAGACAGATCGCAAATAAAAACAAAAATAAAAATAATAAAAACAAATAAATTAAAAAAATATCAATAATCATAATCCACAGAAAAGGATTGCTTTTGGGAGCAAGAAATTCTTATTGTAATGCCCACTTAATTTGTATGCGAATTTAAAAAAATGTATTTTATAATTTTGCGGAATTGAGAACAGGTCTTTATACAGAAATTTATTAAGTTTTAATTTAAAAATGATAAATTACCAACTAATAAGTATTTAAGTTACTTATTAAGACAAAGTTAATCAGATTAAATGTAATTTTTAAATCTACTATTTTTGCAGAGTTCGTTGAGCATCAGAAAAGAATATTTTTAAATGATAAAAACATAAAAAATAAATGCTGAATAATAATATTGTTAGTTCTCAACTCTAAAATCATTTTTGATTGGTTTTTTAGGATTTATTTTCCAGAGTAAATTAATGATATCTTAATATTAAAATAATGTTTCTATTTTTTATATATTGTATTATTTCAAATAATTTATCAGTGGATTCTTAAAGTGGTATCTAATTCTTGGGAATATATCTTGGGAATATCTTAACGCTTTCCAAATAAATAAAATAATTACTTATTGAAGTGTACAAATGCGTCTGCTTTCTAAGGCGGCTCTTCTGTCTTGCATCTTCATATTTATATATATATATATATATTGTGGAATATAGACAGAATGCTGTGAGTTATATATATTACAATACACATGGCTGTAATACACATTTACATGCTTACATATATTTGGAGAGCGGAGATTGGGGCCGGCGCAGGGCGAAGGGGCGCAGGGCGTGGCTCGTTTCACATTTTTGCCAATTGGCCAACAAGTGTTGCCAAATTGCGTTGCGGTTGCTGGCCATAAATAACGGTACTTTTGTCATTTATACACATAAATTGCAGCAGACGCTGAAACGCGGAAAAAACGTCTGTAAGCCAATGCACAGGCTCTGGCCCAGTCCCAGTTCCAGTTCCAGCTCCAGCACCAATCCCAAGCCCAAACTCAAGCCCAAACCCAAACGCAAACCCAAACCCAATCCAAGTCCTGGGCCCATGTCCTGCTGTTGCTTGGCTAAAAAAACGTGGCCATCGCATAGGCCTCGTCCTCGGCCCACACTAACGACATTGCCGATGGTGACACAACGCAGCTGTCGTTTGCCATTTGGCAATAATTGTTTAATATGCGGGCGCATAAAGGCCGCCAAGGACTGGCCATAAAAAACAACAACAGCAGCGGAAGTAACAACAACAACAACAACAACAGCAGCAGCCGCAGCCACACCAAGAGGCCAAAGTAAGTCCTGGGCGAAACTCGTACAAGCGAAACCTAAGCAATCCCAAGCCCACACGTGTGTCCAGTATCCAGTGTCCTGTTTCCTGTGTCCTTTGCCCTGTGGCCAACTGGTGAGCCAGCTGTGGCTGTGGCTCGCAGCCTGCTCCAGTAAACAGCAGCGAGGCAAAACTCCGTCAACTGATTGCAGGTATTCAGCCTGAGAACTCAATTTAATGGCAGCCACTTTCAATTGCGAATCAGCCAATTAACATATAAATTTATACTATGATTAATGTCAGCAAAGTGAGTTCTGCGTAGTCTAATTGGAAATTTATATATCAAAGTTGCGCTTTCAAAAATATATATGCCTTGAAAGATTTTTTTCAGTTGCGTCCAATTTTTTGTCTACAAAGATTTGACTTTATTTTCGTCTGAAAATAAGGAATTTATTTTTAGCAACAGTTTTTGATACCCTTAAAAGACAAACGGGAAGCACTTTGAATTCGTGTAGAGTTTACTGAATTTATAATTTATATTTCCTTTTTCTTTTTTAGGCCTTATGCTAAAAATCTGGGTATCTGGAACAGTTCTAATATAAATATGTATATAAAAGATTGCATTAAGGGCTGGGCTTGTACAAATGCTGAAACACAAGCTTAATTCTCAGGTCTATTCCGAATTCAAAGATATTCTTAAAACATTGTTTTGTAATTCAATAAATTAATTTTTAAAAAACACTAATTTCATGTTGCTCCAAAAAGTATGCTAAGCAATTTTCTTTTATTTATCGTATCTATTTTATTTTTTTTTAATTTGCATATTTAATTAACTTGTCCTTTTGGCAGCTTTAACTAGATGTTGTATACACTTTTCTGTGAAATTTATGCGAAAGTAAAGTCAGAAGAGTTCTGATTAATAGAAGCTGTCTAAATCAAGAAGTCGAAAGTCCCCGGTTGCAGATTACGCTTTTCTCAGTCTGGTATGAACTCGAGACTTTATAAATAAATTGAGGGTATACATGTGTACCAAGTTTGGTTGCTTTAGTTGCAAGGATGTCGAAAAACCAGACAGACAGGCGGACGGACATTGCAGAAACCCATTATACTCTTTCCCTAAAATATTTTGTGGAAACAGAGTGTTTTGTAGTCATTGTCATTGTAATTGTAACCAACAATATTACGAACTCCTAGCTCCAATATAACAACTGCTTGTAGTTAAAGGATATTTAAAATCTAATTGAATCCTTTTGTAATGCCCGTAACTACGCTTATTGTTCTAAATTCAGGTTCTAAATTCACATGAAATTGTTTAAAAAGCAGCTGCAGCTGCTTGCTGTTTCAATTGAGCCAACTAAAGTTTTAAACAAAAAGTAATTGCGCTCCAAAATGCCAAAGGAGTCGTTTGCTTATTGGCAATTTCGATTGTACAGCCTGAAAGTATGCAACACATTTTGCTGCTGTTGCCGCTGCCGCTGCTGGCGTTGACGCTAGCGCTGGCGCTGGCGCTGACGTTGCCAATGCCGCACATGCTGACTGCAGTTAATTACAAAACTGTCAAATCCAAAAGGTGCCACGAATCAACGAGCCAACGAAAACGAACCAAGCAGAGGCAAACAAACAGCGCGAGCTCACACACACACACACACACACACACACAATCACATACACACACACATATGACAAGAGCAGCAGCAGCAGCCAGTCAGCCATTTCAAACGCACAAATACATGCACACATACACTGAGAGAGAGCAAATAGGCAGATCAGCCAACAGCTGCCAACGTATGCGAAGGCTTACAATAAAAATACAAAAACAAACAAAACAAAGGCTGCCAAAAGGAGGAGGTGAGGCGGGATGGGGCGGAGGGGCAGCCACGAGGTAGGCAGTTGCATTGTGTGAACTTTTTGATGTGTGTGTGGAATATAATTTTGCTGTATTGTTGTATTAAATGATGTCAACAACAGCCGCCCAGCTGAGCTCGAGTCGTCGTCGCAGTCGCTGTCGCCGTCGCTGTCGCTGTTGCCGGCGCTGTCGCAGCTGACGTCTGCAGCAACGTTACAGCATCCGTGGCTAAAGCCAAATCGAATTTAATTGCATTGCCGCACGTTGGCTTTTAATTAATTTTTGCTGGGCAACTGCTGCAGCTGCAGCTGGGCAGCCCTCACTCAGTCCAGGCCAACCCCCAGCCCAGCACCCACAAAACAAACTAAGCAAATACCAACAAAAAACAACAAGCAACAAACACAAGCGACAGTTGGCAGTTGGCAGTCGAAGCTCGGACAGGGCAACATCAAACGTCACGCACAGGTGCAATGTAATTAGCACGAACCGACAAAGCAACCGAGCAACCGAGCAGTCGGCAGAGCGACAGCAGCACCACCAGCAGCAGCAGCAGCAGCAGCAGCAGCAGCGGCAGCGAAAGGGCAAAGGGCAATGCGGCGGCTGGGTGGCACATAAAAACAAAAGCAAGCAAAACCTTTAAGCCCAAATGCATACAAGCAGCCAAGAGCAGCAACAACTGCACGGAAATTAAGCAAATTCTCACCTGAATAGATCGCAATTCCAATACTCTTTCTTATTTTAAAATTACAATATCTATAAATAATAAATTATAAATTTTAGGTCATGTCTGGGATGGATTTCTGTATCAGGAACTAGCACTCTATCGCTTAGGCTACGAACTGAGACCAAATACTCTTTAATTTAAAACACTCGTATTGTGGCAAAGGTTAGACAAGCTCTGAAGAAAACTGAATCTTGAACACAGATTTCTTCAATCTATAATTAATAATTCAAAACAATATGTTTTTCGTACTCAGATTTAACTTAAATTTTATATATCTTTACAAATGAAAGCTTCAGATAGCTAGCCCTAAGAAATGCTTGGAATTTGCGATAAATATATTTTTAAATTCAAAATTTCCAAAGATACAAAGGATAATTAAGAATAACGTATCCTTAAGAAATGCTTGCACAATTTTAGGAAAACCATTTAAAAACTATCTATCTGTTGTTCAAATTATTTATATTTCGAGTCAATGAAATTGGCTTTGTTTTTGGTTTTGTAAAATCATTGAAATATCAAAAGTAGAATTTTATTTTGGGCTTAAGTGGACCAAAATAGAATTTTATATATTTTAATTAATTATTTATTCCCGAAGGTAAAACATTGTTGCCGCGAATGTAATATCAAATACACATAGATTTATGAAAAATTTGAATCTAATAACGACACCAAGACTTTGGGAGAATTTTATTTGCCCCTATTCACAACTAAGAAGATCCTTTAACTAGACAGAAAAGAGTTAGTCATAAGGAAAAAACTTAAAGAATTTAAGTTTAATTAAGAGCAGAAAAACTAAAGAAAAAGACTAGGAATGAAATCTCCAACCCGATGGGGGGAAATTTCAGAAGTCCATCCGGTAATTTGTTTGTAAAAATGCGTTGTATTTTGTTAGTTGCAACCAATTGAAACCAAGGACCGTAAAAATTGATTATTTTGTTATTTTTTAAATAAAACTTATAATGATTAAAGTCCCTGATTGAAACTGACGTTTAGAGCATTTGAATTAAGAAGATAGCTTCCTTAAAAAATACAAAAAAAAGTTGCTAAAAATGTTTTAAAAAAATGTATATCACTTTGTGATAATAATATGATATTGGAAATTATCCTGGAACGATTGCCTGCTCTATGATGTAGTCGAGGTACTCTTCCTTACGATGGGGGCAACAAGTACAGTTTCAATGTGGAGTAGCAGCAACATGGAGCCCGTTTGGTCGTTGCTCGCCTGGCAGCGTTTTAATAGCTTTGAAATTCCAATGGCAGCTGTGGCGCCATCCGCCATCGCCCAGCGCCCAAAATAAGCAAAAGAGGCGATAAGAAAGAGAGGCAAAAACAGAGAAGGAGAGGCAGATGAAGAAAGAAAGAGAGCAAACTAAAAGGCGATGCCGGCAAAGTCGTCGAACATTTTGAAAAATTATTGAAAAATTTTTAATTTTTCTTCTAAAGCGCGCGAGGCACGCGATGTTGCAAGAACAGCAACAACAATTGTTGCAAAGGCTGCTGTGGCAGATGTTGTAGTTATTGTTGTTATTTTTATTGATATTAGCTATGCATGCGCCCTGCCCGACAGCAACTGCCATTTTGTTTATGACGGCGACGATGCAGCCAGCTGAGGAAGCATGCACCATGGGGCCAGGCAAGGGGCGGCTGCAGTGCCACGAAATGGTGACAAAATTCGCACGAATCGCGTTTGTGGCAGTTGCCCCATCTGCCCCAACATCCACCCCCTGTCGCCTGCCAATGCCACTTTATGCACATTTTTTTTGTAGCTCACAGATGCATTGAAGTTGCAGCTGCTGCTGTTCCCGTTGCCAGGGAGTTCTTTTGTGGCATATTCGCGGATTGTTGATAGGGTAATTGATAATATCACGAGCTTAGAGATGGCTGCGGTAAGAGCACAAATTACACAGGACAACAATCTAAGGATGCCAGCGCTGTGTTTTGGGAACAGCCAAATTCGGGTACAACAAATATAAAAGTTTTATTTCTTCAATTTTTTGAATCAGAAGAAATGAGCAAAGTTCTGTGATTTCTCTATTAAAGTACGAAATCCATTAAATCTATGCATCTAAAACTCTAAATATGATATACAAAACATACTAGTATCCTGCTCCTCCTTAAGCAACATTTGAAAAGAGTTTTTCAATCAAGACAATCCTAGAAATATACTTGCTAACCCTAATGAAGAAAACATATGTAAAATTTTAAAATTCCTAATAATCTTAGATATACAACGATATTTAAGCAAAGAAAACATGGAAGTACAATTGAAAAACGTAAATAAACAATAATTAGAATTAATAACCCTAGATTGAAGTACACTTAAAAAAACTAATGCCATAAGATATAGAAAGTCGTCATAATTTTTTAGCCACAGGCAGCTTAACTTATTTTTCAGAATTTAAGAAACATATTTCTTAAATTTTGAAATTATTTCTACTAAACAGATATAATTTCTGGCTTTTGGGGTGAATTTTACTATAGGGTGACTTTCTGAATTCTATGGCATTTATTTTTCTGGGTGTACCTACTATCTTATCCAGTTGAGGGCCCATTTCTGATCCACATATAGTTTTAAGAGTATGATTAGTTTTTAAATAAATAAATAAAACTCTAAATACAAAATGTGTGATGTTTATTTTTGCTATAGTTTAAGATAAATGTTTAATTAAGTTAAAAAAATTAAATTTTAATAGCAATACGCTACTTATTAGCCTCTAAGGATAAAGAATTCGCTGATGCCAATGGGGCAGGTCATCAGGACAACTTCACTGCCACAGGACGATCTAAAGCAACTTCTGCTTCAGCTACTCTTGGTAAGTTTGGCACTAATTGGTAAAACCAATAGATAGCTATAATCAATTCAATAGCTAGTCGCATTAACAATCTGATCTAATTTTGTAGAACAAGATCAGAAAATCTGGTTCAGGTTTGAGTAATAGTTGAACACAAAAATATTGTGCAAATTGTGAGTGAGCACTTCTCTTTCTTCTACTAAAAAATTCATTTTTAGTACGTACATCAGGAAAACATAATGCATCCCGGCTGATGTCAGTAAACTTCTTGATCACAATGGATAGTTTACAGTATCTGGTGAAGCTAACAATCAAATCTTTACTGAAAGGTCTATTTTGACAGACTATATTTTAGATGTTAGACATCCAATTCAGCAAATATCTTTAGCAGCTGGGAATCATTAAAGATTCATAGGAGTGTCGAGAACTCTCGATAAAGTCATTTCTACTTGATTTTCGAACTGAACGGGTGGCAATAATTTCAATAAATGAATGAAATATAGATGAGCAGAGAAGTACACTTATTAATGTCTCCAACAGGACAATATTCTATATTCTTTTTGAATTTAACTTGCTGGGAAGAAGCTTCAAAATGGTGCAGCGTATTATGATATAGTGTCTCTATAGTTTTTATGAGTTCGGAGAAGTTATGCTGCCCCCTGGTATGCCCCTCACGTAGCATTTGTGCCAGGACTGGCAGCCAATTCCATGCAACTAGCGGCTTTGTTGGTATTTCTTCGTTTTTTATGATTGCCTGCCACAACTTTTTCGCCATCGAT
Source organism: Hirtodrosophila confusa (assembly GCA_035043065.1). NCBI lineage: Eukaryota > Metazoa > Arthropoda > Insecta > Diptera > Drosophilidae > Hirtodrosophila > Hirtodrosophila confusa. The sequence continues at coordinate 5,736,653 of JAWNNI010000160.1, read as the reverse complement.
ATTGGTGGCGCATCGATGTCGGCGGTGGCGACGGCGGCGTCGACTTTGGCTGCGCAGCTTGTGGTTGCAACTCCGACGGCAGTGCAGCTGCTTTGTTGTTGTTTGTATGGATTTTGCACATCGTTTATCTTAGAGTATGGCAAAATGTTGTTGCCGCGTCGCAGCTGCCGCTGGCGAACGGAAATGGCGTTAATGTTGCAACTGTAGCAGCAACAGCAGCAACTGCAACGGCGGCAACAGGAGCAACAGTGGCAAACGGCCACAACAGCTGCCAATGAGCGAGAACTTAATCTTGGGGATTTAACACTTTCGATATATCTTGGCCGTGGCTGTCTTGTGTGCTCTCCTACAGGCAGGGGCGGGGCGTTGGGGGGGGCTGCTCCAGCCGCCGGAAATGTATTGGCGGCCATTATCGGTTCAGCTGCCATTTTTATGGCCAAGTTATGGGAATGAAACGCGCTCGGCTTTGGCTAAGGTCTCATCAGTCGTTTTCTTTTAAGTGTTCAAATACATTTGCAACTAAGTGTAAGAGTGTGTATAAACAAGCTAGCTAATGTCGTCTAGTCTAAGCGGGGGTACCACCCGCCCGACCCCACCCCTCAGAGCCCCGCGGTGCCCGCCAGCAGCGACGCATACTGCTCCACACTGAGCTGCCTATAGACACCATCGCGATTCAAATAGTAAATGGGATCCTTCACTTTCTCCAGATTGTAGCCCTCCAGCGCCAGGTCGCGTTTCTTCATCTTGAACGTTTCGGTGCGCGGTATCTCGTCCAGCAGCCGGATGAACAGGGGGCGCGCATAGGGGGGCAGACTGCCCCGTATCACAATTGAGATGTAATCCATGTCCACCTTGCGTGTGGGATCCACAATGGATGCCATGCCCGCCTTGCCCTCCACGTGTGGGATCTGCAAAGGCAAATAGTTCAAAAATGGATTAAGAATTGAGATTTGTGGAGATAAAAGTACGAGTATTTGAATAAACTCCTTGGAATTCAAATGAATATCCCATCCTGACTGATTTCACTCTTGTTCTATTAATAAATTTCATTAAATAAAAGTCATCATTGTTACTTTTTGTTGCAACTCTCTGAAATCGAATTTTTCGGATCCCAAAAAGGCCAACAATTTGTGTTATTTTATCAAATCACAATCAAGTTTTATTTTTTTTTTTGAGGTAAAGAATTCGTATCAAATTATTCAATATTGGATTAAGAAATTTATGAAGTTTGTGAGATTTGAACTGATAAGAATACAAGTGTTTTAGAATTCAAATGAATATACAGTCCTGGCTGATTTCACTCTCATTTGCAAAATAGATTTCTATAGTATTTTCCGCAACCAAAACCTTTTCAGAGGTAGCTAAATATCTTTAATCAGTTTAAGACTTCTAAGCTGAACCGAAAAATAGTTTTACTTGATCAAATCAATCAGTTCTCTTTGAAGGAGATTAAGAGTTCGAATCAGGCGTATTATTTTCATCAGCATTCCTCAAGAATGCCAAACACTCAAGACCATATTCTGTGAGTTTATTTTTAGGTGGCATTTAAGTGTGGCTGACTTACCTGCACCCCGTAGACCACGCAGTCGTTTAGGCCAATGCAGTTGGTGATTATGGCCTCTACCTCCTGGGTGGCAACATTTTCGCCACGCCAGCGGAAGGTGTCGCCGGTGCGATCCTTAAAGTAGAAGTAGCCCAGGATATCACTGACGACCATATCGCCGGAGTTGAAGTAGCAATCCCCATTGGTGTAGACATTGCGGAGCAGCTTCTGCTCGGAGGCCGCCTTGTCGGCATAGCCATGGTAGGCGCTCACCGCTCGCCGGGGATTCACCTGACCCACCAGCAGACCGGGCTCCCCGGGGGCGCAGCGCATGCAGTGGCCCTTGGAGTCGCGCAGCGGCTCACCTGTCAGCTCATCGCAGCGCAGTATCTGCACCGGATAGATGCCGCGTCCAAACACTGGCACAAACCCAATGGCGCCAATGCGATTCGTGATGTTGATCAGATTCGAGTTGCCCTCGGTGGCGCCATAGACCTCGCCAATCTGCGGAATGCCGAAGCGCGAGACGAACTGCGTCCAAATCTGCGGTCGCAGCCCGTTGCCGTACATGAGACGCAGCTGGTGCAGCGGCTGCTGCTGCTGCTGCTGCTGCGCTCCTGGACGTGCTTGTAGGGCGTGGCCAGCAGATAGCGGCAGAGCTCGCCAATGTACTGGGCCACGGTGCAGTTGTGCCGGCAGCAATCACTCCAGAAGTTCGTGGCCGAGAACTTCTTGCGCAGCACCACCGTGCAGCCACTGAGCACTGCATTGCCCACGCCCACAATGCCACCAGCCGTGTGGTATAGCGGCAGTGGATTGTACACCACATCCTCGCGGTTCAAGTTCAGCATATAGAAGGGGCCCGCGGCCATGAAGAGGAAGCGCAGATTCGTGATGACAGCCGCCTTGGGCAGCCCCGTGGTGCCGGAGGTGTACACGTAGAGCAGCTTGTCCCGGGGCGCGATTGCCTTCTTGCGGCTCAGCGGCAGCGGCTCCTGGGCGGCCAGCGCGCTGCTCAACTCTGTGGCATCCGGCAGCAGCTCGTGCTGCGCCGCATCCGTGTACTGGTAGATGGGCAATCCCAGCGGCGGCAGCGCCTGCAGCACGTCGCACAGCTCGGCGCCCACAATCACCGCCGACGCCTTGGCCACACTGATGCAGTGCAGCAGGGAATCACCGCGCAGATTCGAGTTAATCAGCGCCGTGATGACGCCCAGCTGGCTGAGGCCCAGCCAGATGCAGGCGTACTCCACACGCGTCTCCATCAGCAGCGCCACACAGTCGCCGGGCTGCAGGCCCCGCTGCTGGAAGTACCCCGCCACCTTCTGGCTGAGCTGCAGCGCTTCCCCGAAGCTGAGGCGACGCTCGTCCATCACAAAGCAGTCCTTGTACGGCTGCTGCAGTGCCTGCTCCTCGAAGCAGTGGGCCACAGTGCTGCCCCGGTGATCCTTGCGCAGCAGATAAAAGTTAAGACCCATAAAGCGAACAAAGGCCCTGTGGAATTTGGGAAAGGTTAATGAAGAAGAGATTTATCGGAAGCAGCCGAATCGGGCTTAGATCTTCAATACTATATCTAGAACTGAGGCCAGTTCCAGCATTTCTTACAACTTAAAGAGTCGCAAATACGTTATACCGATTATTAGTTGCTTCCTTAAGATAATTGTCTCAATAAAAAAGGACCAGAAGGAAGAGGACGCAATAGATGCATCAAAGATAACTTTTTGGGATGCATTTTGGATGTAGTTGGCCTGAACTAAATAGATTAAGTGAGCTTGGCAAGAAAACACATCAATCAATCGATCAAAGTTAACTAACAACCTAACAGATAAACATTATCAACATTTGATATTTATTATCAAATCAATATACATTTTTTGTTTTTTTGGCAAAGTTAGGTTGAAAATGAATAGTTTTATATATACACCTAACAATTTCAAAAGAAATCTAATGTCGAAGACCTTTTAAGAATAATTATCTCTAAGTATATTAATCTCTATATATATTTTGACACTAAACTTTTCAAGAAGCTTCATCCTCCAACAGTACCAGGTTTCATCAAGAAAGTTACCCTATGCTGTATTAAGTTCCTTTTATTTTTGTTAAGATCGGTCTAATCTGCTCGAAATTGGAAGAACAACTTGTAAAAAGTTATACTAACAATGAAATATGAGTTAGACAGACAGAAATAGTCGCAAATGACTTCTATGAGTCAGCTTATCCGGCTAATAACTTTAGCTACGCTCCGTATCGATGTTTTATAATAACAAATAGTATAAAATTTAATTTCAAATAGAAATAGGCTTGTGTGTTACTGATTATTCAGAGTAATATATCTAGTTTCTTCTTGATCTAGTTTTACCTTAACTACCCACCATTTACCCCACTTACATGGCATCCCTGCGACAGGTCATCACGAAGGCGTAGATATTTGTCGGGTTGCGGAGCATTAGGGCCAAAAGGGCCCCAAGTGTGAGGCTGACCAAGGCACTGTCGTAGCAGAAGAAGCCAAATATGAGACTGCCCACTAGCACAATGCCGAGCCGGGTGGCCAGCTTCTGTTTGAGATTTAGCTCCAGGAGTATCTCCATTTTGTCTTCGTCCGGCTCCCGATCTTTTTGCTGCTTACACTCGCTCACTTTAAAAAAGATATTTACATTATTGAATCAGTGTTGGCACTGACAGCATTTCGAAATCTATCTAGATATCGTTCCTTCTGTCATACTGCCCCCAACGCTCGACTGACTCTGACTGAGTAGCCCCCGAGTACCCATATCCGTCTACTAAGTTCTTATCAGCGTACGCTGATATCATTTTAACCGCTAAGAATTACAAAAACGTGGAACCCAAGCGCGCTATCGACATATGAGTTATTAACTGGGGTTAGGCACTGCCTTGGGAGACCCACTGATTTCTGGGTGGGCCGTATCGGCCGTACTAATGTCGGGGCAACGTAAAACAGCAATAAAACCAATCATAAAGTATGTGCCAAGTAGAGTTCAGTAAAAGCAAATAGTATGCGCTACACTAAGAAATAAATATGAGTATGAGGCACTTTAAATCCAGGTACACGGATTTAAAATCCACGAGGATGTTAACATTAATCTTTATTACCCCCTGTACCTATAAAATGTTGATATTCTCAATCGATTAAAATATACATATCACAATTTAACTTTTTTCTAAAGTTTTGGAATATCAATAAATTTGAAATGCGAAATTTCGAGTGCAAAACATGATCAAAAAGACATTTCGTAGGGAAATGGGTTATGTTTTGACGAAGTTTTGGGATTCCGGAATTTTTTGAATTTGTAGCATAAATTTTAGTCAAAAAATTAGCTGTTTTAAATCAAGTTTTTATGCTAATAACTTTAATATCCGCAATCAATTAAAAGTGAAATTTTGTGATATTTTTTTCAAACTTTCATTTTTTGAAAATGTCAAGTTTTTTAATATTAATAAAATTGAAATGTGACGTCATTGTAGACTACAAAACAGATTAAAAAGACATTCCGTAGGAAAATCGACTTCGTTTTTTATAGCACACTTTGCTGGATGTTTATATTATGCTATTATAAGGCTGATGCTTCAAAGGTCTGAATGTTTATTCAAAGTCAACAGTCCAATCAAATAAAGGTTTCATCAGTAGTATGTATACATATATTTGCAAGCAGCTTACTTTCTTACATCACCTTCATACTTATAGAAGTTTGTTCAGTTACACTTCTAGTACAATTATTATTTATTCAATTAATCTTATCAGAGCTCTAGCTCTAGATTTCATGTCTATCACTTTGAGAAAAGTTTACGCTTACTATTTTTACCCATAACACGCAAATGATATTTATTTTTCAATTGATCGGGACTCAGAAACCAAACCTAATTGAATAACAATTGAGAAATTTCCAATGAACGCGTTTTATACACTTCCCAAAAAGGTAACTAGAGTTTGTCGTGCAATGTTTGGTTTTTAAAAATAACATGGATCAATGTAGGTCTTTAAAATGTACACTAATTGAAATATAATAAAGCAGATTATTTAAAATATATAATCAGATGATCATTTATGTACATATGTGTAAATTTGTGTTTCCCTAGATGATAGCAATCTAATTGCAAATATTTATACAAGGCAAGTATAATAAACTGTTCGCTTTTTAATCGATTACGATTAGAGCTAATCAACTTCATATATGTTACGGAAACTTTTTGAGTAAGTTAATCAGCAAACAGCCCGCGATAATCCACTGTAGAAAGCAGCTAAAAATAGGCCCAACTTTGCATCTTTTGAAACCAGCCCCGAATACATCAGCTGATATCACAGTTGCACTTTGCTGTGAACTCTTATCACACAAAAATTAAAAGTATAAACAGCTGCTGCTACAATTGAGATTTATGATAACATAACAAAAAGCCATAACAAACGTGCTTAGCTTCCAAATTGAACTGGGTACGCCGCATAATTGAAAAATAATTGTAAGCACATATCAAAATAAGTTTATAGAGTTATATACAAAATAAGTCGAGTGTAAAGAGGGAAAACAACAATGCGCATTGGCTGCACACAAGGGTTAAGAGCTATCAAGTGACTTAAATAACAGCAACAACAACACAACAATACGAACAACAACAACACCACGGTAATAGCAACAGGCGCCTGACAAAGTTCATTGCTACTGCGAAGAATCTATAAATGGAGGGCGGCCGCTGTACAGTGGGTCAAGATAGATTTACACGCGCCGAAATTATAATTCAGTATTATGCGAAAAATTTTAAAATGAAATAAAATAAATAATTAATTTTTTCTTTTCTTAAAAATATTTTAAGGCATTTTAAAAAGCTAATATAAGAACTTTAGATTGGATAAAGTAATTTAATTACAATTTACTTGGTTAAATAATTGGAAAGTTTTGTAATTTAATTACAATTAACTTGGTTAAATAAATGCAAAGTTTTGATTTTTATAACTCAAATATTTCCTATAATTTGTTTAAGATCCATATAACTTTTGATTGCATATCATAAGCAAACGAATTTTAGGGCTTATAAATTGGACTTTCGTTCCACAGTGCGTCTTAGAAGTATGTCACACACAAATATGAATGTGTTTTTTCGCTGTTGTACACATACTCGTTTATGAATGTATATATGTATGTGAGTATTGACTTCTATGCCAGAGACCGGGACCTTGACTTATTGCGTATGCACCGCACAAACCATTAAACGGTTCTATACATGCTCTCTGGCACTCGAATCACTTGGCTAACTTGGCTGACTTGGCTTGGAGATACTAGGTTCATTTGACTGACTGTTGATTACGTGGGCCTGACACTGACTTTGGTTTCGATTTGTTTGGCATTGCTGCATGTATTCAGCATTCAATTCACTTTTAACTTCGGCCAGGCTAGGCCAGGCCAAGTTGCACTTGCAATTATCGCATTATGCATTTATTGACATACTTTTGCACAATTCTCGTCACAGCTCCAAGCACTAACAACTCGCAGACGAACAACCTAACGATCTATTCGACAGCAACAACCAACAACAACTAAGCGATTTCTGAGTGGACGCATTGCGTTGCCGGTTCTATTTATTTATCAGCCAGTAAGACGAGCTGGCTGAGAACATTGCGCCTCAGCCGGAGCGGGAGCGTAAACATAACTGAGAGAGCGCTTAAATATCAACAAGCTGAATAGATCCGCCCACCTCATAGAGCAGGTTTGCTGCCAAGCTTCGAATTGCTCAAATTCGCTTTAAAACTTAAATATAATTGTTATTTTTGCTGAATATTTATTATTTTACTTTTTCGCATTTAAGTATATTCTTTCATTATATTATATTATGTTGTAGTATTAAACATTTGTATTTTGAATATGAATTTATTATCTTTATATGAAAACGTTTGTTCGGTGCAAATCTCAGCATATTTTGAACCTATTTTAAGTTGGTAGCGAGGATGGTGTTCTTACGCTGGTACCCTGCAGGTAGCACTACGGCGGTAAATATACATATATTTGAAAATTAGATTTGTTTTGTACATATATTTGTACCCTTTGACATGGCTGTCTGACTGACTGATTTGCGAGCATTCAACAACAATGTGCAACAGCGAAGAGTTGTAAGGTACATCTAGTTTTTATACATTATTCTTAATCACCTAGTTGGGCAACTCTACAAAAATTCTTTGCTTTTCCAATTGTTGCCTCTGAATTAGGCGTTGACAAAATACAACTGCATACTTTTATTCCTCGATCCAAAAATAATGCTACAACATTATGCCGCATACTTTTCGGAATGGTAATTACGAATAGAAATTACGAAATTACCAATTAACATTTTTGCAGTTCTCAAGCTCTGAGTTTCAATTTGTAAGCGTCCAAATGCCAAAATACCAGAATCCCCAGAACCAGAAATCATCAGATGGTCGGTAAATAGTATAACAGTTTCGAATTAGTATAATAGTTTCTGAATTTAGCGTTGCTCTGTTAATAACAGCGTGCTAACATAATGTTAACAGCATCGTAACAGCACGCTAACAGCAAGTTAACATAATTATAACAATATGTTAAGGTAAATTTGTCTGTAACATTGTGTTAACTCGCTGTTAAGTCACTGTTAACTGGCTGTTAACTCACTATTATCTCGCTGTAACCTCGCTGTTAACTCAATCTGTTAACAAAATGTTAGCACGCTGTTATTATTCTGTTAACGTTCTGTAAGCCTGCTGTTATTAACAGATAAACGTTTAATGCAGAAACTGTTATACGAATCAGAAACTGTTATACTATTTAGCGACCATCTGATGATTTCTGTTTGCCTGGTATTTAAGGCATTTTGACGCTTACAAATTGAAAATTCTGAGCTTGGCAAGTGCAAAAATTTGTATTGGTAATTTCGGTTAGATACTGGTAATATATGAATACCAGTCGATAGTTCGGATTCCTATGAGAATAAAAAGTTATGTCCTTTCAAAATCCTTCAGCCGACATATATTTAGTTCAAACAAGTACATAAATATGGTTACCTTCGAAATCCTTCAGGATTAAGCCATGTTATAGTTAAGGGCTTGCGCTAGTCATGAAAATTATTATAAATCATAAATGCTGGGGCATACTTTTAGAATGACCCATTTGTTGGAGGTATCAAAAAGAACGCTGCCTAATTTTAGTTGCAAGTACCATAACTCAATGCAGATCATGTTTTCCCACTAACTTACAAATTTATAACAGTTCTTTCAAATCTACTGCCCCCTTCGCTGCTCTCTGTGTGCGTACCCCTGCTGACCAAGCTGATCTTATCGGCTTGAGGCGGATAAACACGCGTCAACTCCGATCCGCTCTCTGTGTGCGCGAGGCTGGTACGCTCTGTTAATGTGCAGGCAAAACAAATGTTCAGATTTTTAATTAAACGCATTTTCCCCACAGCCAAAGACCAAGGCAAGGAAAAACAATTGTCGCCGTCGCACAATTCCAATGCCGAAATAAATTAACATAAAGCTGGGCAGCAGCAGCAGCAGCCGCAGCAGCAGCGAAGCCAACGTTGCGTCGTCGACGTCGACGTTATAGCTGTCAAATGCCGGCTCCAGAAATCTAAAAAAATATATGTGCATACTTTCAGGCGACGCGTATAAAAAATGTGCGCACACTTTTTGGCAGCTTTTTGAGTTATGGACGGTGAGAGAGAACCGTTCTACTGTGCGGGGTTGTGTGTGTGTTTGAGCAGTTAGTTTGATTGTGTGGGTGTGTGCGCCTGTAATTGACACATGTTACGCGCACAAAAGCGGCAGCAGCAACGGCAACTCTGCGCTCGAATTGCGCCTCTGTGGCACCCAGCCCCGCCCCGCCCAGACCAATCGTTATTATCGACAATGGTGCCGCCAAAAACACACACATTCTACTACAGACACACACTCACACACACTGGGGATAGCACACGCACATGTTATTCACTGCTGCTGCTGCACAGCCTTCAAATGCAGGCAACCTCAGTCAACTTTGTTTGTAGCCGGCAAAAACAAAAACACACAGAAACACATATTGAGTGCGTGGGTGGGAGGGGCGACAGAGAGAGTGAGGGAGAGAGAGAAAGCGGCGTGCTGGCTGATAACGTTAACGTCAGCTGTGCGGCACTTTGTGGCATGGAGCACGGGTCTCGGGGCAAGGGGCACGACCACACGTGAGTCCCCGGACTTGTAGTCGTAGCTGGAATCGTGCGCAGGCAACCGTCAAACGTTTGTACCTTGCCCCATGGCCCCCCCAGGCGACATCGTCATCCGCCTCCCCCTCTTATCCCTCTGCCCCACAGCCTCCCTCTCCCTTTCTCACAGTTGCTGGCACTGCTGCTGTGTTTGGCATTTGTTTGTGTTGTCAACAAAAGTTTCTTTGAAATCAGTAACAGATGTCGATTGAAATGGCACAATTGCTGCCTGCGTCGCTGCCAGCCTCGTTGCCTGCCTCTGTGAGCAGCTGGCGGCTGCTGCTGCTGCTGCTGCCTCTGTTGCTGCTGCTGCTGCTGCCTCTGCTGCTGCTTCTGCTGGTGGATGCCACTTATGATGAATATTTTTATGCCAGACACAGGCCGAGCACCCAGAAACTCCATTTTGCCAGACGGGCCACATTGTGCGCTAGTTGCCAGCATTTTAATTAAAATTCCCGCTCAAGTTTAACGTTTTAATGTTAATGCAATTTGCCCAATCGAAGCTTAAGACAATACCAAGGCCAACACAAGTAGCTAAGAGTTCTTTATTGTTTCCCACGGTTGCAATAATATGCTGCCTAGAGGGTATACCGAACATTCGATGAGATTGACCATTAATCCTAGCTAATAAACCCAGCACAATTGAGAAAAAACATTCTATTGGAACTAAATTGAGGCATTCTTTCCATCAAACATACTTTGTGGACTTTAATTTGTCCAGATATGCACTTTTTTAAACTGAATAAACGCAATCTATAATACAAAATGATAATAAAAAGTACTGCATTTGGAAATCAGTTCAGTTTTAGCAAAGTTTATGTATTTTTATACCCTAGCAGGTTATTATAATTTTGTCTCGAAATGTATAATGGACCGAAGGAGACATTTGCGACCCAACAAAGTATATATATTCTGAATCAGCATGAATAGCCGACTCGATATAGCCATGTCCGTCTGTCCGTCTCTCAGTTTTAAAGCTATCGTAATGAAACTTGGCACAGAGTCTTAGTTTTGCTGCAGGCAGTACAGTAACCGGCCGGATCGGACTATTATAACATATAGCTGCCATAGGAATGATCGATCGACAAATATGTTTCTGTATGAAAAACTTTTTGTTTATTAATGTATCCTTACCAAACTTTCCCAAGCCGAGTCTCTAGAGGGTTTATACAATCTGGCCAAATTTGGTCAAAATCAGAACACTATATCAAACTTTTTGTTTATACAAATATTTAAACAAATATTAAATATAATTTGAAAGAATAACGGAAGGAATTTCACAACAAAAATAATATAGTTTTCATGTTATAAATTAATAAAATAAGGTATACAATTTTATTAGAATATGTAAGAGTAATGTGATTAAAATATTTAAAATCTTGAAGGCACGCCAAAGAAAAGGTAAGGATGCATTTAGGAATCATTAAGGATTAATAATCTGTAGTAAACTATTAATAGCTGCAGGCAACAGTTTGGACTTCCGCTTAGTTCAACAAAGTTTGGAGATTTCTAAATCTTCTCAGCTTACCTGGTCGAAAGTCTGTTAAATATAAACGACTCTACACAGTATTATTACAGGGTATGCAAGCGCAGTCAAGCCTTTGATATGCGTCGCCTTTCTTTAGGGGCTGCTGTTATTGCCGTTGACAACATGTCCATGTCTGTGGCTGGCTGAGCTGTGGCTGCTGGCGATAACAAACGATAACTGCATGTTAAATAGAAGCTAACGAATGGACAGCGGGGCGGGGGCGCTGATGGGGTAGGAACAAACAAAACGGCAGCATATGCTGGCCAGAAGGAAGCTGCCAGGACGACTCCGGTTGCCGGTTGCCGGTTGCCAGCCAGTTGTTGCCCGTTAGCTGGACGTGCAGCTATTTGAATATGCGCCCGCCTCTCGTCCTATCGTCCTATCGTCCTATCGTCCTGTCGTCCTCTCATCCTCTCGTCCTGTCCTGTGCCGGTAGCTGGCTTTAGAAAATCACTCAGGTAGCAAAATGCCATCATCATCATCCTCATGCCGCTGCCGCTGCTCCTGCTTCCGCTGCTGCAAAGTGAAGGGTTGCAAAAAAGCGCACAGCAGTTCCAGACAAAAGCAAAGTTGAGGCAAGCTGATCCTGAAGTGTCTACAAGTGTGTGTGTTTGTGTGTGGCAGCCACAAGCCAGGGCAATGTGCGTGTGTGTGTGTGCAACAAATGTTGTGGCCGCCCCCAGGCTAGGCGAAGCAGGGCACAGCGAGCAGATGCGGGGGCACTAACGAGCTTTTGCTTGCTTGCAATGCGACAGCAGCAGGTGTGCCATACACACACACACACACATGGCACAGCTGAGTGACGATAATTGAAATTTCATCACAGTAGTTTGTGGTTTTGTAGCACACACTCACCCGCCCCCTACAAACACACACACACACACACATACTAATGCGCAAATCATGGCCGCATTGGAGCTGTGCAGCTTTGTGTTGCCTGCTTTTAGGCTGCAGCCAATGAAAGTTAAATCGAATTGCAATCGTTTGGTTTAAAACACTTTATTTCTTGGTTTCTTTTAGCCTTTTTGTAGTTGTAACATTTACTTTACGTTTTGCTTTTGCTTTTGGTTTTCCTTTTGTTGTTTATAGTTAAAGTACATTTAAATATTGATTTAGAAATACAATAAATACTAATTAATAAATTAAATACTCGTACATATATAATCAATAAATTAGCCATAATCATAATAATAATAATAATAGTCATAATAATAATATAATATTGTAGGTAATAGAAACTACTATGTTCAGTTGAATGTTCCACGTGTCTGTGATTTCTCTGGTTACCTAAGTACTACTTACAGCATGGGTTTTATTTATATTTATATTGTTTATTTTATTTTAATGCTTAAAGTTGCATATATATTTAAATATATTTTATTATTGTTTGAATGAATTAGATAATCTTTAATGCGGTGCAAATATTCTTGTTTAATTATTTTAAGGTGCTCACACAACTATTAATTAATTGATGAGAGAGATGTGTGGAAACAGTTTTTAGAAGTTCGAAATCAATTTAAATTATACAACAATTAAATTAGCCTTGGAGCTGCCACACATCTAACCCATTTAACAGTATCTTGTAATGCTTTTAAATGCAAAGGAATTTTTGCAAAATTGTTAAGTTTCAAATTACATTTCTATCTCGTTTACTTGAAGTAGCTTTAAGTTTGCTTATCGTGTGCATTTAGAAAACTATTTGGATAATGCTGACAATTTCGTTCCCTTTTTGGTTAAGGTTTACTTTAGTTGAACTCCATAATTATATGCAAGTATCTTTAGATATAGTATTCGTATTTACGGCTTTGTATTTCCGCCCGATCGCCTCCGTTCCGTTCTGTTCTGTTCCTTTGACTAGCACAAGTACTTCTTCTTCGGTTTCATCATGCGAATGCGTCATTTGGAGCCCAGCCCGTTGGGCACCAGCGCATTGGGCGTGCCAGCGCCGACAGCACCACCACCCACGCCCACGCCCACAACCACCCCCACACCAGCACCACCAGCGACCCCAACGACACCCCCAGCGACTCCTGTGGCGCCTGCTGCTGCCGCCTCGCGTGCCCCGGCAGCAGCTGCCTGTAGGTGGGCAGAGGCCGCAGCTGCTGCTGCTGCTGCCGCTGCCGCTGCAGCGGTTGTGGGCGTGGGTGGGGATCGGGTGGCCATGGCGCTGCGCAGTCCGCTGGCGCTGGCCGAGTGCAGATGCTTGGCGCTCAGCTCGCTAGCCCGCGAGTTGCCGCACACCTGTGAATGCAAATGGATGGATTAGTTGCCACATGTGGCAGCTGCAGAGTGCTGCGGTTAACCCACCTGGTGATGGCTGTCCCAGTCCCTGTATTGGCACGAGGCGCTGCAGTAGCGCGCCATGTTGCAGCCTGAACAGGTTTCGGTTGCCTTGCGGCCGCAGTTCCAGCACTGCTGTTGCATGTTGCTGCCCTGGGGGAGACAAGAGGGGAACGTTGCGTTTTAACATCGGCATAATATCGACAATAAGGTCATCAAACTGTCAACTGAGTGAACTACAACTAAACTATAAATAAGTATAGTATTGATCAGAAACCAAATAGCTTTATTTATTTAAAATTACCTATTTTCCTTTCTAATATAAGAATATTTTTATATGGAATATTGATTAATGATAGGTTAATATTCTATTGTAGATTTTGAGACAGTTTTTGGGAGCTTTTCTTTGGTTCAAAAGATGAAACAGGAACTCACCCCAACATAGAACAACTGGGAAGGATTTTTAGCTAAGCTATTGAAATTTCGTATTTATGGGGTTAGAACTTATAAGCTTTTCTAAAACAGACGCAGAGCTTGCGCTCACAATCTTTGAGTGATTTAAATTACTGCCTCAGTTTGGGAATTTTTTTGGTACTCTAAAGTCAAACAATTTGTAGTACATATTTTTGGGAATCAATTTCGAAAAAGGTAAAATAGTTTAGTTTCATTTTACATCCTGATTTCCAAAGGAAAATAATTAAAACAGTCGGGTGATATTTCATAAAATTTTTTCTAGTCTACCAAAGCATTCAATAGTAATCAAAAATAATCAGTAAGTAATCAAAAAGATATCATGCTGAAATTTGGTATGCAAACAGCCAATAAAAGCTAGATATTAAGAAAAATATAATTTCAAGCAAAACAAGCGCAAGTCTATACTATTTTTAAGAAAAATAACCAAATATTGTAGTTAAATTTTCCACAAATTAGTAAGATTTCAAATGCAACTCACGTTCTGTGCGCTGGTTATGGATGGCGACTTGTTGTCCAGATCGCGCTCTCCACTGGAATGACGGCTCATCTCCATGAAGAACTTCTCCATGCGAAGTCGCTCCTGGGTCATGATTTCTGCGGCGCGTGTCTCGGCGGCCACCACGGCGCGTTGAATCTCAATGACGGCCTGCCGCTTGACCTGAGAAGGGGAAAAGGGATTGAAAAGCTGTTGAACAAGATGGTCAGGCTGCAAACCCACCTGAGTGACGGCATCCTCGGCATTCCGCTTGAACTCGGCCACCTTCTCCTCGGTCTGGCGGCGCAGTTCGGCCATCGCGGCGGGCGTCATCTCCTGGCCGCTGCTGCTGCCGTGCTGGGGCTCGATGCCACGCTGTTGCAGTATGGTGATGGCCCGCTTGGTCTTGTCCACCATGGCGGAGATGCAGTTGAGCATGGTGTGTATGTTCTTCCACTCCTCCTCGCCGCCGCCGCCGCCAGCTGCATTGGCATTGCCACCGCGTGCCACCTGCGGCGGTGCATGTCTGCCCGCCGCCTGAGAGTCGCCCAGGCGCAGATCGCGCTCATCGCGCTGCATGAAACCCAGCTCGCCAGCGGCAGCGGCGGCGGCAGCGGCGCTATAGTCAAAGCCGAGCACTGAGTGGCTGGCCGGATGCAGGGCCAGGCGTTTGCTGGGCGGAGCATAGGCGCTGCCAGCAGCAGAGCCGCCGACGGCGCCACCGCTGGCCATGTAATCGCTCCACTCCTGCAGGCCGTTGTGGCCGCCGTGCTCCATCATGGAGTCCGAGGAGCGGCGCTTGAACAGCGGACCGCCGCTGCCGTTGGCCGACTGCGTCGACTGTGGTGCCTCCAGCTGCACGAAGATGTCCGCAAACTCGGCGCTTGCCACGCCGTGTGGTGTCAGCTCCATTGCCGCCTGCTCGTTGCTGCTGACGTACTGCAGCGCCGACTGGCTGGTGGCACGTGCCAGGGCCAGAATCTCGCGCTGCATCAGCGCCACGCTGTTCTTGAGCAGCGGCATCACATAGGGCCGCAGCGGCAGGTTGATGGCCTCCTGCAGCGCCAGCCGGAACTCCTCCAGCGAGATGGTGCCGCTGCACAGCGACAGAACCAGCGCCCGCACCCTCTCGCACACCTCCGGCTGGCCCAGCTCCTGCGAGAACTGCACCAGGGCGCCGAGGAACTTGCGCAGCTTGGACAGCAGACGCGCCTGCTCCACGTGGGCCGCAGCTGCGGCTGCTGCTGCCGCGGCAGCGGCATGCTGCGTTCCGGGCGTCGGTGATGTGGCTGAGCTGGTGGCGCCACCGTTTACCACTGGCGAGGCGCTGGCGTTGCGCTGTGGACGCTGGTGCGGATGCAGCTGCAGTGAGTGCGGTGAGTGCGGTGAGCGCGGTGCAGCTGAAATGCAGCGTGCCACATCTGGTGGCGAGTCCGGCGGTGTGCGGCAGAGGCGATCCCGTTCGCGCTCCCGCTCGCGTTCCCTCTCCCGTTCCCGCTCCCGCTCCCTTTCCCGCTCGCGACTGCCATTGGGCGTGTGCTGGCTGCTGGGTATGTTGCTGGCGGAGATGGACATGTCTTTGCTGCTGCTGCTGGATCCAACGGAGGAGGCGGAGGAGCTCTTGTCGCCGTTGCTGCTGCTGCTGTTGCTGCTGCTGCTACTGCTGCTGTTGGCTGCAAAAGGAAGAAGCAACAAGGAAGCGGGCAGCTCGTTAGATGGCTTCACAATAAACAACTGGGAGAAACAAGTTGGCACACATACACACAGACACCCACAGACACACACATACAGACAGAAACAAGCACACACAGGATGTGCAGGCGAAGCGCATTACAAATGCATTAGGAGCTGTGTTGCAGAGACTCAAACTCGGAAGCTGCAACATCAGCCATGCCACAAATATATTTCTGCTGACCACAACAAGCTACAGCACTTGTCTGCGCCTCTCCCGGGGAGCGGCAGGGGCAGCAGGGGCGGCAGGGGCAGCAGGGGCGGCAGGCCAGGCCAGCCCGGGCCAGGGCAACATTAACAAATTTGTTTGAACATGGCAAATAAATTAGCAAACATTTTTGGGTGCCATTTGCCAGGCAACAAGCACCAAAAGCCCAGCCAAGCAAGCAAATCAAGCGCCACGCACTAATTGCATGTCAAGGGATGCCAGGGGGGGTGGTCAGGAAGTGAGGCAGAGAAAGGGTGCAGGGCCAGCTGTGCAACATGCCTCGTCTCGTCCATGATCCTGCCAAAGCGCCGCACTCGACTGTAGCTCAAAAATGAAGGGCTTAACGGAAAAGCCGCAGCGCGCAGATGGCCGGCAATTGGGCTGATGCCGACGAGGGGTGGAGCGACCAGAGGCGGGGGAGATGGGTGGCACAACTGTCGCTGGCAGGCGACAAGTTTGAAAACATTTGTAAAACATTCGCAGCCAAAAGAAACAAAAAAACTAACAAAGTCTCAGTGTTCTCATTTCAGTTTCTGATCAAATTCTTAGGATTGCAGCTTATTAGAATTCCTGAATTTCAAATTGGCGATTGAGTCTTCGGTTTGTAAGGATTTGGATTGAAGACTATTCTGATATATGTTCAAAAGGTTAAAGCGCTTGATATTTCATTCGAAAACGTGAACAGATAATCAAAAACAGTTCGGAATTTAAAGTGCTCGGAATTAGGAAGAATTCCATATATCCCTAGAACTCTGCTAGCAATTTCATACACTCTATATTGTCCTATATTTTGTTTTAATTATCAACTCACTTTAAGTTTTGTATTATTTTATTAATTCGTTTTGCTAATTTGTAGGTTTTTTCACAATTCTAGTGACATTTTTACTAAGTCTGTACATACTACATATATTGTGATTGTATTTTCAAATTGATCGATTTGGTGGCAAATGTATAATCTATATATTTTAAAATGTTATGTTGGTCAAAACCTCGAAAAGTTCTCCACCGATGGAGCTCAAATTTTGACACAATATACAGTCCGCTTCAAGGATTGCTTTTATCTACTTTTCGGGTCTTCAACATACCCGAGATTGCGGGAAAAAAGCTTTTTCTTGCGTGTATGTTTGTGTACCAGCAAGAGTAGGCTCTTACGGGCCCGGGACTTTGCAAAATTTACCCCCACGGGCAGAAAACTGTTGTATGAAACTTGAAAAATCTACTTCTATCCCTCACCACGGATGGGAAAAAGGCTTAAGGTCAAATGTGTGTGAGAAGGTCGTTGTTAGAAAAGTTTCTAAGTTCTTCAGGGTAATTTATAATAATCAGACCAACAGAACCAGCTTGCACCTTTTAAATTATTGTAGAATTCTTAATTGGTTCTTAAATCTGTTTATACTTAATTTAAGTTATAGCTGCATTAGTACGAGTATTTGTCCATTAAGTTTATTTTAAGACGTTTATAACAAAAATATTAAATGTAAACGAAAAACAAAATATATATTTAATCTTTTTAACCTAAGGCCTCGCGCTATTAAAATCGCTTGTTAGCTTAAGTTTTGCAAACTTGACTATCAATATTAATAATATCAATAAACAAAATCTTAATCTTTAATCTTTTTAATCCATGCAAGCCACTCTCTTAATATTAACAACATATTGTAAACAAAAATATTAAAAATGTACTTGGCAAACAAATGTTTAATAAATAATAATATATATAGTATAAGTACGCTAGAAGAATTGCTTTTCTAATCGAATCTTTATTTGCAACGCTGTGTCGCGCTCTCTCGCTCTGATCTGTGCATGTGTCTCTCTCTCTCTTTTGTAAACTTTGCAGCGGATATGCGGCTTGCAAATGTTTTGTCGCCTGTTTCGCACTGTCGGCCAAACTCGCTCGCAAACTTTGTTTGCACAAGCTAATGGAAATTGTTGATATGTGTGGGTGTGTGGGTGTGGGATTGATGTGGGTGCAAATGTAGCCACTGCCAGTGCCACTGCTGCTGCTGCTGCTGCTGCTGCTGACGATGACGATGACGATGACGACGTTGAAGGCAGCCAGTCGATGCTGCTGCTGCTGCTGCTGTGGCTGTGGCTGCTGCACAGTTTACTTTTGTGATAATGATTGTGGATACAGCTGCAACTGGCTGTGTTTTCACAGCCATTCAGGCACGCCAATCGAAGGGACACAAACACACCCACACAGACCCACACACGCACACACACAGAGCGAGCGAGTTGGGGGCATCACTCAACTCAGTTGGCGGCGGCTTATCAAACGCCAAACATAGACAATGATGGATCACATGATGCCGCCCGGCCAGTAATTGGCTGCTATGCAAAAATATGAAAAGCAATCAAAGGAAATAAGTACAGAGTATCTGTCGTCCAGCTTGTATGCTCTGTGTATCTAACTGAGCATCTAACTGGCTGTATACGATTGTAAAATATTGCAGTTGGCTGAGGCTTAAAGTTCTTTTTTCGGTGCGGGAGAGTGCGGGGGGGGGGGGGGGGGGGTGTGGCCCGCAAAAACCACAACTGACCCAAAGTTGTGCCCTGGGAGTTTTGGCCAGCTGTGACTGGGCACGAAAAATGTTTCGGCCACGAAAAACTATTTACGAAAATTTTGTGTTGACAATTCACATATTTTCTAAAACATAATGTTGGCCATTTTTCTGTCTCTCTATCTGTGTGTGTGTGTGTGTGTGTGTGTGTGTATGTGTGTGTGCGTGGGGATAGTGCCTGGGACTGGGAGGCGTGGCAATGCGGCATTGTGGGAGCCTCAACGGCTGGCGCAACATCAGCAACATGACTGAGCTTCAACAGCAGCAGCAGCAGCAGCAGCCATCGATTTAAGGTTACGTATACGCAGCATGGGCCAGTCTCTCTCTGTATGTGTGTGTGTGTGTGTGTGTGTGTGTGTACGAGTGTGTGTGTGTGTGCTGGCTACAGAATTTGCACAGCTGCGTCCCATAGATTGCAGTCGAGCGCACAAAACGAAACGTTGGCAAGTTTAGTTTGTGTTGTTGCTGCTGTTTTTGTTGCTGTTGCTGTTGCTGCTGTTGTTGTTGTTGTTGTTGTTGTTGTTGTTGTTGTTGTTGTTGTTGCTATTGCTGTTGCTGGCATAGTCATTTGGGAAACAATCATTTTGGCAAATATTCATCATGCGCTGCTTGTGATTATCATCATCAGCAGGCGGCCATAATGAAGTTGCTGCTGCTGTTGCTGCTGCTGCTGCTGTTGCTTTTGTGGGCGTCTCTACAACACACAGCAAACATTTGTTAAACAAAACTTTTATTTTCCAAAGAGTTTCAGTTTTGAATGCTAATTAGAGAGCAGCGTTTCATAGAATTTAAGCGCCTTAACTGCAGGGCGCACACACACACACACACACAGACACACGCACGCATCAATGGCCTGGGAATTGGCGCAGCAAGTGACACAGGTACGCACAACAGCAACAACAACAACAACAACAGCAATCAAAGCAAAGCACACAACACAGCAGCCCCTAAAAGCAGGCAATGCTTTTTGCCTACATGCGGGTTGCTGCTGCCTCTGCTGCTGCTGCTGCTGCTGTTGCTGCTGGGAACGCCAACAGCGGCTGTTATTTTTGGGGACTAACATCCAAAGCGAACAAAATGTTGAAAATACTAGCAAAAGCTTGTGGCTATCCAGCGCCGCAAGCAACATTTTGCTGTGGTCCTTGCGGTCCTTGCCAGCAGTTGAAAAGCAGCACATTTTGCCATACACTCCAAAAATCAGCAAATGCCATGAAGTAGACTCGCTTTGTTAGCATAAACAGAGAAGCATCAGCATTCAGATGATATCAGCAATTGTAAGTCGCACTGCATTGTAGATCTTAAGTTTTTTCTCCTCTTATTTATTTCACTCTCTTCTAATTTAATGCTCGCAGACTGTTTACTTCAAAATATTAAAACTATGCTGAGCTGCATACAGTATTTGAGCAACTACATACCAAATTTAGGAGCTCTAACTCTTACAGTCCTTGAGATAGAGGAGCTTGTGTCTGTAGCGGTCGTTTTACACAGCATATAATAATGGTATAAGAGTGATTAATTAATGAAACTACGCTTTCTGAAGCCGCATATTTGATCCCTGTGGAATACCATACCATAAACCTAAGGAGCTATAATTAATTTCATTATAATCAAAACTGTAAACACATTTTCTTAAAAAATACAAATTAAATATTAAGCTTTACTTTATTAGTGAACAAACTATGCCACAATTTACGCCAAGTATACTCCTTACGCACAAGAAAGGACAATACTCGTTCATAAAAGTTATGCATGGGAAAAGGATAATATAAAAAATAGCTACTAAAAATCTTTACTCCCAAGTTTGCTTGAGACTCATGGAACATTGTTGTTTCCCCGTTGTTTTGCCATGCCCCAACACAAACAGTCACACACACACACACCCACACACACACATAGTTACACCTACACGCACACAGCTGCTGCCATTCACACCATCAATCGTGGTGCCTGCCGCTTGGCTGCACTTGTGCTTCCAATTCCAAGTCGCAAGTCCCAATTAAACGCCTTAATGTATGCCCTGCCCATTCACATGCCCCCGTCCCCTCCCCAGCACACCCCACCCCTCTCCAGGCCGCGCTAGTATGCTGTCCATGTCACTCACCTTTAAGCCGTCGACTAATTGCAGCCGCAGTTGCTGCTGTGTTGGCTGCCGCTGCCGCCGCCGCTGCTGCTGCTGCTGATGAGGCCGCTGAGGATGACGCGGATGAGGCAGCTGTTGATGTGGCCACTGCGACCGCTGCCGCTGCTGCTGCTGCCGCTGCCGCTGTGGCCGCGTCATATGCGTCCTTGTCGGTAATCTCCTCCTTAATTATCGCTTTGCCATCGAGCGCCATCTGGAAATAGTCGCAAATTAGTTGAGATATTTAAACACGCTGTGTAGGTCGCTGTTGTTGTTGCTGTTGCTGCTGTTGCTGTTGTTGCCCCAACAGAAACATAACAACACAACAACAGGACAACAACAATGGAGCCTTTCATATTATAATTATAAGCGAACAGACTGCAGAGTTTCCCAACATCAAGTGACAAAGTTCTCACATTATGATTTCAAATTATTTGATTTCAATTTGATTAAATTGTTGTCTGACATGCAAATTTGGCGCAACAACACAAAGTCCCAGCCCTGCACCCCCACCGCAACGTCTCGCCCAGCGCTGGCTGCACCTTGACAATTTAGTCCGTGTTTAGTCCTGGGACTGAGCCTCATTATGGGCAGCTGTAGCCTCGCCAGCCCAAAGCAGCAATTTGCAGCCAACAATTGGAATTGCTAATGCCGCAGGAACAAACCCAAATTGATTTGATTTAATGAACAGCGCGTTGAATGACAAAGGATACGAATAACTATAGAAATATTTAATCAAAATAAATGCAAGAAACCTCAAGCCTAGAGCTTAATTTGAGAACTTGTGTTTATTTAAACAAAATATAAAATAGATATTTACTGAAGTGTTCGAACATATTTCTGCTCTGAAGTTATCCAAAAGCCTCATTTAAGTTTGTATAATTCATTTTTCTGTCACATTTTTCTGCTCCTTAATTTTAAATATTTTAAAATGTGTCTTTTATCAAACTGAAGTTTGAAATTTTAAGCATTTTAAAATAGTTTCGCTGGTTCTTAAGTTAGATCAAAGACTAAAGATATAAGAAGATGGTTCACCCCCATACAAACTTGTGGTATATGAAAACTGGCTGCGGCATTTATTATAAATCTATTTATATCTATGTATTATATTTTTAGTCTTTGGTTAGATTAAGCTAAAAAGCCAAAGAATCCCAATGACAAGACCTTTTTTGCTACCCACTCTCATCCGAATTCTGTTGAATTGATTTTCTCCCAAACTTCAAAGGCAAGTGAATTCAATCCTAGATCAAGACAGGTGATTTCAAACCGCAAAACCTTATCGAGAGTGAAGATGGAAAGAGGAACATTTACTTTCTAAGAATCTTTTCGAAATTGATCAGCAGGCCTGATATATTTCTAAAAATAATCACCACAATAATAATCATATCATTAATACTAACAATAATTGAATTTAATTTAATAACTAAATTGTCTGCCCCTCAATGCATTTCATGTGCCTTACACACACACACACACAGAGTTGCCACACCACCTCCAGCTTTCAACAACATATATTGCCGGCACTTAGCCCCCACTCTGGCCCACCCCTCCGCCCATGCACATTCACCCTTTGGCACGCACTTGTTCATGTTCATGTCCGGTCCGCCCCTGGCGGGCGAGCATGGGAAAATTTGTTGATTTTTATCACTAAAATATGTAAATACCTGGGCGAACTGTGGGAGTTTGTGCAGCTTGCCGGCTGCATAAACAACAGCGCAAAGAATACAACAAAAAAAAGGAAATGAAACGAAAAAAAATCTGCTCATTTTCATTCATGTTTTCGATCCATTTGTGGCACGCTCGCCAGCCCGCCGGCCCCCCTGCGGGGCCCAACCAATTCAGCTGCTGCTTGAGGTGTAAAAACAGTTCTTTTTTGGCGCAATGTTTAAAGTCAATCGTCGCACTTGGCAGTATTTACACTTGGCGGCCTGCGAGCTGCAGAGGGGCAGCTGATGGAGGTGGCGAGTGGTGAGGGGTGAGGGGTGTGTACAGAATATTACAAGTGTGTGAACTGCCAGCTCTCCCAGATCTATCAGAGAGCAGCTCCCGGACAGCTGTTTCGCATCAGGCAAATTACTGAAAATGCTGCCAAATGAAATTCTATTAAAAACAAACACTTGACACACAGCTGCCGTTTTGCCACAGTTGTGGCACAACAGACGGGGGCAGGGGCGAGCGGGCGGGTTCATTAGAGATGGACACGTGTTGGTAACAACAGGAGACAAACAACCAGAAAATATACAATTGCATTTTGATTCGGAGTTCAATTGGATTTCAGAATTGTGTTAATATATGCAACATTGCTTTGAATGTTCGCGATTTATTTTCCTCAAATGATTCAAATTGAGATTTCATCTTTTATATATTCTCCCTCTATTAAATTGAGATAGTGAATTAAGTCATATTAGCCATTAAATAGAGCATTAAAGCTTTAGAATGACCTTCAGTCAAAATAAAATGTTAATTAATTATGCCCTCAAAAAGATCTTTCTTTAGTTTTCTCATTTTTTCCTTAGTTATAATTTTAACAAAGTATTTTAAACTAGCTTTAAATTAATCAGTAAGTCCATTGACAGTGGTTATTAATAAATAAACTATATACATATGTAATAATATGATATTAATATTCCTTATTACCTTATAATTTTGGTTTATAGATAATATAGTAATAAATAAATAAAAAATAAACTCATAAATATATCAAAACATAAAATAAATAAATAAATAATAACAATTCAATCCTAATTAGTTCCAGAGCAAGTGAATTTAATCCGCAATATCTTATCAAAAATAGAAATGTGTATATTTAAGGAAATCTCACTTTCGAATAATCATCCTGAAAGTAATAACCGGATCAGGCATGATAAGATATCCCTTACATTTTTAACCAAGCCAATGCAATCTTATATATACAATATTTATCTTGAATTTACTTCTCTCATCTCGCTATTCTTTGCTATAAAATACTGGAAAAATGTGGAGATTTTATTCTCTTTTTTAACCTATTTCGGAAATGTACGAGTGTAGTAGATGTGCTTCTAAAATAGTGTGACCAAAATCGAAATAAAAAGAAAATACTCATACTACGAGTACTTTACTTTACTTTTGTAGGAATTCGAGTCTAATTTCGATGATATTCCCATCATTGTTCTTGAAATTGTCTGTTTATCAATATCGATATATTTATTCAATAAAATCGATATATTTATACGTTCATTGATGTCGCACAAGCATAAACTAGAACTGTGAAATAACATATATGTATTTTTCGTGATTGCACGAAAGAAACACACGACACGCGGCCAGCTCTATAAGCGACTAATGACGGATCCAGCCGGCATATGGCGTCTATAACACTTGTCAACTGTTTGGCGGGGCGCAGAGGCGCAGAGGGGCAGAGGGGCAGATGGGGGCGTGGCAGGCAGCTCTAACAAAGCGAAACATGCGTGACAGTCGGCAACAACAAGTGTTTTGTGTGTGCGCCAGGTGAGTGGGCGGGTGGGCGTTTTGGGCTGACTCACTTAATAGCTTGGCTGGCTGGCTGGCTAGCTCGCTGGCTGTTTTGGCTGGATCCGTGGCTGGTGGGACTGTTGGCAGCAGCTGCTGGCAAGGAGGCCAGGCGGAGACCGGGCTATGACGAATGAATCAAATGTCAGAAGCAGCCGTGTCGTCGTCGCTCAAGCAGCTGTCGCCTGTCGGCGCCAGCAGGCGGCCGAGGCTTCAACTTGAGTTGCCAGCAGTTCCCTATCCCCCTCCCCCCACGCATCTGCCACCAGTTGCCTCCTGCCCCTGGGGCCAGACACTTCAAAGCGTCTCAGCTACAGCTTCAGCAAAATGGAAAATGTCGCCCGCAGAACTTTTGCCACAAAACTTGGGGGCAGCTGCCAAGCTGACGAGGCGACGTTGCCAACGGCTGCTGGCAAAATTGCTAAAAGAAAAAGTAATTATTTAAGCGTGGTCGGGGCAAGCGAGGCGCTCCTCGGGGGCTAGGTGGGTAGGTGGGCAGGGGGAGGCGTGTCAACTATTAGGCAAGCCGTTGGCAAAAGCAATGACAAATTAAAAGCAACAGCAGCAACTCGCGCATAATTTTCAATTAGGCCCGGCACAAATCATAAAAAATTCAACGACATTCATTTAATTCCTGTAAAAAGGCCAAAACCAAAGGACTCGCCTCACTGCGGATAGCCATGTGGCTGGACAGCCAAAGCATTTTATACTTTTATCCCTTTTGCTAACAAAAACACACACACACACCACACAGACACACATACACACACACACACACACGAACGTACACACAGCTGCAGGAGCGACAGAAGCTGTAGCAGAGTTAACGAAAAGGCGCGCCAACTGTAATAACAACAACAGTAAGAGCTATGGAAGGGTTGCTGCCACTAAGGGAGAGGAAGAGGGTGTGGGTGAGGGTGGGCGTGGGTGTGCGGGAGGGTTGTGGGTGTTGGGTGTTGGGCCACGGGCTGGGACTGTTGGCTGAAATCACAGCACAGCTGCATGTGCTTTAGCTGTAAGCTGCCAGTTCACGTCCTGGCTACGTGTGTGTGTGTGTAAATGACAGCCGCGTGGACGAGTCCAGTTCACACACACACACACACACACTCATATAGTCCGGCTTTGCATTGGTGTTGTAACTGTGTGCGCTGGGCACAGCGTCATTATGCACAAGTGGCGCCTTGCCGCCTGAAAGAGATTACTGGCGACGACACCTGTGCAACAGCAACAGCAACAACAACAGCGGCCACATTCGGACAAAAGGATACACGTACAATACACACACACACACACACCGCCACACATCTGTATTTTACAGTAAAAAGTTTTTTTGCAACTTGCTGCGTCAGCTGCTTCATTACACATAAAGCTACAAATGTGAGTGAAATGTGTTGCCAGAGAAGTTGATGGCTCCAACTGGACTGGAGTGGAAGGGAGTGAAGTGTAGGGGGGTGGAGAGGAAGAGGGAGTTCCTTTATCGATAGCATTGCATAATTTAAGGTATACAGCAAAGCATTTGCCAAATTGATTTAAGAGAATAGTTTTGTATTTGAAATCAGTAAATACCCTCAATATACTCATCGAAAGTATCGATTCCTCCCTTGAGTAATTCCTAGAATACCAATACTATCGGTTACAACTGGAAAAGGACTCGATAGCACCATCTATAGTATTAAAACTTTAAGGAAATGGTACTAAAATGCCTAAGCTTCGTTGTCACAGAAGGGCTGAAGTCTCTGACTGGAACTGAGATTGGAATCGCTGACCTTATAGTTAGTATTGCTTAGTTGGAGAATATATTAAGAGTTGCTAAGCTATTCTAAAAATGTTACTATAGATAGTATCGATAATTCACTAATTTGCAGTTGTGATATTATTAAGTATAACTGTGCACTTAATCCAGGAAAATTATCGTGAGCAACACCCGTAGTATAGAAAGTTTAAACAGAATCTTGAAAATGTTCGTTAAAAAGTAAAATTTATCTATAAAACTGGTTACCAGATAGCTTTATAAACTTATTATAGTTATTTCCATATATAATATTAATTGAAATTTGGATTTAAAACTCTTTTTGTTCACTCACCGAATAAGTTTTAAAATATATAAATGTTGTTGTTATGTTGGTACATGCAAACATAAAAACTCGAAAAGTTCTGCGCCGAATGAGCTCAAATTTTGACACAAAACACAGTTCGCTTCTAGAAAACAGATTTTTTAAGTGTTCGAGCAACAGTAGCGTTTTCTAATGAAACTTAGAACAAAACAATTATATCAAAGTGGGCTTATTAACAACATAATGCGGAGGAATATAAATAAAATCAGACCACGGGCGGAAAACTGTTGTATGAAACTTGAAAAATCTACCACGGACGAGGATAGACTTAAGGTCAAATGTGTGAGAGAAGGTTTTTGTTAGATACGTTTCAAGGTTCTTCAAACCCTATAGAAAAGATCATAAGGCACGGGTGCGAAAATAGTGGTATGTTATTTTTGTTTATTTCTTAGTTTCTCATCCATGCAACAATAATGTGCCACAGCGAAGTGTGGCTGGGTACCACTAGCAATTATATTAAACAATACATATGAGAAGGTTCCAATTGCTTATCAGCTGAGCATTGCCCAACTAAATCAGCCTAAACCAACCTGCAACTATTTAACTAGCCCTCGCAAGCTGCTGCTGTGCGCCTCTTTGACACGCATGTGTGTGTGTGTGTGTGCGTCTGCAACACGCCGCAGCATCGGCGTCATTTTAAATTACACGTAACACCAACACACAGCCAGCAACAACAGCAGCAGCAGCAGCAGCAACAGCAGCAACAGCAGCAACAATTCTGCACTAGTCACCGCACGTGTGTGTTTGTGTTGCCAACATACTTGCCCCTTGCCTCTTTTTATGTGTGTGTCAGGCATAATAAGATAATGGCGTGTCACAGCAGCAGCAACAGCAGCAGCAACAACAATGACAACGAAAAAGCAACAGCAACAGCAACAGTAGCATCAGGATCAGGATCAGGAAAAACAGTTGAGCGAGTGTCGCGCTTAATCGGCTTTATGGTCTGTTTTATATGCGATATGAACTGTTTTATGCCCCGGCTGGGCATTAACTGGCCCGCCAGCTGCAGCTGGCTAGAACATTCGACAGTCGGAGCCGGAATGTTGCCACATGTTGCCAGCATTTCAATTATGCAGCTGATGCCCGGCAGCTGCTGTTGCTGCTGCTGTTGCTGCGGCTGTTGCTGATGCAAAATGCAATTTTCAAACGAAACGAGGCCGTTGTTGCCAATTGAAGACTTTCCAGCTGATGTAGTTATTGTTGTTGTTGCTGTTGCTGTTGCTGTGTCTGATTGGAAAAGCGTTTTTTCAGTTGGTGCATGCAGCACGTGCCGCAATCCCAAGTTGCTGTTGCTGATGTTGATTGCTTGTGCAGCCAAGTTGTCTGCGGCAGTCGTGTCAAGCTGCAGCCAAGGAGGACGCGTACCAGCGGGGTGAGCAACACATGCTGCCACGTGCCATTGACGCTGACGCTGACGCTGACGTTGACGTCGTGGCCAGTGCTGCACAAGACAGTTGCTGCGGTGCCGTGTTGCTGCCGTTTTCAATTAAAAATTGCGACTGACAGCAGCTGCTGCTGCTGCTGTTGGTATGGCACCTGTGAAATGCTGTGCATCTAATAGTGGCAAGCAAATTCGTTTTGGGGCAGCCATTAGCGACACATGCCCAAATCGATGGATGTTGCTGCCGCTACGACAGCAACACATGCCAGCAGCAGCAGCAGCAACAATTTGGGGCAGTAACAGCAAAAATCTGTTGCCGGCACTTGAGCTGCAGCTCAAACAACTGTGCCCTGACAAGTTACAAGACGGCAGAGGGCGAGAGGAGAGAGGAGAGAGCATGACGGAGAGGAAGATATACTTAAACAGGCAGCTGTTGCCACTTGGCGGGCGCAGTTTTTCAGTTGCTGCCACCGCCTTGCCCCTGCTTTCTTGTACCCTGTCCGTTCCTCCTTGCCTGGCATCATCTGCGTTTCATCTGGCGCAAGAAATATTGCGGCAGCTGCGACGTTGTCGCTGTCGTTGCCGTTGCCGTTGCCGTCGTTGGCCGACGCCCCTTTTGCCCCTAGAGTATCTGTGTGTGTGCGCCTGTGTGTGTGTGTGTGTGTGTATGTGTGACAAGGTCAGCGCTGTGTCTGGAGATTGAGGCAGTTGCCGCTGCAAATTCAATTCAAATGTTTTTGGCCCAAAGCAGCCAGCAGCAGCAGCAGCAGGAAACCCAACCAGACAATTTGGGCGCTTGCCAGCAAAACGGCATGGCCAAGAAGCAGGGGCAAGGGCAAGGGTAGGGGCACAAGAGGGGGCTGTATCTGCGCTGGACATGCCGTTAGTCGTGGCGTATCTTTCTTTTTTCTCACTATTTAGAAAATGTTTAAAACATAAGAGGCGACAGTTGAGGCTAAAGGATTGCCAGAGTTAGTCGAGTGGGCGGAGGAGTGGAGTTGAAGTGCTGGCGGGGGTAGAGCCATTGAAACTACACAGTAACTGAATGAAGAGTGTGTTTGAAAATGGCAGCAACATTATGAGGAAGATGAATGCCATGTGCACTTAGTACACTGCTACAAAACTTCACCCGGAAGAACGACGGCAAATGGACAAAGTTCCATTGCTGAACATTCTCCTTTCTCCTTCTGCTGGGTAGCACAGCTAAGCTGAAAATAAGCATACAACATTGGGAATATTTATAACATTACTACCAATTATATACTTGAATATTTATAAGCTCCAAGGTTGAGCATTTTAAGCGCATTTTTTAATGATTCTGATGAGACTCTCATATAATACAGCTTAAAATATCAAGTTAGAGATAATTATCTTTTTCTGAATGTCAATCTATATAAATTATTCAATATTATATAAAACAGATTTATAGTAATTATTATCGACCAAAATTAAATATTAAAGTTATAAGTACATAAATAGTTTGGTTTTGGGTGAAAATTATAATAATAGAGCCTTTTAATTCCTTAACTATCATGTTTGAAATTGAGGAAAACATAGATGTCAGAACCGGAAGGATCAGACCACTATAACATATAACTGCCATAGCAATGATCAGTCGACAATTATGTTTTTGTATAAAAAACTTTTGTTTATAAACATATCCTCAGCAAACTCACCGGATCGGGTGAAAAATTACTTCCTACATGGAAAACTTTTTGTTTATACAAATATTACATCCATACCAAAAGTTTTATTGTACTTCAAATAGTTTTCTATAATTTTATCAAAGTCGGACCACATAGGAACAATCGGACGAAAATTGAGTTTTGTATAAAAAACATTGCTGCTAGGGTTTATAGCTTCAACAAGATTATTTTATTATATTGTGGTAGAGCACAATAAGCTCTTTCATTTAAATTAAAGGTAATTTTTAATAGGGTATTTAGTTATCTAATCCCTTCTCTAAGTTTCTGATGAACAGGTTCTTTTTAATTTTATGGAATAGCAAATCCAGCTTAAAAGGTCTGTCTCATAATAAGTTTATTATTTAAGTTTAGGTATAGTTATAAAATTTAGTATAGTAAGATTATTTGCGTCTTATAAATTCCAATTTTTCTTATTTTTACTCCCTGTACCCATAAAATGGGTAAAAAGGCGGTACTAATTCTGTGCAAATGTATGTAACAGGCAGAAGGTGTCTCCGACCCTATAAAGTATATATATTCTTGATCAGTATCAAACGAGATTTCGATTTGGCCATGTCCGTCTGTCTGTCCGTCTGTCCGTCCGTATGTATGAACGCAAGGATCTCAGCAACTATAAAAGCTAGAGACACCAAATTTGGAACGTAGGTTCGTGTATAGCGGGAGCAGGTCAAGTTTATTTTAGATTTGGGATATCTCTCCCCGTTCCCCCGCAATTCGATAAAAACCGTTTTACATGAACAATTTTTAAGATATAGCATTAAGAATTGGCATGTGCAATACTTTAGTCACTCTAATCTACTGTCCAAATTTCAAGTCGTTCGGATAATAAACACGGAAGTTATTAACGAAAGAAGATTCAGTGCTTCAGCGCACGGGGAAGAAGAAGCACAGCCACAATTAAATTGCCTCGCTTGCGCTGCGCTCGAGCTGTCGCTCGTGTGTGTGCGTCTTTTGTGTATGTGTGTGTGTATATGTGTCTGTATGTGTGTGTATGTGTACGTATGTAGATGCGATTGGAAATTTTGACCTGGGTACAGGGAGTTTTGTAGTCGGGTTTACTCGACTATAGCATTCTTACTTGTTTAAAATGAAAAATTCGTTATTTTTCTTGATGATTTGAAATAAGTTAAGTTTTTCTTTTGCTTTTTTCGAACTCTATGAGCCTTTGATTGAGACCTGCTTAGATATGCATACCTATAAGAATGCATAAATAATTCTGTTTAGCTGCGAGTTGGTTCTGCATTGTTTTCTACACACAACAAAATAATTTCTACTTGTGCTATGACATTTTGTGTGTTGGCCCCAAAAACATTCTCTGACTTCCTTTTTGGCCACTTGCTGGCTCTGCTGGCCACGTCTTTTTAATAAGCTGCCACTTGCAGCGACAACAAATTTTGCAGCAACAAAAAAACTAAATAAAAACAGGAGGCCACTGGGCGAGTGAGTGGCTGGAAGCGGGCGTGGGGGGGCTGAGCAGAAGAGGAACGAGCAACGAGAAGGAATCGAAAAAGTAAAAGCCGAAAAATTTGCTTTTGACTTTTTCGATTAAGCGTATTCACACACACAAAGAGCCACACACAGCTCGTATGTGTGTGTGTTAGTTGTTGTGCTGTGCGTGACGTTTTGGCGCTTTGTTTGGCTTTGTGCTTTGAGGATCTGAAACTTGGGAGCCGCAATAGAAATGGTATTGTTGTTGCTGTGTTTGTTGCTGCTGCTGCTGTGCTAATAAGCAAATTGACTTATTTCCGGTCGCCATTGCCATTTGTCGTGTTGTCTCAGCTGTTTAGCAGCGCCAAACAAAATGGCGTCTCATTAGTCAATGTCGTCTAGGCAGCCCACATGCGCCACACCCCCTCACCCTATCCCTCTCTCGCTGTGCCCCTGAGCGTGTCTCTTAATTGCCAAGGTGTGAAATTGCCGCCTGCAACTTTATTTGGGGTTTGGGCCGAGATGGCTGGCAAAGTTTACAGCGCTAATGATTGATTGAGCGCTTGATGGATGGCCGGGCAGGGATTTCCTATTATATATTTTTCTGTATTCTGTTCTGTTGTGTTGTGCTGGCTTGCCACATGCCACATGTGACGCCAGAAGCTAAGCAGCAAGCAACAACAGCTGCACTTGTCATGTGCATTTCACCTGTCCGCTATTACGCTAATAACTTTGCCCTTTTCCCAGCGCTGTCAATTTCAAATGCACTCACTGAACTTACCCCTACCCCCTCCCCGTCCCACTCCCCGACAGGCCCACCAATCTGGCCATTTAGCCCTTCTGGCCATCAACTGCATTATTGAACACTAAACTTGCCACTTCGTCTGCTGATTAGTCGTGTCCTGACTGGGCTTCCACTGCGCCCCAGTTGCCCCACGCGGAACAACAGAAACCGCTAATTGGCGCTACTCCTGCCAAGGCTATTGGCCGTTGGATCAACCTATGAGCACGCCTCTGTTTCGCAGCCCCACACATCGAATTGTTTATTAAACAGTTGCTCAACCAATTCAAATGTGCTGTGCCAAAGCCGAAACCTAAATACCCTTACATGCTACTTTATTTTCCGGACTTTAAGGTTTTACTTGTGCTGTGCTATTTTGGGAGAGTTTACATCAATCTATTAAGTCGCGGCTGCGCTTCTTCTTCCCCACGCTCTGTAGAACTGAATCTTGTTTTTTGAATAACTTCCGTGTTTATTATCCTATCGACTTGAAATTTAGACAGTAGATTAAGAGTGACCAAAGTATTATACATGCCAAATCGCAAAGCTGCACCTTGAAAATTGTTACTGTAAATATATAAAATATCTAAAATAATCTTTACCGGCGCCTGCTATGCATTCCAAATTTGGTGTCTAGCTCTTATAGTTGCTGAGATCTTTGGGTTCATACATACGGACGGACAGACAGACGGACATGGCCAAATCGAATTCTCTTTTGATACTGATCAAGAATATATATATTTTTAATTTTATTTTTTTTATTTATGTAAGAACAGCCTTGGCAATTAAAGAGTTTAAGAAGCATATCTTAAAACAAATTTTTTTTTTTTTGATTGAGATCAGAACATACAAACGATTGATTTATAAATGTTATTTTTTTAGCTTAAGCTCGTTGTAAAATTGTTTTATATGAACTACGCCTTTAAGAGTTATGTTTAGATAAAAGAACAACTATTTGTTATGATTAAGATGTGATATGCTTTGTTTATAGAACAATGTAGGAGTAAGTTATAGGTTCTTTGTGTTTAAACTCTTTTGGTAGATGAACCTGCTTTTCCTGAGCAGTTTCTATGGGCACTATCATTACTCATTGATAGACTATTTAAACCATAAATATTTCAATATTTTACAGCACTGGTACTAACGCTAATCCTGAAACTCCTCACACTTTTGGGAATACTAATAATCAATACTTTTGGTGCACTTCCACTGAGAGCTGGCAGATTCTGTTTTAAAACCATCTAGCTAGGGGTATTTATATTTGCATACCCTGCCCCCTCGTAGGGTATTCCCAGCAGAGCTCGCACTGAGCCCACAAGCTGTTAAAATGTTTATGCAGGTGTCATGCCAATAACAGAACAAGAGACGTACAGACGGGGGCAAAAAAACAGTCGGCAGGCAGACGTTTCTGGCCAAAAGGCAAAGCGGCAGCTGGCTGAGCCACTTGCCACTTGCCACGCTCTCCCTCTCTCCCTCTACCTCTCTCTGTCTCTCTTGGACTGCGGCAAGTGCAGATCGTTTGGCAGGGCGCTCTGCAACAGCTGCCGCCTCGTCAAGGCCAGGCCAAGACGCGCTGGGCCAGGTGAGCTGCTCTGAGTCATGCAGGCAGCAGCTGTTTAAGCAGATGGCCCAGCATTGTAGGCTTGGTGGATTGCAAGATTGGTGGATTGAATGATTGGCTCTTAACTTGGCTTAACCAGCTGATACCTGCAATTTTCAAAGATATATCTCGGATAGCTTAACTTATGCGCTTAAATATCACATCAAATAAGTAAATTATATGATTTATATTTACTATTGTCTATATTATAATATATTTTTTTATTTATAAGTTGATCCTGGACAACTGCTTAACTTTCTAGGCTCTGCTACCAGAAATATTCCAACAACAACTTCAACTCAAATCTAAGCCCAATTTATGTAATCCAAGTTAGCCTTGCTCTCGTTTTGGATACCTGTGTCTCTGTTCTCTGCTATTTATTCAGTTTTATTTAAGCCCTCACAGGAACAACATCAAAAACAAACATTTTAGAAAAGAAAAAAAATCAAATTTTCAAAAGTTTACAAAAAAAAACATTTAGCCTAAGTACAAAGTGAATTTTTTTTCGGAATTGTTTATTTAACAGAACTATGTATGTCGTACTATTTACACAACATAAAAAGTAAGTGAAATATATCAAGGAGATTTCCTTAACTTGACCATCCTTCGAACTGCAGCCGCAAAACACTCAAGATCGATCCCGTTGCGTAGCTTCATTTACACTTTGAGCTTTCACCCCTTATGAACGCCTTTATGCACTCCTCTCAGAAACTGTAAGCGATAAAAGTATATAAGGAAGGTTCCTTTAACCCAATGCCACCTTCCGATCTGCAGCTACACTACGTTGGTAACATCACAAGGACTACACTACAACCAAGAGCGCCAATCTCCATTCCTGAAAAACTGTAAGTGAAATCAAGCGAATACCAAGTACAAATACTTGATACCATCAAATATCATCCAACTTGCAGCTTATACGTGTTTTCTTCCTCTTATGTACTCTGTATTTTGTACTCAAAAAACTAATCGATTCGAAAAAGGCTTAGCATATTTCACCCCATGAGCAACATTAGGAAGGTTCCATCTACCGATTTGCATCCCATACTTACAAATACGGATCTGCTGGTTTTGGTTGCCACAAAGCCCTTCCACATTTTTTTTTATAACACGGTAAGCGATATATATTAAATACCAAATATATATATTTAATACCACCTTCCAATTTATAGATATATTTATTTGGCACATATTCGTGGATACTCCATACAAAATTGTTAGTTTTGAAAATAATAGTAAGAATAATATAATAATAATAATTGTAATGTAATGTAATGTAATATAATATAAAATAATATAATATAATATAAGAATATAATATAATAATAAAATAATAATATAAATATAATATAATAATAAAATAAATATATACATAATTCATTAGTACGATCCGTTCAGCTGTTTCTGTCTTTACATATATATGGGATTTTACAAGCGTTTTCCTGATCCTATATCTGTTGTACCTTCGGTTTTAGGGGTTTCTGGAAACTTCCTGCTGCCAGTTCTTACGTACATACATATATTGGAACCGTCCGGATCGAAACAGTATCAGCACAAAATTCACTTATTGTATGAAGAAACCTAATTTATAATGCTACATACTAGCCAAGATTGATGAAGAACGGACCCCACATATCTTTCTTATAGCTGCCATTCCATGAACGATCATTCGGTGAATAATGCAGTTCTATGAAAAACCTATTATAAATTATTATTATATGAAATATCTTCATTAAGGCTGTCAAGTTGTTAATATCTTTGCAAAGGGTATTAAATCTTTGTCACCCCGAGGATAGTTTTTCTTGGTCTATCTATTAATAAACCCGTCAATTGATTTTCCGACCATACGCTTCGATAATGGGTTAATTATTTCGCCTTACCCCTGCAACCCGCCCTTCGGATAATTATCGGCCACAATTATTTGACAAATTATTGTAATTTTCTTTTACTTTCATTTCATTGGAGAGTTTGGAAAGCAGAAGTTTTGGATTTTGGCTCTGGATTTGGATTTGTATTTGGATGGGAATGGGGTTGAGAATGTAGATGTGAGGGAGGGGGCGGCAGTTGGAATGGCAGCCAGCTGCAATTATTTGCAGTTGAGATATTCTGGCCGGGGCCATCAGAAACAGACGGCGGCCAGTGTCAGCTATTTCCGCGTGCTCCCCCGCTGGCCCACAGCATCGCCACTATCCCCCCGCCCCTTCCACGCCCACGAGTGACAGGAGAAAAAATGCTGGGAAATGCTCGTTACTCGTAATTTATAATTTCGCACGTGAAACTGACAAAACAAGATACATCTTGCTCTGAGATATTTCTTCTGGCGATGCAAAAATGCGGCGCACTTAACACACACACACACACACACACACCGCACACACGCACAACAAGTTTGTTGGCTTGTGTTTGGGCCAAACATTTGCGCAAATAAAAAACAGATGCGTCGCAGTTGAGATACATATACATACATAAGTATTTAAAGAGCAGACAGCTGCCCAGATTCTCGGTTCTAGATACATTTGGAGAGCGTGTTGCCTGGGACAGCTGGCGTTATCGCGGCGGGGGCAATCAACATGTGTTGCGCTTGGCTAGGGAGGAGGGGGGCACACACAGATACACGCACACATAAAACAGATGCGCATCTTTCAGATACTTTGCATGTGGCTCAATGACTTACCATTTTTGCTGTGTTTCGTATCTTTTAGTGTTTTTGCTATTTAATTGAAGAATGTACGTTTGTTTTTTTTTTTTTGGTTTGGTTTATTCTGTTGTTAGTTGTTGTTTTGCTGCACTCAAATGGTTTGTTGCATTGTTTGCGTATCTTTGAGATACATTTGCTGGCGACACCCACTAAAAAACGCGCGCGCCTCGTAATTGACTAGCAACCAATAATGAACACGAAATACGCTGACTTGTGCCACAAATTAATTTACTTGCACATCTTATTTATTTATTTGTTTTATATCTATTTGTTGCTGCGAACGCGACGCGGCCAACAACAAATGCGAGCGTGTACATATACAGAGACGCGACGCTTGTACCGGCATGTCGGGCCACTGCCAAACGACTGAACGGGAATGACGGACTATGGAATGCCGAAGCCAAAAATTCACGCAAAACCAAAGGAGAGTGACGCTGCTGCGGCTGCTTCCTCTGCTGCTGCTGTTGTTACTGCTGCTGCTGCTGCTGCGGCGTGACGTCCGCTCAGTTGAAAGTTGAATTTGCTTGTGAGCGCCATTTCAGTCTCAACTTGTTCAGGTAGTCGCACATGTTTCGCTTGGTTCGGCTTCGTTTTCGTTGCTCGTTTGCTGGCGTCGGCCGTCGTCGTGCATTGCTTCGGATGCGTTCGCCTGCATTTTGCAAGGCGGCTGCGCAGTTGCTGTTCACGTCAGAAACAGCTGTTCAGCTGCTCAAACTCACACACCCCCTCCCGTACCTATGCCATTGGCTTATCACAGGGACAGGCCAGGGGCACAACAACTGCCGTCCCAGACATCGTCGCAGTCTGCACTTCTTCTCTTTTACTTTGCCTGGCAGCAGCCGGCATTTGGCCCTGCTGGGCTATTAACATCAGCTGCTGTCGCTGTCGCAGCCTCCCTGCCTTCTGCACTGCTGTCGCTGCTGCTGCTGCTGCCGGCGGCAGCTGAAAAAATTCCTTTTTGGCAGCCGAAATTTTTCATTTGCTCTTGTTGTTGCGTTTTATATTCGCTGAAATGTGTTTCACTTGCCATGAAATTCCAGTTGGCGTTGCGTTTCCAACTGCGTGCCGATATTTAAATAAATTGCCAACCAATTGTGCACAAACGCACACAAACACATACAAGAGACAGATGAAGTACTCCCCACACACTGCGTACCCCCGCCAGTTGTCATGCATTTGAAAACCATTGAAATGGCCTTATGCGCGTGTTCACACCATGTCAAATGCTTAGACACACATACATAAACCCAAGAGCCACCCCCTGCTCTAGCACTGCCCTACCCTACCCCTTCGCCCACATAAGCCCCCACCCAGCACGGGGCACAAGTTGAACGTTGAAATGAGCGAGCAAATTAAAGGCGATTCCGTTTCTGGGATTGGGGATTTGGGATTCTCCTGCAGCTGCGTTGGATTATGTGCGACATGGGAATGCGCTTACAATCAACAGTGGACCAAGGGGGAGGGGAGTGTGAGGTTACAAAGAAGGGCTGCTTCGTCTCAGACAGTGCCTTAGAACACGGTTTCCTTGGTTTTGTTTTCATAACATGAGGAATCATATTTATGTAACTGTTATCGTCTAAGCCTCTTACTAATACACCAATGGGATTTCCCAAAAATAAAACTATTTCAAGTTGAACAAAAATTGGCAAAACAAGTAAATAAAATATCGGGAATAAAGGAATCGGAGAGCATTTTAAGTTTAGTCGCTTTAAGAAAGTATTATAATATTGAAGAGAAATGCTTTAATCTAATAAATGTTAGATGAGCAACAAAAGATATTGAAATATAATAAAATATTTATAGCCACTTAACCCTCCTTAATACAGGAATACAAAGGATGATTAAATATTGTGTTCTATGCCAAAGCTGGTCTTCTCAAAGTTCCTTTATAGCTGGTAATCCATAGATGGCGTCGCTTATCGATAATTTCGATAGTAATATCTTAAACTATCGATACTATCGACAAGCTCGTAATGATAGCTCTCACTTACATCCCCTTATAACTGTTGTTACAGCCAAACCAACTCCGATATCTGCAATCTATCGATATCTACCGATCAATCTAAGTTTGGCATAGCTGGGGTACATTTCAATATCCCAACAACGGCTATCAAAATTGACCATCAGCACTCGAACACAACCAGCTAAGGCAATAAGTGGCCATTCATCTTACGGATGCTTGGCCACAATTCTGTCCACCCCATTCCTGCCACAATCCAGTTGCACAGAACTTGCCACAATCCAAAAACCGAAGCACCCAAACCACAAACTTTGGCGTAGCGCATTTGGCACTCGTCAAGGGGCAGAGGAGACGCAGCCGAGCGGGGGCGGCGGCGGGGATGGAGTGAATGAGGCAGAAATCTACGTAGCCGGCAACTGCTGTTACAACTGGCTATGGCTCTGCTTCTGGTCCTGGTCCTGGCCCTGCCTTACGTCTCCATCTTCGCACCCATCCCTCCCTCCTGCACGGCCACTTGGTAGCAGTTGGCGCTGGCAGAGACGGCGGCATCAGGCGGCAAATAATGTAAAACGCCATTAGGCGAGATTTTCTCATACAAACAACAATTGTGCATTGGCACACAGAAGGCAGCTGACGTAGTAGTCGATGGGCACAAGGGGATGGGGATGCGGGTGGCGGTGGCAGTGGGAATGGGAATGGGCATGAAGATGGGGTTGGGGTAAGAGGTGTGCCACTCGGCATTGGTGGAGGCATAGCAGCCGCTGTGGGTGTTGGACACAGCAGTTTTTCTTATACCCTAGCAGAGGGCATTTTCATTTTGACACAAAATTTACACCCATCCCATAAAGGATGTTAAAACCACATACTATATCTTTGTAGCGATCATTTAAAATCGCCTTCAGTCGATTCAATATTGCTCATGGTATGTGTATACTCGTAGTGTCTAAAATATTGTATTTGATAAGTCGCAAGTTTTTCTAAATTTTCGATTTTCACTTTCCGAACAATTTGCGGAAGGAAATTCCTCCTAAAAACTTTATATATTCATTATTCGGCGCGCTACAAAATCAAATCATATCAGCATGGCAAGTGAATTCAATCCTAGATCAAATGCAACTAACTTCAATCCGCAAGATCATGCTCAAATTTCAAATTGAATCCTCAAAATTTTCCGAAAGCCGAAGCCGTAACAGGGTGAGTGTGTGGGTGTCTTTTTCGATATTTATACTTATATCCGTTACTTTTCAAACATCCGAGACTTTAAAACCAACCTTATAAAGATGTCAAAGTGGCTAGAGATTCCATTTTGATTCCATAGTAAAACAATTTTAGTTTTAAATCCAACAAAACAAAATTTCCTGACATTTGTATAATATTTGGTTCCTAAAGTAATTAAGGAAAATTAAGGAAAATAAATAATGGACAGCTAGGTATCGCCAAGTCGAGCAGTCTCTATTATAGGATGTCTATATTTTTTATGCGCATTTTGCACAAGTTGCGGGGAGGTTTCAATCTCCAAACGAAAACAATTTGGGCAGCAAGTGGCAACATTTGTTGCTGCTGCTGCTGCTGCTGTTGTTGTTGTTGTTGTTGCTGTTGCTGCTGTTGCCGCTGCGACAAATTGAATGAAATCACGGCAATTTGGTTGCCATACAAACATACAACACACAGCTGCGACCAGGCCGAGAAACGAGAGCTAAGGCCGAGGCCTGAGGCTGATGCTGAGGCTGAGAGCTGCAGACCGATACCAAATGTTTGCCATTAATTGAATTATTAATTTTTATTTTAAATAACAATGTATGACAGTTGTTGCTGTTGCTGTTGCTGTTGCACATGCGATATCTCTTTTAACAGCCCGTGCCCCTGCCTCCTGCCTCCTGCCTAGTGCCTCTTTCGTATTTATCTGGCTGCGGCGTGTATCGGCACGATAAAGAAGTTGTTTACTCAGCGCCAATTCAGCAGCAAACAAACCAAACTCGACAGCTCCCAAGCCGCCCACCAAGCCCAGCCACCAAATTGCCACCCTCTCGAGTGGGCCCCCTTTTAGGGCAGCAGGTCAAATGTGTGTGTCTGTGTGTGTGTATGACGCGGCATTGACTGACTTTTGATAATAAGCTGACGCAGTGGGTGGGCTCGCAGCTTGGCCAGCCCAATGAGAACCGACAACTGACAACTGGCAACTGGCAACTGAGTGCGAGCAGATAACACTTCCCCCACATCCCCAGCACCCTGGCAATAGGTCTAAGGATGGTGGGAGCTGCGTCAGAGCCTGGGCGTAAATTTGTTTATGGGCACTAACTCGACCTCAACCTTTAACTCAAGCCCACACAAACAAAATGTTAAGTCATGTTGGCGGCTTCCACCTGTGGCGTTCCACAAATAGTTCAAGGCAGTATTGAACCAGGAAAAGAACGAAAACTTATGGTATCAGCCAAAAATTAAATCAATAAACCACAATGCCGACCAACATACAAATCTACCAATTCTTCTAATCAGATACTATAA
This sequence comes from Hirtodrosophila confusa, assembly GCA_035043065.1. Lineage (NCBI taxonomy): Eukaryota > Metazoa > Arthropoda > Insecta > Diptera > Drosophilidae > Hirtodrosophila > Hirtodrosophila confusa. Next base: position 5,695,864 of record JAWNNI010000160.1, on the reverse strand, counting down.
TTTTACTAAATTTTTTGTTAATGGGAACTGACTCATATGTTCCAAGGTTCGAACCTCAGTGAATTGCCCATTTCTTCTGAAAATTAAATAGAAGTAGATTAGTATTAGAATGGCTACAGAGAATGGGTAGCTTGTTGTAAACTTCGAAAATAAAGAAGGAAATTTTAGGTTATTTAAGAAAACTTTTATCAAGTCTGCGAAAATATGTAAAATATAATAATTGACATCCAAAGTACCCAAATAAATAGAATCGTAATAATTTGTTTAAGCTGTATCAATTTAAATTTGTTTATGATCTTTGTTTATGAGTATCTAACTTTATATTCAGAATATTACCATTTCTATTGTGAGAAAATGTATCTATAATTAGTTGCTTAAAATTTATTTAAATTTCTACGAATATTTCTCACAAGTGGTTCGGCTCAAGGCTCGATACACAGTGGAAAAAGTGGAAGTTACGGGTGCGAACCGGTTGCAGCCTTGATTATAATGTGTATGTTTTTAAACATTTCTCGACGGATGAATAGAGCTAAGGCCAATGCCACTAGTACTCCTCCGGCATTACGCATCGCTCCATTGCATTTCTGCTCCGACTGCTCCATCCAGACCAGATACGAGCCCGGCCTATACTCATTGAATTTCTGCTGGATAGAATCCTTCTGCTCTGAACTGAGCTCCCGTTTTCGCGCCCACACCGCGAACATCTGGATGGGAAATAAATCAAAGCTGGCGCAGAGAAAAGCGTAGGACGTATTATCCGTGAAGACCAGCTTATAGGTGGCCGCCAGTAGAGAGGATTCGCTAGGTTTCCAGCTGAAGATGCCATTCTTGGATTGTTCATCCCAGGGAAAGGTAACCGTGTCCTTGACGGGTTCCCACTTGCCATTGCTGGTACTAACGTACTCCATATCCAGCCTGATCATATTGGCCTCCGTAGGGCTGGTGGGTAACATGAAATTCACGCACTGCTTATCATTCGAACCGGGAACCTGTGCGACCTCATACCATCTGCCTGAGATCTGAACATAGAAACTTTCTTATAGAGGAACTGCTAGCGCTAATCTCTTCACACTTACAGCTGCCAGATCGACTTCAGTTCCATTGTGTGCAGTACAGGAGAATTTCGGTATTTCCGTTGATGACGCTGTTGATGTTGTTGTCGGTAGTATTGATGATGTTGTTGTTTCTGGTAGTATTGTGTTGCTATCAGTACTCTCCTGACTTGATGATGTGGTTGTCTCTGGTGGTATTGGTGTTGTCATTTCAGTACTCTTCTTAGTTGTCTTTGCTGGTGGTCCTATTATTGTGCTGCCACTCGGATCCTGCGTTATGGTTGTCGCTGTCGTTGTCTGCGACCAAGTGCCCTGCATCGCGCAGCCCAGCAACAGTAGAAGAGCTAAAATTGTGCAATCCATTGCAATTTTGAGATGTATACCTCAGCGAACCCGTTCGTTAACTGATCGACGGCAGTAAAGGAAGGTACTTAAATACCAATCGTATTTGTAGAAGCGATAAGCAGTACGCTTATCACTTATCGCTTTCGAATTCATTGATTTACACCCTGTACTCAAAAAATGGCTAAAAGGGGGTAGTAAAACTGTGGATTTGTATGTAACAGGCAGAAGGATAGATGCCATTCTCATATATTCCTAGTCAGTATCAATCAAGTCGATCAGACCCTGTACAACGCAAGGATCTCGGAAACCATAAGAACTAGAGGCACCAAATGTAGTATGTAGAATACTATACAAATTCCCCCAGAACCATCTGAATATCTCTTAAAAGGATACTTTCGAAGATATAGCCCTCATTTTTGGTGTACATGATTCATAAGTCAGAGGGGGAGAGGGGAGGGGGGCAGGAGCAGTACCGAAGTGTGTACGCAGATGTGTGTTAGTATTTTAGACCCACGTACAGGGTGTCTTGTAGTCGGGTATACTTGACTTAAGCATTCTTACTGATTTTCGGTATGCCGAAAACTTACACGAGAAAAACAATCAGATTTAATGCTTATAAACATATTTATTAACATTTTAAAGAAATTATTTCCTGTTTCCTATTATTTCCTATAATTGCTTAACCTGATCAGTGATCACTATATCTTTTTTTGTTATTCCTTATTTATTTTATGATTTGTTGGTTATATGCATGTATGCAGTTTAACAATCTAGGATCTACATATTGACATATTTGGTAGAAGTTAACAATATATATATAAATTAATTCTTGGAGTCACCGAAATTGTTTTCTTTCCAGTGCAGTTACCATAAAAACAAATTTTCAATTATTGCCTCATGACATTAAAACTGACTGGTGAAGCAGCAAATTCAACTGAACTATACCTCAATGTGTTGTCGACGTATAAATCAATAAGCACTTATCTAATATTAAACATATAATAATGTCCGATGGCGATTGTTGCGATATGAAGTAAATGCCTGATACTAGGTTGTCTGATTAGTTAATTTTAGCCAAAATGCCATTCATTGATGGTTAGTCAGTCGCAAAAAGTTGGGGCAGTCGTAAAACACACAAGCCAGACGTTATCTATTTCGGCTCGTTAAGCAGAACTAATCGCTGGCTAATTTCTGTCCCCTTATGTCTATTGTGAACTTTGAAATTTCACTCATAATGGAGTCCAAATTGAGCTAAGTCATATCAATCGAATCAATTTTCTGACAGCTGTCTGTTTCCTTTTGCTCATTTGCTCTTTCAAGGCGGGTGGGAGATATAGATTTTCCTTATTTGTGGAGGAATAGGTGAGGTTGGCAATAATTCTTGTTATCAAATCTATCAAGCAGGTCATCAGTAATCTGTATATAAAATTTAATGACTTTAGCTATAAAACTATGTAAAATAAAGGTTTTTGTCAATTTACATAGGAACATTGAGATCCTCAGACGAGAGCTCGATTGCTGTGGCTTCAAGGATATCGTAAAGATTGTATTCATATGAACGGGCAGATGGTCAGACAGATGGGCTCCGCAAAAGCCCAATATACTCTTCTTTCCAAATTAGCCAGTCAGCGAAAATCAGTCAGCGCTTATTTCTGCTGAATGCGCCCATTATTTTGATCGAAATAGTTAGCATTTAGCAAATGTCAAATTGATTTGATATTATCAAATGTTATCTTTACACCAATCATACTTAGCTCGTCACTTAATCAATTCATTTACTTTTATGATTGCTCACTCTAATTAATTTAGGCATAGCTTAGGTTACTAGACCAATTGATGACGACAAAGGCATGTCAGCTATCCCTAATAAAAATATACAAATACATTAATTGCATCCTTTAAAGAGTTTCCTCTATTGGCGTCGTGATCTTAGAAAAATCTTGTTAAAATAAGGATGTTTAGTTAATGCAAACTTGTATTTTATTATTATCATTTCGCAAATGACAGATTCAACAAAGTTTTTTAAGTAGGCAGTGTCCTGTTATCCTTTTTTCCTATTCCATTGCCCAGCGGTTGGCCCGTCCAAGAAGACGCGCAAAAATTGTCACCGTCAGTGACAGGCGGCCTGCCCCCCCCCCCCCGACGCCACAGGGCTGAGGCTGCCGTATCCTTTAGGCAGGATTGGATGATTATGTGACTTGCTATACAGTGTGCAGCGCGGAGAGGGACGCTGTGAGAGGGGCAGCTGTCACTGACGGCAACTGAAGTGTGGACAATGCAGAGTATTTGACGAGGCCAACGGAAGGCAATTCTCGAAGGGAGCAGGGGACCACAGACAGGACTCTGTATTTATTCTTTTAATGGCCAACGACTGTTGTCAGTTACATAAATTTCTGACTATAACAGATTTCATTTGTTAGCTTTTTAATAGCAATTATGTGACCAATATTTGTCTAAAAGCTAAAAACAGAAAGTATAAAGGATGGAAATGACATAAGAACTTTTCAAACGAGCCCCACCCTGTTTTGTTATGTTAACATTCTTCCATCTTATAGTTCTTAAACTGTAATATAAGGCACTTAATCTTCAAATTAATATAATAGAAGACTGAAAAAATACATTGTGCTGAAAGAAATTCTCCCGATATCCTTATCTAGGGAACCCTGTATAGCTGAGCAGAACATGAATATAATTTGCAACCGGGCATGTTCAACTACTGAGTATGGTTGGCTAGCAAACATGTTAAGAAAGAACAGCTCTAATATCTTAAGTAGATCTGAGAGAGTCAGAGAAACAGCAAAATATCTTGAAGGATGTCACGTGTTAGCAATTCTCAAAGGAAGTTCACATTCGCCAGCTGCTTTCCATATCAACTAACGCAAGGATTGCCTAACCCACAGACAGCAACTTGGCTGAGAGCTGTGCATGTATGCGCTGTGTGTGTGTGTAGATGTGTGTGTTGCAGCGGTTTATGCCCCACAGACACAAAAACTCGTGGCAACATTAACAACTACAAAACCAAACCCAACTAAAATACAAGGACAACAAAAAACGTTTAAGAAAGACGCGTGTGTCTCTGTGTGTGTGTGTGTCCCTGTGTGTTGAGCAACAGCTCGTGCCACAACAACAGCAGCAACATCAGCGAGCAGCGACAGCAGCAATGGCAACTGGCAGCAACAGCAACAGCAACAACAACAGCAAGAGTAACCGTTATTAAAGATTTTGAATACCTAATTATGAAAATGTCAGACGCAAACGTTTTTTGGGGGGGAAGCACACAAGTAAAGAGTGAGACAGATATACGTAAAGAGTGAGCGAGGTGGCTGCTGCTGTGTGGGTTGCCTGCTGCTGCTGTTGTTGTTGCTTTTACTATTATTGCGGCTAACAGCAGCAACAACAGCAACAGCAACAGCAACAGCAGCAGCAGCAGCAGCAAATTGTGTTTGTGATGTGCCTGGCAGCCAAACCGTTTCGCTTCTCTTTGCCTCTACTCAGCAGCAGTTGCCAGCAACAACAACAGCAACAACAACAGCAACAACAACAGCAGCAGCAGCAAAATATGAAAAATTCCATTTTCATGTCACTCAATTGAATTTCCATTCAAGTTTTCTTTTATTTTTCGCTGCTTTTCATTTTAGCAAGTAACTGACGACGAGGCCGCTCTTTCGCCATTTTATATTTTAGCCATGTGTGTGTGTGTGTGTGTTTGAGTGCCTGCACATATGTGAGTGTGTGTGTGCGTGTGTGTGTGTATTTTGTATTTTTCGTTTTTCCAGCTAAATTAATTGCCTACGGAATTGTAGTTAGTTGGCAATGTCCATTGTGTTTGTTGTTGCTGCTGTTGGTGTTGAAAGCTCAAATACAAACACTAATACAAACACAAAATGCCAGCAATACACACACCCACACACACACACACATATGTACCGTATAGCCAACAATGGCAAAGCCAAAAGTCCTTTTGCGAGTTTATGGCAAAAATAAATAAATTTGGGCTTATCTCAATGGCATACAAGTCATTTGCAGCTGAGATTTTTTTCTAGTTCCTGCATACGAGCACGAGTTCCACAAATCTCCATCTTCCGCTTACTTTTTCTCCTTTCTTGCTGTTCTATGGCTACTCCGATGCTCTGTTGTTTTGCCTTGCGGTTACCCAAAGGTGACTCTTCGGCTGAATGGTGGGGTGTTTTCAACACTCACACAGGGGGGATAACATGGGAACAATTGAAGCATGTCGATGGGATCGGTGTAACTGGACAGGGAACACGAGCAGCAACTTGGCCGAGATTAGCATTGTATTCGCTTGTATTCCAGGCGACTTAGGTTGATGAATTGTGCAGATGGGCTTTGAATATGCCAAGCCAATCAAACTCGAGTGTGGATGTGTGCGTGTGTGTGTGAAAGTTGAAAGTGTACACAAGCCCACATAGCTATTGATGCCACATGTCATCAAACTTGCCAACAGACGCAAATTTAAAGCTTTGTATTTGATTTCATTTCAATCGATCGATCGATTGGATTTGGTTATGGATAAGTTAGAGCTACACTTTAAATTTCTCTTATATTTATTATTAATTCACATAAGTATTTTAACAGTACGTGCAGACTTTTAAGTTCAAGCCAACAATATCTTACTTTAATATTAGCTTTTATTGCTATAAATGTCATTTCAACTTCCTTCCTGAACGCCCTCGAAAATTGATATAAATTAAAGTTCATTTTGTTTTATAGCGTATCTCCAAGTGATCACACTTACTTGTTAAATTTACACTTTGAGAATGCAAACTCGAATCAAGATAAAACGCTCTTTTAACATTATTTAGTGTATCTAACAAATTTCAGATACAAATATAGTAATAAATGATAGGAAGAATCTTATTATAATAAATCATAGGAAGAGTCATAGGTAAAATTACATGTTACATATATGACATATGAATGAAATTATAAGGTAAATAGTAGTTTAAGCAATAAGTAAAATAAAAAGGTTTTACATTAAGTAGGATATTCTAAGAAATCTTAATCTTAAGAACCTTTAATATTCCAGCAATCGTATAGGAAGTTGGATCATAAATAAGCGCTAGGCTTTCAAGAAGTATAATAAAGATAGAAAATAGTAGAAAATACTATTGTTAAAATTATATACAAGCTAAGCCCTTTTCAACTCTTTATTGATCTAAAATAAATCTAATAAAATATAAGCACCATAACCATAATAATATATAGTATTGTTCAGCTAATCTCAAACACAAATACAAATGATATGAACTGATAAAGCAGAAGGCCCTAGAAACCTTTGCTATGTAAAACTAGATTAAGTTGCCACTTAAGATAGCAAAACATTTGTTTAAATAAAATATTAAATTGTTAAACAAAAAGAAGGAAATAAAAAAAAATATCGTTGCCAATGAAGGTTATAACTTGGCAACTTCTTAGCTGAAGAAGTTAATTCCCAATTACCTTATAATTTTAATTTTAAGTTAACATTATAACAAATAAATCAATAAACTTTGTAGCTTTTCCTAATAGGAACTTCCTATTATAACCAAATTCAATTTTATGATTAAGAACACAAAGAACTTGAACTGTTTTCTAACTTATCCTTGCTCCGGTTAATCCTTTTAGAGTTAGCTCCTGACTGTAACTGACCTTTCCCCAGCATTTGCAGTTTAAGATTTTATGTCTATATAGAAACACGCTACGCCCCAGCTGACCTAACACACACACACACACACACACACTTGCACACACACAGGCACAGCAACTGCTCTAGCTGTGTTTTTGTGGCTTTTGTTTAGTAGCTGACAGCGCTGCCAACTGCAGCGACTGCTTGCCCTGCGTCCTGCGTCCTGCGTCCTGCGTCCTGTGCCCCGCCGACCTCTGCACTCTGTTTGCATTTAAACATATTTATTTCTACAATTTAAGCATAAATTTAAACAGAATTAAATAAAAAAGAACTGACCAGCCGCTCGGCATTGGCGCCTGCTGCTGACAAGCTGACAGTCCGCACCCCAGGCCGCCACTGCCTCTGCCCCTGCCCCTGCCGCTGTCCCTCTCGTCTGACTGTCGACGTTTGCAGTTGTCATGCTTTTGCTTGAGTAATTAAATATAATTTTCTTTTGCGTTTTACACGGCAGCAACAGCAACAACAGCAAGGACACTCGCTGCTGCTGCTCAGTCAGCTATCAAATGCAGTGAGCACTGTGTGGGAGTGTGGGCAGGGGGCAGTGGTAGTGGGGGATTGATTGCTGCTGCTGCTGCTGTTGTGTGGCATGGTGTGGCATTGACAACAAACGACTCTAAACGGAAGCGGGCCTTAAGGCTCGAACATTGCGCATACGCCGTGTACAACGAGTCGTCAATAAATTTTGGCAAATATTATGACAAGCTTTTTTGCCAGCAATAAATAGTGTGTGTGTGCAGCTGCAGCAACAACGCCAGTCGCATCAATTTTTTGTAACATGTTGCCAAACATGGTTAAGCTACAACAGCAACCAGCAATCAGCCACACCCCCACACCCATAGTGGCACCCCCTTCCCGCCAGCCCACAGCTGTGGTGGCCACTTAAATGTCGTTATGTTGTCGGGTCACGCGCGGCACAATGTTCCGTGTCCATGTCCATGTGCCGAGCTGGGAGCAACAGCAGCATCAACAGCAACAGCAGCAACAACAGCAGCAACAACAGCAGCAACTTTATTGCCGCAGCAATTATGCGTAGCTAATAAAAGTATGTGTGCTTGGGCGGGGGGGCGTTGGGCGTGTGGGCGTGTGGGCGTGCCACAAGGACAAAAACATTGCAATCGACATCGACAGCTTAGCGATTTATGCGTGCTCAAATAATTAATGCGTTCATTTATTTAAAAACGTGTTGCGGCATTCAAATGAGATCCCAAAATTGGTTCAATATGCACATTAACCCATTGACAGCACGCCGATTAATTCAAGCTCTCACTCGCTCTCTCTCCCACACACACGCTCTCTCTCTCTAACAATCTGGCCAATATAAAATAAAGACTTTATTTTAATAAAAAATACATACAAATTTAAAAAAAAGAATAAACATTTTAGTGGAAACTAAAATGTCAAGTCAATTTAGAGCAAGAAACATGTTCAAAAAGAAATTTCGTTGTGAAATTGGTTAAGTTTCAAGCAAGTTATGGTTGTTAGATTAGCAGACTTAACATTTCGAAATTTGTTGAATTTTTATCATGAACTTTGACCAAGAAATGAACTTTCTCAGAAGAAGTTTTGATATAGTTTCTTTATACCAGTTTTGTGGTCCGCAATCAATTAATAAGAAAATTTCAAGATAGGAACTCGTAATAAATAAATAAATAAATTCTGAAAAATGTGTAAAAAGCAAACTTTGTCATCTCCCAAAAAAAAGTCGATTTTTCTTTTTATATCAATAAAAGTTGAAGTGCCAAGTCAAATTTTAGTAGAAAACATGATCAACAGGACATTCTGTATGGAAATCGTTTAGGTTTTGACAGAGTTGTGGGAGTTTGTAGGCTAGGAGGTACAGCTTCAGTAGTATTTAAGACTTTACAAGTCAAGACTTTTTTAATTTTTAGCATGAATTTTAACCAAAAATGAACTTTCCCAGAACAATTTTTGAATAAGTTTCTGATGCAAGCTTTGATGCTCGCAATCGGTTAAAGAAGGATGCCAAATGGTTAAGTCGGCTGCAAGGGAGCGTTAATCAAGTGCAACGAAGGTCTTACAGGGTCTCAGGCAAGCTCCTTTCGGGATATACTCAGCAAATTTGGTATAGGAACTACTGATAATCGCCCTGAACCAAAAATGCAGAAGATAATGAGCAGTCATGCTTGCCTTAACGTGTAAATGTGAAATATAAAAAAGATTATTTAAACTATTGATGCTAATGGGTTAAGGTTAACTCTGGCACTTTGTCGAATTGCAAAATGTACTTTTCAACGTGGCAGCAACAACCAACAGGCAAACAGAACAAACAATGTTGACAACAACAACAAGCACAACAACAACAGGAAAGGAATCAAATATGTTAAGCGCCATTTAAGCGGCATCGTCCTGTGGCCGGGGCCTGCTGCCTGCTGCCTGCTGCATGAGATAATGCCCGACTTCGTCCTGATGTGTTTGTATATTTTTCTAAAAATTTGCACGCATTTCATTGTTGACGCTGTTTGTTGTTGCTTGTTGTTGTTTGTTTGTCGCACATGTGTGCGGTTCCCAGCAGCAGCGGCGCCCCAAAAAAGTATGCAAAGCAAAAAAGCGCCGCACGCCACACACACATGTGTAAGTGTATGTGTGTGTGTGTGTGTGTGTGTGTGTGTGTGTGTGTGTGTGTGTGTACGTGTGTGAGGAATGTGGGAAATGTAAACGGAATTGTTTTGCTTGTTCAGCGTGTGTGTGTGTGGCAAAGGGATAATGACAAGCTGCCGGGGCAGCGCAGGCCAGGCCAGGACACCCCCCACACACACACACATGCGCTACACCCACTCATGCATTGGCAGGCACAAGGTGATGACGTCGACGTCGACGTCGACGTCGACTGCGCTGCGTTGCGTGTCTTATCTACAATGCGGGAAAACACGCACGCAACTCAAGCAGCGGGTTGACACAACAACAACAACAACAATGACAGCCACAACGACAACTTGAAACCTGTATCCTGTGTACTGTAGGTCCTTCGGTTGGAGTTAGTTAGCTGAAGCAATCACAAATGGATTTGCATTGTAGCTTAATAGTGTTGGCCCATTGGCTTTGTCCTTGTCCGTCTCAAATTAACTGAAAGCTGAGAGTGTGCATTGTAAATATCCTTAATGAGCCACACAATGCATTAATGCCGCATTGTCCTTAGGCCTGAATAAGCAATCAAGTATCCGTCGAGGGAAGTAACCAATCAGCGGACAGTAATTGCAGTTCACAGTTTAGATATTTTCAATAGCAAGCTCATTAAATGTGAGAAAAGTAACAAATAATACAAAGTACATTTCATATCATAACATATGTATAGTTATGTGTATATAATAAGAAACGTCTGCAGGCGCACATTTGTCGAGCTAGAATGCCATGAATTGATCTGCGAACGGAGCTTTGAAAGCACGTGAGAGCTTTCGGGCACTTGAAGTGCATTGGGCGAGTTAAAGCTTACTTACTGGACCAAATAACACCAGATACTGCTGTAACAACATATATAAATAAATTATAGTAAAGTGCAGAACAAACCTTCAAATTTTCTAAAAATAAATTGAATAAAATGAACTTATTACTCTGAATATAGATTAATTCGATTTTCTTTAACTTTAATGTGTAGAAAATGTATCCCTTTTCAAAAGCGGGTAGGCTAATAAAAAAACGTATGTATGTATGTATGCTAAATGTATTATAAGATAGTTAATCTATCCAATAAATAAATGCATACAATAATCAACAGTACTTAAATGATTAATGAAATATTTAGCAGGCTTACCGTCAACAACTGAATATAGAGAGATTGATATGAAAAGTATTGGCTGGTCATATAGTGCTACTTATTTCTCATGCTGAAAAGCATCCTCATCATTGACCTTATTGTTAGAACTTCTTGTCCAAACTTTTCCGTATTTGTGTGGTAGTCAGCTAGATTCGAGCCGGAGTGCTCCCGTCTGTATCCTGATCCTGGCTTTAACTAATTACTGTCATCAACAGGTCCATTTGAGATTCTAAGTCCGCACCAAAGCTTAATCCTCTTTATCTAAGTTTTCTAACACCTATAGTTATATTTTTATTTATTTTTAGAACCGCTTGTATTGAAATTTTTTTACTTTTGTAAAAGCTTCGCTTTTTCATCCACGTGTTAGTTCGGTACTAGCTGATCTATGCAGTGTCATCCTTTATTGTTCCTTATAAATTATTTTTAGGACTTGCCATACTTTTATAAAACCATCCAATTGGATGGGCTTCTTTGGTTTATTGCCAACTCTGTCCGTTACAAAACAAAATTCGAGCAGACATTTAAATATTTGCCGTTAAATTCGCCGTAATGCTTTCGCCGCTTTACTTACTCGCTGCGGCTCTGTTAAGCTCGGCAGTTATATTCAAACCACTGCTGTTAACTTAACTAAGAGAGTTAATGTTAAAACAGCTGCTGATGTTAACACGCTGTAAGCGCGTCTGCTGTTAATGTTATTATAAAAGTGTTGTGAAACGTAACTTGACGACATTTTAGATATTTGAAAATAAACGTTACATTTTAAATATTATCATCATAAGTACCTTATATTATATTATTATATATTATTAACTATATATGAATATTATATTATTAAATGTTGTTATGCCAATGTAAATACAAAACGCACTCTGTTTAATCTCATTACATTAATTGCACTTTATTGACGTTTAAAACTAATTAAAATGATGCCTAAAACACTATCAATTAATTTGTTCAACTGGTTCCATTTTGTTGCATACAACAGGCGAGAGACAGGGGCGTGTCCGCCTCATTCAGCCCCCCTGGGCTAGCTAACATCACACCTGCCACGCCCACAACAAAAGCGACGACGACGATGACTCGACTAATTTAATGACTATTGTTCATTGACTCGGTATTGAGCGGAAGTGGGGTTGTGGCCGGTCCGGGCCGGGACGGGTCAGTTCGGGGTCGGGTCGGGGTCGGTATCGAGGAAGCATTGCGACGCGCGTAGAGTAAACGTAAACATAGTACATAAAGTTAAGTTAGTTTAAACACTAATTATCACATAGTAAACTTATTATGTAGGCGTTTAAATTTGCACTGATTCGATACGCTTTGACTTGCAGTTGACTCGTTGACATGGACTGAGCGATAGGGGCTCAGCCGTAGCCCAACAGATACTTGGGCAGGTAGGTTATGGAGGAGAGCAGGCTATATCTGTGGAATAGAGCGGCAGGACAGAAGCGAGAGGTGCGAGGTAAGCGGTTAAAATGGATGCTCATTTATTGTCGCATATACTTAGTTTACATATTCTTAATCACCATTAACCAGTTAAGTCATTACATTTAAGTATTTACAGTAGTATTTTGTTATAACCTCAACCAAAGCTACCGTAAACCACATCCAATCCAACCCAGTCAGTGCGATTTGTCTCCTCCTCGACAGTGTGCTCCTCCCCGCTGTTCATAAATGTTCCAAATGTGTGCCCAACCAGAGAGAATAAAGGTATGTACATTATAGATATATTGCAAGCATATACTTAGAATGAGGTTTTGTGTGCACAACAATAACTGAACAACAAAACAACAATACAAGAATACAACAACCAGCAACCAAGTACAAAGCACACAACATCAAACACTAGATCAACGATACATACGAATTGGTGAGTCCCCGATAGAACCATGACTTCCACGACTTTGAGGATCCCTCATCGATCTTGGACTCCACATCGGCACAGAAGTGACGACGATCGTGGGATCGACCGCTCTTGCAATCGCAGAGCATACGCTTTTTACACTCCGCATCGCAGGTGGGCCTCGCCGGTGAGTTCTTCCAGTAATTCCTGATAAAGAGTTCTATATAAGCAGTTATCTTTAATGTGATGAATATGTTCACTTACTTGTAGTACATTTCAAACAGCTCCTGACTGTCAGTCAGCTCATTGAGCAGCTTGTCCCAATCGCTGGGTCGCAGCGCCTTCATATTGTAGGCGGCTCTTGCCGTATATAGCTTGTACCAGATCGGGTAGCCATATAGATTCGCCTCCTTGAGATTCATGATCCAGGACTCGTGATCAATAACCAGACGCGTTGTTGTGTCGTGATCACCGTCCACCTTAAATGATATTAAAGTTTATTTTTATTACTATAAAGATGGTTAACATTGTTGTATATATCTATCTATATGATATTCTAGCTATTACATTCTTCACCTTCCTAAAAATAACCATTTAAGATGAAACAGAAGTTTTGTATTGAAATGATTTTTGTGGTATTCGATAAAAAGTGATTTCTAAGATTAACTTTACCAACTAACCCAATTTACAGATACTTAATGCCGAAAATAAAGTTTCTAAGCATGTTGCCAGATATATGGTTAAATATTTGAATACATCCTACATTATTCCAAACATTAGCTATATACAACTAACTAAAAGAACTAAATTTAAGCCAATATTATATGATATTAAATATGATATTTTTGCTAAACATGACTGCTACTTCTTGAAAGTATTATATTCTCTTTCAGTTTTCTTACATAGTAAATGCGATAGCCTGGATTCAGATCGTAGTAGGGCGAGACGGAGGGTCCTATGTAGGCAATGCTGTTAGGATGCGCTAAAAATGTTAAGGAAACACGTTAGAAATATAATATAATATTATTTACTATTCAGAGTTTTCCACTTACTTAGATCGTGTGGATCGTAGAACATCTCAAACTCATCAAAGTGCGTGTGTCCATAGAACTGAGCGGTTATAGTGCTCTCATAGCGCGAAATGATCTTGTAGAAGTTACGGGACCAGACCTTCAGGCAATCCGAATGTCCTGGCGGTATGTGGCCTATGACATGGACCTTCTCATTGGAGAACTCGGCGCTTTGCAGCTCATAGATGAACCTTATGTAAATGGGAGGAGGGAACTATGTAAAAGGAGTTTCCGATTTTGATAATGTTTGATTTTGTTTACCATTGCAGCTCGGTGGCGGGATCCGTGGAGTTGAGGAGCAGCCACCAGTTCTTGTTGTTGCAGTAATTCATGTTCAAGGAGATGATGCGAAAGCCTGGACGCACCAGCACCGAGTAGAAGGCGCCACGCCGCACCGTGTGGGAGACACTTTGGGGCAGCCAGCGGCGCCACTGCACATCGAGCTCATCGTAGAGCCAATTGATGGATATGTCCACCTGGTTGACATACGGCGGAGGGAAGCTGTTGACCGGCGCACTCTCGTGATTGCCCAGAGCCGGAAAGATGGGCACGCCGGGGAATTTCTCCGTCATTTGCTTGACTGTCTCCTTGATGATCTCGAGATTCTCCTGTTTTGTCTGATTCCAGACATCGTGCGGCGGCAGGTCGCCCGTCCAGAGTATATAGTCGATATCCTTGTGGGTCTCAGCTATGTGGGCCAGCATATTATCCACAGTCCGCTTGGGCGTATCGCACTTACGGTAATCCCCCCACTTGCCCGCCGCCGCATTGGGACTGGCGGGTCGCCCGCTGCTCAAACGGCAGCAAAGCGGCTCGTTACAATCCGCATTTGAGCCCTCCACGTAGTGGGGATCATAGTGAGTGTCGGAGATGTGGAGCACCTTGAAGAAGGGCGCCGCCTCCATGGGCACGGGCAGCTCGGAGAGCCGAGGCGGCTTGGGCACCGGCGGGAATATGACTTCCCATTCGTGATAGGGATTGTAAACGTCGCCGCAGCCGTCGCCAATGATGAAGCTGCACAGCTCGTCGGGTCCCAGATTGACGCGCTGCAGCACATAGATGACCTCGCTGCCAAATAGCTGGGCCACGCCCTCGCAGACCCGCGGACTCTGTATGCCCAGATTGGTGCAGTACTGGGCAATCATTTTCATCAGTTCCGCCTCCGTTTTGCCGGACTTGATGTAGTGCTGGAGCAGGCCAGCGCCCGCCTTGCAGGCCGTGCAGGACACCTTGGACATGACGCTGTTCTCAATCTCAAAGGCCACCTGCTTCAGGTTGAACAGCTTCAACGCCTTGTCCACAAATGGTGGATAGGTCAGACCGTCTCCAGCCGCCGCATCATACCAGAGCATTCGCGCCGAGGTGCGATTCCTGCGCAGGGCGCGCAGTCGCTCCAGGAACTCGGCATCGCTGTCGGAGGGCTCGCTGTTGGTGCGATTCGGATGATATCTGAGCTCCACATGGGGCACTATGCTGCGCGGCTGCGCCTCCACGGGCCAATCGTCCAGCTCCGGCTGCGTCCAGTTGATGGGCGCCCGCGCGTTTGTGTAGAGGAAGGGCAAAGCTGTGGGGACAGTGCAGGTTAGAACTGTTAGCCATTCGGACCCCACTTGCTCCACTTACCATCGGTTACGGTTAGGCCGGCAACGGCAACTGCCGCAATGAGCCAGCATATTCGCCGGCTCTGCCACAGCTGCTGTTGCACTGTCTGTGTCATAATTGTGGCACTGACTCCACCTCGTCTCGTCTGCGTCGCCGGCTCGGCCAGTTCACACAGGCAGCCACTTGACCTACATTTAACACAAAACAAAAACGACATCGTAAGAAATATGAACAGTCATTATTATGTTAAACTTGTTTATAATTTATTATCGTTATGGGATAAATGCGTACGTTTGTGTTGTGCCCTCCTTTATTGCCCAGTCATCAATATTTTGATATGCATTTCATTAAAATACTCGCTTTCCTGATTCTGAGACTCTTTAATATGGAATATTGGGATACCACACAAGATGCTTCAATGTTTATGCAATTTTTTGGCATTTTTGTGATTATTTATTATGATCGAAGATGTGGGGACTTGAAATAATTTACAACGTAAACTTTTATTTATGCACGAGGCATACTTGAGATCCCTTCAAATATATATTATACCCATAGCATCAACAGACAAGTTAATATCGTAATATCCGCTTGCCTGAGCTCAACAAACTCGTCAATCTTAAAGACCAGAAAAGCTAGCCCCATGAAATTTAGTATCTGTGTGCTCTTATGCCAAATGCACTATAAATAAAAGTTAAGTCTTATATAAATGCGATACAAATGAAGAAATTTAATAAGAATGAAATATGCCCAAGATAATAAAAAACCAATAAAAAATTGTTAACACTTTTTTTAATCTATTTAAAGCATCTAAAAACTTTCAGGATTTAAATGAACCCGTTCTACAGAAATTGTAGGTACTCTGGAGAATAGCTGCTCGAGAATTCTGTTGTTTCGCTGTATTTTAATAATCCCACAGCCTTTGGGCATTGTTATCACATTTCAATAACAAAACAATAACTATAAATCACTTTGCTGATAAAGCTGCAGACATTCACCAAATATTTATTGCTGGAATACAAAAAAAAGCAAACATCTGCAAATCAACAAGCTGAATCCAGTCAAGAATTACGAGGTCGCTGCAACATCATCATCAACAAAAGCTGAAGCTTATCTAAGAAACGGCAACTTTGCAGCTGAATTTTCAATTAAAATGCAACCTCAGTGATGCTGATAAAGCATAAAAAGAAACCTCAATCTCAAGAGCTGTAAATAAAGCGGATAACTTGATGACATTTCTCGGGATTTGTTGACTCATTCATATAAACGAATAAACGGAGTACAAGACATAAACAAAAGAATATCGCAGAGATAATTCTAGTCAAACAAAAGTGTTGCAGTTCATATTGCAGCTGACTCTAATGGTTCCTTAACAGTTGACACACACAAACACACACACACACACACACACTCAACATGTGACATTCTTGTTGTGGGTGCTCAAACATGGCTGCCATTTACAGCTAACGAGTTTCTAAGTGCTGTCAAATTGTTGATGCACGCACGTCAACAACAGAAATTGACAAATTGATTTTGCAACCCAAAAGCGTTCCACAGTCAGAAATATTTGTAACTAGGCTAACCAGGCGTATGAGCAACATAAGCAAGACGAAAAACTATCAAAATTAAGGGATTGAAAATGAAAATAGATAAGCAGAGCATAATATCTATGAATAAAGGTATCAGACTGGGATATTACGTACCTCAAGACTCACAAAACCTTTAAATTGAATTGAAATTAAATCTATAAATATATAGAAGTATCAGAACTTATTTGGTCTTTGTTAGAGTCTCCTGACAGGCTTTTGTTTTCTTAAAAAAATAAAAAAGAAATACATATATTAAGCATAATAATCTTTATTGCAACCAAATAAGCTAACTCAACAGTTTTGAATGAAATCTAAGCTCGTTTTAAATCAGAAATGTATATGTATAACGATTTCCTGGTTCTGATAAAGATCATTTCAGCAGCCTTAAAGCATTTTAGTTGCTAAATCAGAATAATGAAACAGATTTTATATAAATAAACAATTGATTTCCTATTAACCAGTTTATTAACCTACTCACTTCAGTCAGTAAGAAGTCTCTCGGTTTCCAGGTCTCTGGCTTTTGAAAGTGAGCTTGTCAGTACAATCATTTTTTTTGATATTGAAAATAAAGGAATTTGTTGTGCAGATTTAACAATAACTCAAGTTCTTCATACTCGGCAATTCACCAAAAATGCTTAACAGCTGCCAGGTGCATTTTCAATATTAAAACAAAGATTCAAGTGTAGAACATCGACAACAAATGTTGAGTTTGCGAAATATCTGTCTGTCTGTCTGTCTGTTCGCATGAAAGCAATTTATTTCACATTCTTGAAACTAGATCAATCTTGGTACATTTGTTGGTGTATACCCTCAGTTTGTAAAGTGTCAAGGTCGTAGCAAAGGTTTGTGTCATAGGAAAGCACTTAAGGTTAGAGGAGAAAAATAGTTAATCTGGAAAAATGCAACAGGTCTTAGACAGATCAAGACACTTCTAGAAAACTATGATCCGAAAACATTCCCGAAAATAATACCAATGGGAGAGCATTCACTGAGGATACGTACTTTACTCTCAACGGATCACTGTAGACTCATTCATAGTTTCAAAGATGAATGCTTTTAAGGGCAGAATACACCAAACTGACTAGAATATAAAGTAGGAAAAAGCATTTCTTTCAAACAGTGGTTATAGGAACTCTGAACCATGCACTTTCTATTATGTACTTTAAAAAAATGTGTACTTATATTGTATACAAAACGATATGCAGGCGCTTAGATTTTCTATAAACATATAATTTATATCATATAGTTGGATATTACTCTTGAAATAACATCCTGGGATACATTTCTGAGTGGGTTTCCCTCGAACTGGGTTCTCCAATGTGTTGCTAGTCAATCATATTAACTAGCAAAGAGGAGAATATCATGCCAGAGATCATGAGTATAACCCCCGCAATTGAAGTCCCTCCAATGACCACCGCATGATCCCTTATGAAATTGATCGTCACATAAAGGTAGCCCCGATTGTGCAGTAGATCGGCTTTGTTTTCAGAAGGAGGTACAATAGATCTCCTTTGAGTATGTCGCAGTTCACAAGACCTCTACTCAAAGTAATAAAAAGATCAATTAAATAACAAATGTTGATTCGATTGCTCCATCAACTTAACAGACACTTTGACATACTTACTCGTAAGTAGTTCTTTATGCTTTGATTACCTTTCATTAAGATCGTGCAAAAATTATATGATATGGCAGTACCGAGGCTTGTGTACTTATTTCTTGTGGCAAAACACAATGAGTCAGAACCGACATTAACCGCTTGGAACCATCAGGTTGTTGTTATACCTCGAGGCGACCTCACATGACACCCTCCCCCCATATAAAAACGGTATAATATGAGTATACAAATTGATTTGGTTGTGGCATCTGTCAGATAACCTTAAGACCATTTATGTGTATGCGTTTATTGTGCCAGGCCATTATGCATAATTTCAATGTAGTCGCCGCTGCGATCTGGCAATGGTCTGGGTTGGGTGCTTGGAACTTATATTGTAGCTTGAAGCAGAGTGCAGGGAGCAGGGAGCAGGGGGCAAACGGGTGTCGACTTGTTGGCTGGTCTCAATGCCGCACAGCATTTGTTCACTCGCATGGTAATTGGTAATTGGCATGCCGGCCAGACTGAAGACCAGTTGCCGCAATTGCGTTATGGTTAAAGGGGTTGGCGGCAAGTGCGGGATGCGGATTGCGGGTTGCGGGCTGCGGGTTACGGGGCACGGGCACGGATGGTGGTACATTGGCCCCTCAGACACGGAGTGAAATCGTCAACGAGATGGCGTGTAATAATATAAGAAATAAGTAGTAGTAGGGTCCGTCCGCAACTAAATGGAAAAAAGTGCGATTTTTTTCCATTATACTTTATTGTATTTTCTGATTTGTGATTTCATTTTGTGCAAAAATCGAAAGTGTCTTCGCGAAACAACAACACACAAAACAGAGTTCATTGAGCACTGGGAAACCGAAGTTTTCCCAACAAAACACACACAAAGCAAACGAGTTTTGGGTAAGGTTAGGGCGTACGACTCATAGCGACTATAACGGGTCAAGCCCCAATACAACTTTGAACTTTGAATCACAGTCCGTAAACATTTGACATATTTTGTGCGGGGGATGGGGGGGAAATTCTCAGCCCTTTCATTGTTCATTCAATGCACGTTCCCTGGGGCCAAACAATTACTCAAAAACCAGCCCAACAGAAACGCACCGCAATCGAAATTTGTGCGCGCCCAAAATAAAAAGAAAACTTTCACTTTCTTTAGAAATTATATTTTTTTCTTCGTTTGATTTTTATTTAATTTTTGTCGGTGGAAAATGTTGTTGGAGATATGTGCTAAATACCGCAGGCAGCCCAAATCCACTTTGTGACTCCGAGTCTCGATTATGCAGCTGTTATTTTTACTTTTTTTTTGTTGCTATTAAATAACGGTGCAGTCGTCACGCTGCGTGTAATATTTTAATGAAAATTTCTTGTTTTATAATAATTAAGAGCTAGAGAAAACTGAAAGTGATTTTCTTTTCCTGATGATGCAAACGACCTAAGGCAGTTTTTCACTTATAAAATAACATAATTGAGTGTTAATTAAAACAATATTTAATAGTTTTATAATTCAAACTCCAAATTGTACTCCTGGTAGTTTGGCATTATAATATTATTGTCATTATTTATTTAGAAATTATTTAAACACAAATGAATGCTCCTTTTATTGCAAAACTTGAAATTCCTTTGTTCTTATGCATTTGTTGTACTTTTAGAAGAACTAACCGCATAACCTTAAAACATATTTAGGTTTCCATAGTAGGAAATTACTCATTTTGAATCACGCAAATCGACATTTCAGATTTTAACTCATATATATGTAGATCCAGTCACGTCTCGTACACATTCTACATTATAACAATATTATTTTGCATTCTCGGATTGTAATTCAGCTCGGTGATCTCTAAACTGTGGTCAAAATGTGTGAAACTCCAGAAACTATCAGGGCCACGGCTGTCGGCCTATATTTAAATATTTGAGTTTTGTTAGCATTAGCTAATTACGCATGCAGCTACTGAACGATAAACAAATCACGATTGGAGCAGAAACAGAAACGCAAAACGGAAAACAGAAGACGGTTAAAACAAATGAAAGCGCTGCGTAACCAGAACCCAAGAACGCTTGCTTGATTAAAGATTACAAAATAGAGATGACAACGCGTCGATAGTTCTGTCGATAACATCGATCGTTTTAAATTCGCGTCTTTATCGACGATTTGATGCTGTCGTTTAAGTAATTTGTAAATTTATAAAGAAATCTTTATAACACCAGTATTTTGTTGTCTTAATTTTGGTATTTAGTTCAAATTACTAATTTGTACGGAAAAATATACATTAAAGAAGAACTTGTAATAAATAATGTGTGTGTTCAACCACAAAAGTTTTGCAACAAAACAAGGGTGTTTTATTTTATAAGAATACCAAAATAATTGGTATTTTGTGGCACTCCAAGAAGCTCTTCGGCAATACACATTCTCATTGGCGTGCTCATATTTGAATTTACTAGTTTTAATAATATTATTTTCCCTTGTTTACATGCAAAATACTGAAAAATTAAAGAGGCATTTCGATAAAAACACTTAAATTTATCGTAGTATTTCTATGATACATTTGCATGGATCAAACAAATTTGGTCTTGATATACAGTAACAGTCGCGTTTCAGATAAATTGTGTCTTAATCAGATAAATTATCAGCGATCAAGACATGCTGGTGAACATGGCCATAGTTAGCATAACAAATTATTAAATCCACTTATGAAAAAGTCATTTATATATTATTTTAAGCGATAAAAGCTTTTCATTAAAACTATCGATAGTATCGATACATCAAACACTATCGTTTGGTGACACAACGATGTCTTGCCATCTCTATTGAAGTGTCCAGAGTAAGTGAGTAAGTGAGCGAGAGAGCAGAGTGAGCGAGCGAGAACGAGAGCTTTAGAATGCGAACGTTTAGCTGACGGCAAGAAGGAAAAGTGAAACAGCTGCATTGACAACTTGGCTTGACAACTTGTGAGCTTGACGGCATACCGTAACGCAGATTTTGCCAGCTAACTGAAGAGCTTTTGGCCCGATCGGCGCGCATGCGTGGAGCGAGCGAGTATTGGCCAAGTGAAATGCGCGAACGTGTTTTATTTTTTATTATTTTGAGCGTTATTTTTTTCCTGCACTGTCGAAATGTGTAACAAAGGCAACTGGTTTGCATCTTGAGTGGGTTATGGGCAACGGTTTAGTTTTAAATCATTTTACCTGTCGCAAAAGCACAGACACCTGAACAACAACACTGCCAGAGAGAAGACGCTGTGTTGATCTTCTTTGAATTTGTTGCTTATTTTGGGTTGGCCACTTTTTCTTTCCTTTGTGGCTGGTTCTCTATTTATAAACAAGTATGTGCCATAATTCGCGACTCTCTTTTGTCGATTGGCCTCATTTATTTACATTTCGTTTTATTTGTTTTTTTCTTTGTATTATTTGTTTTACAATTTTCTCACAATTTTTCGTACACTTTTGGCATGCGCTGAAATACCGCACCACGAACACTGATTAAAGCGGAGACCCGTTGCTGCAATTGTTGTTGCTGTCGTCGTAGATTTCACTCGATTGGCTGCCTTTATCGATTAACGCGCGCGTCGTCTCTTCCGGCAATTCTTCAAGCCAACTGCTCAGCACGAAACGCCATCAACAACTGAGCGATGGCAACAAGGCAGATGCAGCTTTTGAGTCGAGCTTGCGAGCACAAAACAGCTGTTTCGCGAGAGCGATTAAATTGAGACACAGAGAGAGAGAGAGCGTGTGTGAGCTTTCGACACGCTCGTTTAATGCAATTTACAATAGTAGCATGATGTATCGTTTTGGCTTGTCTGTTCGCTTCAGCAATTTTTGAAATTAATTAGAGTGATGCATATCTTGGAACAAGTCAACAACAACCATTGTTCTAAAACGGAAATTGCTGCTAATGATTTGCATACATAGTACATAATTACATAGTTAGTGGCTAATACTTGGCAATGTATCATACAAACTTTTGCGAACCCAGCTACAGCAGTGCGAAAATGATAAAGGGTAGCGTTATATACATACATATACTCTTACTACTAAGCTATACCATATACTACTAAAACTAATACTGGTAATGCTACTACTACTACTAATACTACTATTGCTACCATCACTACTACTGCTAAGTTCATCACTTTTAATACTACTACTATTGCCATCACTTCTTTTGCGACTACTACTATTATTATTGATACTATTACTCCTACTACTTCTATTACTATTGCTACTACTATTACTACTACTACTACTAATACTACTACTACTACTGCTAATACTACTTCTTTACTACTATTAATACTACTACTACTGCTAATACTACTACTACTACTACTACTACTAATACTACAAATACTACTACAAATACTACTACTACTAATACTACAAATACTACTACTACTACTGCTGCCATCACTTTTATTACTACTACTACTACTATTACTACTTCTATTAATATTGATACTACTTTTACTTATACTACTTTTACAACCACCTAACTTTTACCAACCACTTAATTTTTATTATTATTGTTTCTCTGCTTATAAAAATAAATACAGCTCTTAGTTATATACATACATATAAATATTTAATGACTCATCAGACAGATAATTTTCCATCGCTTTTCCAATAAATCTTTAGCCAAGAAAAGCTCTTCATGGATGTCCATATGTGTATAAAATTCTTAGAGATACTCAATCATTTTGGGCACTTAAAAGTAATTATATTATTGAGTACTTCAGAAAGTAGCTCACTTAATGAATTTTACTGTAGCTTTATTTACAATATATACAATCTTCATACATAATCGAATCCACTTCGGGGCTATCAGTGAATGCATGAACTCTGCACCTCCGCAGCGCTGTCAACAAATCGTTTAATCAATTCGTAATTACCATCAGGCCTTAGATGATTGATGACGTCGTCTATCAGGAGGATTCTATTGACGCACTCGTCGGAACCGAGTTCTCGGTGTAGATGGTGAATACGTCGCTCTTCAGTTCACTGAATGGGGGCATGTTGCAGGCATCGGCAACAGGCGCCTCTTCCACTGCCACAGACTGCTGCGGCGGCGTCGCCTCACTCGCAGTTGGCGCCTCTCCAGACCTGGGATAGCAGCGCCAGGTGACCTGCAGGCTGCAGCAAAGGCAGCGCTGACCCTGCTTCTCGGATTCCCTGGGCATATCCGCATCCGCATCCGGCCTGCGCAGGCAGCAGAGCAGCTGGCGCAGCTTCTGCTTGAACTGAGACAGAACTCGCATAGTTTGGGTGAGGAAGGTGTAGAACAGGGGGTTCAGCGCACAGCTGGCCAGGTTAAGCAGCCCGAAGCTAAAGTAGAGCAGCCAGTCCACGGGCGTGGAGAAGGATCCGTACAGACGCATCAGCAGAAAGATCCACGCGGGCAGACGTAGGCAGATGAATGCGGCCATCATCAGCAGCACCACATGCACCATGCGGCGGTGCCGTGCCACACGTGCCGCCGCCGCGGGGCTCAGGGGGCTGTCTGCCTGCACCACCCGCGGTGGCGTGGGGGGCTCCGCTGACAACTGCTCTATGCTCATGTCAAAGGAGGCTGCCACACTGAAGGCGGTCATCATGGCATAGCTTGTCTCCGGCTTGCTCAGCAGGTGCACAAAGCGGGATTCCCCCTTTCGCCCCTGCTGCTGCTGCTGCTGCTGATGTTGATGACGCCGCTGCCACAACTGATGCGCAATGGTGGCATTGAGGAAGATAAAGCCCACAATGCAGGGCAGAAAGATGAGGCTAAGCAGCACAACATTGTAGATTCCCACAACACCCTGTGTGTATAAATATAAACAGGAATGCAAATTGTTTAGCTGATAAGATATCAAACACATGTCAACAACATGTTAAGTCCAGTATGCAGCTCCTGATAAACTGAGTGTATGCCAAATCATATAAATATTCTAATACTTAGCTCTCAAGCCAAACTAAAATTGAGTAAATGTTATAAGAAACGTTTAATTCTTTAATTTTAGTACACATTTTTGAATTGATAGGTTAGTAAAATATAATATTTAAAGCTTTCTGCAGCCAATTTAAGAAATTTTCTTTAAATAATATACCAGTTTTAGGATAAAAACCTAAAGTAGTTAAAGGATGAGTTTTAGGATAAAAGCCTAAAGTATTCAAAGGAGCAGTTTTAGGATAAGAACCTAAAGTAGTTAAAGGAGGAGTTCTAGGATAAAAACCTAAAGTAGTTAAAGGAGGAGTTTTAGGGTAATAACCTTAAGTATTTAAAGGATGAGTTTTCGGATAAAAGACTAAAGTATTCAAAGGAGGAGTTTTAGGATAAAAACCTAAAGTAGTTAAAGGAGGAGTTTTAGGATAAAGGAGTAGTTTTATGATAAAAACTTAAGTAGTTAAAGGAGCATGGAATAAAAATAGAAATGAGTGTAAAACTAAAAAGAATCTAAACAGTTGTTATAGACTCAGTAACTCTTTGGTATATAAACACTCTAAAAAAAGGGATAAAACAAAAACTCTTTGGTATATAAACACTCGAAAAAAAGAAAACAAATAATGTGATAATTTAATAAAATAAATTAATTAAGAAGAAAATCAATTATTTATTTATTTAATTCAATTATCAAATTATTTGAGCTTGAATACTTTTCGGATATTGAAGAGATACTCGAAGACTCAATGCCTTCTATTTTGTCTTCTTTTACCATTTAGCTAACCTATATTGACTTTTCTGTTATGTTTTGCGTTTCACTGTCGTTTATCTCGAGCTGCATACTAGCCTTGTGGCTGATAAGCAGCCTTAACTCACACGCTTGCCTGCACACATGTTGGCCAACTGCAGTTCGCTGACCACCAGCTCGGGCGAGGGCTGCAGATAGACCCTGCTGATGTCATAGATGGAAAGCAGCGGCGCGGCACTGGCAATGGCCATTACCCAAATGCCGCCAATGCAAATGCAGCAGAATATTAAGCCTGGATTCCAAATGGTCGACACGGCGCGCTTTATGGCCATATAACGGTCCAAGGCAATGGCCACCAGTATGAGGCTGCTGAACATAACAGTTGCCGTGTTCACAAAGGGCACAAAGCTGCACATGAACTGGCCGAGGGTCTAAGATTTGATGGGCAATGAAAGCAGCTCTTGTATTCTCTAGTATACCGTACTTACCCAGAGATCCAGGTACTTAGACCGGAAGTGGGCCATATAGGCTGTGGTGAAGCTCACACAGTAGATAAGATCGCTGCAGGCCAGCGAGATGAGGCAGGCGCGAAAAAAGGGTCTCAGCTTGCGTTTTGTGTTCACATACAGGGTGCCTATGTTGCCCATTAGGGCGCACAGGAATAGCACGCCCACAAGCACTATGAACACATTTCGTTGCAAGCCATGTATCTCGCACAGATCGCTTATGAGCACAACCGGATATGGCAGTTCGTTATCGGCGTCGTCGTCGACGTCGACGTCGACGTCGATGTTGACGCACAGCTGCAGCGTCGCCATTTACAGCGCAGCCTAAAAGTATGCAACGTTTTGAGCTGTTCGTGCGTTGGGTTGAACGATTTCTATTTGACTAAACAAATGGATTTGGTGCCACCTGCTACCGTTGTATGTTGAACGTTAGCTAATGATTATCACCAGGTATCGCTGGCTCTTATCAATCATTTAACTACGTGTTTGATTGCTATCGGCTGTCACAACACACGCGAAGAGGGATTCACGATGGTCTATATCGCATTTGGGGGCGGGATATGCGTCTAATTTATGTGTGCTAATAATATATTATAATGGGTACGCCAGTTCCGCATTAGCTATGAGGAATTTCGTTGGCTTCAGTTTATTTTGCCATTTTTATTTAAATTACTAAATAATTGAAATTACAAATATAACACAATATTTGACTCAATTATCTTTTACCCTGAACACTTTCCCAATACCATTAAAATATCTGAAATATTTGCTTTAAGTTTATTGTTTTCAGCACATGAATAAGTCTATGGTACTTTGGTTTATATAAGTTTATAAGTAAACAACGAATTTTTTATTTGTTAAATATAATTACAATTTTACAGTCTTTGGGTCTTTGAAATTTACTCATCGTTTGTTAAAACCTCAAATAATACACAAATAGTAATTAGTATTTGATTTTATTAAGAATTTTGCAGTTCTTTAATGTACATAGTTAACAAAACTTATATTTGAATCAAATATTATAATATAATAATAAAATATTTCATGTCTTTTGAATAAGGGCAAGACTTAGACCCAAGTCGTTGCTGATAAATATCATTGGATATAAGTTAAACGTGAATCCTTGATTGAAGATCTAATTTATTTCTTACATTTTCCTGATATTTCAATCCTATTTTTATAACTTTTGTTTTGTATCCAACCAAATGGAACAACAATTGGAGAGTTAGGCTATAAAGTCTTCAAAAGACTTTTTAGAATCAAAAGGAAGATCAGTATGCATCATAATAGTATGACATAAGATGGGAGCTAATAATATCTTCAATTTGTCATCAATAAGATACGCAATAAGAGATTTATTCCTATTGGAAAGATATTTTACCTCAGTTTTTGAGTTATCAAGGAAAATTACAGAAACCTACTGCTAGAGGATCTGTTAAGGATCTCTTAACAAACTGTAGTAGCTAAGTTTTGCGAATTACCAAGTGAAATGAACAGAAAATGCGATAACTACTGCTATAAGAAATCTTGTGGTATATACATAATATGTAGGATTAAAAGATCACCACAGAAATGATTATATTAACGCAGTTTTGCAGTATATACAAACAAGTTGAGGAAAAATGGAAGAAAGAAAACAAAATCTTTAGGCTGATATTGGAGCACATGAATAAAACCTTTAAATGATTTTATCAAAGACTAGGAGAATATCATATATGTATATCCCCTTCGTATTACAAAGTCGCAAAGCCCTCACAAATTGTCATCAATAAGATAAGCATTGGAATAGTATTTCTTCTTGATTTGGCAAAAATGTTAATGTAACAATGTAGTTTCTACTGTTATTAAATAGTATGACCTCTGAAATATATATTAAATATACTATCTATTAGTATCATTAAAGGTCATTTACTGGATGAATATTTGAACGCAGCTTTGCGGCTTACAACAATATTGTGAAACCATTGTTACAGCAATTTTAAATCATTTTTGATTCTACAGAAAGTATGGAACATATGGCCATAAAGTGGTTATATAAAAGCAGTAATTTGCATATTATAAAATATTTCAAAGCAAGTTTACGTATTCAAGACAAGTAAAAAGTTAAGCAGTGAGCAAGAAAATTCATATTTTAAGAAATTAAAAAAGAACTTTAAGATACCATCTGGCAATTTTGTTGGTATCATTAAGCTCGTTTTTAAATAAGAAGTGTAAGGATAAGTTATAGAGGTAGGCATTTCAGAAAATTTATAGGGCATTCATATGCTAAGAATACCCAATAATTAATATTTGAATAAAATTATCGCTCCATTATAGTCCCACCAGCAGGCGACAGATGAAACTTGGATTCTATGTTCAGGAAAAAAATCAAACTTATTTGTTACATTAATTTAAATATAGTTTTAATACTTACCAATCATAATTTTAGTGTTTTATGAGGTTGCCCGATAAGCCACGTAATCTTGAAGTCTTTCAGTTCATTTTGAATGAAAGAATATATTCTGTTTGGTTCATCGTTTCTGTTATCTTCAGACGAGAGCTCGTGGCCGCAAAGCTGTGTTCAAATAAAATGGTATATTGTTATAATAATACAATAGTATCTGAAATCAACACTTGCCTATATGAATGATTAGGATTAAGTTGCCTATGCTGCTCTACGATAGAGCTAGGACATTCTTTTCGGTACAAACTTGAAACTTGTACATTTTGCACAAGTTTTGTCTTATGAATGGTTCGCCAAAGCGAACCGCCTTTTTTGAAACACAAAATTACACTAAATACTGAAAATAATTTATATTCGTCACAAGTCTGAGCTCTGTACAAAAAGAAATAGAAGTGATAAGACTTAGAAATTGGAACAAATACTTGGCTGATAAGACTTGCAATATTTTTGGATTCTTAAATAAAGAAACGTGCCTCTGAAATAATATAAGTAGTATGTGTGCTTGATATTCTAAATTGAATTTGAATTTTAGCATAGAGCAAATGCTATTTCTGACGCTTCGATCTTTGTAGTTGTTCTTTTGTTTTGTATAAATATAGTCACTAACTTTGATATACGGAATAACATTCCTTCTTCTTGACAAATCTGCTTCGAAATATTTCTTATTCCAAGCCAAGCGTCTTAATTTTGAACTGTGAAAAAGACTTCTCTCTCAAAATGTCAAATGATTAGGCTTGAAAAGTGCTTTGGAAATGAAGCCCTATTTTTTTCAGATTTCTAGCTGACTTTCTTAAATATTAAAACAAACGATTCAATTACTTTGACCTTGTTTTCTTTGTTTTATTTATTCAAATAGCTCGGCAAAGATTTTTTTGCGTAGTTCATTTTTATTTCAGCATAGCACATTTTATTGTCCACATTATTTATTGAATTATTTCATTTGTAATTTTTGCGTAAGTTGCTTCAAAAAATACAACGCCTTCAACGCACAGATGCAGGATACATATACATATATATATATCTAGTATACATTAATAGCTATTAAATATATATATATATATTTACGCTTAGCTAAATTAAATTTAATTCGTATGTAAAAAACTACAAATGTAATTGTGTTAAACTTAACAGCAAAAGCCTAGCGCTAAAAAAAACTTATGCATAAATAAGCTAAATTAAAAACCGATTCGAGATTTTAAACAATGAACACACACAAAACGCAATCGTAAACAATTATACAAAACATTTAAAGCTAAGTAGGCAATTAAATAAAAAAAAACTCAAAATACTTGGAATTTGTTGGCAAACTTAAAAAGACACTCTCGCGCACACACACACACAGACACAGACACAGACACACACACATATACAGACATACAAACTAAAGCTATGTTTGCCATATAGATCTAAATATATAGTCTTTTATGCTTAGCGCAAAAACCCGCATAGTTATGTATGTATGGTATTGCATAGTTTAGTTTAGTTTAGTTTCGATTTGTTTTGTTTAGTGGATTAGGTAGCTTTACAACGACGGATAGTTTGTTGTCCTTTGTTTTGACAAATGCAGCGCTGCATTACGCATACGCCTAGTAGTACTCGGGCTGCTCCTGCGACTCCAGATCCACACACTGGCTGCCCATGTGCACCGTGAGGCTCTGATAGGGCAGTGGCTTGCCCATGCTCAGATTGGCGGTCACATAGATCAAATAGCTATCCCCAGGCGTCAGGCTGAGAATCGTCTCCGTTTCCAGCTTATCGGAGCTGCAAATAGTTTTAGATGTAGCTCGAACTTATCAGGAACTGTAGGTATTATCCACTCACCTGGGCTGCTTCTCGCGACATCGTATAAACTTGAAGTTCTTGTGCTGCGTTATCCGCAAGGCCCCAAAGTCCATGCAATAGTTTGTGTAGTCCACAACGCTGCGTTGCGGCAGATTGAAGACAATGACACAGTAGCTGTGGGAGCAGAAGAGGTATTTTATTGAGGATCCAGGCCCCATTTATTCTAGGATTGCACCTACCTCAGAGGGCGCTCGTCTGGCGATCCATGCCAGGCAATGGTTGTGCTGGTGCAACGCGTGCGAACGTCGAACACGGTTATATTCTGGGGCAGCTCGGGCAGGTCGCGGAACAGGCGCTCGCTGCTCAGCGCCAGCTGCAAATCAGGCAACATTCTGATTAGATTCAATATACAATATATGAGCCTAAAGGGGGCTAACTTACGCGCACTTTCTGTGCCCGCAGCGCCTCGTCCTCGTTGCTGGGCTCAAAGCGCATGAGATATCGCTCGCCCGCCTGGACGCCCTCCAGCTTGATGTAGGTGGGCGAGTAGATGTCACCCACGTTGGCCATCAGGCGATGCCGACGCAGCAGCTTCACCCGAATCTCGCTGCCCGCACAAGGCAGTAATAGATAGCGCAAAAAGCGCGGCGGGGGCGTGGTGGCGGGCACCTTAAATCTGTACACCTGCACGCCATTCAATCCTCCAATCTTGAGCAGAGAGAGATCCTGCTCCCGCAGCGACGTCGGATGCGTGCGATTGAAGTGCACCTGGCTGCTGGCCAGCGGCAGCGTCAGATTCTCAAGACGCTGATGCACCCCGAACAGCTGCAGCCGATAGCTGCTGTTCGGCTGTAGTCCGCGCAGCTGTTGCTGTGTCCGAGCCCCGGTGCACACAATGTGCAAACTGTGCCGCGGATTGATATGACGGGCCCGCTTTGGAGCACGTGACCAGACCAGATCCAACGTGTTGCTGGCGCCCGAGCAGGGACCGGCAGCAGCACGCGAGTGCAACTGTTGCTGCCGCGTGTAGGCGTAGACTGCCTCACAGAATGTGGCAAACTCATTGCCAGAGCTGCTGGTCGTGGAGCCGATGCGTTGGACTACCAGGCAATAGTGCATGGCGTGGTAGTCAGTTTTACTGCAAGAGTTGTTAACAATAGTGTTTTATAATAAGGATATATATTTGCACTCTATTGTCGAGTATACCCGACTACGAAACTCCCTGTACCCAGGTCTAAAACATTCAATCACATCTACGTCCACTTACACATACACACACACATATACAAAGACGCACACACACAGGCGGCAAAAGCGACAGCGACAGCTCAAGCGAGGCATTTTAATTGGTGGCTGTGCTTCTTCTTCCCCCCTCTCGCTGCATCACTGAATATTATTTCGTGAATAACTTCCGTGCTTATTATCCGATCGACTTGAAATTTGGACAGTGGATTAAGAGAGACAAAAGTATTGTACATACCAAATAAAAAAGCTATATCTTGAAAATTGTTACAGTAAAACGGTTTATATCGATTTGCGGGGGAACGAGGGGAGATATGTGAAATATGAAACAAACTTGATCTGCGTATGGTATACAGGAACCTACATTCCAAATTTGGTGTCTCTAGCTCTTGTAGTTGCTGAGATCGACGCGTTCATACGGACAGACGGACAGACGGACGGACGGACAGACGGACAGACGGACAGACAGACGGACATGGCCAAATCGAAATCTCTTTTGATACTGATCAAGAATATATATACTTTATAGGGTCGGAGATGTCTCCTTCTGCCTGTTACATACATTTGCACAGATGTAATACCCCCTTTTTACCCATTTTATGGGTACAGGGAGTAAAAAACATATCAAAGTAACTGTAAATGACGGAGGATAAGTGAAGAATCATGTAAATTTTCTTCACCATCTTAAGAAAGGTTTTAAAGTAAAGCCTTTAGAACTCTCTATACTCGTCTACTCATATATTTTCCCTACTTTTCCAGTTAGATTCCATTGTATGTCCTTTGAACTCACCTACGTTCCCATTTGACAATCATCTGGCGTTTGCGCATCCGATTCTGGGTGCGGATTATGATGCGATGTGTGTGATTGAGAAGCGGCCACGCTTGATGGGGATGCTTGGCCTGTGCCTCCAGTTTGAGGGCGCCGGCCTGGCGTGCCTGCACAAAGAGATCGTATTGGCCGCGGAGGGCGCAGGGAAAGAGCAGTCTGCCCATGGCGATGCCCGGTCCCTTTGCCGGGGCTGCCAGTCGCAAGACGTTCGCTGTGGATGGAGATGAAGACGTTGTCAGCTGATGGCAGTGGCGGGGGCGGTGGCGGTGGCGAGGGCGTTCCACGGGGGCCTGGTGCTTACCTGTCTGATTGTAGTAAATCTGTCGTGCCACAGGCAATGAGAACATAATCATCAGCGGCGTTGAGTTGTTTAATTTCAGCACAAATCTGCAAAGGAGACGAAATGAATGAGTGAAACGGGCAAGGGGGCCAGTGGCTTTGGGGGCGGAGTAAGTGAGCTGTTGACGCCCTTTGTCAAAAATCATGACACTAAATTATCACACGCAATTTGTTTCGCCGTTGTCCAACTTCCAGTCCGAGTCCGAGTCCGAGACCGCGTCCGCGTCCGCGTCCAAGCGAGTGAGTCAGCGCCTTTGGCAGCTGGCGCTGCAACAATGTTGCAGGCAAAGATTGAGTCCAAGTGTGGAACTGGTTTATTTATTTTTCTTCCCTTTTGGCCCATCTTCTTTGCCAGCATCATTGATCGCCGCCAACAGACGGCCAAATGTTTTGTTTTGTAATTAAATGTGAAATTTACGAGCAATTCTTCTAATGACAAATAGCCAAGACAAATGTGCCACAACTTACACACCCACACACACACATACACACCACACACAGACACACACAGGAAGCGCCAGCAGCAGCCATTGCAGTAAAGTGACTCATTGAGTTGGCTTATGGCCGCGGCCATCTCAAGTTTTATGACCGGCTACTTCCGGCCAACGCCATTTGCCAATCCACTCCCGCCCCCCGCCTTCCATCCATCCACTTAAGTGCAACACCCCCGCAACATTTGGTATATGAGAATTTGGCCACACCGCCAATAGGTTCCCAACTGTTTGATGGAGTGTTTTAATGCATTCCATTGTTGGGGGCCATTTTCGGATGGCGCCCAAGCGACTGCACAAATATTTGCTTTAATTTAAGCCTCGCATGTTGCAGTTGCAGTTGCGAGCTTGCCTGTTACTGTTGTTATTGTTGCCAGCCTGCCTGATGACAGCAGTCAATTATATAAGGCAAACATCATGTGGGCGCAGTAAGCCCTGTGAACTATGCTCGACAGTTGAATGCGCTACTCAAGTTACGAATAGAACTGAGATTTCTACATTGGCAATATTTGAATAATTTACGGGATTTTTAAAATTACAACGCTTAAAGTTCTGAAGATTAATCCGTGCTCATATCTTTTATGTATAATAGCAGATAATCAATGGGCTGTAAATACATCAATATGTTAAGCCACAAAGATCATAAGAATAATCATACGCAGTTTTTTATTCAGAATTATTTGTATACCTTTGCAAAGTTTATTATAATTTCATCACGAAATATGTAACTCATTAAAGGAGAAGTCTACGACCCCACAAAGTATATACATTCTTAAACAGCATCAATGTTCGAGTCGATATCGCGACGTTCATCTGTCCGTCTGTTTTGCTGCAGGCGGTACATATGTCGGAGCCGGCCGGATCAGACTACTATAACATATAGCTGTCATAGGAATGATGGGTCGAAAACTGTGTTTTTGTATGAAAAACTTTATTGTTTGTAAAGATATCCTCACCAAACTCACCCAAGGAGAGTCTCTAAGGAATTTATACAATCTTACAAAATTTGGTCAGAATCGGATAACTATATCGTATAGCTGCCATAGAAACAATCGGGTGAAAAATGATATTTTGTATGAAAACCCTATTTCTTTGTGCAAACTCAACAATTGCTAGTTTTGTCATACAGTTTCCTATTAATTTATCAAAATTAAGTATCATTATTATATAGCTTCTATAGGAACAATAGGAGAAAAATGTAGTTTTTTGTGACGGAGATAGCCGTTCTATCTTGTTGATTTTAGGGTTCCTACCAAATTCGATTCCCAAATGGAAGTCAGCCTGAATATTTAATTTACTGCTTGGCAGTGGCAATATGCCGCGCCATTGTAGGGCAGCACAGTGCACAAACAGCCGCCGGTTTGGCCGAGAGCCCACAACAAACAAGCCGCCATGCGAGGAGAGGGCTCAGTTGCTTGACCATCGTTCAACCAAACGCACAGGAAATGTGGCCAAATTTGCTGAAAGTGGATCTGGATCTGCTGCTGGTGCTGCTGCTGATGTGGCTGCCAAGTGGTGGGCAGGGCATTGTTAATCCATCGAATGAGTCGGCCAATATGGTTATCTATATGCTGCCCGCCAAGGATGTGGGCCCGCAGGCTTGGCAGGTGGGCGTCGATTGTCTGGACAGTTTTGCGCAGATCTTCTTCTATCGCAATCCCCTGGAGCGTTACACCCGCTCTTACAACCTGATGCTGACCAATGTCTTCAACATGTCCCTGCCCGCCGCTCTGATTCAGCAGGGCTTCAGCCAGCACATCAATGAAGTCATCAGTGATCCCGAGGCGTCGCCCAATCGCGAATTTTTTCAGCTGCGCGTCATCTCGGACTATCAGAATACCTCGAAGTCCTTTGGCGAGCTGCTCCTGGCGGACAACTACATAATAATTGTGGACAGTGTGGAGAGCTTGCATAAGCTGATGAGCCGCAATGTGAAAAAGAGCCGCTCCTGGAATCCGGGTGCCCGATTTCTGGTGCTCTTCCACAATGCCCAGATGCGCGACAGGCCCTGGACAGTGGCCTCAAAGATCTTTGGCGATCTTATGAAGAACTTCTATGTGCATCGCGTGGCGCTTCTCTTTGCCAACTCCTCCACGGACTACAATCTTCTGGTCAACGACTACTACAGCAACGTCGACTGTCGCGTCCTCAGCGTCCAGAGCGTGGGCCAGTGCGTCAATGGAGAACTCTATCCCAGTCCACATGCCGTGCATGCCGCCATGTTGGATTACATGAGCGGTTTCAGCCCCCGGAACTGCACCTTCTACGTCTGTGCATCCATTGCGGCACCATTTGTGGAGGAAGACTGCGTTCTGGGCATCGAGATGAGAATATTGGGATTTATGCGCAATCGATTGCAATTTATGGTGCGTATATCAAATACATATACTCCTTCGGGATGAAAAACCATTGATAGTACCTCCACTCGATAGTTTTGATTGTCGCAGCAATCTACAGATAGTATTCAAAGAGTGACGATACCATCGATTCTTTTTCAGTTCTAACAAAAAAACTATAAGAATGTTGAACCTTAAGTGCCAAACTTCATATTAAAATGCAAACCCGATTGAGGTAGATACCATAACACTTATAACAATATTAAAGTGTTGATTGTGATATTAATTAAAATATAAAAATAGAAAAAAATTGGGAAACTTTTTACTAAGTTTCCTACTCCCATAACTTAAGTAAATTTCATCCGATTTTCATGCGGATGTATTTTTGGCAATGCTTTGTACTCTAGATTGAATTTAACATTTAACAAAACTCTATTATCCATAACTCTATTTATTTAGTTTACTTAAATTAAGAAAAAAGGTTATAGTTGTGAACCTTAAAACATTTCAAACATGTTTTGAGGTAATTAATTTCTCGGTCCAAATTACTTACTACTTATCACAGACAAATGATACCTGCTCCCGGGAGACCCGCGGCGAAGTTGACGCAGATGGCACTTGGAACGGACTCTTGGCCAAGTTGTCCGATGGCGAGTGTGACTTCATTATGGGCGGCTTCTATCCGGACAACGAGGTGACGGAAGACTTCTGGGGCTCCGATTGCTACATGCAGGATGCGCACACCTGGTACATTAAGCTGGCGGAGCGTCGTCCCGCCTGGCGTGCCATGGTGGGCATCTTTGCACTGAGCACCTGGATCTGCTTTCTGGTGGTGCTCATTGTGAGCTGGCTGTCCTGGTATGCACTGGTCAAGCTGCTGCCGGAGCCAGAGTACTTTCAGCCCCTCAGTTTGACCGGCATCAATGCCATGGCGGTGTCCTTGTGTGTGGCTGTGCAGGAGCGGCCCATTTGCGATGCGACTCGAGTGTTCTTCCTGGCGTTGACGCTGTATGGCATCAATGTGGTGGCCACGTATACGTCCAAGATGATAGCGACATTTCAGGATCCCGGCTATTTGCATCAGATGGACAAGCTGACTGAGGTGAGCGCTGCGGGCATACCCTTTGGCGGCGAGGAGGAGAGCCGCGATTGGTTTGAAAATGATGAGGATATGTGGATATTCGATGCGTACAACTACTCGGATGAGTTTCGGCCCCGCACCAGGAATCTCCAGGAGGTGGAGCAAGGATCCCGCTGCATTCTGAGCAGTCGCATGTACGTGCTGCAGAATCGCCACGCGGATGACATCCATGCCTTTACCCAAAATGTCTTCATCAGCCCCATGCAGCTGATCATGAAGGCGGGCTTCCCCTTCATGTATGAGATGAACATGATCATCCGATACATGCGTGATGTGGGCATCATCCACAAGATTGACACCGATTTTCGCTACAACAACACGTACCTGAATCGCATCGCCAAGATGCGGCCACAGTTTGCAGCCACTGTAATTGTGCTGACCACGGAGCACATGAAGGGACCATTTGGCATATTAATTGTGGGCATCTGCAGCGCCTGCCTGGCGTTTCTGGGTGAGCTGCTCTGCGCTTACTGCCACTGCAGCAGGCGGCATGGACGCCGACAGCGGCAGCGAAAACGGCAGCGCGGCAAGTGGCACAAGGAGCGGCAGCAAGTACGCCGGGCGGTGGCTCCGGTGGTGCGTTTTACGCCCGTAAAGCGGCGCAAAGTCCTGTAAGCAGTCCCAGCCCAGCCAGACAAAACAAACAAACCAACTAACCAACTAGCTTAACCATAAAAATTGACTCAATTCACATAAATTTGCAATTGAGGGAAGACAGCCAAGACGAAGATGAAGAAGACTTCGATGTGGATGTGAATGTGAATGTTGGGGTCGTCGTTGTCGTTGTCGTTGTCTTCCTCGTTGTTTTCCTCGTTGTCTGGTCGCGTCTGGTAGTTGTAGTTTTCTCGCGAAATACTTAAAATCAGCGACAAAATTCTATTTTTACAGCTATCAAAAGCGACGGCATAAAAACAAGCAGACAGTCAGGCAGTCAGTTGGTCTGGTCTTTGGTCTCCGTCTCCGTCTCCATCTCTGTCTCCATCTCCGGTCTCCAGTCTCCTGTCTCTCCTACTCCTACCTAATTTGGCTACTGACTCTGCTCCTTGCATTGAATGAACATTTTACCCGCACAGCTACACAAAAAGTCGCAGAGCAAGTTCTGTCCAGCAGATATTAGATGGAGCTGGCTTAGATAATATCGTTATAAGTAGCATATTTACCCACTCTCTGGCTTTAAGTATCTAAATAAAGTTTCTAAATTGTTGCTACGCGTGTGCTTTAAACTTTGGCCCTTCAACTCCTTTCAAATGTAGCCCAAAGAGATTGCAAATCGCTGAACAGACAGCAAGGCAATCGAAAACGTAAACGATTTTCCTTACATCAGCAACTAATCAACATAAAAGTTTGCACAAAAAACAACTGAATACACTAGAACAATAAATATTTATGTTATCAAATGGAAAAAGTTTTCAAACTATGGAATTTGCTGCTCAACATACATTTGGTTTAATTATGAAATGGGTTTATTAACAAAAGTTCTCAACTTATAGATTCAAAATAGCATTAATATAAAACAATTCCAAGCATCAGCTGTAGAAACTTTCCAATGGTTGTATTGATTAAAATATTCATTATTTTATTAATCTACACTAAGAAAAATACTTGGCTAAATTAACTGTGTAAATACCCAAATTACAGAAAGATCTGGCGAAAACATTACTCTTGTAAATACAAAAAGCTTAAGGAAATTCTTTTATTTTGTTTCTAGCTAAAAATCAAACGTTTCTATTGTAATCTTTAAGTGTAATTTCGTTGGTAATTTCGATGTATGTTTATTGGATAATAAATAAACTCATTGGAAAGGAAGAAAGGAAGGCAGGAAGGCAGGAAGGAGGAGAACCTGTATATTTTAATTCGTATAGTACAATAGGACTGGAAATAAAAGTTAAGGTCTAATCTAATCGTACTCTTAACTTTGTTAATGTTTATAGAAGTCACAAATTCTTGTTATTATAATAAAATAATAATGCCATAAGCCTTTATATACTTTTTATAAAGCATTCGTTATACCCTGTATTATTTAATGTTGATTTCAAGGGTTGCACAAACACGCATGCAGGAAGTATAGAGATGAATCTTCTACCTAATAATACGTACTATTATTGCAGTATTCGTTTATAAGCACTTGCCATAGTCATGTCCGTCTATCGTCTCGCTGATCTCAGAGACTATAAGATATATACACACTAAATTTGGTATGCGTGTTTATCCTATACTACTTAGAAATTAAATGCGCCTCAAGCTTTTACTAGACATTTGTATCTCTTGAAAATGTGTATACTATGTATTATCTGCCCAATTTATTGTATCATTCATTGTAACCAACTGTTGTTGGTCCCTGCCCGCCTGTGAATGATTCAAATTGTGCCCAGTGGCCAAACTTTGAAATAAACACTCACATTCACTCGATTACTCACTGAGCACTCACAAAATGGGCACAGTGCGCACTTAGTGCCTGCAATTTAATGTGCTTGTGCGAGTGTGCGATTGTGTGTGCGTGTGTGTGTGTGATTTGCTTATTGGTGAAATTTTAGACTATTGAACTATGGCGTTTGAGCAGCGTCTGATGGCTGACTAAGCGACTGGGGAGTCTGTCTTGTCGGACGCGACGCCCAAGTGTCTGTCTGTGCGCATTCTATTCACACTTGAACGCAGATGCAGATGCAGATGCAGATGCAGATGCAGATACAGATACAAATGCAGATTCAGATACAACGACATGTCTTGAGCTAAAAATACTAACTATAGGTTTATTTGAGGCAATGCAAAACAGTCGTCAACGTTGCTGAAGGTCTGCGCAGTTTCAGGCAATAACAAGTAGAAACGTTGCAATCGGCAGTTCCCGGCAGCAGAGTATAGCGCATCTAAACTATCTTTGGTCCCATCTTAAACCTGCTGACCTTAACATTTTATATCAATTCTAGCTGATTTTTTCGGTGCGGGCGCTATTCTAACAATTGTCAGGACTAGGGTATAGTAAGTCGAACTTGCATACCAAATTTGACAGACCTTACTCAAGCCCATATGCCCAATTTCGATGTGAGAACAGAGTATAATTATGCAGCGCATTTTATGACCAAAATTTTTTTATTAGTTTCTTGTT
This sequence comes from Hirtodrosophila confusa, assembly GCA_035043065.1. Lineage (NCBI taxonomy): Eukaryota > Metazoa > Arthropoda > Insecta > Diptera > Drosophilidae > Hirtodrosophila > Hirtodrosophila confusa. The sequence goes on along the minus strand of JAWNNI010000160.1, from coordinate 5,656,443 downwards.
ATTGTTGTTCTTTTTATTGTAGCTCCTTTGATATGCTTACAAATAAATAGTTTTACGCCATAAAGCAGCGCATTGGGAGCGTGTAAGGGGCTTGGGGGTAGCGGACAGCGGGCAGCGGGCAGCGGGCAGCGGGCAGCGGGTAGGTTGTAGGGGGCTGTGTGGTGGCGTCGAGAGGCAGCCAATGTGCTCGCTAGTGCAATAAAAGTTGTTTACAACGCTTGAGCCTGTGGCGAACATAAAAATGCAGCAGCAACAGCAACAACAACCATAACAACCATAACAACAAGAACAACAACCATAACAACAGCATGTGCTGTTGTTTGTTTTGATTTTGGGGGCAACTGGCAAAATGCGTATGCTACAGGTGGTCAATGGTGCGAATCGTGAGCGTGGCCCAGTCCCAGTTTCAGTTCTAGTTCCCAATCCAGTTCCAGCTGCACTTTCGGCTGTTTGTGTGTGTGTGCGGGGGGGGGGGGAGGAGGTAGTGGGGCTGGCTGCGCATATTGCGCTGTCGCATTAAGTCATAAAATTAATATTTATGATTTATAAACAATCAAGTAGCAAATGGCCGCCAAGTTGCGCCTTGATTGCCAGCACAGGAACCGTATCCTGCCGTATCCAGTCAGCCTGTTGCTGGAGCCTTCCAGAGGCACAGTCAGTTACAGTCTCTGTTTTCGGAGTCCGCAGCTCGCTTAATTCTAGCAAAACTCTTAATGGCTGCACGCGCCATAAATAAATATATGCACAGAATTTGCGACTTTTCACACGCTCCGCGGCAGCGTCAGCAACTCGAGACGTGCATCACGTACGTACAACTTGGTGGCGCAACCGCAGCTGGAGTTGTAGCTATAGCTGTAGTTAAAGCTGGAGCTGGAGCTGCAAGCGCGGCAGGCAATCGGAGCTGCAACTCGCTGGCCACTGGTCGCGCGACAATAAAACCAAAAAGCTGCTCAGAGATGAGCGATCTGGACACTTTGCAGTGACTGTGATAACTGTGACTGCTACTCTCATCTATCGCCGACAATAAACAGTAAATGGGATAATGTATTACTTATCAAATCTTATTTTAATATAGAAACATAGTCTGTGACTGTAAGGATCGATATTACATTGTTAAAACTAATCTCAATATTAACAGTGGGACAGGCACTGTTAATAGCAGGGCTGGGACTGTGGCTGTTATCGGAACTGCAGCTGTTAATACCTAGACTGTGACTGTTAACGAGACTCTGACTGTTATTGGGACTATGACAGGTTTGAGAACTGCGACTGTTATCGGAACTGCAGCTGTTAACTGTTGAGTATGACTGTTAACGAGACTCTGACTGTTAATACGACTGTTATTGGGACTGTAAAAGGTTTGAGACATGCGACTGTTATCGAAACTTCGGCTGTTAATAACTAGACTGTGACTGTAAATGTTAATGTCTATGACTCTAAGTGTTAACGAGACTCCGACTGTTAATAACAGTATTGTTAATAAAAACGAGACTCTGACCGTTAATAGTATCAGTAAAGTGAATGTAATCAGAACTGAAGCTGTTAATAACTAGACTGTGAGTGTAACTGTTAATGTCTGTCGACCTGAGTGTTAACAAGACTCTGACTGTTAATATCAGTACAGTGAGTGTAATCAGAACTGCAGCTGCTAATATCTAGATTGTGACTGTGAGTGTTATTGGGACTTTGCCTGTTCTTGGGCTTGTGACTGATATCGACAGTGACATTCAACATAAGAACTAAGTCTGTTATTGGGACTGTAAATGTTATTGGAACTGTGACAGTTCGCAGGACTGTGGCGGTTAATATCTGCCTGTTATACTCGTATCACAACTGTAAAACCTAACTATTACTCTCGATATTAAGTCACAGTATGATACGCTATTTGTCAGTCACAGCTACTTAGTCACAGATTCGAAGATGTTGCACATATCAAATACATATGCATACATAGAGAAACGTCAGCCCCAACATTAATTTGAATGTTTGACATTCTATGCCAGAATGATCAAAGTTATATGAGCAGCGGCCAGAGGAAAACAAAACACCCAAGAACCAAGCGGAATATCAAAAAAAGAAAAGAAATAAATAATAAAAGAAAAAGGTTCGCACGTTCTTTGGCGAAATAAAACACAGAGGGAAAAAGTTCAAAAAACAAATGTAATTTAAAGGAGGAAATGCAATCTGAGGCGTATCGAATTTTAAATGCACTTGCTAAGGTATTCAAAGAATTGACTGATCTTTCGTAATCCCAACCAAGCGGAAAATTGTTTCAAGCAACACCATATGAATGGATTGAAGACCCGAGGGCCATTTAGGCCATCAATCGTGCATGAAAGCTTCTGTGCACTAATAAAAGGATACAGTTGTCAGGACTTGGCAATAATGAAGAGAGAAAGAGAGAGAGAGAGAAGTACTGCAGTTAAAATACATTGCAAAGGCAAATCTTGTAACTTCTATCACAGCTCATCAACTTCAAAGATGACAGCGTAGCTCACGAGATTATAAACTGAGCTTCTATGTAAGGAAATCCAAAAGTCAAGAAAACTGACAGATGCAGCTTTTAAGAATGGCTTAAGGATTCTTAAGATCTATATATATATATATGTATATATAAGTTATATAAGTTAGGGCCCGGGAGTCGCTTTAAGCTCTTAACACCCTATGAAGGGGTTCAAAGAACTTAGAAGAACTAAGAATGAAGTGTCTTCCCATCTGTTATATGCATGTATCCGAACACGTAAGATACATAAATTCATACATCATTAAGGGACTCTAGTTACATGAACGTCTTTCCTTAGTCTTATACTATAATGTTAAATCCTTCAGATTCGATCCCTATTCCTTTAATCGTAATTATAAGATAAGATCCCAGTTCTGCTAAATTTTAATTTCAAAATGATTTTGCTATTCCGTTTTCAATCATTTATCGGATTTCAGAACATCTAATTTCCATTCCCAATATTTGGATCGAAATCAAAATGGGAACAGCCCTTACAATATTAACATTAATAGTTATCAACTGAAATAAAATTTGGTAAATATGTTATATACTATAGTTTATCTGAGTTCCGTCACAGATCACTTTAAGATCACTCTCTTTGAAACATTTCCTCGTAGAATACTATGAAATTTAAGATATGATAAGCTGTAACTATAGTTGGTCATTTATTTTAATACATCAAATTGAATTCTAATAACACAAAATGTGCACGAAGATTCTTTGCTTACTTTCTCAGCATTTGCTACTAGTTGTCCTCCTTATGATCGTTGCAAAGTGCATGATATAGCGAACATAGTTCATCTATATAAAGAGTATATGAATTGAGAAAGCAAAATGCCTGCCAGGCGCGAACGCTAAGCGAAAACGTGACGGCTTTTCTTGACCCAGGCCGAAACGAGGGCAAAAACAACAAGAACATAAAGAAATAAGGCGCAAAAAGTTACTCATACGCCACGTGCAACGCGGCCGCAGCTGTGGGCCTAGCAAAAACACAAACACTAACAAACCACACACACACGCACACTACTTAGACAAACAAGATGACGAAAAGAAGAGGAAGACGTATACACACACACACACACACACACACACACACACGTTGATAATATTTATGGCAACTGTAAAAATCTGGCGCTGGTTTTTGTTTGGCCAGCCACACGTCGTGGTTATAAATTATTTTTGTTGGTTTTTGCTGTTTTTTTTTGGCCATACGATGCTGCTGCCCCTGAGGCATCTTCGTCCTGCCGTTGTTATTGTTTGCTCATAATTTGATTTGTGCGACAGGCGGCGTCGCCAGTCGCATTACCCAAATTACAAGGATACGACTTTTGATACGCCATTCAGTGTCTACTTACCGCTTCTTCTGGCGCTGCTCGAGTGCTATGTGCACGGGCACATCCACGTAGAGATCCTCCACATCATCGATGCTCTTCAGCATTTTCTCATAGGCCAGCCGCTGTGGACAGTGCGACGGCAGGACATGCGACTCCTGTGACTCCAAAGGATCCAGGCTGATGCGATTGCTGGCCAACGGCGTGTGCGCGATCTCTGCCTGCAAATGCGAACAGCAGTGCAACAGCAGCAGGACTATAACGACCACGTGTCCTGGCTGCTTGGCCAGACGTTGCCGTCGCATTTTCTTTTTTTCTTTTTATTTATTGTTTCACAATTAAGTTTATTAGCTGCTAACTGTTCACAATTGTCTCGAGTTGATTTTGTTGGCCGGTCTTGTTGGTAACTGAGAGCTTCAGTTTGGTTAACTGCAGGTGAGTGTGTGTTCTATAAGGAGACGTGCTTTATTAAAGAATTCCCACATTAAATACTAAAGAAACAAATTAAATAAGTATTAAGATCGAGGTATTAACAAGTAATGTAAAAAAAAACCATCGAAACTTATGAAAATTGAAGGAAATTATTTGAATTCTTTGTTTCATTTCAGTTTTACATTTTGTATTGCAGGACTAAACTTCTCTTAAGGATTGTCTCGACTCACTGCCTAAATGATCTTAAAATATTGGCAATCGTATTGAACTGGTTTATTATAATATTATTATGAAAGTCTCAGTCTTTTCTGAAGATAATCGTACAAAAGTGTATCTTTCATAAGTGTATCTATATCTGCTGCAGAACCCGCTGGAATTATCTAATAGACTAATAGAATCTAATACAGTGTAAGACTCTAAAAAACCTCATAAAAGCTGCCACTTTTCATATTATGCATTCATAAACAAAACATAACACCTGCTTCTCAACTGTTTCAAGTTACTGAAGATTTAATTACAGTTGATACTCGTATACAAAAATGCAATTCATAATATCGTTATCTGGAGTATTAAAAAGTGAGCAAAGTTGCGGAATATGAAATTTCATAATAATAAACATATATGACGCATAAATTGAAAAATAGGATGGGAACTTTGTATTTATTATATTAATTGATTGATTGTACTAAAGTTCAGTCTCTAGATGATATTAACGGGTTGGAAATACACAAAATTCTTGTTTAAATTAATAATGATAAAGTTTATATTGCCGAAGGCCCTATCAGTACACAACTTAGCTATAGTTTCTAAATAAATAAAAAAATACATAAATAAATACAATTTTTATTATTGGGCATTCTCCAGGAAATCTATATAGTCCATTATAATATATGGTCTAACTGAGAGATTCCAAACTATTTAAAGTATTTTTAAAACTGTAGCCAGTTCTAGAATTTTGCAGAAAACTGTTCTATGTTTATCTCAAAATCAGCTGCCACACTTTGGCTTAACCCTGAGCAATTGGGGCTCTAGTCATCGTAATCCTCTGGCAGCAGCCTTAACTCTTCTGCTTGGCCAACTGAGCAGCAGTGGGGCCCCAGATCAAGGCTGTCACCCCCACAGCGCCAGGCAGCCCCAACCCCTTGCCGCTGCTGCTGCCGCTGATGCCTTTGCACAATTAAGGCCTGTCAAACCTTTGACACACGTCGCTGCTGTTGACGCTGCCGCTGCCGTTGCCGCTGCCGCTGCCTTCGCTTACTGCGCGCCTGTGACAACTTCTTTAGCTGGCCGAATATTGGCAAAAAAAAACAACAACAAAAAAGGAAAACAGAAACAGAAATTATTTTTGGCAGCGCAGTGCGGCGGCTTTTTAAGTGTTTGGTTTTCGTTTTTCCTTTTGTTTGCTTTCTTTTCTCTTTGGTGGTGGTGGTGCTGCTGCTGTGTTTGTTAGGGGCAGCCAATTAATTTTGGCTGCAGTGAATCGATTCTTGGAACTGTTAGATTTGCTAATTGCGGGCCACACGCCCCTGCTCGCCCTGCCCGCCCCGCTCGACTTCTTTCTTTGGGCAATTAAAATTCTGCGAATTTGCGTGCGGCGCGGCAATTGGGCAACGCTGTCAAAGGGCGGGGGTTGCCACCTGTTGTGCCCGTGCTGAGCAATTAAACGACGCACGCCTCCAATAAACACACACACAGCCACACACATGCACACACACACTCACTTGCTACACTTTAGCGTTGAAATTTCTTTTAGCGCGCATCGTTTGTCTTTCACTGTGTTTTGTTTGTACCGTTAGCTAGCGGTATTTGTATTTGCACACGGTTTTTGCAAAGCCTTGCTGCTGCCTTTGAACACACCGAGGAGGGGTACAGTGGAGAGCGCGCGTAGGTCGGAAGCTGAAGCTGCTGCTTCCGTCTGCCTTGACGAGCAAACACAAAATGAGAGTCGTGCGCAAAGCAAACGAAAAACCGAGCCCAACTGGCGCTGGCTCGCTGCCGCAGCAGCAGTAGCAGCAGCAGAAGCAGCGCGGCAGCACGCAGCAAGCAGCGACCGCGGGCAGCGTACACGAAGAAGCCGCCCCAAAAAGCACGAAGACGTTAGCCGAACTCGCAGCAGCGCTGCCAGCAACACACACACACACACAAATGTATGCAGTGTGTGTGTGTGTGTGCTTATATATAGCTTCCTCTACTTTTTTCTTTGGCTTAATTAATGCGCCTGCTTCGGGGCTGCCCCATTGATGAGGCTGCCAGCTTCGACTCACGCTCCTCTGCCCTCCCTTACCCCTACCACACAGTACTTCACGTTGTGTTCCCTTTTGCTGTTTTTTGTCGCGCCAACAATTTCGATTTTTGAATTTCATTTTCATTGAAAACAACAACAACAACAACAACAAGAGCAACAGCAACAACAACAATAAAATGCGTTTTGTTTTATGTGCGGCACGTGACTTTAAATGCAAAAAACGAGCGCCACTCAGCCGCAACAGCTCCACGGCCTGTAATCCGATAGGCACCCACTAAACGCGGAAGATAAACATTTAATTCTGTTACAGATTCTGATTCTGATTCTGATTCAGATACTCATGCTGGAACCAGTCTCAATGCGATCCCAGACCGCGTCGCAGTCGCAGTCGCCGTCCGTGTCCAAGTCGCTGTCTGAGTTTCAGTTCGTGTCCCGGCTAAAAATCAAAACCAACACAACATTTACAAAAAATAAATAAAACAAAACATTGCAGATTTGTAACCTTCGGCTCTTGCATTTTGCTGATGACAACAATTTAGGTACATGTGTTTTTGGTTTGTGGTTCTCTGTTCTCTTATTCACAAAACACTACAATTTCCCAAGCCCGCACCACCGAAATGTCTATTTACTTATATGGATAGTATTTTATAATAAGCATCATAAATTTCAAAATCTTCTAACGAATCCTTAGTTTAAAAGAAAATATCCGGCAATAAGTGCAAATATGCAACATATTTAGTTTTCTTCAAAGATCTCGGTAATGTTTACTTTTTAATCCCTAAACATTTTCTTGCCACGTAAAGATATCTATTTTCTTTACAATACTTTGAAAAATTGAAATTTTAGCATTTCTTTTAAATAAACGCTCAAAAATTGAAAATATTCTTTAAAGCTAATTCTAACCCCCAATAGTATCAATAAATAAAACATTTGTGGGTATACAATAGTTGATATAAAGAGGAAGTAAAATTAACCAAAATAAACTGAATATTAATCAAAGTAAAATTGTATGTATATAAAAACAAACATCTTTCATTTGAACAAAAATAACGAAATAATATTTCTAAAACGGTTAAAATGAAGAAATAATAGACATTTTTAGATATTATTAATGAACACAGTTAAGAACTGTTAAATATAAGTATTGTAAAATGAGGAAATCGACTTCCAGAGCAGAAGTTCTTAATGTACTGGTAGATTCCTGTCTAGAAAAAGAAATATGGCTCTTGAAAAAAGTGATCTTAAAAGACAACAAAGGAACTATCAATCTATCAATCAAAATGTGCTTAAAAGAGGATTCTATAGATATAATATAATAGATCGCAGTATGCGGAATAAAAATACATCATTAAAATAAGAATATTAATAATAAAATAACAATTATTATGTAATTTTGTTCATAAACTTGGGGCATAAATGATATTATATTACTTATATTATTTCCTGTATTTAAATATTGTATGAATTATGATTGTTTTGTTTACCTTCTTACAGAATGCTGACGTTGGCTTAGACGCTGCCCCGTCTGTCTGTCTGTTACCTGTGCTGTCTCTGCTGTGGGGTTTTCCCGGAATTCTGACAACGCCAAAAACGAAATGATTGCGAACAGGAAATGCATTTTGGGGGCTGGTTGCCGTTCAGTTTATGCAGCTGGCAGCAACTAATTAACAGCAAATTAGTTAGAAAAGCAGCGAAAAATGTAAGTGACTTAATCAGCGATACAGGGGCAAGCACGTTACCAACGAGCCGAGGAGCGGACAATAGTTGACGACCGGACAACGTTGGACAGACGAACGGGACAGCAAGCAGGCAGGGGAAGGGGCAACCTTGGAGGCGCCCCGAAATCGCATAACTCAAGGGCCCCCAGGATGGGTAGCAGGTCCAGCTCTCGAGTCCCTGCCAGGCCCAAGCTCATGCATAATGCAGGACGCTGCTCGGCTGTCAGGCCCGACTTTGGCTTTGGTGGTGGCCCAACAAATTAATTATTGACAAAAAGGTGGAACGAGTCCCCAACCGCGCGAGTGTGTGAGTGAGTGAGTGAGTGTGTGAGTGAATGAGTATTTTTTACTGCTCCTCACGATGCCAATGCCGAACTAAACGATGGGAACACTGTTCAAATTGATGGCTATTCGGTTGGCTGGGCTATCATTTGCGGTTGTAACTAAGAGTGTAATCAAATTACTTGAACAAATCGAAATGCAAAACTGACTGTTAATTGATAAATAATATGTATTTCATTCATTTCATTCCATTTGAAATATTTAAGCCAACAAATTGTTAACAACTCGTGCAGCAATTTGCGGCTGCCAAACTCTCGAACACCCTGCGGCAGCTCCTATTGCTGCGCCTGGCACTGCTCCTGCTCCTGCTCCTGCTCCTACTCCTGCTCCTGCTCCTGCTCCTGCTCCTACTTCTGCTCCTGCTCCTGCTGCTGCTGTTGACTGCATCCATGTTATTGGTACAACATTTTTGCCTCACACTCGCACTTCATCAACGCGAAATGATTGGCATGCCAACGTCAACGACAGGAGGAGCAGCAGGGACTGCCGGACTGCCGGACTGCCGGACTGTTGGACTCTGGGACTGATGACTGGTGGCTGCAGCGGCGACAGCCTCCGACATGTGTAAAGGAATCATTTAAAATAAATGACAGCCGCGCCCCTCTCTTCTTTGGCTTGCCTGCATAATTACCCACACAGCCGAAGCACACGGCAGATCACAATAATCAATACGGCGATGGAGGATGCCACAAGAGCCTGGCCGAGTTTGATTTTTTGCTTTTTTGCTTTTTTGTTTTTCTACACCCTGTAGCCAAAAACTATAGCAAAGGCATGGCATTCATAAGTCAAAGCTGCTGACAGTAAAAGTTCTTTTATAATAAAAGCAATTGGTTTTGATTTTTTCAATATACTAAAAGAAGCTGAAAAATAACAAGAGTTTGTGCAAATATAATTCTATCAAAGATCTCTGATAAGATTGCTTTTTCACCATCCGAAATATCGACTATCAATCTATCTGGGAGTATGATCAGGCCAGCCAAAGGACATTCCCATTCTACAATGTTTCTACGAGTATTTAGTATTTCAAAATACGACTATCTATTGAAATGAGCCGCATGTATTATATTAAGGGATAATATCAAGCTAACCTGAATAATTCACTCTGATACTAGTGGTTAAAAAACCAGGAACCGAACAGGAATAATACTAGGTGGGGTGAAAAGTAACTTCCTTGGGAATGGACAAAATGTTTTTAAAATATATATGCTTTAACCAATGATAGTAATGCGATCGAAAGGTGAAAGATTAAATTTGAGATTTTAATCAATTTAAAACAAATATTAAAAAATCTCTTAAATTCTTTATAACGATTAGCTTGTACTAAAAAAACAATGATATATTGGTATTATTTAAATCAAAAATAATAAAATGCACTATAAAAATGTACAATGTGCTTGGTTTTTTTTTGGTAGGTTGGTGAAAAGTAGATGAGAAACAATCGATACTACCGATAGTAGCAACGTTTGTTTAACAGATCTAGCAGTTTTGTATGTACGAGGCATAGGGTATCTCCTAGTCGTTTATCATCGACTGGAGCACTTTTACTTGTTCCTTTTTTGCCACTCAGTGCGTGTGTGTGGTCCAGTGCCTCACATGTTTTCGGTGGCTTCGTTTGAACTGGGTCCCTGGTCGGGAAGCAACCCATGCCCATTCGCATTCCCACTCCCTGTCCCGGGTTGCCAGCTGCCGTCTCCTGGCTCCCAGGCGTGCCTAGATTATTTGTTTACACGCAGCCAGGCGAGCGATGCAAATCCATCATTCATCATCATTCGAATGCACTTTGCATAGACCAAAGGCAGCAGCTTGAGTTTTTAGCACATTACAACACCTTCTTGGCCAAAAGAGCGCCGCGGGCCACACACGCCAGGGCTCTGCGGACAGCTGGTTGTAACACCTGGTCCTGGTACTGGTACTGGTACTGGGCCTAGAAGACAACTGTTGCTGGTCTTGGCCGGGCCGGGTTGGGGTCTACGGGCTGCCTGAGTGACGGCTGGGCGTGGCAAAGTGGCAAGAAATGCCAAAGCAAATTGAGGGAAAAACTTTTGCTTAGTGCTGCAAGGATAAGGCGCCTTATCCTTGGACCAAGCCAGTCGCATGCCAGGGCCGGGAAAATTGTCAACTTGGCACGCATTTTATTAAATGAAAGAATGTTTTTTAGCTGGAGCAAGTGGAAAGTCAGAAGGTCTCAGCTGCTGTCAAACTTATGCCAAGCAAATCGAAGGAGCCCAACACACACACACACACACACACACACACAGACACACACTTACACACACCGAAGGGCACAGCGAGTCGACAAAGTGAAAATTTTTTAATTGCATTTTTGCCAACTGTCACTGCGGATTATTGGCAATGGTAAAGCGATTCATTCCCTTGGAAATTGCAGCTGAAAATCTTTTGCGCTTTTCACAATACAAAAGTTGGCCCGTCCACGGGGGGAGGAATAGGGGAGGATACCAGCTAAGGAAACAATGCCAACTTGTATTCAAAATGTGCAACGAGACATTGTTCGCATTGTGAATGCAAAAAGGATATTGAACAAAGGATACTTATGCTAATGAGCAACTATTCTGCAAGCTGCCAGTGATATTAATTGTAGCTACTGAGCAACGAATTCCATTTGAAATATTTTGTTTTTCTCTTCAACTATGCACAACTTTACTACAGTCCGAGTTCAGTCAACTAAATTTATATATATATATGTATATATACTCGTATATAGGAATTTGTGTATTTGACATGGCTGCTTCAGCCATTGACGCTCTAACTAATTTTGTTTGCTGCAAGCCCAAACTTTTTATTGCTCAGTTTCAAAAATATATGGAATAGGAACATTAATAAGTAATTGAATATCAGCATTTTGGAAGGAACAGCAACATTCGAAGTAATTTAATATCTAAATGCATTAATTACTGAATGTATTCAGTTTCAATGATAGAGTCACTTAATTTGGCATACAGACTAACGTTGACCCCCACACCCTCCCCCGCAATTGAGAAAATTCTATATCTCCCACACCTGTACAGGTAGAGTCACCAAATTTGGCATGCATACTAATGTTGACCCCTTGGACAAATATGCATCAACATTTTTGGACCCCTACACCCCCTCTCCCACAAAGGAGCATTATCTATATCTCCCACACCTGTACAGTTTTTATCGCGTCTCTTTCCGAACCCACAAATAACCAAATTATATAGGACTGGGAACATAGTATTCTGCAGTCGGGTGCGTCCGACTGCAACGTTCTTACTTGTTTTTAGACAAATTTTGTGACTTAAGATAGCTACAGTTTTAAGATTAGCAACTTCTGCTTGAGTTTAGTGGTATTCAAGCTGGGTTAAATTGACCGGGCTTAATTGAGGTCCTTTTTTAACTGAATTAGGTAATTTCTTCATCCTTCGGATAATTGCACTTATGGCAGGACGCCCGCAGTAAGGCTATGGGACTTTAGCTAAGCTCTGTAGAATATGGTAAAGGCTTGCCTATCAGACTGACCTCTTTTCAATACCCTCTGCTAGATCCCTGCGTATATCTACTCTGTATCCTGTTTTATTTATGAAAGTGGTTTAAATAACACCTAGCATTAAAAATAAATATGAGCATATACAAAAATAAAGAAGTTAATTCCTTAACATTTTTATTTAAACTCAAATTCATCTTAACAATTTTTTTATTTATTTATTTAATACTAAGTGGGCTTAGTTAAAACTATGGCCTACCTAGGAATAAATAGCACTGGCTGCTTAGGCCTTCGGATATGTACATATGCCTCAAAGTTTGGTGGTGTGATAAACAATATTTAGAGGTGATATTATTGAAAAGTGTTACTTAAAATGAATTTAAGTTGGGGTGTTTAGATGAAATTATAGATGTATGTATGTCTTACAGCTAGGTGGTGTTATAAAGAACATATGTTAGAAATGAGTATTTACAGGTGATATTACTATAAAGTGTTACTTATACTTATTACTTTCCGTTACCTTAGTGGCAACTTAATCCACTTTTACATTCTTTACATTTTTGAAACTCTTTTCTTATGCAATTGAAGGCCACAAAATTATTCTCAATATTTCCATACATTATTCTGCTTCCTCATGTTATCACAGGTAGTTTTCCTTATGTAGACTGTGCAAACAATTTCCAGCAATATTATACTTAACATACTTAACATTTTAATAAAGTTGTAAAAACATATTTAAATGTTTTTCATTTTTTTCTTGTTGCCCAACAACAGCTCCAACTTACATGCATAAATAAATGCCACACACAACCACAACACACACACACACACACACATGGTATAAACGGATACCAATAACAATTTTAGCTGTATTATTTTTTTTGGTAATTCTTTTTTGTTTTTGTTGCCTGCCTCGCTTGTTTGCCGTTTTTCTTTTTTCTTTTTTGTTTAAACGTTTCGGCCGCTTGTCATGCGATGAAAGAGCTTTTGTATCTGTATCTGTGAGTGTGCGTGTGCGTGTGTGTGTGTGTGTGTGTGTGTGTATGTTGTGAGCTGTTACGCGTCGCCACCCAGAAGCTCAAGTTTATAAGAGCCTACATATTCCATCATCATCATCATCATCCCCAGCCTCATCCTCATCCTCGAAGCTGTTGTCGTTGTTGCCGGCGCACAACTTTATGTGTGTTTTCGATAAGTTGTTGCTGCCACGCAAGCAACACGACAGCAGCAGCAGCAGCAGCAACAACAACAACAACATGCCACTAAAAAGGGACAGCGATCATGAGCAACTGATGATGATGTTGTTGCCGCTGCCGCTGCTGCCGCTGCCACTGATGATGATGATGATCGATGCCGCTGCTGTTGCTGTTGCTGTTGCCGTTGCCGTTGCCAAAACCAATGCCAAATGGCAATAGTCGACGACGGCAGCGTTTGATTTGGCTCGCCTGCTACGCAGTCCCATTAAAAGTACAATGACCAGAAAATAACGTTATTAAGCGAACAGGCAACCCAAAAACCTCGGAATCAAAACAAAGTAAGCAAGAATTGCCCAAAACACGCACACAGCTTCTTCTTGGCCCAGACACAGTTCCAGACACGGATACACACAGTGTCCAGGTTCCGGTCTCGGAGAGGCTCCAAGTTCGGTTCGAGTCCCAGTTCTTCAGTTCTTGCTTGGGGCACGATCGAAAGCGAAAACGTTGGAGGTCCGCTGCATAAACAAAACAGAAACAACAACACAGCAGCAGCCAGCAGAAGGTTCAATTATGCGATCTGAAGATACCCTGTAAATTGCTGAAAACTACCAACAGTCGAGCATAGTAGGAATGGTACTTCCTAGGATTATCATTTCTTATAGCACAGAAGTGAGGTCCTTGCATAAGAATAAGAAAATTAATTAATGCAGTTTTCTTTAACCAACTTAACCACAAAATTTGAAACAAGATCAAATTAAAATAAAATAAAAGTACATTAATAATATTGATATTGATGAATTATTAATGAAAAAATATACATAAGTCTGTTAACAAATTCATTAAGCAAAGAATGCTAACAAAACAAATCTAAATCAAATAATTTGGGCTTGAATAAAATAAAAATTTGTAGAAAAAAGTAAAAAAAGAAAGATAGGAATTAAAGATATAATTAAAATACAATTACATAATTAATTTAGGCATGAGCAAATTACAAAATTATTATATTTATTAAAGTAATAAAATATTTTAATTAATTTAATGTAAAAGTGAAACTAAGAATTAAAAACTAAATTAAAAATTATTAGCAGAGAGTAATAAAATATTTGAATTAATTTATTGTCAAAGTGAAACAAATAATTAAAGACATAACTAATTTGGGCATTAGTAAATTACAAAATTAATATATTAAGGTAATAAAATATTAAAAATCATTTATTGTAAACAAAATACTGTATTTAGTTTTTCTTTTAAATTTAAGTTTATTGAAATATCTAGCCATATTAAAAATATATTCAGGCTTAAGTAAAATGAAATAAAATAAATAATACAAGTATATTTACAGCAGATTTTTAAGGCACAATATTATAATTACTAATAAGTACTGAAATTATGGCAAATAGGTATTTGAATGAAAATACAGATATACTATTTTTACTATTGTATATAAGAGTACCATTTATTTCGAATCTTTTATGGGTTTTGTCATATTTAAATAATTTTTTGAAATTAGATTTGGGCAGGTTTTAACACCAAGCCTTTTTGAACTCAATGTTCGGAAGGCCCAACAATTTGAATTCCCATTTACTTGTTCGAAATTCGAAATGGGAAGAGGCTTGTTATATTATTCAGTTATCAATTCAATATACCCCGTATCTGAGTTATTGCTTAGGGTACACTTAAAAAAATAAACATAACATTTTCCATTTCATTCTTTTTGAATGTTGGCCTAACTGTTTATCACATCAGGCCGGGCTAATTGGTTGACTCTTTTGAGTTGGGTTTGTTTTGATTAGAAGGCAGCAGCAGCAGCAGCAGCAGCAGCAGCAGCAGCAGCAACAACGTTGGCCGTGGCGTCTGCTGACCAGCAAACAAGGCAAATTGGATAGTGCAATAGAGGGGGCACCCACACGGATGCCCCACAATGTTGCAATGCTGCAATGCAGCCAGCCACTCAATTCGATGCCCCAAATTGCAGTCGAAAAGGCGGCCAACTGCAAAATGGCAATGTGACTTTGGCTTAAAATTGATTGAAATTATCAGCTTTGGATTTGGCCATGTCACTGTTGGTCTATATATATATGTGTGTGTGTGTGTGTGTGTGGTAGTGTGTGTGTGTGTGTGACATTTAATGGGTTAAACGAGCCAATGTGTCGTCGCTGTCGCTTGCCAAGTGGCTTACGCTTGTTACTTAATTGGATTTGGGTTAAGCTACAAAATTACGGCCAGCATAGTGCACAATAACAATAAACTTGTAGTTAAAAGCCCTGTGTGTGTGTGTGTGTGTGTGTGTGTGTGTGTGTGTGTGCATGCAAATGCATGCATTTAATGAAATGATTGCTCAAATCCTTATCACAGGATGAGAACCGCAGACACAGGACTGCTGCCCATGCGAGCGTGTCTAAAATCAGGCAGAGGTCGCAATCCTTGTAATTAGCAGTGCCAGCAGCACTCAACATTTCAAATGCTTGCCAAAAACTAACAGCAACAACAGCAAAAAATAACACAATTGTCAACAACAACAACAAGAGCAAATGTCAACATTCAAATGGCTGCAAAAATGGCGACAAAAGCGCCATTTTGACATGATGCAAAAAGGCGACAGGAAACGAACATAAAAGTCAAGCAATAAGGACTTAGATAAGCCCTACACTTCCAGCTGAAGGCCTTGCTGATACACATAGTATAGTTTAGAGTACATGTTTAGTTGTTAAATAAATAAATAAAACCTTTTATTTTCTCTTCATTTTAAACAAATTTTTCTATTTTATTTAAACAAGCATTTTCCAACCCCTAGTGGCAACTTTATCCAGTTTTACATGTAAGGGATAAACAAAATTGTATAAAAGGATTGCTGTATGGACTAATATCTATTATTTACAATATTTACAAAAATTATTTAAATATATTGATATAGGAATCTGGTTGGGAGATCTAACAGATGACAACTTTTGTCTCTTCTCTTTCTTGGCTTAGTATAAATAAACACTACCCTTAAAAATTTGATATAATATACCGTCAGAACTGTACCCATTATAAATAACTTTCATTCTGAACCTTTTTTATACGCCAGCAGAGGGTATTATAATTTATTTTATATTCTCCGCATGCAATAGCCTCAGTTTTTTATTTATAATCATATTTTCAAATGGTTTTCATTACACTGGCTCAAAGAATATACTTTTCGAATCGAAGATTAAAACGGATTTTTAATGAGAAGAGACTTTTTCAGAGGATTGATTGTCATATATACTTAACTAGATTAATACAGCTAGAAAATATACCAAACTTCCAATCGGTCCTTATATCAGAGATCACTTAAGCTTGAATGTTGAAACTTGGTATGTGAGCAATTTATAAGAAGTCAAGTTAATTTGATTATATTTTCTTTATATAAACGGCTCAATTCTGATTCAAACTTGGTTTGAAAGTTAGTCAGATCTTCCACATTGCTTGTAAATAAATCAGATATTAAATTTTCTTAAAAATGTTAATAAGACTTGACAAACATGCCAGCTATATAAATATATACAACTTCTGGCAAGCACGTTTTGCAGAATATCTAGTAAAGAAATGATCGATATCCAAAACTATAAACACTCAGTAAAAATTCCTTTGAAAATAGTATTTAAGATATTTGGCTGCATGCCACAGAAATTTATATCTATAATAATTAAGAATAATTGATGCGTTGCTTGTTTTGCAATGCAAAATGGATTTCACTTATTTAGTATTTTTAGATCATACAGTTATTTCTGGATTTGTGTAAACAAAAGCGGAATAATACCACAGTTGTCTAATGGCCAACAAAAATAAATTAATAAAAACAAAATTGGGCCAACAATTCCACACAAAGGAAGAGAAAACAGCAGAAACAATACTGAGTAGTAAAACATGTGCTAAAATGACAATTAAATGAGTTGAATGTGAGAAATGTCAGAGATTTTGAAATATAAGAGTAGGAAAGAAATCTGTAAGCGGAAAATTGGCAAAAATGTTTCGGATGAGCTTAGTTTAAAGCTTAAGGTTTCCTTCTAAGCATTTTGGCCAAAAGCAAGTGCAAGCCTAATGGCATTGCCAAAATGCTTCACTTTTGGCATTCGCCATTCAAAATACAACTAACGCTTCCAGCAGCTTGAAATTTTGACATGCTTTTTACATTTCTAACATTGCTCGACTCAACTGGGGTCGCAACTGAAGTTTTCAACTGTATGCAAATGGTGTTGTTGTGTTTGTTGTTGTTATTTCTGCTGCTGTGGTTGTTACCAATGTTGTTGTTGTTGCTGTTGTGCTTGGCAACATGTTGGCATTGCCATGTCGCCATCGTTGACGTCGCTGCCTGTCTATCTGTCATACTTTCTTGTACAACAACTATGATTTCATACATAGTTACTTACTCATACATATGTATGCATAGGTTACTCACAGCATACTTCGAGGATTCCTGTGCTTCTTAGTTGCTTACCCCACATTTGTCTACATCTCAAGACAATTTAAAAATGCTTTCTATCAAATATAAAGACATATTTTAAGCAGTCATGAACCAAGCTTGAACCTGTTTTTTCAGCTTAAATGTCTCTTGGAAACTGGAAGTGAACCAGCTTTAAGCTGATTGTGAACCGACCATAAAAAACTACAATATTGTAATGACTTTTTAATGAAAAATAGCGAAAAGCAAATTTAAATTTAAATAAATATTTTTATCTATTTAAAAATTAAATAAAACAAAATTAAATAATTTTTTTTTTTAAGTTTATTTTATTTGCGATCTGTCTTAGCACAATAAACAAATTTTATAATTACAACTAAGAGTAACAGGATTGGTTGCGCTCCAGTGAGCGAATCCAAAGTTATATCTTCCTTAAAATCTATGAGGAAGATCTAGCACATGATATCATTTTAGTCGCCTGGTCTCTCCGCTATTATCTAATAGGTTTATTGCTAACAATTTTTCATGGCAGTTCAATCTGCTTAAAGAATTTTCAGTTCTTTTCTTTATTTCATCTTTGATTAAAAACTTAAAAAAATAACATTTGACATATCTTTAGCTCATTTAAAAACTGCAACCGGCAGCTATCTTAAGCTTGCAGAGACTTACAGCTTTTTAGACCCAATTTTGGTTTGTTTTTAACAAGAATACGATCTTAAAGCGTTTATAAATCAAACTTCGTACATATCCCATTCAGCTTACCCATTCCAATTAATTGAAAACACTTTTAGCACAACTCTAAGTCTATTTTAGAACTGTGTTAAGTTCTAAACCTGTTTGAACTAAGCCAACATTTCTTAAAAAGCTTTCGAATCCAATCCTTTTCAATCTAAAGTTAATTGGAATTCAGCTAAAGTGTGTAATTTATGACACTAAACAAATTTTGGAAGCATTTTGAAGCCACTTCCGAACATAAAATATAGATGATGGCAGGAGTTTTCAATGTTCAGTGGAATATTAAATAAAAACTGTAACAAACTGAGCAAGGACATGCGAGTTTCGGTGTTTGATTTGTTTTTGTTTTTGTTGCCTGGCTGGCTGGCTGGCTGGCTGGGTGCTTTTCTATTTTCCTTTTTCGCTGTGGCAACATATTTCACTGCATAATTTCATAGTTGTGCTCGTAACGCATGCTAAAGACAACAGCAACAACAGCAACAACAATGGAAGCAGCGAACTAAAAACTTGACATGGGACAACCGCAGCCGTCTAACTGACAGTTGTCGTTGTCTCGTGACGTGTTTTTGCCTGTGTCCCAGCACTTGTTGTTGCTGTTGTTGCTGTTGTTGTTGGGCACTGGGTTGTTATCATTTTTTAATAACATTGTTGCGCAGAGCAACGAATTTGCATAAAACACCAAGCCGGGCGACGTCAAAGTCAGCAACAACATCGCAAGCAACGTTGGCCAACACGTGGTATGAGTAATTTCTACTTAAGCACAAGACAATGACACGCGCGTGCACTAGCTGTCTGAGTATGTGCTGGTGTGTTGGTGTGTGTGTAAGTGTGTGTGAGTGATTGCATGCGTGCAGTAAGAAATAAAACAATTTTCATACAAATTCCGTGCATTTGCATAAATTTCAGACGATGTCGTCATCGTCGCTTGAGCTTGGCCGTAGTGCAAGCGATGCCAACACGCATCCTGATCCTGTCTGGGCATAGTAAAACTGACAGCTTCCACCAGACTCCTAACGAAGGCATCAAACGCGACATTTAGTCGAGTGCATGGGGCGTGCCCGGGAAAGTTACTTTTGTGGGCAACTTTTTGTACGCTTTAGCAATAATCATAAAATTTCACTGCATATGAAACAAAAAGCCCATTCAAAAACAAGTAAGAACGTTGCAGTCGGACGCACCCGACTGCAGAATACTATGTTCCCAGTCCTATATAATTTGGTTATTTGTGGGTTCGGAAAGAGACGCGAAAAAACTGTACAGGTGTGGGAGATATAGATAATGCTCCTTTGTGGGGAAGGGGTGGCGGGGTCCAAAAATTTTTGATGCAGATTTTCCCAGGTGGTCAACATTAGTCTGTATGCCAAATTAGGTAACTCTATCTTTGAAACTGTTGGAGATATACCCCTTGAAAAACGTGTTTTGGGGATATCATATGTCGATTTGTGGAGGTGGGGGCGTGGGGTTCAAAATTTTTTGATGCAGATCTGTCGGGAATCTTACCATTAGTCTGTATGCTAAATTTGGTGACTATATCTTTAAAAATGAGGAAGATACAGGTTTTCCCCAAATTGCGGGGGAGGAGGTGGTGGTGGGGGTCGATCTCGACACCTCATAAATTGACGGTATACACCAACAGATGTACCAAGTTTGGTTACTCTAGCTTAAAGATAAAGGCAAAAAAATTGCGTTCATACGGACAGACGGACATTTCCCAAACCCAATATACTATTTTCCCTTCGGGAACATAGTAAAATAGCCAAAACTACAAAAAAAAAGAGAAAAAATAGTTAAATAAAATGTATAAAAAGAAATGGAGCAGGCAGCACGTGATTGCAACATAAAAGCGTCATTTACATGACGTTGTCCTTGCCGTTGCCGTTGTCATTTTCCATTCCTGGCCGTGTCCTGGAGCTGCGCATGCGCCGCAAACTTTTCCGTTTGCCATTTGCCGCCTCAATAGTTTGCAACGACCTCCGGCACGCCCCTCCACCCTCACTCAGAGCCACTGCCCATCGGCTTTATTGAGGTTTTGTTTAAGCTTTTAGCGTACTTTTCTTTTTGGGAGTGCTTGGGAAAGTTGGGCTGTGTGTTTGCCCAGCAGCATTTTTGCAATTAGGCAACAGTTTCATCTTTTTTTTTGTTTTTTGGTGATTTTTTTTTTTTGATTTTTTTTTTTGGTAAAATGCAACGGAACTTTTCAGTTTCGGCCACAGTTGCACAGTTTTCATTGCTAACAGCGTTCGACACACACAAAAATGCTGCGTAATTGAGACTGATTGTGGACGCGGGGCGGGGGAGTGAGTGGCAGCTTTGCAGTTGCTCCATGAAAAAGTTCAGTCCTGCGGAGCATTTGGCAGCGAGTTTGAGAATTGTATCAGCACGAGCATACGAGTATATGTAGTTAAGAGTACTTAAAGGCCTGCAGTTATAGAAATATCGTACTAAAAGTTACTTAACAAATTGAACATTTTAAAAGGATTTTATTTACAGTGCGGTCCAATTTCAATGCTGAAAATATAGAACCCAATTAACAGCATTGATCGCAAATAAACTAAAATTCGTTTTGTATTTCAACGCATATAAGTTCAAATATGATAGAAATATGAATCTCCTTTAGTGTTGATTTTGTGTCATTATTCTTCGTTAGTGATGTATTGAGATATCTATATTATTACTAGGTGTACTCCGCCACACTTCGCTGTGGCACATTGTTGTTGCATGGATAAGAATGTAAGCAATTAACAAACATAGCTTACCACTATTTTCTCTCCCGTGCCTTGGGTTTTTTAGTATAGGGTACGAAGAACATACAAACCGATCTAACAATAACTTACTGTCCCACATTTGACCTTAAGCGCATTTCCCACACGTGGAGTAGATTTTTCAAGTTTCATACAACAATTTTCCGCCCGTGAGGGTAGATTTTGCAAAGTCCCTGGCCCGGGAAAGCCTACGGTTGCTGGTACACAGCACGTACACCTATAGCATATGCTGTTTTTTCGCATCCGGTATGTTTTTGAGGCAAGAAAGCAATCCTTAAAGCAAACTGTATATTGTGTCAAAATTTGGGCTCAATTGGCGCAGAACTTCTCGAGTTTTTGACTCTTGCTTATACCATTATAAAATTATTATATATTTTTAATATCGTAAGACCTATTGTACCCCATACTAAGCTGCTCTTCTCTCCAATATCCTGTAGGATTGCCAGAGTTTTCGTCGGTTGTAAGATTTCTTTATCTTTTGTTGTAGCAACACGTTTCCCAAAAGCCTGCTTCGCCTGCTTCATATATTTATTCTATATTTATTTTATAAATTTCAGTTCTTTTTTGTATTGTACGTATTTGTATTTGCATTTGACGAGCTGTGCTTAATAACAAAGGCTTGTTGTTCATTTAATTCTAAGCACTCAACAGCATACATAAATGCTTAATTATATTTCCAAGCATTTTCACATTTCAATCAATTGCTAACAAATATTCCCACCGCATTTATATTAATTCTGTATTTTCTAATAAATTCCAATTCACACTCTGTCGGATACCTAATGATTGAACTGCACTCAAAATAATTCCAAGCATTTCTCCCCTCCACACCCCAAAACGTTGCAGTAATCTTAAATGCTCTGCACTTCATTCAATTTAACACCAGAAGCTGGCTGAGGCACTGGCTGTGGCAGAGGCCATCAATATAATGTGCGTGCCACATTATCAAACGTATTTATTTGCCAAACAGCTACAAGAAAAAGCAACAAAAGCAACAACAGCAACAACAGCAACAACAAATGCAAAGCCTACACATAAAGATAAACTAAGACGCACTTATCGAAGCTTCTGCTGGAATCGAGATGAAAGCAAGAGAAATGGCCAAGATATTTTGGCCAAGGCAATCGACAAGCACACAAAAACGTGCGTGAAGCAAACAAAAATACAACAAAAAAAAAGGACCTCTTCCGGCTGGACACACGAATAAGATACAAAAATGCTGGCCCCACGTTGACAGCTTAACGAACAAAATTAATGTGACAATCTAGCTGAAAGTGTGTCTGTGTGTGTGTGTAGGCTGGACATAAATATGCGAGTGTATACATGCATATGTGTTTGTGCAGTGGGGCAAATAAATATGTTGCCAAAATGGCCATTCAACCACACACACGCCGAGCAGGACAAGCAGCTGGCGATGCTGCCAAACTGCCCGACATTAATTACAAACCAAAAATGTTTTGTGGGTGCAAAAGCAACTAGCTGAAGCTCCAAACTCATTAAACGGGCCAGCCAAGTTGGGGCACAACTGTGCGTATGCGTGATGTGATCTAATGCGATATGATATGCCAGCAAACAAACATTAAAAGTTTTTATTGCCGATGCTATGCGCATGCATAACACTCCCACTCGCATTCGGCGACTATCTTGTCGGGCAGACAACAAAAAGCATTAAATTACTTTATAATCCGTTTATAGCTTCAGCCGGAAGTGGCCGAGACACAAACACACACACAGACACACACAGAGCACAGCATAAGTAGACAGACACATACACACACACACAGAATGACATCCTGGCACGTTTTGTGCACCCCTAGGAGGCAGCTCAACAACATAATCAAATCAAAGATTACGTTGAAACATTGAAATTACGTACAGAGCAGACAGACAGAGTACTCACACAAACACACACAGAGACACACACACTCCACTGATGAAATGTGTGCCTTCTCATCACTTTAGTTAGTAATCTGCCACCAGAGCACTGCAACAACGGCAAAATTTAGAATACTCTACACGGATACGCACGACTAGGAACTGCCCTGGGATAAAGCATATCCTTCACATGGAAATTCATTAAAATTATGGTAGCATTTTCAATCTTAATTGGTTTATTATTAAGTTAAATAATTTGAATAAGTATTGCAAGGAATTTTGCTAAGTCTCACTTTATCGTAAGGCAAAAACTTGACTAGACATTGAGAAGGTGAAACTAAATACAATAAACTTAGTTCATTTATGTTATATATCATTAATCTTATATAGGATATTCCTTTGATACATTTTTGTATCTTCCTTATATGTAAAACTAGATTCGTTTAAATCAAATATATAAATCTTTAAGCAAAAAACAAAAAATGTTTTAATGCAAAGTCTATAAATTTGCAAGACATACTTTGATTTCAATTAAAAATTCAAATTAACAAGAAAGGACAGCTATCTTCGGAGTCCCGAATCTATATACCCAGCAGGGATTAATTTTTATGTAAAACTTTATTTTCGTCTAATGGAAGCCATGTGGCCCGATTTTGATTGCATTATAGAAAACTATTTGAAATATGATAAAACTCCCACTTAGTTTGGATAAAATATTTGTATAAGAAAAACATTTGATATAGTGATATAGTAGTCTGACTTTGACCAAATTTGACCAGATTGTGTAAACTCTCCAGGGACTTGGCATGGGTGAGTTTAGTTAGTATATCTTTACAAACAAAAAAGTTTTTTATACAAAAACATAGTTGTCGACCGATCGTTCCTATGACAGTGGTCCGTTCCGGCCGGTTCCGACATATGTACTGCCTGCAGCAAAACTAAGAATCTGTGCCAAGTTTCATTACGTCAGCTTTACGACTGAGAGACTAGTTCGCATAGAAACAGACGGACACGGCTATATCGACTCGGCTATTCATGCTGATTCAGAATATATGTACTTTGTTGGGTCGCAAATGTCTCCTTCGGTCCATTACACATTTCGAGACAAAATTATAATAGCGTATTATAATAGGGAAATGATATTTACAATATTTACATTATTTAAAATATTCTGCTGGGTAGATCACCGGTAAAGGACCTGATCGGGCCCCTCCGTTGATGAATTATCTATGACATCAACATTTATTTCTACAACAAATCCCCCTATACTCTCGAATACAGGGTATCCAACAAAAAAGCTGCTGCATAGCATGAGGCGCCGCTCGACTGCCGCCGAACAATTACACACATAAAGCAAAATGCGCTACAACTTTGACCTGCCGCCCGCTCAGCGCAGCAATTCAATCCGCCCCTCCCCCCTGAGTCACTGAGTCCCCACTGAGGCAGCTTCAGCAGCAGCAACAACTAACGTAAACAGGCAAAAGTCTTTGGTTCATTCACAAGCGGCCGCTTTGGGCGCTAGTTGCATGCTTTTAGCGCTCACTGTGCGCCAGACATGCGCAGTGCGTTTACGCGCGCTCAGCACTCTCCGCGATCTGGCAACGCTGCATAGCCAGCGCTGCAGCAGAGGCGGCCCAACACAAACAGTCAGTGCTATCAGTTGGCTCGCTGCCCTCGGCTCGAAAGTGTCGCGGCTGCTCTCAGTGTGCGTTTGTGTGCGTGTGCGAGAGTGCGACGTAAACGTGAGCGTGTATGTGTGTGTTTGTCTGTTTGTCTGTGTGTGTGTGTGTGCGTGTGAGGGCGCCAAGTTGTTGTGTCTTTAACAACCAGAAACAGCGACATTGAACCACCTGCCACTGCTATTTTCATTGGCAGCTATAAAAAAATAAATACACAAAATATATACACACTAGACACAAAAAACAAGGCTGGCACAAACTTCCGGCTGACGATTTGCATAAAAAAAAACAGCCAGAGAAAGTTAACAGCGAGCGGAACTGTCGAAAGTTGTGTTTAAACAGCAACAAAAATAACAACAACAACAACAACAGCAATAAAAACAAACAAAGAAAAATTGCAGAAATCAACGCGGCGCGCACAAAAGTAGGCAACAGTTTTTTGTTGCGCACCATGGAAATGGATGTCAATCGCCAGACACAGCGTCACAATGCCAACCTAATGACCATATCCGCCCGCTGTTGTGCCAACAACAATGCAACAACAGCAACAAGGGAAACATCAACAGCGGCAACAGAAACAACAACAAGAATAGCGCCGTCGCCGTCAGCGAGCGGCTGTTGTGGCATCTTGAGTCGCCTGTTCTGCGTGAGCCGCCACAAGGCGACGCAGTCGGTGGCAGGCACTGAATGCAGCCACGGCGAGCCGTTATTCATGCAACGTAAAACACTGACGACGCTGCCGGCAGCGCAGCGGCGTCGCCGCACGCCACAGGAAATCTATTTTGAGAGTCGCGGTAAATCCTGCAAGAAGCTATTGAAATTCAATGGTAATTCCAATAAGGTGAGTGCCACAAACGTAGCAACTGTGTGCGATTTCATCAAATGACAAGCGAAATAAAAACAGACGCTCTTGCATCCATTGAGCTAAGTTTAAGGACCTCAACATTAAAGAGCGACTCTACTGAATACCAAATGAGTCCATGTATCGGCTCCTTCATTCAATATTTAAAAACAATAATAAAAAAAAATCCGATTTATTGCAATAAATTTGCATAAGAAAGTCTGTTTTTACTGGCAATATATTATGAACATCAATTTCAGCTGACAATTCGCCAAAATTGTATATTGAAAAATAAATGTTGATACAGAGAAATATACATTTCTATGCAATGCTTTTTGATATCAAGGAAAATACTACAATAAATTTGTTATTTTGATATATTTATGTGTTGCTTGTCGAGTTTTCTATGCCTTTTTATAAGCTGCAATAAATTTGTATCTAAATTAATAGAAAGAATTGTATTTAGGTGAAATTGAACAATATCTTCAATAGATATTGCATGTCCTTAGAGCTTTAATCAACTAAATATGCCCAACTCTTAAATGTATTAAGTGCTCTTAATATCTCAGAGCTATTGCTCTTCTTGTGTGTTTTTAATACATTTAAGCTCAGCGTTTTAATAACATTATATTACGAAATAAGGCTGAAAATCAGTTTGTCAGTTTGAATGAGTTTCAGTTGTAATTCAGAGGCTGTACTACGAATTCCTGAATCCGCGAGCAGCCAAACAATACCCAAGTGATTTCACTTCACATTTTGAGTGTGTGCTTGTGTGTGTTGGTGTGTGTTGGTGTGTATGTGTGCGCGTGTGTGCGCTATTGTTAGAAAATTTGGAAAATTTGTTGCTGTGGCTGTAACGAGTCGTGTGGAATTGAGTCGATTGTTGGCCTTTTGTTTGTGGCGCCTGCCAAGGTGCACACACACACACATATAATACACCGAATGCAGCACACAACACACACACACACATACTCATATTCACACTCAAACTCATACTCATAGTCATAGAGTACTTTGCATATAAATCATTTGGCATTGTGGCCTGGTCGCAATGCGCTTATGAAATATTTCGTTTTTGTTTAATGCGCCAGCAACTTAAAGCAACGTTGCCACATGCTACGTGCCACATGCCGCATGCCACACTGCCACAGTGCCACACTCTACCGTCCACAATCAACGTTCTACGGAGCCGTGTACTAATTAAAAACGTGCAAAAAGCAAGCCAATCAAACAGGTCGATGCACAACAATGGCCTGTCCAAAATCGCATACATATGTACACTTACATACATATGTATGCATTCAAATTTCCACATACTCCTCTATCTGTGTGTGTGTGTGTGTGTGTGTGTGTATGTGTGTGGACAATGGCAGTGCCTGTTACAGCTGCAGGATACAATGCAATGTGTTGTCTGTCCAGCAGGCACTAGGCACGCACTGAAGCGCAAGCAACAGGATGAATTTGTTAAACAACATGAACGTGGAGAAGGCTCTCCAAGCTGGGTCAGCCTCCAGCTCCGCCTCCGACTACGACTCCGCCATGGCTCTGGCTTTGGGTGAAAAGTGAAAAATGAAAAACTCATTCGCCCTATCAAGTGACATCATCAATTTCAGTCTATTTTGCACTGACCATGCAGCAGCTGTGAAAGAAGCAGCCACAAAACAAAAAAAAACAAGTTAAGAATGCTATAGTCGAGTATACCCGACTACGAAACTCCTGTACCCAGGTCAAAAATTTCCGATCGCATCTTCGTTAACTTACACATACATACACAGATACGCACACGCACGAGCCACAGCGCAAGCCAGGCATTTAAGTTGTGACTGTGCTTCTTCTTCCCCTTGCTGCAGCACTGAATCTTCTTTCGTGAATAACTTAGGTGTTTATTATCCGATCGACTTGAAATTTGGACAGTAGATTAAGAGGGACTAAAGTATTGGACATGCCAAATCTTAAAGCTATATCTTGAAAATTGTAACTGTAAAACGGTTTTTATCGAATAGCGGGGGAACGGGGGGAGATATCTCAAATCTAAAATAAACTTGACCTGCTCCCGCTATACACGAACCTACATTCCAAATTTGGTGTCTCTAGCTCTTATAGTTGCTGAGATCCTTGCGTTCATACATACGGACAGACAGACGGACAGACGGACAGACGGACAGACAGACGGACATGGCCAAATCGAAATCTCTTTTGATACTGATCAAGAATATATATACTTTATAGGGTCGGAGATGTCTCCTTCTGCCTGTTACATACTTTTGCACAAATCCAATACCCCTTTTTACCCATTTTATGGGTACAGGGAGTAACAACAAAAAATCCAAATGCGGCAAGGGCAGCGCCAGAGAACATTAACTGGGAACGACACGGAGTTAGGAGGGAAATCGGGGTATTGAAATCGACATTTTCTGACACTCAAGCCGAAAAATATGGTAATTCGAAACGTTGCCTCAAGTTGAGCTCCTGTTTACAATTGGCAGACAGTTAGCTTAGGCTTAGGCTTTACTTAAGTGTGAGCTTACACAGGTCCTGCAAAAACTATCGAAGGCACTATCGGTATAAGGATAATGTGTGACGATTGTTTTTTGTTGCTAGGAAAACTTGCATGCACTGAATTTTCTAAAAATAAATACATTTCAAAAATACTTCACTTTCAAAGTGTCTTTGCTGTTATTACTTTTAAGAACTACTATAAAAAACTATCGATATCGACTACTTGCAGTTATCGTTGCAAAAGAGTGTTAGGCTTAAACTACAACTGGTTAAAGACATTAAATAAAGTCTTGAGCCTTGAATAGAATTAAAATGATATACTCAACCCAAATTAGCTCGCTTGAAGCTTTTAAATGTCCTGAAAGCTGGCAAATTAACACAAATTGTGTATTTCTTAAAATTGTCTTGGTGCTTTAATTAAACGTCATTAAATGAAACCACCTACCAGGGCCTAAATGGTCTCCAGTTACCAGCTCAGCCCCAAAAACAAAGGCATCCGTAACTCAGTTACATGCGAGTGTATCTCTGTTTGAAACCCTAAGCTATTGCTTCATTTACACCTCATACCAGCCATCGATTTTATAATGAAGCTATAGAGCTTCACAGCCAAGCAAAATGTTTGTTTTAACACAACGGGGTAAGGGTACGAGGGTATGGGTACGGGTAAGGGTAAGGGCGGCTAACCATTTGCAACCACCGAAAAAGCAACCCCCTTTGAAATGCTTGGATTATATTGCATTACGGAAATTGGGGGGCGGTTGTTTGTTACCTTCAAAAGCTCTCTAATATCATTACTTTTATGTCATCAGCTGAGCTCATTGGAAGGCATCCTTGAAATGCATTTAGTACAAAGGATGGCAGGACTGGCAGACGATAGCTTTAAGCGTGAAGAGTGAATCCTGTACCTGCACAGACCTGATTGCAAATGAATTCAATTTGTTAAAGAACACAATTTGTCGTATCAAACAAAAGTAGCAATTTTAGCTAATCAGCTTTAAAAATGCTAATGCAAATTATAGAGAGGAATGCTTTACAGAAACTCTTTGTTTTTCAATGACAATAGCTCGATTGTCGTAATATTTTAGTAATAACAATTGTGTTTAATTAAAAAGTCTTCTAAATAGAGTCTATGTATAATTAGATTGTAAACATACACAGCTTATTTTGAATTTACATTTCTAAAACATAGTTCTTTCAGTCTCCATTCTTTACTATCAAATATACATTAGGAAAAGGTATTACTTTGCATTACTATCTTATAATAGTTGTTCAGAAAATGTTTTACATTTTAGTGCTTAAACCTTTGTTGCAATTTCAATGACTGTAAGCTGCTTGAGGAAATAAAAGCTGCTTTCAAGCCAAAACCGTTTCCAGAATATGCTTAACTTGGACGAAAGCCCTCAACAGTTACATGAACTGTAATTTACCATTTGCCCTATAAAGCACTTGCATTTAATTATTTGCACTTTGTGCACAAAAGTGCCCATTACGAAGTAAACAAGCCAAACTATCAGAAAACTTTGTACAAAGCCGCTTAAAGGCTTCATTTCTTTTGGTTTATCAGTGTCTGAGGCCACTTCCTCCACTCTGATTGCTAAACATTCTCTGCCAAGTTTGCGCTTCAAAAAGAAATCATCATGTGCCAACATTAGTGAACCGGCGCATGCATATCAGACTAGTCCTGGCCAGAATCCTGTCCTTTCATCGCCCATAATTATGCTGTAGCTGGTTGCTCCTCCTCCTCATCCTCATCCTCCTTCTGCCCGTTTTCAAGCTGAAATGCAAATGCAAATCAAGCAACTGCCCCGGCAACAAAAGCCGTGAGAGCTCAAACAAAAAAGGGTATTATAAAATGGACAGCTTTGCCTGCAAGCGGAAGTGACTGGCCCATCTGTCTGTCTTCCTGTCTTCCTGTCCGTCTGCCTGTCGCCTGTGTCAGCTACACTATGCTGTATATGTGTGTGCAGCTTGTGTGTGTGTGTGTCGCCAAGTATTGCTGTGTGCTACCATTGTTACACCCGTTCCAGTTGTGGCCAATTGGGCATACTAGGCTTATACCAAGTACTTCTCGGAGATTGTATTATAAACTCATTTACGGTCAACGTTTATTTATATGTCAGTCCTTTTTATCAAATCAATATCTTAATACATTTAATAGGAAACCCTAAAAAAACTGTCGATCTTTATATTTTTCAGATATTTAATTTAGTTTTATAGATTTGGTTAAGAGCAATAATTCAAAATATTTCGGTAAAATTTATATTAAAATATTTTTTTTGTACAAACTCTGATTAAAAGTCAGATTTTTCTATTATTTTTAGAATTTAAGCAATAGTACAATCAGATTTTATTTTATTTTAAAACTATTATAACTATAACTATAACTATAAAAAAAACTATTTTCTTCCCTAAGTCCAATGTTGGCAGGCGGCTTTAAAAGTTTTTCTAATGCTGAGAATGCAATGCAAAACTTTATTAAACTTAAATGCCATTGAAACACAATTTAGTAATTACAAAATCATTTAGCAGTAATTTACTTACGTAATGATTAAATTATCTATTTAAAAAGTAATTACAAACAAATTAAAAAAATAATAATAATAATTAAAATAATTTCAAAACAGAGTGCCGCAGTTATCCTTAAACTGTACAAGGGTGTAAGTGAGCTGAGCTTACGAGTAACTACTTGCTTCCTGCCACATATACATATGCAAAAAAAATGGCATCAACATTGCAACGTTGTAATTGCCAACAGGCAATGAAGAGGCAGCGAACACAAGCGAAAAAGTGGAGCCTGGGGAAGCTGCGAGCTGTCCTGCAGCTCGCTTAAAATCCCTCAGCGTGCTGTGTCTCTGTGTGTGTGTGGCCATATCCCGCCACGTGTGTCCTGCAACATTTGGGGCACACGGCTAATGTGTTTTGGCCCTCTGCTGCTCAGACAACCGCAGTCCTGGTCGAGAGCAGCTAGGATCCGTATCCCGTGTCGTGCTTGCGGTCTGATGAGCTGCTTTCTTGGTGATTGGCCCGACTGTTCGCCATTCATTACAATCAGGCCTGATTATGTCTGGCAAAAGTTAAACAGGCGCCGACGACAAACAGAAGAAAAACAACAACAACAAACTCAATTCAAGAGTAAATTTATTTGAATGCCTTCGCATTCCTCACTTGCCGGGCCAACAAAAGGAGTCAAAGCGTTGCATATAAAATAAAAAGTCATAAAAATGAACCGTTAATCCCAGTAGTTGAAGCAATGGACTCGTAGCCCTTTTGCCCAAGCAGATGAAGCGTTTGCCTTTTTTTGGCTGCCACCCGATGCCACTCGCCGCTCGTCCCTCGCCCCTGTTGCCAAGAGTTGACGATGACAAGGGTGCTTTGCCGCCTCACTGACTAAATAAAATTGGAATTTATTATCATGATTTGTAGCAAGAAGCAGCAGCAGCAGCAGCAGCAGCAGCGGCAATAACAACAAACAGCGACAGCAACTGAAAGAGATAGCAGCAGTCAAAGTGGCAGCGTCGTCCTGGCAACGACTCCCCACAAACTCTTGGTCCGCTTTCCAACACTGGCCCATCGCCAGTCCGCAGACCAGGCAGGCCAAAAGCCAAGAGACGCCGATAAGTAAGCAGCACTTTTAGATTTATTCACCATGGCACTGATTTAAATGCCAGACAAAGTTTAAGTCACGCCTACAGCTGTCAGCTGGTGGGCGTGGCAGTGGGGCTAGTTGCCAATGGACGCGCGTCTGCAGCAAAAGGCTTAACTATGCATTTCAGCTAGTTTATTAGGGCTTAAAACCCAGCAAAGCAGCTAAGGCGATTTTCTCGGCCCACGCGGCGTATGCGTAATTCCAGTTGCGGCATTGGCAAAATCTTAAAAAGATTGCGATTACTTATTTGCTGAATGGCAAATTCTATGATTCCCGTTGCGTTAAAGTAACTGCAACGAGCAGAGCATACCAGAAACAGGCAAAATCCTAGGCATTCAAAAGAAAATTCACAAAAATGAAAAGAGAAACAAGTAAGAATGCTATCGTCGAGTAAACCCGACTACAAAACTCCCTGTACCCAGGTCAAAAATTTCCGATCACATCTACGTACACTTACACATACACAAAAGACGCACACACACGAGCGACAGTCGAGCAGCGCAAGCGAGGCATTTTAATTTGTGGCTGTGCTTCTTCTTCCCCTTGCGCTGAAGCACTGAATCTTCTTTCGTTAATATCTTCCGTGTTTATTATCCGAACGACTTGAAATTTTAACAGTAGATTAGGAGTGACTAAAGTATTGCACATGCCAAATCCCAAAGCTATATATTAAAAATTGTTCCTGTAAAACGGGTTTTATCGAATTGCGGGGGAACGGGGGAGATATCTCAAATCTAAAATAAACTTGACCTGCTCCCGCTATACACGAACCTACATTCCAAATTTGGTGTCTCTAGCTCTTATAGTTGCTGAGATCCTTGCGTTCATACATACGGACGGACAGACGGACAGACAGACGGACATGGCCAAATCGAAATCTCTTTTGATACTGATCAAGAATATATATACTTTATAGGGTCGGAGATGTCTCCTTCTGCCTGTTACATACATTTGCACAGATTTAGTACCCCCTTTTTACCCATTTTATGGGTACAGGCAGTAAAAAATGTATTATTTTTTGCGGCAAGCTGCGAAATAAGCCGTTATACAACGATACAAGTGAGAATATCATAGTCGAGTATACCCGACTACAAAACTCCCTGTACCCAGCTCACAAATTTCTGCTCGCATCTGCGCTTACACATACACATTTGCAATTCTCATCCACAATAACTATAATAAGAAATATGAATAATGTGACGCTCGACCTTATGAGAATCTTGTTTCTACTTTAGGCAACCGAAGCTTTAACTAGTTGGGAATTATAGTGTACATCACAAAAAAAAATACACTACTAAGGGTGTTGCCTACTTTTTGGTTTGACAAATTCGGTTTTTTGACACCCTGTAAAACGTTTTTATCGAATTCGATAAAAACGTTTTAAAGCAACTATTTTCAAGATATAAGTTTGGAAATCAGCATATTCAATACCTCAGTCACTCTCAATCTACAGTCCAAATTTCAAGTCAATCGAATTATAAGCGCGCAAGTTATTCACAAAGGAAGATTCAGTACTGCAGTATTTACTTTTTAAGATATTGTAGCAATAAATTAGAAATAATTGAAACAGCAAGACTTTTTTTCAAGACATATATTACTTAGGTACTGCAAATAATACTAAAGGCAGCCATTTCTCTGTTAGTCAATTCTAAATGAAAATTAAAACGGTTTGTAAGCCGCAGTAATTCATCATGCTATGAGAACTTTGTGGCTTGGCCGGAAAATAGTTCTCTGACCAACCAGGCTTGATGGAAGTGCTTGTGATGCTTTGATGCTTTGGCCCCAAAGGTATTACGAGTAGTTGGCCAAAAACACCTTTCACTAACACCTGCACTTGCTGTTAAAACGACACAACACACGCCCAAAGCCAAAAACTCTTTTTCACCTGACTTTGGTGCAAAGTGCAGGCCACGTTAAGCTAACAAGTGGAGTGAACTACCAACCCCCACTCCCACTGCTGCCGCATCCTTCAACCTTTTTTGTTTTGTGCACAGCTTAAGTAAAAATTTTGTTGGTTTTTTGTAGTGTTCTTGAAACGCAAAACTACAAATTTTTAGCTGTCAATGTTGTGGAATTTTTTCATTTTCAAGCCGTTTGCATTTCGAATGAATCTTGAAGCTTGAATTGTGGTGGTGTGTGTGTGTGTGTGTGTGTGCCCACACAATTTCATTTCACCTGTCGGCTCAATGTGCCATTGTTGCCGTTGTTTTTGTTAAACAATGTACTGAGATATACATAAAACATGTTTTGTGGGGAGAGAGCAAAGAGGCGGCGCCTCTGCTAAGCTGTCGAGCCTGTCGAGAGACTTTTAGAGGAGCGTTGCCTGCGCCTCGACTGCTGTGACAAATTGCGTTAATGCCAAGTTAAGCTGCCGGCAAGAGGACGAGCACAAGGACGAGGACGACAACGAGGCCGGAGACGAGAACGAGAACGGGAACGGGGACAAGGACTCCTGCAACTGGCTGCTGCTGTTACTGGCTTAATGCAGTTAATTATTGCAGCATCTATTTAGCATTTGGCCAGCCTCGGCTGCTCGATGCCAAAACTGTTACTGCCCGACGCTGAAAAGTATGCTATAGTTTCCATTTTTTGCTGCTGTGGCATAGACAACAATTTGATGGGGCACAGCTGCCGCTTGATTAGCTCTGTGTGGCAATTTCGATGGCACATGTGCTGTCAACAGCGTTTGGCTCGAGCACCGAGTTTTGCTTGTTGGCCCGGAGTTGATGGCAAACAAGACTCGTCTGGGGCCGGTACCAAGCTGTGCGCTCTCATTTTGTCTTGCCAAAAAAATTAAAAAGAGATTTGTGCCAAAATTAAAAGCAATTTCCTTTTCAGTTTCTGCCAAGCAAGCAAAGAGCAAGCAAATCTACTCAATTTCCTAGAGCATCAATTTAATTCAATTTATTTTATGTGCTTGCGTGCGTGTGTGTGCAAGTTGGAACTAATTCAATGAACTAGACAACAAGATAACTTAAATTTTATGTAGCATTTAGAGTCCTGTGTGTGTAGTATCGTAAACTGCCTGCTTTAAAATGTCTTGATACACCCTCAACAAGCTACGGACCCGGACACGACCATGATACGTAAGGGAATGGCAGGCTTTGCAAATTTGACGGCTTGACAGGAGGCAGTCAAAGTCATCCAACCAGCATACACAGCACGCCAGCCACGCAGGATATTTGATGGATGGTATCGCAGATATGTTAACGTGCTGGCAGCCAACGGATTCGCGGAATGGCGACGCTATTCAGCGGCTTGGCAGCAGGCCTTTGATACGGCCAACACAATGGGACAGAGCCGCACACAATTGAAAATCCGTGGGGGACCAAAGATCGAGCTGTATACTGTGCTCTCATGGGGGTGCCTCACAAAAAATCATTTCAAAAACCCTAGAAGTCATTAAATGTAGCAAACATATGTCAAAAGAAGGAGCTTATTTAAATGTGCGGAAGTTGCATGTTAAAGAAAGCGAAATAAAGAAATGTTTAATAAATTCTATGTTCATTAATGAAAACAAAATTGGCTGCCGAATTTCAACTGTTTTAAAAGAAAATTTACCAACAATACCAATATTTCATATAAGTCTTTCATATTCTTACTTATTTTTAATTATAACATATATAATGGCGAGGTAAAATGACAAGATAACTACACAAATAAGCTCTGCAGATCCAGATCAATTTGTTAACAATAAGCTGCTTTAAGTAGGAACAAATATAATAATTCAAATTATAAACCAGCTTATTATTATTATTCACAAAATTGAAAACTTATTAAAATGGTTCAAAATAAGATGCCCAATTCATAAAATAGTTAAAGCTTCTAAGAAGGTTGGAGTGCACAAGTTCAACGAATATACAAAGCTTAAAATAATTAAAAATAAAAATAAATAAATAATATATTATAATCCAACAAATCTTTTTTTTTCATTGTATTATATTTAAGCTGATGAGGTCATTAGGCTTAACATTAGTAAATATCACACCTTGTGTATTAAGAAACAAGTGAATAAACTGAATTGAATTGAAAATGTCTAACTTATATTTTGTAGTAAAAATGATTAAAAATAAATGTATTTATTTTGATGCTAAATTACTACAAAATTTGATGCTTTGATCTGCTGCAGGCTTATGTGAGTCGTAAACACAGGATGCTAATGATGTATGGTCTTGGCAGCATTTGTGGAAAATATCAATTTCAACCTAGATATTAATTAGACTTGAAGGCTATCTAAACAGGCCGTAAGTTGCCACAATCCTTCAGCAAGTTTTGTTTCCTAAAATACTAAATATTTAATTAAGTGCTTTCCACAGTGCAATGAGGTAGGCTGGGTTATATATATTGAACAATCTGCTGCCTTTAAAGCAGTCTCAAATAAAATGATTTTATGTTAGGCACTGTTGGCAAATGAAATACGATTGCGGGACGTGCAGTGGAGGGGATTTGATGTGGCGCCATATAAATTCGGGGAGCCCGTACTTCAGGCGCCGCATTACGTTTATGGCTGGCTAAATTAAACACAAGAAGCCAGCGCCGCCAAAGTGGCATGGCAGCCAGATGAATGCAAAAGGGAAAGAGGGGTGCCGGGGTTGCTGGGGGGGTACTGGGGAAATTGCTACAAGTTGCTTTATTTTATGCGCATATTTGCGCATATTACTCATACGCCCGGCTGGCATACATCTTCATTTAAGCAAACGTCTTCGACTTGGCCCCTCGCAGGCCCCCTCCTTAACGTCTTTGCGCTTGGCTGCTTGGGCGTACGGAGTCGTATATTATTTTTTTTTATTTTATTAAATTTTCATTTCATTTGGGCTGCTTAAAACATGTTGCATGCGCGGGCCTTGGGAAATTTCGACGCTTTAAATGCGGAAAATTCACAGCAGGCGTGTCATTAACAATAATTGAAATATTGAAGTATTGAAGGAGTATTGCAATTTGCCGCTGATTCGTTGATTGCCTGCGAAAATTTATAAGCAGACGCTTGGCGTTTCATTTCCGCGTCTGATTTATGTGAAACGCCCACAATTCCCAGCACTGTTAAGCTCTGAATACGGCGTGTATAAATGTGAATCCACGCAATACATTCAGCCGGATGTAGGTATCCTTTTGGCATCCTTATTCACATTTGTATTCGCCGTGAACTGGCGCGGCGCATTTGCTAAGCTACCCAGCTCCATCCGGTTGAAGCTGCTCCCAGAGGAGGTCAGACCTGTCCTGCCTCTGCCCCTCCACAGCCTCTGCCCCAGCCCCAGCCCCGGCCTCGCTCAGCCTTTTCATGGGCCTAGCGTAACGGCAAATGGGTTATTGATGAGCTATTTTGCAATACGCCAGGGAACTTGGCATTGACTTGGCATAAGTTACAAAGCGCGAAGTGCAGAGCAGAGAAGCGGGGCAGCGGGGCAGGGAGATTGAATCTCAAGCTGAATGCATGAATCGAAGCGTGACTGGGACTATTGCTAAAGTACAATACACAGCAGCAACTTGTGGCTTGCCAATGAGAATTTCAACTTTGAATCGTTCAAAACCAGCGCAAACTTCAGTTAACCTTAAGCTCAAGCCATTCAGTTATAAATGATCTATTCAACTATATCAATATAATTAGTGAATTTCCCCCTTGAATATAAAACTAATCTTATAGCTCTTTACAAAAATCAAACCTATTTAATTCAATTAGGCAGCCTCAAAACTGAATACAAAATATAATACATAATAGTAAATAAGTCATGTATATATTACATAATAAATATAATAAGAAATTTAAATTGGCAAAAAAGGAAACAAAGGCTCTGTCAACCTTTTTTTTATATTTATATTTTGTTTAAGCATTTCGCTAAATAAATATAAAATGTTTGTTTAAGGGGAGGATTTGACTAGGGACGAGGCTATCAACCATGGCTAAATAACTCATTGTTTAAACTTTTAGTAAGCATTATATAAAATACAAAATAAATCAAAAAGTTATATAATATCATTAGCTCTTGCAGCTTATAGTTTATTCCAAAATGGAATCAAATAAACTTCGATATCACTGAACTGATTATGATGCCCAGGACGGTTCTTAGGACGAAATTTGATATTAAATTAGAAATAAAACGTAATAAATCAGACTCATTTTAAGAAATTCTTTTAAATTTGACATTTGCTAAAACTAATTGCGCTATTTAGACGATTATAATAAAATTAAATTGATATATAATAATAATAATTAATTACCTTTTGTTAGATGTAGTACTCCAATCAGTTACCCAGAATGTAGAATATTTTAGTTGTGATCTTTCTTCAAATTCATTGAACTAAAATTGAGAAACATTTAAAAAACTATTACATTTTTTGCTGAGTGAAGCCTGCTTTTCTAGGCCTCAAGCCTGATTAACTCTTTATATAAAACTTAATTCAAGAAGAACACACGCTGTGCTCGTCCTTTATACTCAAGCTCCGAGTACTTAACTCTTACTTTTTAGAATTTTAACGAGTCCTGCTTACAAAAACTATAGCTCTCAACATGTCTAAGCAGCTATCTTCTGAGCCAGGGATCTGGTCCATAAAGTTTTGTTACTACCAGCTTATCCTGTCAGCCATTTTAGTGCCGCTTTAATGCCAGCTACGTACAACGCGCTCCTTAGCGCTGCTCATCCTTGTACACATCTGTGTTCCTTGCATAACTTTGGCCCCATATACTGTACTCATATGAATACGTATGTATGTACATAATGTATGTATCGTACGTATTCTCGTACGTTGCCTGCAGCTCAAATTTCATTAACGCTACTTTAAAATTGTGGCACATGCGTGGCACATCGTCTATGTCCTCGACTACAGCTCTGTCACATAAATGTGCTTAATCTTTTACACGGCAGGCCACAGAGGAAGATACTTGTTCTAGTATACATATATCCCTATATGGAGACAACTCAAACTGTGGATGAGCATTGTGTGGAATATGATATGAAAGAGTAGAATGTGTTGGTACTAGACAAGAGATTACATTATTTCAATGAGATAAGATGAGATGAGATGAGCGATGAAAAATGATAACTACTATGATCATTTCGGCATACTATCTATATTACGCGCAAAAGTAGGAGTTTGCTTGAACTTTAAATGTAGTATAAGGATACATGACATTCTAATATTTATTTTATTTCAAATGGAGACTCATCACAGAGTATCAGGTCTGTGTGTGTCAAATTCTTACATAATTATTTAATATACACATTGTATATCTCAACATAATTAAGCTGAATTTCGAATTATGTTTGGTGTGTAGTTAAAACTTTGTTTAATTTATCTGCAGTCTTTTTAAATTAAATTATATTTATATTTGACTAATTATTTGTATGTATTGAATTAAAACCAACTCTACTAAATTCTTAATACATTATTCATATATATTATTTAAGTTCATTTCATTGTGTTTATTTAATTAAATGAATAAGAATCATAATCTGGCTTATTATTTGTAATTATTGAATTAAAATACAATCTCCAAAGTTTTTAATACAGTATTTAAATATACTTTTGCGATATATTTCATAGTGTTTATTTAATTAAAATAATAATAATTATTATATATTTTATCTGATAAAAAATAATAACAATTATAATTAAATTATATTTTTAATCTGACTCTTTTTAATTTAATTTATTTGATTAAAATAAAAACTCTTTCAATTTTAATACACTTTTAAATTTGATATTATTTATTTATTAAAATTAAAAAAGATAATATTCTAATTAATTATAAGCGAAGAGCGCTAGCGTCGATTCTCTCGCTCTCTCTCTCTCTAAAATGATGTATTATTTTAAAGTAAGAACCCTTGAACTTTTGCTGGCATGCATATTGAATGTGGACCACTGTGCAGGAGCAGTCGTCGCATCGCTTGTCTAACATATCAAATTTGTAGCTACGCATATCCTGCGCCTCAACATGTCAACTGCGAGTAGTGCGCAAACTTTTGGCGTCGCCTGTAGTTTGGCAAAGAACTTTAATTTCTGCATTACTAGCGATGCCGCAGCGGTACAGAGCAGCAGAGGGGCAGAGGGGCAGAGGGGCTGGCAGGGGGTCGGTGGCCGAGACACATGAAAAGTTTGCCATATAAAGTTGAGCTTAACAACACGCCCAAGTTGCGGGCTGAAGCTGGAGCTAGAACTGGGCCTGGAATGGGTAGGGGGGGAGGATGGTGTAAGGGAAATAGTTATGCCGCTTAAAGTTTGCCGTAATACAAGTCATTAAATTTAGAAAATACTCGCGGCAAACTTTGAGGCCGAAGCATCTTTGCCGGGCATTTTCTCAACATCCGTTGACATCTACATTTACAGCACGCCGTAAACTTTGGCCTGCCGCCGGAATGGGATCGGGGGGACCCTCAGCTGGTCCTGGCTGGGCGGGAGAGGGTCCTGCAGTTTTCTAAGACTTGAAATTGAAGTTGCGCCGAGTTTAATTGCAACGGATGTTGGGCGTGTAAATTATTTTGTTTCGGCTGCCTCATTTTCTGTGCTAATGAGCAACTTATTAAAACTTTTGGCCCGCCAGCTGCAAGCCAATTTGAATGCCGGACCCGTGGCTGTTGGCTGAATCCAGATCCGCAGACTGCAGCGCGTGAGGCGCATAAATAAATACGAATAGCATTGCCAATTGAAAACAATGCCAGAGATAAGTTCACAGCCAGTTGAAACTCATTTACAGTTTTCGAGCGCACAGCAAGGAAAAAAAAAACAAAAAAAAACTCCCTAAAAAAACTTGAATTTCTTTAGAGCTTGTATGAAACACTCGAAACACGTAAGAAGCGAAAAACTCAAAGTCAAGTTACTAAAGGTTTCAATGAAATAAAAAGCCGCATTAGTCGCTTGTAAACATCGCTCGATGGCCAAATACCCTGTATTTTGTTGCAGATTTAAGTGGTTTTAACGTAAGTATAAGAAATCTCAATCTCTTTGAGAGGGGCATATAATAGTAATATAATATTCAAGATCTGCCGGACAGGATATTGACATAAAGTCGCTGCGCAAATAAATAATAAACTCCCATAAAAATATCCTGCAAGCTTCCCCTTAAATTTCAGATCTGAAGATACAGATGAGGCTGTAAAAATATAAAAAAATTAATAGTTATGTTTTTAAATATTCGGCATACTCAATCATTCTTTTCTCTGATTTAAATAAAATAAGCATGCCTTCCTCTTTTATTGTACTGCTAATAAGTAAAATTAAAAAAATTAACTGCTAATTACAAATGCCATGCAAAAAGCAATCCTTTCTCTAACTTAGGAAAATATGTTTGCTTTCCTGTTAAATTGGACTGATAATAAGAATGGCAATGTAAGTAAAGAAATATACTCAGTTGACATATGCAGAAGAAAAAATAATAAAATAAAACGAATTAACTGCCAATTACAAAGGTTTACAGGGTATACTAATGCAGGATATTGGGGGAAGGGGCTGATGGTGCTGCGGATGCGGGATGTCTGCTGGCAAGTGTTTTTCTGTGCGACAGCCTGTGCCTCAAGTGCTTAGACAATCGTGTTGAAGCTTTGATTTTCGAGCTTACTCCGGATTTAGGCTGTGCAGTGTAGCATACTTATGAGGGCGGGTAATTAACTTGAAGTGCCACACACAAACACACACATAGCACATACACACATACATAAGCATGTATATAGAGCAGAATTTGACTAAGTAATAGCCAACTGACAAACTGAGTGACTGTTAAAGTGTTGAAATGGCTGCGGCAGCACTTAATTAATTAATGTCAGCGCCCGTCGAACGAAATGAGAAAAGTTTTCGCGCTGCTGTTGCAAAACTTGGCAGTTACTTTAATTGTGGAGTCAGAGAGCCGTTCAATATTTGTCAATGAACTCATTAAGCAAATTAATAGACAAAGTTCCCAGCTGAGCTCTGACAATGGCTAAAAATTTATTTACTCTTTGTTGTGGCTGCTCCTGCAGCAGCTCCAGCTCCAGCTCCAGCTCCTGCTGCTGTGCCAATAAAATGCCACGCAATAAAAACCAAAGTCAACAAACAATTGCGTGCCAGCTGAAATCGATTATGGACGCCTCAAGGCGGCAGCTACTTCTGCACCACAGCTACAACAACCACATCGTGCCACGTTTTCGATTTTGCCATCGACAATGCCACCTGATGCCCCGGCTATGAAATTGCCAACGCTGCAGTTTGCAGCCCAAAGCGGAAGTGATTTTCTAGCGAGTACGTGTCTGTGTGCATGTGTGTGTGAGTGTGTGTGTGGGTGTGGCTGTGTCAATGTGTGGGGTGTGCAATTTTATGACCCTTGATAGTGGCAAGCGATTTGTTGCGTTGCATTTTCAATTTCGCAGCATGCACTTTGGCAACTTTGAATAATGCAATGGCTGGGCTCCAACTGCAGCGCGGACATGACCCCAACCTCCAACCCCCCGCAGCCAGCACCCAAGCCCTTAACCAGCTTCGACTGCGCATTTTGGCAGCTTATTAAGGCGCTGCCCCGCCACGTCCTGCCCTCCTTTTTTTGATAATTTTCAAACACGAGCGCACAATTCCAGCGCAGCAATTGCCATGTGGGGCAAGTTGACATATATGAAGCACGTGTCCTGCTTCTTCTGTCCACTAGAGCTGCAACAAATTGTTCCCAATAAGTTCGATCCAACAACCAACTTAACTGGGCGAACGAATCAATGTCTAGATTATTTTGTTGATCCTGTTTGGTAATTCCAAACAGAAATGGTCAAAGTATGGAATAACTTTGTTTTTTAAAGGATGAAATATGATATGACAGAAGTATTTAATAGAAATGGTAAGTTATGGAATCACTTTCTGGAAACAAGAACGGCTATCTTCGGAGTGTTGAAACTATATTCCCTTGCAGCAATGTTTTTCATACAAAAACTCAATTTTCGTTCGATTGTGTGTATAGGAGCTATATAATAATGTGGTCCGATTTTGATCAAATTATAGGAAACTGTATGAAGTATAATAAGACTCGCAATAGTTTAGTTAGGAAGTAATATTTGCACAAA
The DNA here is from genome assembly GCA_035043065.1 of Hirtodrosophila confusa. Taxonomy (NCBI): domain Eukaryota; kingdom Metazoa; phylum Arthropoda; class Insecta; order Diptera; family Drosophilidae; genus Hirtodrosophila; species Hirtodrosophila confusa. Next base: position 5,613,738 of record JAWNNI010000160.1, on the reverse strand, counting down.
GATATAAGGTTTTCATACAAAAACTCATTTTCACCCGATTGTTCCTGTGGCAGCTATATGATATAGTAGTCTGATTTTGACCAAATTTTATCAGATTATATAAGCTCTCCAGAAACTCTGCTTTGATGAGTTTAGTGACGATATCTTCATAAACAAAAAAGCTCGTCATACAAAAACACAGTTTTCGACCGATCTTTACTATGGCAGCTATATGACATAGTAATCAGATTTTAATCAAATTTATTCAGATTGTATAAACTCTTCAGAGACTTAGCTTGGGTGAGTTTATTGAGTATATCTGAACAAACAAAAAAGTTTTTCATACAAAAACATAGTTTTCGACCGATCATTCCTACGACAGCTATATGTTGTAGTTGTCCGATTCAGCCGGTTCCGACATATGTACTGCCTGCAGCAAAACTAAGGATCTGTGCCAAGTTTCATTATGATAGTCTTAAAACTGAGGGACTAGTTCGCATAGAAAAAGACGGACAGACGCACATCGCTATATCGACTCGTCTATTGATGCTGATCAAGAACATATATACTTTGTGGGGTCGGAAACATCTCCTTCAGAACATTACACATTTCGTGACAAAATTGTAATAAACTCTTCAGGGGTATAAAAAGTGTTTAATTAGACTCTTTTCTCGCTTACTTTTCATTCCGAAACGTTTTTGACTTGGTGTTCTTGTTTTCAAATGAAATAGCAATCGGTGTTCCGTTTTGATATTATGTGTCAATGGTTTTCAGACTTAAAGAAAAAAGCTTTTCAAGGTAATGGGATTGAAATATAATAAAACGAACGAAAAGGGAACTCAATCGAACGAAGAAAAATGAACGAACAAACGAATTGAATTCGTGCTTTCACCAACAATGGAACGAGTGAACTTATTCCGTTTATTGAACCACACTGAACAACTCTACTACCCACTCTGAGTGTGAGTGTGTATGTGTGCCAATCTGGCTGGCGATTGATGTCCCAATCACACACACAGCTGCAATACCATGCAGCAATCGTTATTGGCCAGCGTCTGTGGTTATGCTTTCTGGCTTTAGCAGTTACAATAAACGATAGCCACAACAACGCAATTGTTTTTGCCTGATTGCCAATTATGTGACTATCAGCAACATTTTGTGGTGACTTATTTGGAGACTGTTAATTGAGCAAAATTAACAAACATATTATACCTATTGCACTTCTCAAATCGTTGGACAGACTGCAAAATTCACTAGCTTTAACAGGGAACACAAAGTCCGGCAATATCAACAATTTACAATGATTATTATGTATTAATGAGTATTTGCACGCGCCTCATTTACATTCGCCCCCAATCTTTATTCCGTTTTTTTTTTGTATTTTGCCCTCTCAATTGCGGCCACTCGAAAATCGTTTAATTTTCATTAATAGTCAAGTGGATTTCATTCGGGATTAATGTGCCATGGCCGTGGCAGCTGTGTGCGTTGTATTCTTTCGGACCGGTCTGCTTGTTAAATGCGTTAAGAGCAAATAAAATAAAAAATAATGTATGCATTTTTAAGCGCTGTCTGCGGCGCATTAATTTTAAACAATTTACCTGCTGCCTTTTGTATACCACGCTGAAAAAATAACAAAAAAAAAAACGAGAAGAAAAAAAAGCCACATAAGCATTTTATTTTAAAGTCAGAAACTCAACGCATGGCAGTTTCCAGAAGCCGGAAGCCAGCTAACGGTAGCCGGCAGCAGCTGCCCCTTTGCAGCCGGCAGCCGCAGCTGCAGCCACTTCAATTTCAAAAGCAGCTGCTGCTGCGGTGCCAATTGCCACAGGACACTGGCTTCTGGCTACTCGCCTGGTCCTGCCTGCCCCAGCAACCGGCCCGAAGCTTAAGTTTTCGTTTCTCTTTCACGCTGCGCTGCTTTATTTCAATTCTGTGAAAGAAATTTCCTTTTGAATTCCAGAGATTTTCTCTGTGTAACGCTGACCGCCGCTCCATTGTGCATTTAATTCAGTGTTTGATTAGCGTCGTCTATGCAGCTCTAGTGGCTTATTGCGCATACGCCCGGTTGTTCGAAAAAAATTATAATAACTACATGAATTAATAATGAAATTCTTGTAGCAGCCGCGGCAACCGCACGCAAATTTACTGCCAGTTCATGATAAACTAACTAACACATATTATTTATGGGCTGCTGTTGATAAAGCCGCCATGTGCCACATGCCACATGCCACATGCCAGCAAACCACAGCAACAATAGCAACAACATTTGCGGTAGCAGCGCTGCAAGAACAACAAAAAATGCAACAATAAAATATAAAAATAAACAAGCAATGTACAGTAGAAATGAGTTTAATTTAATTTAAATACAAATTGGATAGCTATAGAAAAAATGAAGCCAATATAATATTTGAATTACTCGTGCTGTGTACTCTGATTTTTAAATTAAATTATATACAGGGCATACTAAAGGAATTTCTTGTTGATAATACAAACTCAGGTAGAAATATCCAGAAAATCTGATGCTAAGTCAAGAGTTTTGCAGTTTTAGAGAATTGTATTGTTGGGTTGACTTTTGAAAAGGTTTCTAGTTTATCATTCAAAAGATTGTGTTTTGCTACGGGTGCTAAGAACACATAATACAAGTATTAAGTATATAATGTTAAGAACCATATTATAAAATCAAAACTTAATTAAGTTTCCAACTATATTGTAAGTGAAAGATACTTGAAACTATCCTCTTGCAAGTGCTATTATATTTAATTGTAATTTATTAATGAGATACACTTGAAAGTGCATATAAATGGCATTTAGTTCCGGCTTAAACAATTACTAGCTGCACTGTATGCAAATCTGAAGCGGTTTGCAGTTTTTAATTACGATTTTCAATTAAAATGCGACAGCAGCGACACACAAAACCAATTTGCAATTGGCTCTGGCTAAAAATCTGACCCCGCTTTCTCTCTTTGGTTTTGCATTCACAGATATTGCTGTATCCGGAGGAGGGCTGGGCGCGGACCGCCTCCTCGAGCTATTGGACCATCACGCCCTGCTGGTGGCAGCCGAATCGTTGTCGCATTGTCGAATGCGCTGGCACGCAACGGCAGGCGACCAAGGCCAGGATGTTGCCCATGGAGCAGCAGGGCTCACTGCTGATTGCCGGACACTTTCGCAGGCCGCCAATAACAGCGACAGGCGGAGCGGCAGCGGCAGCAACAACAGCAACAGCAACAACAGCAGCAGCTGGAGAGCTAGGAGGCAATGGCACAAACAGCAGAGCGCAGTCAAAGTCCAAATCACAGCTGGCCTACAATGACGAGTTTAAACTGTATCTGACATCGAACATCTCGATGGAGGACTACAACATGGGCTACTGCCTAACTGGCTTTGTGGAGCGTCGCTGCCAGCTGACAAACACCTTTCAAATGACTCATTTTGCAGTCATCAAACGGCAATGGCCGCCGCCGTCCAATCTCAGCAACTCATAGGCAGCCCTGTGATCCTGGATACAAGCCACGCCCCCCTAGTATGTACTGTCAGTATGTATGTCAGCTGAGTGTTCTATTTAGTAAGCATAGCGTTTAAGTAGTGCAATTTACAACGCTGTGCCCACCTGATAGCGGTAAACAGCAGTATAGCAGAGCTGCAAAAAGTGTAGCATACTTTTCAGCGCACACAAAATCAAAATTGTTGAATAACTGCAATGCTGAAAGTTACTTCTTGAATCCATTTTATTTTTGTTATAAATTTCTATGTGTGTATTAGTGCGTAATTCGTAATTTTAACTAAATGCTCTAGTCGTGCTTAATTCGTGTGCTTTCAATGTTGTATAAGCTACGAAACAAAACTAAAAAACAAAACTAACAAAATACTGAGAAATAATAGAAAACGAAATCAAAATTCAACAGAAATAAGAGCATTATTCGGGCCACCGAATATTTAATACCCTTGCAGAATAATAAATTATATAGAATCTAATGTGACAGCTTAGGAACACAGTTTTTCGATCGTAACTGAAAACAATCAAAATACAAGACAACTATATTGAAAATGATCAAATTTGCTATATATAATATATGAACAAATATGTTTATCTAACAAAAAACTGTTTTTGGGCAACTTCTTGGCAGCTATATGACATTTTGTCAAAGGCCAATAAGCCCTTAGAACAATGAACGGACATGAAAGGACATGAATGCAACTGCATTTTCTGGTCAGAAATGTTTTGGCCATAATCAATGACAAAGTTTTGCAAGCCTTCTGCAAGGGTATACAATCCGAAAACAAATAACTGCGAAATACAAAAACTAGAAGCTGTTAAAAGCTAAAATGCAACTAAACCGCTTTACTGGCCAACGCACACACACACACATACACACAGCACACACACAAATACATACATATGTATACACACATATTGCATTTAAGTCCGGGACGCTTGGGCGGCTACTTAATGCTTAAAAATGCAACAAATTGAAACTTGTGCTTGTCGAAGCATGTGATTGTGTGCCAAGTAGCGTGCGTATGTATGGGCTGTATGTGTGTGTGAGAGTGTGTGTGTATATGTGGCTATGTTTCTACTACTTAAGCGGCCATGTTTGCCAACGTATTGCCTTTAAGCTTAAAATATGCGCAGCTCAATACACAAATTTTGCTGTTATTTTCATTAAGTGACATCACGGCGCATCAGCATCAATTAATATTGGCATCACAGGGCATTAAGGCCAACATGTAACAGCGTAATATTTTATTATATTTTATACATTTTACTTAATATTTCTGTAAGCTATTTAAATGGCAAAGTTAATTATATTTTCATTTTTTACATGATTTTATAAATCAAGGTTTTTACACAATTGTGTAACGAGTTTGCATACTTGAAATTAAAGCTTTAAGTATTATTTATTCAGTTAAATTTGTGAACTTTTGTCGCATTTTGTAATATACTTTCTGGGTGCTGATGGCTGAGTGAACTCTTAAATCTAACTACGCTCTAATCTACAACTAGGCAACTCTCTCAAATATTCTCAGAACACAAACACACACTCTCTCTCTCTCACACTTTTGAGCATAAACCGCAAAGTATATCAACAATTCGTCCAATAATTGGAGTCTTTCGGCGCAACAAATGGCTCTAATGCCCAACAAGGCCGAAGCTCCAATTGCCAAAACCCTAAGTGTTAAAAAGGTAAAAAAAAATATAAGAAAAACTTAAACCAAAGCTACTTAAGGCAAAACTACAGCTAGGCTAAGTGCTAGAAGTTAATGTGCAAATCAAAGCCAAAAAGAAACCAAATCAATATTTACAAGTTAGTATTATAATATAACTATAAAGCTAAACTATATTATATACTATTTATGTGTGTGTAGGCTTGAAGTGAACTCAAAGTTTTTGCCAGACTTGTATCAGTGTATTTATAAATATATATACATATATATATACATATATATATTCAACTATGTATACAACATTCAAATCAATCACTAACATTTTTGCAGTAGTGCATAGCTCGCTTTTAGGCGCTTTTACACGCAGGCGAAACAAAAGGATACATGGAATAAAGTAACATACATATTTATATATATATACTCGTATTTTTTATGTACATTTCATTTGCTCTGACCCACAGCCTGCTCCCCGTAATTGATATTTAAGTACCTGCCAAAATATTATAACACAAAAGTAAATAATATTTAATACTCTGTATAACAAAATGCCAAGCAGTTCCGCAGTCCAAATTGAAAGTCCAACGGCATTTTGTTTCCTTTTTTACTTAGGCAACACATAACACTAATTACACTATGCAACAGCATTTTGTACCCCGAACATTTGACAGTCAAGATTTTTGCTGGTTTTTCGACTTTCCATAAAGGTAGCGTTAGAGAAATGTGAATAACTTCGCAGACAGTTTGATTATATTAAGAAATTAAACTTTTTGTAAAGGTAATAAACTATTCTATCAACCGGCCATAAAACACTTTTAAATACGACTTCTCGCTCGGGTATTACTCGGGATTTGCCCAAAAATAAACGTAATTTTTCCAAAATATACAATTTTGATATTTGCATTTGTTTGAAAACTATCTAAGGCCGTCTCATCAAAATCGATAGTTAAATGTTGAGGTCTAGTGAAAATCCAAGTTAAAGTCGTAAAATAAAAATATTTTATTATTATTTCGACACTTAATATAATTATTATTGCGTTAAATAAACAAATTTAAGCGCTGCTTTTTCACAAAATATTTAAGACGAATCCTTGCAATTGTAACTAATAGTTTCTTGTGAAAAATCGAACATTTTAAAAATGCATTGGCGCAGCGAGCTGGACTGTTAGATGTTTGGGAAAGAAACTTTTTTGAAATTAATCGCATAGTGTTATTTTTTAAAATAAATAATTCCAAAATGTTCAATGTATACAAAACCCACACATACACAATTGCATATTGATGTTGTTGTTTCTCTACGTGTTTAGATGAATGTGTCTATGTGTGTAGCATATTTATGAGCGCTTAGCTTAAGGATCAACTTCGAGAAGAAAACAAAACCAAACGCAAACAGAATCACAGTAAACACTGCAAACCGAACACGCAATGAGCTTTTTTGTAGCAATCGGTAAATGGTAATAACAAATCAATTGCTAATTAAACTTTTAAGCAACAACAACAACAACATATAACACAACAATTATGGCAGGCAACGTGAGCCGGCCAAAGGCTTAAAATTAAAATTAAAATACATTCATTAAATTAAGCTTGTATTAAAATAATTACGTAAATGAAAAGTTGATACAATTAATACGAATTGTGTCACGCAATTGGCTGCAATCAAAAATAAATGCAAAAATAAATTAAAAGTTCGAAGGCAAGCCGTAAATCAAATAAGCGTCAACAAATATTTCATTCAAACTTGTCTAAACAGGTAATGTAGTTTTGGCCCGATGCGTAGTAGGAAATGCGATGAATGTAGAAAATGTAACAAAAAAACGACAAGATTACGAAACATAGATAATAAAGCAAGGAGAAAACTAAGAAAACGTTTTTCATTTTCATTGAAAGCTGGACACTTTATAAAGTAAGTAATTTATATATTTTAAATATACACTCACAAAAAACAAAGCTAGATTTCAGAAATTCGCCATACTCTCTTTTTCAGAAAGTTGATTTTCTAAATAACATATTTTGGTTTATCGAAAACCTAAGGCCATCATTTCTAAATTTGAGCGCAGAGTTTTCTAAATGTTAGAAAAAAATGTCTAAAAATTAGAAATATGTCTCAAATTAAGAAATCTATTTCTTAAAAATAGAAAATATTTCTGAAAATTAGAAATATTAATTGTGTTTTTGGGATTGTCGATTTAGGGATTGCATTTCTACTTTTTAGAAATAAGTTTCTTAATTTTATAAATTATTTCTATAAAATAGAAAATTGTTCTTAGCTTTTATTGCTTTTAGCGCGAATTTCTAAATTATAATGCGATTTTTTTTCTGAGTGTGCCTTTAACTAGTTGAAAATTGTTTTGAGCAATATTTTTCAATAATATTTGACTAATTTTATTACTCCCTGTACCCATAAAATGGGTAAAAGGGGGTACTAAATCTGTGCAAATGTATGTAACAGGCAGAAGGAGACATCTCCGACCCTATAAAGTATATATATTCTTGATCAGTATCAAAAGAGATTTCGATTTGGCCATGTCCGTCTGTCTGTCCGTCTGTCCGTCCGTATGTATGAACGCAAGGATCTCAGCAACTATAAGAGCTAGAGACACCAAATTTGGAATGTTGGTTCGTGTATAGCGGGAGTAGGTCAAGTTTATTTTAGATTTGAGATATCTCCCCCGTTCCCCGCAACAGGAACAATTTTTAAGATATAGCTTTGGGATTTGGCATGTGCAATACTTCAGTCACTCCTAATCTACTGTCAAAATTTGAAGTCGTTCGGATAATAAACACGGAAGATATTAACGAAAGAAGATTCAGTGCTTCAGCGCAAGGGGAAGAAGAAGCACAGCCACAATTTAAAATGCCTCGCTTGCGCTGCTCGACTGTCGCACGTGTGTGTGCGTCTTTTGTGTATGTGTAAGTGTACGTAGATGTGATCGGAAATTTTTGACCTGGGTACAGGGAGTTTTGTAGTCGGGTATACTCGACTAAAGCATTCTTGTTTTAGTATTATATTAATTTATTTGAAATATTTATAATTTAAATATCAATTTAAATGAGCTGAAAAAAATGCATACAGTCGGAGATGCCTCCCTTAGCTTTTTAGTACTTTTTCCCACTTTTACAGGTTGTAGAAATGTTGTTTTTACAGAATTTTTAATAAACTTTAGCTTGTACGCATTTCATGCAAATATATAACATTTTGCCTTTGCGGGCTTTTATTAATTAAATAAAATCTGCGCATTTGCAAGGTTTCGATATGCATATAAATTTAATTGGTATCAAATTGTTTGAGCATTTTGCATACTTTTCAACACACCACATGCACTTTTTATTATTCGCAAATACAATCGCTTTCTTGTCTGAAATGAATGGGAAACCAAGCCAGCTACAGACAGTTGCCATTTCAATTTGCAATTTCTATGGAAGCAGCGCTTTTAATAATTATATCTTCAATCGCGAAAACTGGCAATTGCAATTGCAATTGTGTACTATTTTCTGTTTTCTGTTTGCCTTGCAGTTGTAATTTTTTGTTTGATTTATTTGTTTCACTTTTTTGCGCAATTAAATTTATATTTACAGCAATACTTCATGCGATATATGCGCGCACGATATGTCCGACTAGATATATGACACAATTTAGATTTTGCATTTTATTTTTTACCACCGCCTCCCAAAGCGAGGCTCCACTGCAAATTCAAGGGGTTGTGCGAAGGGGCGCATGGGCGAAGGGGAGGCAATGTGCAATTTCAATTTTTACTCGTATCATTTGAAAACTTTATTTGATTTTTATTCATTTTTTGTGATGAGCTGTGCGCTTGCAAACGATTTACGCGTCAAGTTTTTTGCATAACATCTGAAATGCATAAAACATAAAAGATTTGCACATTGATTTGATTTTGTCACATATAGCGAAAAAGCAGTAATACCTAGATTTTAATAAATAAAAAAAAAGGGAGAGAAAAATCATAATATAATAATTCATGCTATTTTTTTTTTTAAATGTATATTATACTAGCTGGTAAAACGCCAGCCTTGCCCGGCGAAATATTTAGTTTAAAATGCATTATGTTTTCCGCGATTGGAGGTAGAATTTCCAAAATCTTTGACCACCGCGCCTATTTAGTTTACCTATAGAATAATGAAAATGAGTTTGAAGCCAATCGCATGAAAATTAAAAATGTCGAATGCCAGAGTTTTCAACAAATTTTCCGACCATAGGGCTGAGTTTTCCAAAATCGGTGATACACGTGTCGAATTATTTTACGTAAAGAGCTTTGAAAATGAATTTGAAGACAATCGGACTAAAATTAGACTTTTGCCCATACAACCTTGAGACCCGATTTTCCGCCCAGGGGGGTGGATTTTCCAAAATCGGTGAAATATGTGTCAAATGATTTTTCGTGTAGATCTTTGAAAATGAGTTTGAAGCCAATTGGTAAACAAAAAAGTTTTATGCAACAGTTTTCCGCGATTATCCACGCTTGTGGGTGGAATTTTCCAAAATCCCGTCTTAGCGTGCACTTTCATCATAGATTGAACCTACTGTGAAAATTTCAGCATCCTAGCTTTTACGGTTTGGGCTGTGCGATGATTGCCAATCAGTCAGTCAGTCAGTCAGGGCAAACTCTTTTATATATATAGATAAAATGGAAGGATATGTCAACACAATTAATGCACTTAAATTGTACAAACAAGCAAAGCTGATGAAACATTTACTTTTAAATTTATAATCAATATTTGAGCTTTGTTTAAAAGTAATAAATAAACAAAATATTTAATATTATATTCAACAGATATGCAAGGATTAACAACAATACTGCTGCTTACTTCTTTTTAAATATTTGCAAAGTTAATGATCAATTCTAATTAAGATATTCTATAGAAAACTTAAAGCTAAAAATTAGATTTATATTAATTGAAAGACTTATAATTTTCCATATTCTTCTAACAAACAGAAAATGTATCTTTACGAACATTAAGAATATTGCAGTTGAAAGTTTTCGATATGGGAGATCCTTACACTTTATCAGACAGGGTATAGTATACCAACATGTGTACCAAATTTGATTACTCTAGCTTCAAGGATCAGGACAAAAATTAAGTTTAACTCTCTTGAACTCTCTTTTAAAAATAAACGCAACCGGTGCAGCAGCTTTGTTATAAACGTATAATACGATAATCAATTTAGGATAATTCACAGAACTTGTTTACTCAGCGAAGTCCCAATGAAGCCCCACCAAAATCGAGCCCATTATAATAATACCAGTCACGTAGCCTGAAACCTGAACAGCATAATAATTATTTATAATTATTGTTAATTTTCAAAGCAACCAACCGAGCACAACAACAGCCAAAGGAGAGAAAAAAATGAAAGGCATTAAAAAATACCACAAAGAGACCTCAATTAAAATTCAAATTAGAGCGCTTGGGAAATTTTCGTCGGTGCTGGCGGCCAAAGTGCGAAAACTTAAAACCGCAGAACAAGGCAACGCCAGTTGCCAAACTAACTGCCTAAAATGAAATATGAGGCCCAGGACCCCGACAAAGGCATCGTCAGCAGCAGCCAGCCCCGCCAAGGACTACTAATAAGAAATTTGTGAACTTTGCAAATTTGCCATCATTAATTCTGGGCTTGGCCTGGCCGCTCGCTCTCTCACTCTCACTCTCTCTCTCTCTCTACCCCCTGCCACTGAGTAGAAATTGTCGAATTCGCATTCAAGGATCCTAGGATGACGTTGTCCTCGTCATTGTGTAATAATTGTCAAGCAATTTAAATCGAAGCTGGGAACATAATAAATTGCCATATAAAGGCGCGCGTACTCGCACACGCCCTCAATGGCTAGTCCAGATGATGACAAAAACAAACACATAAGAAGGAGTATTATGGCTTAGATTGGTTGACTACTAGATACCCTGTAGAAGACTCTTATATATTGGATGACATCTCCACGCCTCCAACTTATCATAAACTTATATGCAGTCCTTCTTGCATTTCCAAATCCAATCAAATCGGAATTGTTAACTAGTCTGAATTCCGAAAACAGCTTGAAGAATTGATTTGAAAATAAAAACTATTTAAACATTCATTCACAGAAAAGTCGGTTGTTCTTTCAATGGAAAACGAGCCGGCAAGTTCTTAAAAACGATTCCAAATGAAAAGTAAGGGATAATGCATTTTCTGAGCCTTTCCAAAAGTCTAGCTGTTATTCTACTCTATAAAAATTATGAACCAGTTGTCCAAAAATTAGCCTAACCTCAGCCAGCACTGTTCTTTTCACAAAAAGTTTATTTTAATTTAGAAAATTAATAAATAACCTATAAAAAAGACTCGAAGAGCTTATAATATAACCTTTAAAGATTAAACGTTAATTAATATTGTTGTGCTTCTAGAGCGACTACTTTCGTTCTTAATCTAAGCCAAGTCTCATCTGCTTATGGTATTTGGTAAAAGGATGTAAACTTACAGACTCTACATCTTAAGGTCTCTGGAACAGGCGGAGATGACTATATAAGTGTGCATACATACATGCACTCTTATACTCTTTGTGATTGTTAATGTCTCCATCAGTCTGTTACAAAGATTTACAGAACTTGATGAAACAATTTTTAACCATTTTGCTGGCTGCAGGGTATAAAAAGGTAATGAGGAAACGGAAATTGCTGCCGGAAGTGTATGCGAAGGCGGAAGCTCATTTTGCAATATTCACAGCTGACTGATTTCTAGCGACTTTTTACTTTGGCGCCGGGCCCCATGAATTGTAAATTGATTGAAGCCAAAGTCGTCGCCCATTGCCGATTTTAATCATTAATAATGGGGGGCCCTTGGATGGCAGCCAAGATCCTTGCACAGACACTGAAACAGAATAGAGAAGAGTGAGCTAAACAGAGACAGCACCAGACGCTGACTGAGCACTTGGACTGCGCCTAAGGTTAGGCAACGACTTCTCAAGAGTCTTTCAAGCGCTGGCAACAAAATGGCCGCGCGCACTTTCCAGCTAAACGATGCACAGTGGAGCATCAGCCGGAAATACTTGTCAAAAATCAATAACGGGATAGTGAGCGTATGCGTATTCCGGCGACTCTATCATAAATTCTAATGCAATACTTTCAAAACATAAATTTTGTTTAAGATATGTGAACAAAAGGCATCCAGGAACATTTAGGTAAGTTGTAAGATGTAGTATCAAGGGTTATGGAATTAAGAAAACTATATTAATAAAGTTATAGAGACTAGTGCTCAACTTATAAGCTTTAGCTTGTAGCACTAGGAAATATCAAATAAATAAGTAAAAGGCAAAGCGTTAAAGGTTGAAAAATGTTAGCAATATTTAAAATTTTCCGTTTTTGACCAATGATTTGGGGAAAATGTTTAAAATTTATTCTACTACTAGTTGTAGTCATAATCGCTTAACAATTGGTATTTAGTACTATTGATGGATAAAAAGATAATAACTAAAATATAGATGACATAGTTATACATAATGCGGTTAAAATATATTAAAGGATATAGGTATTTTAATATAAAATAGATTATAGATATTATAAATTATAATTATAAATTATAATAAAAAATAAAAAAGATTAAATCAAAGCAAGTAATAATACAAATTGATGTGAACATGTATTTTACAATCTATTTAAAATCATATTTTAACTACTGAATTATTTTCTATTTAATAGATAATTAATTAATAATCGTTTGAAGCCAAATGATTACGAGTATTTGTATCCAATGAGTATGAGTAGGAGTTTTTCAAAAGGTAGTGGGAATTATCTCTTAGCTGTTTTTGAATGTTTGCAATATTTCAAAGGAGAGCTTCGATTTTGACAATGTTTTAAGCCAAAGGGCACCACTGTGCGAGGTTGCTGCCATGTTGCTAAGTTGTTCTTTCTGAAGAGCTGCTCAAATAGCAGCAACGGGCACGGCAACAACTACAACAATAACAACAACAATAACAACAGCAAGAACAACCAAGAGTAGCATCAGCCGTTAGTTTCATTGTTGACATTGCAGCGAAAAAAGGTAGCAAGGCAACAAAAAGCAATTAACTTGGCTTACATCTTTGTTGAAAGTTGAAACTCATGGCGCGATTTATGCCGCCGGTGTCGCTGTTGTTGTTGTAGTATTTGTTGTTGCTGTTGGCCCCGGCTCTAGCTCTGGCTCTGGCTCTGGCTCTGGCTCTGCTCCTGGATGCGGGTGCAGCCAGGTGGGCAATCCTTGGGCTGTCAGTATGCTGCTGGGTGCGTGTCTTTGCTGAGCAAACGAAGGAAGCTGCAACGCGAATCTCGCACAAAGATAAAACTTAATGGCTTGCCCCACTTGAGAGGTTAGATCTCACTCTGATTTTGTGGCAAATTGTGTAAGCAGCTGCGTGCCCCTTCAGCAGTATGCAAGGATGCCAACTTATCCAAAGGATTAAGCGCAACCAGAAGTGCACAATATTGTCAATTGCCATTGGAATTACATTTTGGGCGAGTATTTAACATTTAATAATTATTTAAAATATAAAATATAATATAAAATATCTTAGTTCTATAAAGATATTATTGTCATGACTGTAAAATAAATGATATAATTTTATTTATCTATTAAACGTGGCTATTTAAACCATAAACAGATAGAATCGATAGGCACTAATATAAATGATGAAAAGGTTAAGTTAATAGCTTAAACAAATATTACGATTTAATTTAATTGTTTTTAACATTAGTTTAAAAATTATATTAACTTAATTGAGGTATAAACAATGACGATTTTAACTATGACAAATAATCAGAACAAATCAGAAGACACTAATTAATATTTTAATATAACACAATACTTAAGAAAAAAACCAAAAAAAAGAATTTAAAAAAGAAATTAATTAAAAATAAATGCATACTGAATATTGATTAATAGTTTAAAGCCCTGCAATCATATTTAATAAATATTAGACAACTTTTCGCCAAAAATGTATAACTAAAGGACCTTTTTCTAACAATAACTTTGCCAAACCTTCTTTAGATATTCACTTGAACAGCTTAAACAAAATATCTTTTGATTTTTGCTTATAATTCTATTGAATGATGAGAATGCCTAACGTAGAAATTGTTAACAAATTATTAAAGCAATATAAAACAATATTTATTAATTAATTTCAATTTTTCGAAATGCGCACACAATGTATAATATGCATTAGATATACACATACGCCAGCTGGATTTGTATTGGTCATAACTATTAAACAAAACAAATATATTAATTATTTTATAATGCATATTCAGTTGAGTTTGTTTTTGCTTTGAGTGCAGCTTTGAATACTTAATTTATGTTTATCATAGACACAGCTTTGAGCTAACACTCTACTCAATAATTAATTCTCAAATGCATTTAAATGTTACACAAAAGTAGAACACTGCAATGAGCTCTTAAATCAATGGCATCCACTTGGGCCAGACCAAACAATTTTGTAATATTAGATTTGTAATAAAAATTTGGCTTACTCTACTCAAGGGCTTAATGCTTTCATGTTAAGACTAGTGAAAATTCATTTTTCCAGCTGGAAATCAAAAATCTTGCGTAAATTGTGAACACAAAAACAAGCTCGACCCTGAGACGGATATCCATGGGTAAAGGACTCGTTGTGGGTCTGATTGTGGGTCTGATTCTGGGCACTGGTTCCCAAGGATGGCAGGCCCTTGAGCCAAAGTTAAGTAAATATGACTCAAGGACACTTGGCGCATGGAATCCTTTGGCCACTTACTTTTGTGCACGCAGCGGTTGAAGTGTGTGGTGCGGTGCGGTGCGGTGCGGTGCGGTGGGACGCTGTCTCATTCAGTTCCATTTGAGAAACGATTTTAATACTTTCTCTCGGCACAAAAGCTACTTAAAGTTTTCCTAGCTGGGGCTTAATTCGTTTTTTTGTCAAACAACAACAAACAACAAACAGCAAACAGACAATAAAGCGAAAAACAAAAAACAAAAAACTTTTTTAAATTGAGTTAAGTTAATTTTTTTTGTTGTTTTTCATTCTTATTCCTTCCATTTTTATTTTTTTTGTTTGCCAAGTTGGTTTTCTTTTTGGCTGGGGTTTTTGCGCTTTGGTTTGCCTAATAAATGTGCGTACAAACAAAAGGCCAGATAAACAGCCGGCCAGAGAGATAGTGGGAGAGAGAGAGAGAGTGCGCGAGCGAATGACAGTTGTAGCGACAGCCAAAGGATAAAGGATAATGACAGCCATTAGTATTAAGTGCGCGTTGGCTACTTTAGCTGCTCGGCAGTTTTTTGTTCTGTTTTACGTTGTTTTTTTACCCGCCGCTCATTAAAGTTGTTAAGTACTTGGCGTAAACGCTGCCAGACTGAGAAAGAGACACAAATAGAGCAACTTTCGAGGGATCTGACTAATGGGCGGGGCAGGGTGCCGGGGACTACCGGGCTGCCAGATTAAAGTCAATTTAAATGCGCCTTAAGCGCGCTGACTTAATTCGTTAACAACAAACAAACAAAAAAGAACTTGGCCTTTATGTGGACAACTTTATGCTCCGAGTTCCTCGAATTATGTCAACAAATAAGTCGCTGAACTGCCCCACAAATTGCCCCACAAATGGCACCACAGCACCGCCCAATGGGGGCTGCAGCCACATGCTCTTCTGATTATGCGATCGTTCACCTGTTAAGCATTTCTGACAGATGAACTACTCCGAAAAAGGAGCTCTTTAGCCAAGTCACAGAGTTTGACGTCTACTCAAGGCTGAATATAATGATTTGGGGTATAATATAAGGCCCTAAATTAACGCTAACTTAGTATACTTATATTAATTATTTTTACTCGCCTAAAATGGGTAAAAAGGCGGTATTAAAGCTGTGCAAATGTATGTAACAGGCAGAAGGACACATCTCTGACCCTATAAAGTATATATATACTAGATCAAAAGAAAATTCGATTTGGACCTGTCCGTCTGTCTGTTTGAACTATAATATCTAGAGAAATTTGAAATGTGGGTTCCTGCATTCCATACGCAGGTCAAGTTTATTTTGAATCCGAGACTATTCCCGACATCCCCGCAATTCGATGAAAACGTTTTACAGCAACAATTTTATAGATATAGCTTTGGGAATTGGCATGTATAATACTTTGCTCACTCCTTACCTACTGTCCAAATTTCAAACAAACAAGATTCAAGCGGTGGAAAGAAGAAGCGGAGCCACCACTTAAACTGCCTCGCTGGCAGTGTTGCTTAGTTAGTTTAGTTTTGAAACCAAAGTCTTAATTTTTGACCCCTTTTTTACTATGTATGTGGTACAATGTTCCAATTCGAAATCATTCGCTCCCTGTCTGCAAACCAATAAGCTAATTCCAGGTTTTCTGTTCGACCCTTGGTTCGAAAATCTCCGATGAAAAGTCTTATTAATTTATACAAGCCTATAATACTTGTAATGACATATTTATTTTATGATTACCATTATCGAAGACTTAAAATTTCATATATGGTACATTTTTTTTAAATAGGCGAAAGTTGTTTACATATTCCCTAACTTTTCTTGAACCAAACCACTTTTATAGATATATGCTTGGGTTTTGACTTAGATTCAACCTTCTTGGGACAACTGGCTCGGTTTTGACTACAACAATAGTAAAATCCCGAGATCGAACCGGTTTGGCGTAACACCTGCTTCTAGCTTTGATGCTCATATCTTTTTTCCCAGAAAGATGAATTTCTTTAATCAAGTATACGAAAATAAGTCAAAAGATGTTTAATATATACCTATATATCTCAAATATACCAAACATGTAAACTGAAATGCACTCCAAGATATGAAAAATATTAGTTAAATTCATAAGATAAGAAACACATTGATGATCTAAATTATTGCTCAATTGTATTAAGTAACAAAATGCAACAAATTTCCTTCTAAATGTACCAGAGTATTAAAGTATTTTTGATTCGAACTTGATTTATCTCTTTTTACTCCCTGTACCCATAAAATGGGTAAAAAGGGGGTACTAAATCTGTGCAAATGTATGTAACAGGCAGAAGGAGACATCTCCGACCCTATAAAGTATATATATTCTTGATCAGTATCAAAAGAGATTTCGATTTGGCCATGTCCGTCTGTCTCGTCTGTCCGTCTGTCCGTCCGTATGTATGAACGCAAGGATCTCAGCAACTATAAGAGCTAGAGACACCAAATTTGGAATGTAGGTTCGTGTATAGCGGGAGCAGGTCAAGGTTATTTTAGATTTGAGATATCTCCCCCCGTTTCCTGCAATTCGATCAAAACCGTTTTACAGGAACAATTTTTAGGATATAGCTTTGGGATTTGGCATGTACAATACTTTAGTCACTCCTAATCTACTGTCTAAATTTCAAGTCGTTCGGATAATAAACACGGAAGTTATTAACGAAAGAAGATTCAGTGCTTCAGCGCAAGGTGAAGAAGAAGCACAGCCACCACTTAAAATGCCTCGCTTGCGCTGCTCGACTGTCGCTCGTGTGTGTGCGTCTTTTGTGTATGTGTGTTTGTATGTGTAAGTGTGCGTAGATGCGATTGGAAATTTTTGACCTGGGTACAGGGAGTTTTGTAGTCGGGCTTACTCATTCTTACTTGTCTTATTTTAGTTTTTGTCATATTCAACATTTTTCCGAGAAAAGCAAGTCCGTAGCTCCGATTGCACATGCTATTCTTGTTATTGTTGTTATTTTTCTTGTTTTTTGGCATATTACAAAAGCAGTTTGAACAAAACAATACGAAATTTTGTGATGTAAGTCAGGTGAGTGGGGTGAGGGGGGGCTTGTCTCTGCCGTGGAAAATGTATGTCTGGGAAAAACAAAAAAAAACAATATTCGGTTGCAGTTTTCAGTTTTGTTCTGCATTTCTGTTCTTGTTTTTGATGTGGCACCCTTCTTCTTTTATGGTGTGCGACAAAACGCCACATTTGCGTTCAATGAGCATGAGATAATGTCATCATCAACGTCGACATCATACTACAAACCCACCTCCCCCTTTCAGCTGCCCCTCCACGCCAAGTGCAAGATCCTTTCGACCGTGTCTTTGTCTGTGACTGGGGGGGCAGGTGCAACGTTTTCCTTGTCTGGCGTTTTAGCTTATGAATTGCATTCAATTTAATGAGCAGTACGTTTTTAATTAAGTCGTTCTGTATGCACAGGCCACAGAAACGAAAATGAAAATGAGAATGAAAATGAGAATTAATGGATAGATAGACAAAGAGCTGAAAGATGATGACCAGATAATTATTATTATTACTGACAATAAGGTGCAAATATGATAATGAGACTCAGCCATGTTTATTGCAAAGATCGCAGCCTTTTCTGCCCAAGTATATAGAGATATTTAAATCAAAATTATTGCTATTAAAGACATGAAAGTGTGTGGAAAAGGTTGTTTACAAAAACCCATTATGGTCTTTGTTTGTCCAGGTAGATTGATTTGACATTTCCAATTTAAAGTTAACAAAAGATTAATTGAAACGATTTTAATTGGGATTTTGAGTTGCATATTCCAACTTTATAGTAAATATGCTTCATTGATTTTCAACTTCCATAACATTGTCAAAACTGAGCTGATTGACACTTTGGATGTGGTGTGTCCTTCAGATTGTATTATCATTTAGAAGGCACCACCTTTGAGCTGCAATCCACACAATTGGTGGTAACCAATTAGTTGCATAGTCAGCATTGAACATGGTCTAAACCAATGAGCAACCTCAGCTTGCTGATGACGTCAATGCATAACTCTGTTAGCATTCGTATCGCCTGACTACATAGCTCCACCTATTGCCAGATGGCTGACCGCACTATCGCGGCTGATAGCTACCCAAACAGCAACTGAACCCATTCGAGAAACCATCCCAGTGGCAGTGGGGACGTCACAGCAAGCGCTATGTAATAATTTCACACGCACTATCGCGGTCATTTTAATTAGCACGATTGCATTTTCAACACGTAGACGCAATTCAAATTGTAAATCACATTGGCCGTTAAACATGTGCAGTCATATTTAGTATAGCATTCGTGTATGCCATGTGTGACACTTATAATGCCACTTGCCGCTTGCCGCTTGCCGCTTGCAGCTGCCAGCTGCTGTTCAGCTGCAGTGTAGGTTTTCACCACAATACTGGCGCACAAATTTTGCAGTAAATTAATATGGCTAATTAGGGTGGCAAGGCCGCATCACCAGCACCACCACTTGGCCACTTGTTTGAGGCGGGCTCAACAAACGATCCACCCAACGGAGAGTTATTTATGTTGAACCGTTCGATTTGGCTCAGCAATTAACACGTCGACGGCGTTTGGCATAAATCTAACAAGTTGGGCATGACAAAAGCTAGGTAAACACGCGAGAATGCTTAAAGCCAACTGATTGACAGCCCACAGATACCCTAACATCCAAAAACAAGTGGGAATTGTAGGTTTAGACTTACCTATATATACTTTCTGTTCCTAAATATAGATTGCACTATCGATAGTATCAATATGCCGATAAAAGTTATTGTTTTCTGTTCTGCAGAAATATCTATTGCAATATTTGTAGTTGAATAGCATTATTTAATTTTTAGTTATATGTTCTCTTATTTTTTTAGGCATTCATTAAAAGTATTTCCAGCTGAAAGCCCTTTCAGCCATTGCTGATTCATGGTGCATGTTTAGTTTTTAAATAAATAAATAAATAGTATTTAAAATATCAAGCCTGGTGTATTAGGAACACCAGGAATAAAGCTTAAACAGAAATTCAGCGACTATCAAGCAGTTTGGATGTGTAAAAGATTGCACAATATTTATATTTAATATTAATACCTATTTGACTCTGAAGATGTATATCAGTCGTCTTACAATAACACAAAAATAAAAAATAACAATAATAAATATTAACTATAATCTTTTGGATAATTTAGGTATAACTTCTTTAATATTTTTAATATTTAATATTTTTACTTACCCACTGCGAAGTATGTAGTATAGGAAACCTAAGATTATTTCATGTAGTAAGTTATTTATTTCTATATATCTATTATTTGTATTATCCAATAGATAAACTTTATTATAGGACTCACAGCGTCTAGATTTAAATATATTTGAAATACCAGATCCTGCTCTCCATTTTCATATAATATGTACTCTTCTTTCCTATATGTCTACAGCTGTAACAACTTTTCTAACTCTTTCTACCTATGATATCCTACTATATTATATTATATTATTTTTTATAGGATTCACAGAGCCCTTTGTACTTATATTGATAACAAATTATATTAATTAATTAGGCGTCTGCTTAAAAATATATTTTAATAGTTTTTTAGTATTTTCCATATTAGAAATTTTAAACTTAAGTATGTTAAAATTGAAATTAACCAGCAAATCCATAAACATTGGTTTAATAAATAAATAAATAAAAGTGAAATACGAGATCCTGCTCTCGATTATCATACTATATGTACTCTTCTTTCTATATGCCTACAGCTGTAACAACTTTTCTAGGTCTACCCAATTGATCATTGAAAGCTATAACAATTGTCAGCTTACGAGCGAACAGAGCTCAATATTTGTTTATTTATAGTGGCATTATTAGCAGTGGCCCTGCTTATAAGTAATTCTCCCACTCTCATGTTATCTCCCTCTCTCTGTCGTGCTCTCCCTCTCCGTCTCTCTGTGCCGCCCTGTTGTTTACATTGCGTATACGCCGCATTGAACACACACAAAAGCAGCAAACCGCTTCAGAGTGAGCCACAGTCGTAGCTGATACGTCGCGCTTGAAGCTTAAATAGAAATATGTCTTAAATTACACTGTCGAACAAAATGCGTGCGGGCATAGTTTATGTACTAGTTGGAATTGGAGTGGAGTTCTTTGGCCGCCAAAGGGCGCTCAGTCTCGCTGGCGATGCCATCTGTGGCATAGTGCAGCGCAATGGTGTGGAGTGTCAAGTGCATCATGTGCAGACCGCCGATGGCTATCAGCTGACAGTGCAACGCCTGCCGCCGCCGCCGTCGCGCAACCAAAGCTGCCCCCACGCGCTGCTGCCATTTGTGCTGATGCATGGACTCATCGGATCGGCGGGTGACTTTGTGGCGGGGGGGAGCGCCAGTGGCTTGGCATTTCAGCTGCATGCGGCATGCTATGACGTTTGGCTGGCCAATGCACGTGGCACCACTCAATCACGCCGGCACCGCACCCTCTCCGCCAGCCAGCCGGCGTTCTGGGATTTCAGCTGGCACGAGATTGGTGTCTACGACTTGCCCGCCATTGTGGAGCATGTGCTGCACGTGACGGGTCAGCAGCGGTTGCACTATGTGGGCCACTCGCAGGGCACCACCGTGCTACTGGTGCTGCTGTCTCAGCGGCCCGCTTATAATGTTAAATTTGCCAGCGCGGCGCTGCTGGCGCCCGTTGCATACTTGCAGCACTTGAGCAGTCTGCCGCTGCGCTTGCTGGCCAGCGATACGGCTGGGCTGACGGTGCGTATGCTTAATGTTGCATATACCACACGCTGTGCGCGGTTAACTTATTGTAATTGTTGCAGCTTGTGCTGAATCAGCTGGGGCTGCACGAGCTGCTGCCTGCCACAACGCTCACCCAGCTGGGTGGGCGCGTTTTCTGCAGCCCCGCGCTGCCCACCTATGCACTCTGCGCCCTCTTCACGTCACTCTACGTGGGCTTCAGCGAGTATCCGCTGGATCGTGTGAGTACGATTATATATGCAGCCATAATTTAGCCAACAAAGCGGCCCCAAAGTTTTGTTGTATGCAAAAGTTTTTATTGCACTCAGGAGTGCGCCGCCCACACCCACACACACACACAACAAACAGACACACACACACACACACACACACACACACATTGAAGAGCCAGCTTTAGTTTTGGTAATAAAAGTTATTTGAATTTAAATGCGTAAACGAGCTGCCTGCCCAGCTTCCTGCCAGTTGTGCCAACTATTGTGGCACGTTTGTTTTTTTTTTTTTTGTTTTTGCAGTCTTCTCTGAAAGTTGCTTAACTTTGTCACACAGCTTGTAACACTGCGAGCACTGATAACTCAATCAGCGCATAAATTAGCTTACTTTGATGTTGCTTTCCGTTGTCCTTGCAAAGGCTTTTAAGCAATTTGCATTTGCTTTTTGGCATCTTAGTGGCAAATTCCTTCTTTTAATTGTTTGCCATTTCCAATAGGGTTCGGTTATAAGCAAGTTTTAAAACAAAGCTCAGTCCTATTTGCATTCAAAAGAAATCTTTGGTCATGATTAATCGAGTATACATTTAATCTTTTTATCAATTTCTAAGAACATCATTTTCTTACATATTTAGAGATATATTCTGAATTCATAAGTTTAATCAAATATTGCTTTTATTTCTTATACTCCTTTTTTAACTTATTTATCCAGATATTGAGTTTGTAGTTATCTTAATTGGGCTCCTATTGTTTTTATACCCTAGCTGGGTATTATAAATTTGTCTCGAAATGTGTAATGGCCTGAACGAGACGTTTCCGACCCAACAAAGTATATATATTCTGAATCAGCATGAATAGCCGAGTCGATGTAGCGATGTCCGTCTGTTTCTATGCGAACTAGTATCTCAGTCTAAAAGCTATCGTAATGAAACTTGGCACAGATCCTTCTATTTGCTGCAGGCAGTACATATGTCGGAACCAGCCGGATCAGACCACTATAACATATAGCTGCTATAGGAATGAGCGTTCGATAATTGTGTTTTTGTATGAAAAACTTTTTTGTTTATAAAGATATCCTCACCAAACTTTCCCAAACAGAGTTTCTAGAGAGTTTATACAATCTGCCCAAATTTGGTCAAAATCGGACCACTATATCACTATATTTTTGTGCATACAAATATTTCATCCAAACTAAGTGAGAGTTTTATTATAAAATTTATTACTTCAAATAGTTTCCTATATCAAAATCAAAATCGGACCACATGGCTCCCATAGACAATAATTGAGTTTTGTATACAAATTAATTCCTGCTAGGGTATACAGATTCGGCACTCCGAAGATAGCCGTTCTTTCTGGTTTTTTATATACAAATTTGCATATTTCTAATTTTGATAATTAAAACGAAATAATATTTTAAATTTAATATTCCAAATCTTATTATTAGTTGATTGTGGCACACAAAATTAAAACAAAACATTCCCAAGCTCGTTGCAAATTCTCTTCCTAAACTAGCGACTCCCTTAACTCTATAAAGTCAAGATAAGTCATCTAAATTGATTTGGCACTCAGTAATTGAAAAAAAAA
This sequence comes from Hirtodrosophila confusa, assembly GCA_035043065.1. Lineage (NCBI taxonomy): Eukaryota > Metazoa > Arthropoda > Insecta > Diptera > Drosophilidae > Hirtodrosophila > Hirtodrosophila confusa. The sequence goes on along the minus strand of JAWNNI010000160.1, from coordinate 5,590,351 downwards.
ACATCACTCATTTTAGAACAGAAAATACATTTCGTAATATTAAACTTGTCATATTATTTCTGAAGTCATTTCCATGCGGAATATCCCAGTTAGAGAGCTAATGTAGTAAGGATGTTTCGTATTCGATGGCATCCCAATGGTTCATTGCATCTTTTTTTGCTGTAATGTGCACCAAAAGGTGCCCTAAACTTTTACATTGCCCAGTCGTTGGGGCACGGCAGCTGGCTGCCCCCGGACTCCCAACACCCGCCCGCCAAGCGGCTAACTATACAACACACATTACGTATACGGCACGTTGCCTTAAACACTTTTTGTTTTCGCACACGGCACATTTAAATTTTGTTTTGCCATGAAATATGGCAAATAAATCGCGCTCGTGTTATTTTTGCCAAAGTTTATGGCTTATCTGTGCAGCGTTTTGGGGCGCGTGCTCAAAAGGCTTAGCCGTGTACTAGAGCAGTGCTCAAGGGGGGAGGGAGAAGAGAGAAAAGCGGTGAGAAGAGGCTGGGGCCAAGTGCTTGTTAGTTATTAGGCTAAGGGCCCCGGCAATTGGCTTTGGCTTTGGCTTTGGCCGGATCGAAATCACAAAAAGAAAAGACCAAAATACTACAAACTGTAAACGAAGCAGGTTGTGTGTGGATTTTAAGTTTATTTTTATAGTTAACCGATGGGCGAGAACAGTGCAAAAGTTTGACAGGCAATAGATAGTTCCCGAATCTCATTGTTGTAGTGCAGTAAGAACTTTGGTGCATACTTCAGCTCGTTTTGATAACACCAGTGTACAATTCAAGTGTTTTGTGCAGAAAACTGAGTAATATAAATTGTTTAGCGTTTTTCAAAATTGCAAAACTTGCTGAACTTTCGCTCATAAAAGGATTGTAGCTTTGATAGCTCGTTTTATAACTAAATCGAAATTTATGAAGAGATTGACGCGTTTAATATTCTTACGAATTCATCTTTTCCTACTGGGGTTACACAATTACTTAAATATGACAAATAGAGAAACTTTAGCTACCTTATGCCCAAAGACTTATCGCAACATATTCAGAAACCTCGAGTTTTTAGACATTCAAACACAGATTGTTGGGGAATTCAATTAATAATACAATTAGCATTATAATATTGTTATTAGTATAATGAAGTCTAGCATAATCGCCGAGACTTTACATTTTGTGTATTTAGAATGGAGCTAAAACAAATTTTAGTCTTTTTAAATTCAAGGCTTTATTGTTCGGAATAAGCTTCTGTTTTTGATAGAGCAATATATATACATATTTGCAGAATATTAATTATTAAACATTAGTAATTATATTAAAGATTTATGTAATTCGTAATCAAAATACTCGAATCATGGGAAAAATTTATGCAGATATCTAAAAACAGGTAAGAATGCTATAGTCGAGTATACCCGACTACGAAACTCCCTGTACCCAGGTCTAAAACATCCAATCACATCTACGTCCACTTACACATACATACACAAAGACGCACACACACAGGCGGCAAAAGCGACAGCTCAAGCGAGGCATTTTAATTGGTGGCGGGCTTCTTCTTCCCTCCTCTCGCTGCATCACTGAATCTTCTTTCGTGAATAACTTCCGTGTTTATTATCCGATCGACTTGAAATTTGGACAGTAGATTCAGAGAGACTAAAGTATTGTACATGCCAAATCTTGAAAATTGTTACTGTAAAACGGTTTTAATCGATTTGCGGGGGAACGGAGGAGATATCTGAAATATGAAACAAACTTGATCTGCGTATGGTATACAGGAACCTACATACCATTAGGGTCCTGTTACATTACTACATTACATTAATCGATTATTGAATCATATAATTATTTTAAGTCGGGCGAATATTAATCGCAATTAATCGAAGAAAAATGAAAATAATCGATTTATCAAATGATTTTTTTTAATGTTCACCAGTTTTACATCTGCCACCTTTTTTTGCATTTACACGCAAAAAGTGATGAGAATAATTGAACATATAATCGATAAACGATACAATTAATCGAAACCCATTTGGCGAGACAATTAAATCGTGAGTTGTGACAAAATAATCGATTACTGTGTATCATATGATTAATCGGTCCATCACTCCTCACAGCTAATTAGCTGCCAAGTCTTAATGCCAAATGAATTCTTTACGCTCAGCTTTTGTCCACTTAAGCCAATTCATCAATGAATTTAAAACTGAAAGCCACTAAACTCGAATACCACAATTTTAACTATTAAATGGAATTTAAATGAATTCGTAGAGCGTCAATAAAGGTTATTCTTAATGCCAAACCGTCAATAAAAGTGCGCTCTGACCATATCTCGATTTTCAAATTTCAAGTCAAATCAACAAAGCTCGTGCCACAAGCAGCCGCTAAGTGCAACCGCGTGCCGTATCTCTGAGATCGTCATAGCTTCAATAAAAAAGTCAACAAACAAGCAGGCAAATAAATACACTAGAGTGGGGCAGCCCCCCCCCCCTCCCCTCCAGCCGACTCCGTGTCAGGCACCGAAATTGCTGAGCAAATAGCGAGAGGCGATGACTCCTCCAGCAGCCAAACGAGGCAGCGGGCGATACTTTGTGACAACTGCCGAACATGCTGCACAAAGCAGTCACCCTGCCCCCATCCTCCCTTTTCCCCCTGGACATGCCCGGCCCGCGTTGCCCGCTGCCCGTGCAAATAAATATTTGCGCATATTTAGCTGAGAGCCCCCTTCACGCCACATAAAGTTCAGCACACTTTGCAACTGGAATGCGTGAAGCATGATTTGAGGCAACAAAAAATATACTGTACTATAGTATGAAAAAAAGAGAAATATAAAAAATATATAAAAAGAATCCAGCAAAATAGAGAAGAATTCTGGAAACACAAACAAGCTGCCGGCTGCGCAGCGCCACACAAAACTATTTGCCACAAGTTGCAACAGGGCGGTGCAAGCGAGACCAGTTGAAAAGCAGCCAGAAAAGAAAATGCAGCGGGCAGGCGGAAAATCAAATAAGCATCAAAACAAAACAAAATATGTCGCCGCAGGACGTGCGATGCACTCGCACTGAAAGGACTCTCATGGCAATTTAAAGAAACTCCTGCGATTCTCAGATGAAATCACAAGATGCGCAATCTTCTTAAATGTATATTCCTTACGTTTTCTATTTGAACAGATATTATATAATAATATTCCTATTATCAATATAATAATTCCCTTCTTCTTATTTTTGAAGCAATAACATTTATTCATACGAAAATCGAAATTTTGAAAGATTCTTTATTTTGTAGCCTAGTGATATAATGATACTATCTACCCGGTTGTAGAAAAGTTCCAATCCTCATAGCTTAAACTCAAACTGTAAGGTTCGTATGTGACTATAACGACTCCTGATTATAAGTAGAGCCCTCATATTAGGTTCATAGGATATCTTCTTCAAGAATATCTAAAATGGGCTTAATTAAAAGGATTTTCTAAACCTTATACTGAAATTTTTTCATCTCCTAGTTGGTTCTTGTTTAAAATGATTGAATAAATGAACTAATAATTTTGTAATCAAAGAAATATAAGTTCAAGAAGCTGTCAAGTCAAGTGAGGCCAATGAAAGGATCAGAAACAGAAACTCAGGCTCTGCATGTGCGGTCTTGTGTGCTGCATGCATTTCCGTGTGCTTTGTGTCACAATGGAACGGAAATAGCAGCCAACACACACACACACACACACACACACACACACACACACACACACATACACCCACACACACATGCACCCACACACAGCTACCCATATGAATGAGCTGACAGTCAAGTGGCAGAGAGCAGCTCGTAAATTCAAAAGGCTGGGCTGTTGAGCCCCCCATCAATTCAAAATTTCACATTTTGCAGAGCATATTTCCACGCATTCTGGAGACGACACCGGCGGGCATCTCACGTGGCCAACTGCTGCACTTTGGGCAGCTCATCAACAGCGGTAAGACAATGGGCACACTGAACTGGGGGAAACTGTCAGTCACAGGCTCTTCTCTGCTCCTGCAGGTAAATTTCAGCAGTACGACTATCGCACGCCCGAGCTCAACTTCCAACGCTATGGGCAGGAGACGCCTCCAGCCTATCAGCTGAAAAATGTGCGCCTCAATCTGCTGCTCTTCTATGGCAGTCGGGATGCATTGTCCAGCCGCATGGATGTGCAGCGTTTGGTCCGCGAGCTAAGCAGCAGTCGCGTTAAGCTCTACCAGGTCAAAGGCTATAACCACATTGATTTCCTCTATGCGAACACGGCACCACGGATAGTCTACGAGCGCATCATACAGCAGGCCGACCAGTTGAATTGAGTATTGGAATTTAAGCTCTTGAATTTATGTAGCATTTAAGCTATTCATAAGAAACTTGGTCAGTAAGTTTGTATTCCTATATGCATGGCTTAAGAGGTCTCATTAGTTTTCAATTAAATGCTTAACAGATTTTAAGTAATGTAAAACAACAAGCAAACTTGTCCAGACAAGCTAATCCTCGTATAAGATATCATCTTGAAAGAGTCAAACTTATGTACGAAAGAGGCTCAGGATATGTTTTTTGTTCTTTTTTATAATTTTAGTAACTAGCGTGAAGCATATTTTCTATAAACAGTTTAATTGTTAAGGAAAATTCTCTATAATTTGTTCATTTTTAAAATATCTTCCGATTATAATAGCTTTAATTGAATGGTGAACTCTTTTAAGTGTCTAAATAAATCAGTGCTGTGGAATTTTATAGGCATCTTTTATTTATAGATAGATAGATAGATTTCATTAATTCTATTCATAAAAAAATACTTTTTCGTTGCGTAACAGAATATATATTTCAGCAAATTGGAAACTAAGAGCGAACTAAAGCAACCACATTAAATAAAATATTCATATGCATGTACTATCTGTAATTTACTCAGTACAAAAATGTCAATTCCTTTTGCCATTTTCTAAGCTGATCAATAAAAGCAACTTAAATATTTTGCAATCAGAAATATATTCAAGTACACAATGCGTCGTTAAATCAAGTAAAGGGCCAGGCAGGAGCAGGACCTGCAGCTCTGAGTGTTTGTTCTGCAGCTCTTGTGTGTATCTGCGTGCACTTCCGTGTGCTTTGTGTCACAATGAAACGGAAATAGCAGCCTGCACATGTACATACTCACACACACACACACACACACATAGCCAAATGAATGACCTGATAGTCAAGTAGAATGGGCAGCTCGTAAATTTAAAAGGTTTTGCTTTTAGGCCTCCTCAATTCGACTTGCAACATTTGCTACGTGAAAATATTTGCACAAATTTGATTTCGTTTTTATTACATTTATATTGTGTTATAAAAAAAAACACAAATCAACTAAAAAGAAAACTTGACAAACAGACCTCATAAGCTTCATACTTTACATTAGACAATTAATTACGTTAATCATAATGTACAACTCTTAATGAACTGGAATAGTTGCTTGGCCAGCCTGCCATTCCTATTGCTGCTGGATGGGCGTCCAAATTGGTGTGTGGGTTTATTACATTCGATATGTGTGTGTGTGGGTGTGTGTGGAATGGGGCGGGGCACAACTTAGCTTAGCTCAAAGCCCACACCGGACTGTATGGCGTAGAGTAACTTTTCGCGCATTTGTTCAACGCTATTAAAGGGCGGCAGCTTGAGCAAATTCGTACAGGTGCTGGCCGTGGGCAGTCGCTCCATATCTCCAGCGTTCTGTATGAAGAAGGGCGGATCCAAATCCTTAAAATAAAAGCGTGTAGTAGCTGACAAGACTAGCATTGGGTTAAGTGTTTAGTTTACCTTAAAACCCAGCAGCGGTGGCCGCGAACAGCTGGTGACAAACTTGAGCAGCTGCCTTCGCTCAAGATCATCGAAACCCTCAACTGCCGCCCAGAATGCCACAATTGAGGGATGCTCCGGCGTGTACTCGCCACCATATTTGCAGTGCTTCTTCATATCCTCCAGGTCGATGGGTATTTCAGCGCCTGATATGAGTATTTGTAGCTCCTTGTTGCTGAACATATAAAGCCACTCAATGGGCAGAACATTGGACAGTCCCTTGCGGAAGGCTTTACAGTGACTTCTTATTTGCACATTTAGTTTATAGTTTGCTATCAGCTGCAGATACTCGATGCGATTGGAATTGGTCACTGGCGTGCTTTGACCCTGCGGCTTAAGTTCCACAACCTGCGTCTGTCCTAACGAGCTGCTAGCTACCGTGAAATCTAAATTCAGTTCACTAACATCGCCCGTATAATCTTTAAGGTATAGCAGATTGCGATATAGTTCCGGATCCAGTGATGCCAATTGATGTATGTCCACATCTGAATATTTTCCAGCCAGTTTGGTTAAAAAGAATTCGGCCAGTGGCAGCTCCACCAGCAAATTCTCATATATTGCTTTGCCCAAAATGCGACCAATAAAATAATAATGCTTCTCAAAGTCACTAAAAAGATGCGCCACATTTGGATTTGGATACAGTTTGTTGTCCGTTGTTACCCTATAGAAGAAAAATTCTAATTATCGATTAACAGTAGTCGCCAAATAAACATTTACATGAAAAAGCCACGGTTCGGATCAAAGGCTGTTTTTATGAGTTCCGATAGAAATTCACGAAAAACGCCGCCGCCATCAATGCCCGCCTCATCGAGTCCCAGTGAGGACACAAACTGTATTCGAAACTTTAAGCGCAAGTCTGGCTCTACAAGAAGCACAACAATTAATAAATAATAGACTACATATAAGAGTTCTATCACGCACCATTCTCCGGACGCAGCTTGTCGTAGGCATCCTCGTACAGATGCGTGCGTCGAACGGTTATCATAATGGCGGGTCCCTGCAGAAAGGCCTGGAGATGGCCCTGCACCCGCATCTTGTTGGCCGCAACGAGGCCTTGCAGTATGCTTACCCGCTTACTGAATGCAACGACAAAGGGGATTTCGCGCAGTATGGTAATGGAGCGTTTCTGTTTGGTGGACATGGGCGGGCCGTTCTCAAAGTCCTCGCGCGTAAAGTCGCGTATGGGCTGAAATGGACGAATACCGCGCATTCGACTGCTGTGCGTCAATGGCAGATCCGTTGGCCGGTCCAGTGGCAAATCTAAGCGACTGACCGTCCAATGGGCTTCCGGGCAGAAGCCCAGACGCAGATCGCGCGTATATATCTGATTCAGCACAAATACGACCACATTTAACAAATTGGCCCAGATTTGCTTCTGGTGACGCAGCTTTTTGTCATCGGCATCGGTGTGGCCCAGCACACTGCGAAAGGCGAGCTCCACCAGGCCCAGGCTAATGTCCTTCAGCGTCTTGGACATTTGCACAATTTCCGCTATCGAGAAGGGCATCAGTCGCACATGTTGTATGGCCGCCTGCGCGGGCGTCACCAACAGTTTCTTCTCCACAAACTCTACGTCGTGCAGTGTGGGCAAGAGACGCCCAAAAAGCATGCAAAATGTTGCCAGTAACGGTATAGTTCGATCCACGCCTTGCTGCTTGGCTGCTGAAAGCAATTGAGCATGAATGAAAACTCTATTGTGCAACATTGAAACATTTACAAAGCTTCCCAAATGCGCATCTTATTATTGGAAATATGCTGTCAGCAAAGACTTCATTTGTTAGCCTATCTACTAAAGTAAACCTAACATGCACATTCTGTTATTATGCGACCCATTCATGGCGATCACGACCACTATCACTGCGTATACGTGTGGATCGATCGTATTGCTAGAAAATAACAAAACTGCAAAGAAAGAAACGCGACGGTGAAGCGTACGTCAGCAACCAGAACAACTAATAAATATAGAAATGTTGCAGTCAAAAACAATGATGCTTGATCGCGATCATGATCGCCGTGAATGAACCGTATCCAACTTGCGTATTATTTTGTTTAATACTCACGCACAACGCCCTTAGAAATTAGAGTGAGTGGCGCTGAAAAGCCTAACTGCGTAGACTCGGCGGCCAGCTTGAACCAAACGGCGTGTATAAACTTAGGCGTAAAGGCCAAAGTGTAGAGCAGCCTGTAAGGACATTTGGTTATAGGTTATTAGGTTATTGGTCATTAAAAATATATAAGCATAGTCTGGATTAAAACTTACTTATACTCGTAGACTGCATGCTTATTGTATATCATAAGATTATGACAGATCTCGCAGAGCGCATAGATAAGCTGACTGTGCTCAATGTGCGGCTCCATTTGCTGCACAATGAAATCCACGCGCTTGGTTTCATTTAATATGGCTATCGATTCGAGCAGGGAATCGCGCTCCTTGGTGCTCAGTTCGCCGGTGGTGCGGCAGGGCTGCTCCATATCATAGTCGAGCGTGTGAGACGTTGGCTGATCCTGCTCCTCGTCTGACTCATCCGTATCATCCTCATCGTCGGAGTCCGTGTGACGATGAGGTGCCGCATGCGTACGCAGCGTCGACTTGGACAGCTGCAATATATTGGGCATCATCTGGGCAATAATACGCACATATACAATTAGCAGACTGTTCTGCTCCAATGTGGCTGCAGAAAGATATTAGATTAATGTGGAACTGTAGAGTATTCTATGGCAATTACTACCCACCCAGTTGCCTGCGATCGAGCACCAGTAGGGAGTTAAGCAAATACGAGCTGAATGTTTCTCGTGGTTGTAATTTTGACTGCTTGACCTCGCTCGACTGCATCACACCGTAGAACATGGAGTTGCGCTTAGCATCATCTGCGCCTGTTGCCTCAGCTGCGGACGTGGCCGTGCTTACCTCCAGCACGGCGTTTAGCGAGTGCATAAGCAATGCAAAGGGAAACTCTGTACGCTCGGCCAGGCAGGGCAGCACAAAGTATCGAACCGGCTCCGTGTGCGGCGTAGCCAAAATATCGCTAACGAATTTGCGACAGAATAGCTGAGACTGCTCGAAGCCAGGTACGCGCATGGCCACGGCCAGCGGTCGCCACAGCAACTGTAGCAACGCCTCAGCTAAAGGACTAGGCGCATGCAGTGTCTCGCCGTCCAGCGGTGGACACTTGTCATCGAGCAGCTGACGCACACGCACAAAATAGTTGCGAGCAATGAGGAAGCCAAAGACACGTTCCAGATACTTGTACAACAGCGTATCATCCTCTACATAACGCTCCACAGCGGACGCAGTGGTGAAGGTCTCCAGCATGCGCAACGGTATGGCCTGAGCGCTGTGTGGCAGCGACAGTTGCACCAGGCAGGCATCCAGTAACTTGCAGACACGCAGCAGCCAAACGGGATCGTGTGCTGAATGCTGCAACAGGCGTGCCGGATTGCGTAGGATTTGCTGGCATACTTCAATCTAAAATATGCAAAAGAAACAATGTATTTTATATGTTATAGTATGGATCGGGATTCGTTACCAGTCGCTCGCTGTCCTTGACCACGCGACTGCTGTAGAAGAAGCTCAGGCGTCGCAGCAAAAAGTCCAAGCTCTCGTCCTCGATTAGACGATCTCGATGCGCATGCAGATAACTATCGAATGCCTCGCGTTCGGCGCGTTTGCAACGCTGACGATGGATAAAGGAGCGGGCATATGATTGCAACACAACGGCACCGTTGGCTTTCTGCCGCAGCTCGTTGCGCTTCTGTCGCTCGAGCGCCGCTTTGCGTATGGCCGTGTCCCGGTCGCAGGTCTGGGAGGCGCCACCAAGACTTTGCACCGGTCGGCGCCGATACTCTCCATCGAAGCCAAACATGACGCTGCAATTGTTGTCAGCAGTTGAGCTGCTGCTGCTCTGTTATTGTATCTTCTACCAGCTGATCAATCGCTCCCCGACTCAGCACATAATTTTTATATGATTTGGAATATATCGTTGCTTTAGTGTACTGCCTACTTGCAAAATAACGGCCGCTTATCCTTCAGAATTGATGTTTTCTTAACTGCAACGTATTAACCACTTTTCACTTGTCTATATTCAATTTTCGGGATGCGTAAAAATCTGCTAAAACGAATGATTTGTATATTTTCTCTGTGTTGCACAAAAGCGCATAAAATTACCAAAATTTGACAGCTGTTCGACACTGTTAACACTATGCTGATTTATAGTGTTAATAAACGTCACAGATATGTTAAAAAGCAATGTGTACGTTAAACTTGCCCATTTATTACATTTTCGAATGCGTACAGAATTATTTTTTATTTTTATTTTTTTGGAAAAATCATGCAACTGTGTTTTGAGAGAAAACTCATGGAAATGTTTATTAAAAACTGTATAAAATAAAGTTTATTTTAAGCTGCATGACTTCAGATGTACAACATAAACCCTTTACATTAAAACTAAATATGGTTTCCACTTCTGACGAAGTACACAGGGGATTTTGGGAAATGTCACCCCATAAATGTGGAAAATTCGCGGATAATTTGTTTTTAAAAACTTGTATGTTAATTACATACAAGATCTATACAAACAACGACACATGTTGCACCGATTTGAATAATACCCACGCCCTGGGCGGAAAATGAAGGTCACAAAGTCTAATTCTAGTTTTATACATATATTTAAATGCAAATATAACAGTATCTATGATTGAAAACCAAATTGAAACTATCAAATATATGTATTTAGCTCTTTGTTTTCATTGTCCACAAATATTTATTTACATACCTAGAAAACAACAAATATCAGCCAAACATTGATCACTCGCCAAGTTCTTTTATACATATATACAAACGTATGTATGCATGTACATATGTACATATATGTCTATATGTGAATGTACATATGTATGTACATAAGCCGCACACTATATATGTTTCGATAAATCATAAATGGATATATGTATTTATGTATATGCATGGACACGTTTCACATCCTGTAGATTGATTTGTTGTTTTTAATCCATATTTTTTTATTACTTTCAGTCTGTTACTCACCACTTCTTGGAATTTGCATATATGTATGCGTTTTCATATTTATTTAGCTGTCCCCTAGATCAGCTGATGAGGCAGCACATGTACATATGTATGTAAATAACAGCTGAAAGGTGCGACTGATAAAAATCTGAGACGTAACAATGCGGCGGCCAAAACTAGCTAGGAAATTGCATATTCAATACTTATACCGAAGACTGTATGCCCTTGCTGAATTATTCAAGTAATGTTTTTGAAGATAGTACAAACAACTATCTTGCAAAATATTTCTAGATGATTTCAAACTAGAATCGCAAATGCAATTACAATGAGATATCGTTACCTTGGAATCATTTCTGCATGGATTTAGTATAAGTGAATATAAAAGTAGCTATACATGCCCATAGAAAACAATTGTCAACAGCCAATCTATAATTTGTATCAGTGAATGGTTAGACGTATCTAATCATATGTCATTTTATTGTGATATACATATATTAATGGGAAACATTAGTGAGGTTTTAAATCTAAACCGTCTAATTAGTACATAGCTTCTCTTCTTTTTTTTTAATATCATAATCAGAGAGCATTTACCTTACAAAGGAACTGCAATCCAAGCAATTTAAAGTGAAGCGTTCAGCTGAGCTGGCGCTCCATTGGCAACGTGTGGATGGCGCAACTGATGACGTTGCTCAATGAGAGCGAGCAGAGCTCGTGGCACGTCCATTGTTTGATCGTCAACAAGCACAATGTCAAAAGTATTCATATACTTGTCCATGTTCGCCTCCACGTGATCAAACAGAAAGCCTATTTTCATTATGTGCGAGGAGGCGGGCACACCAGCAGCCATCTCCGCATCGCCCAGAGAATCACCCATGACAATGATGTGGTCACGTGTGTGCACCAGCTCATAATATTCGCAGCCATTTAATATCATTTCGTTCTTGTTGAAGGTATGTATCATGGGCTCCTTAAAGCCGTCCAGCATGCCGTCACGAAACTGCAAGAAGTTTGAGATGACCTTCACATTGGGATACATAATATTCGCTTGCTGCAGCACCGATACCACCGAGTTGCCCAAACCGGCCGAGAACACAAGCACCGGAATTTGCAAGCGTTGCAGTGTCTCAAAAAGCTCATGTGTATGGTCACGTAGCGCATGTTTATATTTGCTGGCCATTTCATCTATTTCGGTCTGATCGAATGGAAAACCGCTGGTCAGTTTGCTCGATTTGGTCCACCATTCGATCATGTATTCTGTCTTTTTGTCAACGGATATATAGGGATCAATCTCGATGGGTCGGTATTTGTGATAGAGCTTCTCTGTATCCGCCTTAAAGTTTGGTGGCAATGATTCGCATGCATTGAAGATGCCAAAGCTAGAGGGCACTGGAATGCCATCATCCGTACGCTGCTTGGTGATCGTATAGTCAAAGTCGGAAACGACTTGCATACGCTCCGGTCCGCCTTGTATAAATTCGTTGATGATGCGCTCTACGCGCTCTTTATTGCGAATTTTGCAGTGGCTACCATTCAACGATGGAATATCCCGCAGGCGCACATAGCCAACAGTGTCGTCCTTACGCTCGCTGTCCATTTGGATACTGTACTTTCGTTTCTGTTCCCTCAACCAGCAGCCACACAGACGGAGTGTTTTGTGTACGCTCAGCGTGAGTTCCTAATAATGACTGAAAGTATATAGGAATTGTTTTTTTTTCAGAACTTGTTGCGCTTTTATTTTATGGTATGTATGAGTAAATTTTTCACGTAACGCACACATGCATTTGGTTTAGCACATTAAGCGACAGTGATGAGCGATATTGCGGTTACATATTGATCAACTGAATTGAAACTGTGAACGTGATTTGTGATGGTTAGTTGAATTTTTATTAGCCATAATATATATCTATCTGGGTCAATGCATTGTTTGGTAATAGAGTGTTTTCCCCTGGCACATAAGTTCCAGGTTCGAGCCCCAGTCAAGAAATAGTTTCCATCACAAATGCAATTTAATCTGCTATAAGGAGATTGCTTAAATATTATGTATATATGTATGTATGTACATATGAATGTTTATCTTTGTATGTACATATAACTTTGGTGGTTAATTTTTAATTCACAAAATTAATTCAAGCAGTAAGATATGACACCCATTTGTATAAAATTCGTTTGGACTTGTTCTTTCATTTCGTCACTGACTAAAAACTGAGTTTTGGTTTTGATCGTTGCTTTTCACTTTCAGTTGCTATGCGTGAATATATAGAGAACATTTTTGTTACATTCACGAATATTATCCTGGTTACAGGAGATATAAAATGAATTCTATTATACAACTGATAATTACATGAGCCACGAACCTAATGCACTTTTAAGAACCTCAAGAGCAGGTTAAATAATGTCACAAAACAATTTGAACTTCACTTTTTTAGCTATTCAATCTTGGAAATGGAAACTATCTCTGTATTTATGGCTTCTAGAATATATACATATTTGAATTTATATTAAAAAGAGAATTTTAAAAAGTATGATCTTATTTCATTGAGTATATCAACTTTTTGTCAAATGGAGTTAATCAATGTGTGCACTGACCGGCTCATATACTTCATCGAAATCGGATCGGATATTATTTGAACGAAGATAATTTCAGCCAAATCAGTGACTTGTTCCTTTCATAAGTGAGTCAACTCATTTTGCTCATTTAAATTGGCGTTGTTCACAAGTAATCATGTTCACAAGTAAGCAACATTAACCCAACACTAGTATGAATCACAAACATATATATGTATGTATGTATGTATGCATAAAATTAGTATTCTAGTTTTCTTATTAGTTGCAACTGTTTTGTTTTTCTTGTTAAGTAACTGCGCATATCAGCTCATTTTATCACGCTGCCTTACACAAATAGCAATTTTCTTGTTATTGATTTTAACACCAAATAGATTTTAGTGTTTCTAGAACTTTGTCAGACTTTAAATATGGAATTTTCAAACAAAGTAACGAATACAGCTCTGCAAAAAGAAAATCGGATAGTAGTACAAGACTTGGAACCATGAAATCGGAATGACACGAGGCAAGAAGCACCACGCATTTTCCAAAGTCCAAAGTCACAACCCAAAAGTTGCAATCAAAAATCGGGACTATCACATGAATTTACACTAAAACACAAAATGTATAAACTTATATCACAAATCACGGTTGCGCAAAGTGCTCATCACTAGCCTAAATGTTTTTCTGTATATGTACTACGCACGTTTGTATGTATTGTATATAGTTGTTGCGCTATTGCCGACTGACTTTGAATCGCTGTTGCCAATTTTTGAGTTCTTAAGACGCTTGCTTTCGTCGCCGTTTGTATGCTTCAACACTCAGACAGCTTATCAGGTTCTTTATCAAAGCTTTTCTGATTTATGCGATTATATTTATTAACAATACACGCCGCATTCGCTTATTTACCTTTTGCTTCGCAGTTTTCTTCCTACCGAAATCACGCACCGACGCTATTAGACGCCGAAACACAATAATGCCGCAACAGCTGTGCAGCTGAGCTGGCACAAAACGGAATTGGAACAATAGAAACGCTGCAGTGGAATATGAGATTTTCTTATTTTGTTTATTTTTGTTTGCGTATTCTCCCGTTAACTCTTGTATTTAATGTTGGGAGAATTAAAAAAAATTAATACATTTCATAACTAAACAATCGAAATACTTCATAGAAATAGCTTAAATTACTACTTAATTTTCTACATATTAAATATGTATCTAAGTTATTTATATGGTTGCGCGGGTATTTAGTGACCTGGAAACTGAGTCTCCCTTAAATTTGTCTAATCTTCGATTACAATGGGCGTGGCAAGTGAGTCCGAGGATTCCATTTTGGCCGTCTTTGTAGCTACTGACTGTTGTGGTGTTGTTTTTTGATTGGAATTCTCCAAAGGCAAAAATTTCCAATCACCTGGCAAATGGACCATTGTCTCTGCATCACGTGACAACACACTGTAATAAAAGAAGGATATTTGTGAGCTACTTGTGAACTAAATAAATCAATCGATGGCATTAAATCTTAAGTTCCATTCAATGTTTGAAATGTGTAAATTATTTGATCGATAATATTGATAGTTCACTATCACTATGGGGTAACGGAACTATCGATATATTTACTATGGGTATATTTGATATAATAATTACCGATTTAGATAGGTGCTAGCGGCGTCAATGCTCGTGAACGAGAGCACGCCCTCATTGGGCACGTTTACCATTAACTTTGAGTTCGTCTGCTTGACCCTGAAACGCGGCAAATCCTTAGCCACCAGAAAGCCATAGTTAGTGCTTTTGCGATTTACCGTTTTTGGCAGGACAGACTGGTTGTCCTTCTCTGGCACCGGAACTGCCGCTTGCAGCTTTGCAGGCAGCGACTGTTTTGGCTCAGATAATCCGGACTGCTTCGCAGGCAACGAATGCCTTAGCTCAGTTGTGGCGGGCAGCGATGCTGACACCGTATCAGACCCTGCTGCTGGCAGCTTCGGCAGAAGTTTTCGTGGCGGCGGACGCACATGGCGCAATCCTAAATTGCCAATGCGTATGGTGGTAGCCGTTTGCTTTATGATTGTGGGTGCTCCAATAGAAGGGTCTTCTTCAGCAGGCGACGCCGATTTGCGTTTTCTGCCAATTTTGATGGGCTTAACTGCGGCAGCTGTTTGTGATGTTGCATCCTTGGCCGTAAGCTTCGTTATGGTAACTCCACTGTTGGAAGTGCCTACTTTAATGTTGCCATTGCCGCCGCTCAGCAGCTGCTGCAGCGTCTGATTGATTTTAGGGGACGACTCTTTGGTGGCGCCACCGGCTGCTGCCGTTGAAGTTGTTGCTGTCGCTGGTGCCGCATACCGCGGCACACACATGCGACTGATTTTGGCTGGTGGTAGTTGATCGCTCGTCTCACTGCTACTGCTGCTGCTGCTGCTGCTGCTACTTGCCACAATTGGTGCTGCTGCGGATTGTGTCAGCTGCACCTGCGGCGTTAGGAATTGTGTGGTTGGCGCTTTGCCTCCTGTAGCGGGCACATTCGCTATAAATGGCACAAAGCCGCCACGCAGCGGCTCCGTGGCTGCAGCCGCGGAATTTTGTGGTGTCTGTGTTATTTGCAGGTTCCCGCCATTGCTGGGCACCGCTTGTATCGTAAAGTTAATACGTTTCTGCTCCTTTTCTAACTGATCTTTGTTCAGTTTCTCCCCCAACTCATCATCATCATCAATAATCACGCAATCATCATCCCCATCATCATCTTTCTTTTCACCGGAAATCTCCTTCAATTGCAGCTGTTGTTGTGCGCTACGTGGCTTCAACGATGCTACCTCCTTGGACTTGTCCTGTGTGGCTGACGTGCTCGTCGCTGTCATATCAATCTTGAAGTGCACCTGATTGTCAACCTGGGACACCCAGAAGGCCATTGTGCGCTTATCGTTCTGCACTGGTATCTTATGCTCCCGCTGGTAGACCTCACGCAACATCATTTTGCCATCCACACTTTGTAGCAGCACCAGCACCGGTGGCGGTTTATCCACTGGCAGTGGTCCAAAGTAGATTTTACGCTTAGACGAGGGCGTCACAAAGGCATCGTATGGCGCATCCTGAAAGAACTGCAATTTGACAACCTTTTTGCTTTCGTGTGCAACACGCACCACATTGTGTATGCGATCCAATGAGATCATGTCCCGGAAGGCAGGCACAAATATGTGCGAGAAATCATCATAAAGATTCAGCACCAGCCAGCGAAGGTTATGCTCGTGCACCTCGGGTATTTGCAGCTCACTTACATCCGTTTGAAACACCTTACGGAACTCAATATTGCTGCGAATGTTAATCGCGTTACCCTTATTGGGTTGCATTGTGGCAGGCGTTACGTTTGAGCTGGTTGCGGTGGCTGAGGTGGTGGCGGTGGCCGAGCTGGATGCCACAACTGTGCTGGGACTCGCTGCAGGTAACACGGCTGGCAGGATAGCTGGAGCTTCAAACGCAATTGGTGTAGTTTGTTGGGCTGCATCCACCACTGGAGGCGGCTGATCCCTGATGCGTTGCTTCACCATCAGCGTGCACAATACATTGATTTTCTTGGTCAATATCGGATGTGTTTGTGGCGTGGGCTTGGTACACGCATTGCCCTCCATGTAACGCAAGAATCCCTTGACCAACCAATACTGTGACCTGCCCTGCATGACCACCGCCAAGCGGTTGGTGTTTGTATTGCGTTTACCCTCGAGCAACATGCGTGCCATCAGTGGCAAGCCGCTGGGATCGGGTGCAAAGCGTGTGTTCACCACCGCAATGGCCCCACAAACCGCTGGCATCATGTTGGATATGGTTGCCGCCAGGAAGCTGTAGTTCTTCATTTGAACATCCCAAATGAACACAAAGTCGGACTCAAAGGCAGCCAAAAAGTTTGTCCACTTGATGATGCACAGAATCTCATCATTGGGCGAAGGAATTATTTTACTTTCCCGCTGCAGCGCCACATCGATGTCCTGCATTTTTTTGCTCACATGGGTGTTCATCTTTTGTATGACATCGTTGTAGGAGGCACGAAACACGCTTGTCTCATCATCATCAAGGCCGACAGCACTTACGCTGTTGCCACTACTATCCATGGATATGGCGGAGGTTGCTGCGGTGGCGGCGGTGTCGGCGACACCTGAAGTATTCAGCGAATAGCAAGCTGATATTTTTGGCACTTGTATTTCTAGTTGTGGTGATGGCTTCACCTCCGCCATTTGCTGTGGCTTTTGTTGCTGTGGCTTTGGTTGCGGCTCTGGCTGTGGCTGCTTCTCCTGCTTCTGCTGAGGCTGCTGCTTCGGTTGCTGCTTTGGTTGCTGCTGCTGCTGCTGAGGCTGTTGGTTTGGTTTTTTAACTTTCAGTGCCGCTGCCAGCAGCTGCTTCTTGGTCTTTGGCTGCTCCACAGCATTTGGTACCTCCACAGCGGCTCGCTTGCGTGCAACGCCTGAGACGCTTGCAACGTTGTCCAGCTTGCGCGCTTCGGCTTCATCGGAATCATCGCGCACCACAATAACTGAAGGCTCTTTTTGCTGCTTGGCTGCCAACTGTTTGGCCGCCAGCTGCTTGGCTGCCAGCTGCTGCTGCTCCAAGCGTCGTTGCTGATCCAATTCGTTGCGATAGTAGGTCACGGCGTTAGCGATATGCTTATCGAGCAGCTTCTGAGTTTCGCGCGTCTCCGTGCGTGCCACCTCCGAGCGTGTGCGCTCCACGCGGCGTCTGTTCAAGCGCAGGTAACATTTTCTGGGCACACTGACGACACGACGCGACAGCATGGGATTTGAGCGATAGTAGCTATAGATGATATCCAGCTCAGCGGGGCGTTGTGGCGGCGCTACCACCGGTTGTGTTGCTATTGGTGATTGGGTTTTCGGTGGTTGTGTTGCTGCTGTTGCCAATGGAGTCAATGTGCGCGGAACAGGCATAATCTTTCTTGGCTGCTTGATTATAGTCAAGTTCTTCTTTGGCTGCTGCTGTTGGGGCTGTGACTGTGGCTTCTCCTTGCGATGTTTTTTCACCTGCAATTGCGGTGTCGGCTGGTGTTGTGGCTCGTCCTGTGCACGCTCGAAACTGTAGTGAGCACGCGTCGCCAGCTCTGGCACATAGTGGGCAATTACAGCCTCGGATTGCTCCTTCTCAATGATTACCGGCTTGCCCTCAGGCGCAAGGCCGCCGCAGAAGCATTTGTACAGCTGATGGGTCATACAAAATGTGGCCAAGTTGGCCACATCTGGCAGGCGGCGCAGCGACACCTGGCAATGCTTGAGCTGCTGAAAGTCAGCGTCCTTGACACTATAAGGCTCGCTGATGACTGAAACCGACGGAAAGTTAACGTTTTCAGCGCTTTCGCGTCCACGTTTTAAGCTGGTCTCGCGCTTGGCTACTTTGCTGGGGCGTGCCACTTCCTCATCATCCTCAATGGAATCGTCAAAGTCCTCGTAGCGTTTGGGTGCCTTGGTGCAGCGTCTCTTCTTGTCGCATTGCGTCTCGTTGATAAGCAGCGTCTCGTTGTCCGTCAGCACCAGCGTTGATGTGAAATCCTTTTCCATTTTGGCCAAACGAGCTGTTGCTTGGCGACGCAAATTAAACGCGTCCTCGTTGGAGATGCCGCGTCCCTAATAGGATAAACTTATGAATACAAAGGCTGGCTAAACAGTTACTCCTTGTACTCACGTCCGTTTCCACCCGCATGACGCGAGTCAGCTCTGCCCCAGTGCATCGGCACTCCAGCACGCAATCGGCGCGTCCACAGTGCTCACGGGTGCGCCGCTCGCAAGTCAAACTCTCGCAGACGCAGCCAAATTGACAGTAATCCTTGACGCAGGGTTTGTTGGCTGCAATCATAAGATTGCAATATAATTTTAATCTCATATGCCTGATAAAGTTATTGTTTGTTGACAAGAAGTAGTTGGTACTCATTAAATTTCATTTCTTCAAATCTTATTCTCAACAAAATGTTAATAGTGGCAACACCACGCTTATAATTTAACTGCCAATATCGTGTTTGATGCTGCCATATGTGTAATGCATTGCAAGGTGGCAA
The DNA here is from genome assembly GCA_035043065.1 of Hirtodrosophila confusa. NCBI lineage: Eukaryota > Metazoa > Arthropoda > Insecta > Diptera > Drosophilidae > Hirtodrosophila > Hirtodrosophila confusa. Next base: position 5,570,919 of record JAWNNI010000160.1, on the reverse strand, counting down.
CGCGACGTGTTTTAATATTCGGAAGAAATTGGTTTTCAAGAATTATGTAATTATGTAAAAAAAATCCTTGTTCGATATACAAATATTGAAATATTGAATTGAATTACCCTACGAGAAAGCATAATTGTCTTGGATATTCAACTTAAAACGGATTTTTTAAATGAAAATGTTTTTGGCAATAAGAAAATTCTCAATCGGTTTAATCTCGATAGTTACTATTTTCGATGCTTCTAATAAGGTTCTAATAATCAAATCTTGTATATTTTCCGCGTTTTTTAAGACCAATACCAACATTCTCCGTTGTATCTTTCAGTGGGGGACCCCAAAGACATATTCATCAAATTATATTAATATAACCTTCCTTCTATCATATTATTAAACGATTTAATTGTATGGTTTATATTACTTACCATCCTTTGTAAGAGGGGACGCATCGATAATGGTGGCATTGAGACGACGCAGTTCCTTGGCCAAACGCTGCTGTTTGTTGGGGCGACGCTGTGCTTGCTGTTGTTTATTGGTTGGCAATTTGCCGCCGGATTTATCAGACTTGCCGAAGGCCGTCTCCTCTACGAGGGGGCTAACGTCTAGACTGGCTCCGCGCACAGCATCAGGATCCTCGGAAATGAACGAATTTTCGCTGCAACCGATGGCCACAGTGTTTATCATGTCATTGATCATGTTTGCACAGTCCAACTCAATGGAATCGGGCGTCTGAGGCAGCTGCTTACGGAACTCGAACTCCTGCAGCTTCTCCGGCGGGTGGGCTGGGCTGAAACTCTCGTCCAGCTGCTCGGAGCGATCGACAACGCGTCGCACTAGAATATGATTGCGATCGTTGAGATAGGGTATCACAAAGGTAAAGCTTGTCCGCCTACCGGCGGCTATTTGTGCAGCCTGTGCCTCCGCCTCCCGCATGCTATTGGGCGACTCCTGCAGCGTGGACACACTGAACTCGGCCCACTCACGCGTTATATCATGATGCGGCAATATATGCTGCAAGTACCGCTTGGCAATCTCATCTAACGGTCGGCCCAGCTGCGGCTTCACATCCAGTTGCACGGTCGGCATGCTGACAACGGCCATGCTACCTCCGGCTAGCAGCAATGCGGCCGTATCATCGTCCAGCGGCTTCTGATAGGGCTTCTGGGACAGCGGACAGGGCCTAAATATGGCAGGCAGTGGATACCGATTGAGCTTCTGCAGTTTACTGTCTGCCAGTGAAGTTGTGGGTATCACCCTCAAGTCCGTGCCCAGCGCCGCATCTCGGCAATGACTCTCGCATTTGAGGACAGCCAACTCCGCAGCTGTCAGCTGATTGCGATGCGGCTGCTTCTCGCGTTGCACATTGTTGCCCTGGCTGCCAGGCAGACGAACCATCTGGCCATCAATGCGTATGACCTGTTTGTAGAGATTTAAAAAAGGATCGATTATTTGAAGAATAATGCTACGAAGACATTACTTCAATAGATTTTTATAAGGCTGCTACGATTATTGTTTGATTATTGATGTTATTCTAAGGACATGGAACTATTTCCCGAACACAATAAACGAAATTGCTTGAAGGAACGTATATAATATGTATATACCACAATAATAATACATATGATAGAAGATATGCATCTAATTTGAAAATCATCGAATATTTTAGGATACTCTTATCTATATAGTTGCTCACTTGTTTACTCAGTTGTTCTCTTGTTCAGGAACAGTGCAGCCAACTAAAACAAAACCAAACAAACAACTAAGCACAAATGAACATCTGAGCAAAAGTTATGTACTGATCAAAATGAACATCTGACCAAATAAAGGATAATTGGGATGAAACATGTTAACTCACTTAGTTCAGTGAGCAACTCTTTGTTGTTCACAGCCGTAATCCCTACCTGGTAATAATACTTCTCATGCTCCGTCGCCACATAGCTGGCGGCCTGCCAGCCTTGGCGTGTAAATGGAATTTGGCTGTTGGCGGACTGCAGCTGTTGCATGGCAGCGATTTTGACCTTGCGCTGGCGCTGCTTGCGCTGCAACTCCCTATAGATGTTCGCCTCGTTGTTGATGATGGTCATCTTTTGATTCTTGCAGCGTTGCAAGTACTGCCGCCGATCGGCCACTGTGCGCAGGCATTGCAGACTTTCGGGCACCGCCGGCATATCCATATGCGGCGGGACACTGTGCGTGGTGACGCGTCCATCCTCATACATGGGCTCGAGCAGCTGCGTATCACGCAGCTTATTCTTTTTCATATAGGCCTCCAGAGATTCGCTGACAAAGGCCGAATTGCCATCCACAGATTTGAAGTTTTGCGGCACCAGGGGTGTTAGCAACATGCCCGGTTGATGTGCGCTCTCATCGAAACCAACAAAATCCTCGCTGGTGTCATCAATAAAGCTAAATTCGCTGACTTCTTCGGTTGTGGGTTTTTTAGGGCTGCAATTTACTTCAGTTGTTTGCTGCGAAATGTTGGACTCTTTGGCAAAATTCTTCACACGCACTTTGTTCATAAGCATGTCCAAGAACTTGCTACCACCTGATTTTTCTAATGACTTCTCAGGTGATTTATCACGTGATTTCTCATGTAACTTTTCAGGTATATTCTCAACTGTGCTAGCTATGCGGCGCGGCTGGACAATAGCTGTGGTCAACGAGACTTTGTCAGTGGCCAGATCAGCAACAGTTCCGGCAGCTGGTTCTTTTTCAGCTTTCTGTTCCTTCTCCTCTTCAGCTGGTTCTTTTTCAGCTTTCTGTTCCTTCTCCTCTTCAGCTGGGACTGATTTAGCTTTCTCATCATTTTCCTCCTCCCCCTCTGGTTGCTCTATTACGCTTTCCACTTTCTTAAGGCGCAGCTCCACATTTTTGTTGGCATCCTCGATCAGGGACAAACCGCGTTTGCTGCTCTTCAGCAGCTCCAGCTGCTGTTTCATCTGCTTGGACAGCTCTTCGCCGTACAGTTCTGTCTCCTCGTATTCGGTTATGTGACCCATCTTCTTGTAGTAGAGCACAACGCTTGACGACCATGCCTTGACGTTTGCCTTTCGGCGCTTGATCATACGCTTCAGGCGCGGATCGAAGAGCAAAAGACGAGCACGGCGCAAAATAAGGATGCGATTATCTCGCTTACGCCAGGCATAGTAGCGCAGCACACAGCGGGGATTTAGCGCATAGATGATAAAGCGCTTCGCATTACCCCAGTTGCTGTGCAAAAACTCCCTCGAAACGGGGTATTTCTTTTTTATGTGATGATACTTTCTCAACTCTTTTTCTGTCAATATGATTGGTGGCAGTTCTAGTATCATTCTAGAAAAAAATTAAAATAAGTATATGGTTTAAAAATGGATAGGAATATGATAATAGCATGTATTTACAGAAGGTAAACAGGATGATGTTTCATGTAATTGGTAGTGCGTGTTCTTTGATTTGGGAAATTTAAGCAATGAAAATTTATCTGCGTTGCATATTTCACAGCCCACACATACCCCATTTCAGACACCATTCATACAGCTCTTATAGTCTTCGGGATACGTTTGAATTCCAGAGTACAGGGTATCTCCTAGCGCGCACTTTTGATTATAATAATCTGAATTATTAATTTATTATTTATTTGTTTTTTTTATTAAATTTTATTTAATTTTTTGCTGCAACAGCTAAGACAGTGTGAGAATTTTGTATCTACTCCAATTCTTGCATGCATTTATATATATGCCAAGGTCAAAATATGGTCACACTGTTGTATGCAACTTTTAATCCTTTTGCATAAATGTGTACACACAAAAACAGGTGTCACAATACATCAATATATGTTTACACTGTCAGTGAAAGCTTTTTTCAAACAGATTTCTTGAAATTAGTTAATAGAAAAATCTTATATATGTACATACATAAAACGTTTTACAATATATTCTGCAAATTAGTTTACAGAAAACGTCGTCACTTCGTTAATCCCGTTACGTCGAAAAACAAATATGTTTACGAGTAAAATCTTCCCCGTAGTGCAGCTCATAACCTAAAAATTTTACAGCGAATTGGTAGCACTGGTGCGCAGTTATACATATGTATGTATGTACATATATAAGTATATACACATGACGAAAAAAAACGAATGCACATCAAGAACAAAAATAGAACATCCAACATACATACATATATACGTAATTACATATTCACAACACAAATAATAGATAATAAAAATGTTTGATTCATCAAGTGTTTTCTAAGGACCTGAATGTGTTATCGATAAGTTATCGAAATCTACAAGCAACACGTATCGGAGTAGTTGACAGCGCCAATCTCTCACAAAACAACACATTTATGAATTTAAATGCGCGTAAATACTCACGTTTAAATTGTACAAAAACTTTAAATGCCAAAAATCAAACAAGCGCAGCAATATTTTTGTTATTTAAGCGCCTTTGAACAGCCCACGCACAGGTACAAACACACACACACAAACGGGCGCACTAACACACCAAAGAGTAGCAGTAGCAGCAGCAGCAGCAGAACTAAAACATTTTACACGCTGTGTTTATTTCAACAATTGCCAACATATAATAATTGTACCTCACATTGCGCAGGTGTGCATCTATGCTCATTTAAGGCACTTGCTGTTATTTAAACTTTGGTTTTAATTAAAGAAGAACGCGTGCAAACATTTTGCGATCACAAACAGCTCTGTGCGGGCCCTGCGACGACTGGTTCTGTGCTTGCGCTTGTGAGTGAATGTGTCTGTGTGTGTGTATGTTGTGAGCCCATTCTCAAGCGTTCCAGCGAAATGCAATGGCAATGGAACAACAGTAGTTGCCACGCTTGTGTCATGGCTATGTACATATATTACTTATGCAATGCGTATGTAAATTGTGTGCGTGCGCACGTGGGTACCACCGATAATTACCGATTAGTTTTCACATATGATATGCAAGCGAGAAAGTTGAAAGGAACTAGGAAACTTGGATACAACACAATTGTCATATACATATACATACATAACATAGTTTTCATACGTACAGCAATACTGCCGTTAGGATAACCTCCATTTAGAGAAGGAAAAACCACATGGTTGAGCTTCCACATTGCGATCTCTACTTATTTATGTATATTAATGTACTTACATAATTTATAATTCCACGTTCTAACAAAACAGTATTAGTGCAAATGCAATTTGCAGCAACCAAATCCAGCTTATCTACTTTAACTTTTTAATTTTTCTCCGCACTGCCCGCTCTGTAAACAAAAAACTTAATAGATTTCACAGGCCATCGCACAAAAGAAATCGATAACCTCAAAAGAAATCCAACATGGCGTCACTTCTACAGATACATACACACACTACCGCCGATCGCATGCGTCAAAATGTAAAGCACCGAGTGCCTGCACCCCTCATTCCAAATCACAACATAAAGCCACATGCAGAAATTTTCAATTTACCAAAATGTCCTGCAAAGTAATATGTACACATAAAAGATATTGAGACACTTACCTGCAAAAATAACTATGTGTACAAGGTGCACTGCCCTCAGTTATTTAAGCAAACTCAACAGATAATTCAATAAGTTCAATTTAATTTTGTCTAAACGCGCAATAACCTCCGACTCTCGTTGCTGACGTCGTAAAAAGCGTAGAGCAAACGAACGAGTACACACACACATTTGACACTCACGTATATCGGCGATTACTTGATGATTTCCAATATGGAGGCCGATAACAGCGCGCCAAGGCAGCCGCGTGGAATGGAACACAGAGTTGTAGTGTGTGAGAAAATGTTGTAGCCTGGTGATATTTGTAGTAATCAAGAAAAAGCGCGAAAAGCTTTTTGGAGCAATAAAAAATTAACTAATATTTGAAAATACTTACAACATAGTTTATTCTTTCATTAAACAAGCAAATCAGAAGTTTATTTCTGCATAGAAGTTTCCTGAGCTCCGAGGAGCGGTCATGCACATTCAATTTTAGCGCCACGCTGCAAGTGAAGAGGAGATGGGAGGGCCACGTGCCTAGCATCAAGCTTCAAAAACATATTCAAACTTTACAACATCCGAAAATAAAGGTAGCCTTGGCATTGCTGGTGTCGAGTCAACAACATCGATATCGTCTAACAAAAACCTACTGACAACGCTGATTTGTTTCACACCAAATGAAATTTCCAGAAAAAGACAGAGAGCTCTAGATTTTAATTTGGGGTTATATGTATGTTGTTATATCCCCATCGTATTGAAAACAAGACATGTTCGTTTGTCACTTGGTTTATTTATTGCATTTGTCCTTGGACAGTATATGTGTATAGAGTAGTAAAAAATTGTATAGAATATGAGAATAGACGACACAGATCTATGGGTATGTACTGTACCTGCAATTACACACAAATAAGAAAATTGGTTATGCTTATACAATTGTTTTGATTAAAAAATATGGTACCCACCTTTTTCTTTATACAAATTGAAACCTTGAGCGGCACACTTTAAGAGGAAACTGCAAATAAATCAAATAATATAGTTAATACCACCTTTAAAAACTAAACTGATTGTTTTTATAAATTTCAATTCAGTAGGACCTATTTTAGAGGATTGTGTTGTTGCGGTTAATGTGAAATCATGCCACATAGTTCAGCTTTCCTTTCTCATCATTTGAACTGATTCAATGCTTATTATAAATACATGGTGAAAAACACGATACGCACCTTTTTATGCACAATTAAACCCATGTTCTGTACTCGACACTCGAGGAAAACTGCAAATAAACAATACATTTTATTCTATTTAATACCTGATCAAGAAATAAAACTTGTGTATTTTGATTTTTCATGTCAGTAGGACCTATTTTAGAGGATTGTGTTGTTGCGGTTAATGTGAATCATGCCACATAGTTCAGCTTTCCTTTCTCATCATTTGAACTGAATCAATTGTTTTTACATTCATGGAAGTTTGCTTACCTTTTAAACATCGTAACGTCCTCACTATTAAGGCTGTAAGATAAATTAGAAACAAAAACTTTAGTTAAACAAATTAAAAATAAACACATATTTAGTGTTTATAAAAACAATTTCAGTAAGACCAATCTCGCATTCAACATGAGAAGTTTCACATTTGATTTCAGATAGGGGCGAAAGTTTAATGCTCATCATGTAGAATTTACATAGATTAATTCATACTATTAATAAAGGCTCACCTTAAAACAAAGCCGACCAAAACAAGGCGTCGTCACCAAAAGATAAAACCCATTAAAACTGAAAAGGAAATAAAATTGATGAGTAAGATGTAATGATAACTATTTTACATATTTTTGAAAATTTATATTTGTCAGTAAGACCAATCTCGCATTCAACATGAGAAGTTTCACTTAGTGTTCAGCTAGGGGCGAAAGTTTATTGCTCATCACAAAATAGTTTTATAAACGTTTAAAAAGTAAGGATACTAACCATTATTTTGTCGGAAAGTTGCTCAGCCTTGTTATTAGTTAGACCCGCAATGATTGTCTGTAAAAAAAAGAGAGAATACAAATTAAAAATTTGTCATGAACCTTATTTTGTATGACTTTAATGATTTTAATATTATCAGTAAGACCAATCTCGCATTCAACATGAGAAGTTTCACTTAGTGTTCAGCTAGGGGCGAAAGTTTATTGCTCATCACGTAGAAACGAAGCTTTTTTAATTTGCCTAGGAATATATGCTTACCTTATTGGGTGTAGTGACAAATTCAAGCGTTTAAAAGATATCTGAAAAAGAGAAAAGCAAGTTAGTAATGGATGTGGAAATCGCTGATATCATGTTTAAATAGGTATTGTGTCAGTAAGACCAATCTCGCATTCAACATGAGAATTTTCACTTAGTGTTCAGCTAGGGGCGAAAGTTTATTGCTCATCACGAAGTCGAGTTTCATAATAATTAAAAAAACAAGGATACTAACCATTATTTTGGCAAATAAGTTGCTCAGCCTCAATATTGGTTCGGTATGCAATGATCAAAACTGTCAAAAGAGAGAAAAATAATAACACAAATTAGTAATTACTCAAGTAATCATTTTGGTATTGTTTTGAGACTTGTAATATCAGTAAGACCAATCTCGCATTCAACATGAGAAGTTTCACATTTGTGTTCAGATAGGGGCGAAAGTTTAATGCTCATCACAATTAAGAGTGTGAATTAGATATTTCGACGGATAAACTTACCTTATACATATATAGAAGTTGCTTTCATAGTCTAGTCAGCCAACTGAAATGTATAAGAATTACATTATTAATATGTTAAAATTTAATTACAATTTAGATTTATAATGACAATTTTAAAATGTTTTTGCTATCAATTCAGTAAGACCAATCTCGCATTCAACATGAGAAGTTTCACTTATTTTTTCAGATAGGGGCGAAAGTTTAATGCTCATCAGAGAACAGCGTAACATTTTAAAACTGTTCGTTATAAATGATAATTTTCAATAGAGACTTACCTTAAAAAATGATGAGTTGAGACAGTTGCTGTTTAAAATGAGCTAAGCTAAGCAAAAAAATTAATTGAACAGACAATAATATAGTTCACAATAAAAATATATAAAATTTATTGCATTGCGAATGTCACATATAAATGCATTGAAAATTTGCATTTGTACAGCTTAATAAACACGTCGCCGTCTAAAATTTTAAACTTAACTAAGAAAATGCGCTCATCAAAATAGTGGAGGACATAAAACCTAATGTCTAATGTTACAGAAAATATGCTATTCCTGAGCCTCTTCTCTATCTCTATCTTTGTCCTTCTTCTTTTTCTTCTTCTTCTCTTTCTCTGCGGGCACCTCCGCTGCATCTTCAGTTGCTGCTTCCTCTGCTGGCGCCTCCTCCTCACCCTTATGCTTCTTCTTCTTCTTTTTCTTATCTGATTTGGCTGGCGTGGCATCAGCTGGGGCTTCCTCTGTACTGGAGGTGCTCAGTTTGCGCTGCACATAAAAAATATTGCTTAATTTGTATGTTTAATTTTATGTACATTTCCACATACCTTGCTGGGTTCATTCGATCCATTGGTGGGTGTGATTGGCGCCACCGCTGCCGCTGGCTTCTTGGCATTGTAGTCCACAAAACCAGTGAGCCACTCCTTTGGCGTATTCTCATTGGGCCTGCCAAACTTGTCCAGCTTGCCGGCAGCAATCAGCGCCTTCTTGGCCGAAGCCTTCGGGCCCAGCCCCCACTTGCGTGGATATGTGTCGCGCTCCATAATGACACGCTTGATTTTGGCAACAACGCCATGATCGCAAGAGGACATGGTTGCTGTTGTCATCATGGCAATGGCCAAGCAGACGGCCTCGCCCTTTGTTGTGCATATAACAATCTCCTGTTCGACTTCAATGCCATCCTCATAGCGCAGCACACCGGGCAACATGATTTTGGCGCCATAACAAACGGCATTTACCTATTTAAAATATAAATTATTCATTAATTTTACAATCACATAATTTTAGAAATAAAAATTGAATAATACAAATAAAGTATTTGATTTGTGGTCTGATAAATACTTTGTCAGATACGCTAGTTAGGCGCAACTCCAACATACACACATCAGCGGCCTTACTGTTCCCAGTCATAGTCACAGACGTTGCTGGTTAAATTACAATCGTCTGCCGGCTTAATATCATGGGGTAAAGGATTTAGAACACTGGTTAGATTCCTTACCGAGCTGTCCTTCATGATGATGCGCTTGTGATTGATCAACAGACCCTCCAAGGGCTTGATGACGCGTCGCAGCATGGACTCGTCTTTGTGATTCTCATACAGCCACATGGCATCGAGGACATCGTGCATGGTGACCATGCCATCGCGCTCCGACTGTATGCCGGAGCGTACGCGACGCAGTTCCAACATTTGACCACCAACGCCCAGAACTAGGCCCAAATGGACGCACATGGTACGTATGTAGGAACCGGCCTCGCAGCTAACCCAAAAAACACCTAAGCACGTGAGTATCAAGAGACAAAAGCGAGAGAGTGTTACCAATAAAACTGTGCATTTGCCAGAGCAAATACTATAATTTTGCTATATTTATTTGGAACTGGCTTCTCTGCCTTAAGCCGGGCAGCGACGCATTAGCTCCAGCAGGGAGAGTAATTGAATATTGGAATCTTACCCATATTGCGCGACTCATCGTAGTCCAGCAGTTTGCTGTCGTAGACGGTACGCACACGAAGTTGACGTTTTACGGCCGAGATGAGCGGCGGACGCTGGAAGAGCGCGCCTCGCAGTTTTTCCAAGCCTTGACGAACTTTAGCCACCGATTCGACGGGACCATGCAGCTTGAAAATGGCCACATACTCCTTGCCGGCGCTTTGTTGTGACTTAACCAGACGAGTGGCGCGATCGATGCAGACAATCAAGCAGCCTGTATTGAAAAATGTGCGTGAACATGTGCGTTAGTCAAGATTTGAGGTTAGGTTGAAGGCGCGCGCGTGCTGCGTTAGAGATGAACGAAATGGTTGTGACTGTGAATGGCAAATATCGTACACTGTGACTGGCATGGTTCAAAAATCGGTCACACTTGTCACTGTGACTACGAAAATCACAACATGGCTCATCTCTTACACACAAACACACACATGTGGATATTGAACACATGGTTATTAACTTACCCGTAACCTTAGGATCCAATGTGCCGGAGTGACCGGTTTTTTCCACTTTCAATATTTTTTTAATCCAAGCGACAACCTCGTGAGAGCTGGGATTCGAGGGCTTATCGAGATTGATGAAACCAGTTTTCATGTACTCTTTGATATCACGATTCAGCGGCGAGGAGCCATGCGCCAGCGGTGTGTAGTGGTTGGAGCGAATGTTTAGCTTATCAAAGTTCTTAAGAAGCAGTGGCCATTGAGATGTGTCCAGTTCGGCTATTTTTGAGGAGGGCTTTATTTGAAATTGGTTCTGCTTTTGCAGTGTGCCAAGATCGTCGCCATCGACCGGCTCCTCCTTGATTTTCTTCTTTTTCTTGCGCGAATCTAAAATTAATGCTGCGTTGCAATTGGGGCACTTTGTTTATGTTATTAATATTGCTGCTTACCAACATCAGCCATTTTAATTAACTTTATTTAACACACAAGGCACGCGAAGCTAAAAGACGTTCGCACGCGGTGCCAGGTTAGGGAAAATGACCGAGGAACACACGTGTTGCAAGAGATGAATAGTTCAAATCGCAACTAGTTCCGATATGAATGTAGAAAATTATCGATATGTCTGCTTTAAGAACAAGTATGCAGCTCTAAACAACTTGCATAAAAATCACGAACAAAATTATAATTAATAAGGGGAAGCAATGTTATGAACGTATGTTATGTTACTGATCAAATTTAAATCAAATCGCCCACGACAGAGGAGAACGAAAAAGCAAGTACAAATCTGAGAGTCAAAACATGTGTGCAAGGCAAGTAAGAACAACTTAAACAAGTGCAAGGAGCAACAACTAAATCATACAGCAAATTGGCGGTTTTATTTATAAGAAAGAAATTAATTAAAGATTGTTCTCATTGTAATATTTAACATGGAAAAGCGAAGTAAAATCAAAAGCTGTTTCCGAAAGCAATACTTTGCATCCCAGAAATTTATAACATATTCTACAATTTAAATACATATGAATACCAACGTCATCCAATGGAATACCATCAAACAAGTGTTTGTGATCACGAATGTGGATATTTTCTGCGAATAATCGGACAAAACACGCATTGCTATTGTGCCTGCCTGCCTTTGACATGACAGCATACTGGTTTTGTCTCAATGAAATAGAATATCATCGATATAGTTCCAATTTTGTTTGGGTTGTTTTTTAAAGTTATTTATTTATGTATGCTAATTTTTTCTTCAAACGCTGCATGGGCGTAACGTTTGGTCGTTGACATTCCATAAATTTAGTTGATTGCATTTTTGATATGCAGAGCTGCCGCTGATTTCCCGCCGATTGAAAGTGACAAATAAAAGTAGTGTTGCAAAACGGCGCGGCCAAATGTTTGAAATTAAGTTTGAATAGTGTGCTGCCAACAAAATTTGATAATATGAGCACTTGTTAAAACGTTTATTTATTGACATACGACGTGCTTACGCACATTAATTGTTTTATTTTTACTCATGTTATGGTTTAAGCGCTTTAGCAAGTATGTGATTTCCTACAAATATTAAAGTGAATCTTGTTTAATTAAAAAATATCAGTTTTTTTATTATGCGCAATAGTTTTCATGCTTACAAGCAAACAGCATTCAAATACTATTTTTTGTTTTGTTTTTTGCGATAGTCATAGCTTATATTTAAATAAAATTAATTTTATGGACACATAGTTTTTTTTTTCAAACTTATGAGGTAAAAGTTTTGTGGAAAAACTCGGTTTTTTCCTAATTGATAAGCGTCCTAAAACAACTGAATTAAATTAATTTAGTACATGTACTTATGTATGTACTTATACAAACACAATGTCTATATTTGTGTACGTGTTAATTCTAAAAGCGATATAAATATAAAAATTATGCCTATTTTTGTAAAGCAATATTCAAACTTATACAAATTCAAATAAAAATTACAGAATAATATTAAACTTGTATATAACTTTAACAACGTTTGCCATTCATCATGTATATTTGAAAAACTTTCAGGTTAGTTATCCTCAGTTATCTTTCAGTAATTGCGGTATAACTATCCACGGTCCTATCCTCTTGCTGAAATGAAGCTAAAATAATAATATTAACAGGAAATAAGTTATAATACTTGCAAATAAGGTTGAATATTGAGCTGAAAATCGAATGGTTGCAATCCAAGGATACTCCGAGTATAAAAATCGGTAAATAGCACTTTTATCAAACGTTCTTGAATACTTTTTGTTGACTGTTCCATTGAATAACTGACTAGATGCAGCATAGCGCTATAAAATGCGCTTTCAAACGTCAGCTATGCCGACATCTTGCCAATTCACCAACAGATGCGAACCGAAACGATATAGTATCTATAAACGCAAATTCCAAAATACACTAAAAAAGTTCAACAAATTGGTTTTGTAATTTCGCAATGAACAAAACTTATTTTTATCAATGAAATGCTTGTTGTATTTTTTCTCTGTTCATTTTTTTGTATTTTTTGTTGAGAAGCACTTAACAAGTTTTGAAGTTTTGTTGGGGCGAACAACAAGAGGCAAAGGCAATTGTAATCCGTCAACGATGAAGACTAATTGGCAACTGATTTTAAAGCCCTGAGTCGAGCTTAGCACCACACCTCGGCCCAGACTAAATGTGAGTAAATAGCGGCGACAGCGACACGACGCTTAGAAGCCCAAAAGCGACAATTGAAGAAGTTTCAATTTACGTGCGCGTGTGTGTGTGAGTGTGTGTGTGCGATGTGCAGCTCTCACATTAAGTTAAACATTTCAAGAAAAAAAAAGTTAAGAAAAAAACAATAAAATGTTGTCTAAAACGGGGATTGATACCCGTTGCCAGCACACATACACTCACACAAATACATACCTATGCAAAGTGGGGGTGCATGTGCGTGTGTCAGTGTCAGGTACACTATCATACAATGGATGTACTAGAGATGAATGCGTGTTTCACTTTTTCATCACGCATTCGAATTTCAAACTAAAAGCTGACCTCTTTTCATTTTAAATCAGGAATCGCAGATAAGAGTTATGGCTTTAAAAAAATCAAACCTGAAAAAAATGATCTGATGAATGGGAAAATGTTAGATATACTTTTTCGGGATGCAGTACCCTGGAAACCGGATAAACTTTTATTTTTAGTTTTTATTATAAAAATTATTTTTAACTTTTAACAAATTATAAAGAGTTCTTTTTCGATTTTTATATAAACATTAAAACTTAATTATTATTTCATTTTTTTCGACCAAAAAAGTTATTTTTCAGCTTAATGAAAAAACGTCAGTAAATAATTCTTAATTGATAACTTTTATTTTAAAAATTATGACCGTTACGGTTCCTGTTTTAAAAAGGTATTGGGAATGTCTTCGTTTCTCAATTCTATTAAATTTTACATATGTATGTTTATGTATTTTATGCGAGTATCTATACTATAGATTCTATAGCATTGCTCTTAAAATAGTTGTACCTAAAGCGTATACAGTAAATATACTTTACTACAAAAATATAATATGTTTAACATGTTTATTATAATAAATTTATAATTTTTCACAATTTGATTTGGGTTTTATAAAATGTGAAAAGTTAAAGAAGAAGTTTAAAGCAGTTGCGGAGCAATCTCCAGTGAACACTCGGTTATATAGAGAACTCCTAAGTTAGAGTGAACAGTTTATATTGAGAACTCCTAAGTTAGATTGAAAGTTTAGTAATACTCGTAGTTAAGACCCCTGGTTCTAATAGCAGCTAGGGCATTCTCGACTAGAGTATTCTTAATTGTTTTGGTATCGGTTGGTCGAGCCCTCACGCAAGCGAGCACGCTCCCAGCCAGCTTACTTTAATCAGAGTCACGTCGTGCGTGCTCGTGTCACGAGTGGAAACACGACACGAAGCACGCGCTCAACTCTGGCATATACTGTACAGACTGCCACTGGCAGGTAGCTGACGCTGAGCGTTTTTAGCGCAATGGCGCCTGCTCGGCATATTAATGAACTCCCTTTTGAGAAAAGAAATATGAAATTAAATAAAATTTAGTTGCCAACAAAAGCCGTGTCCACGTTCACGTTCACGTCCGAGTCACAGTCGCCGCCGTATTGGAATTTGTTGCCACAGAGGCCCAGAGTTAAAGCAGTGCATTTGGCAGCCTTTTCCATACACGGTCTCAAGCCGTGCCATAGCATTACTTCCGCTTTGTAGGACTAAAAGCCACCTGCGAGTGGGTTTTTCAATAGAACTCACGAAGCACAAGCTGACTGAAGAATACAGAAGACAGTCTTCCACAGTCATTTCTTGATCCAAGATGGTAGCTCAGTGGAACCCTCACAAACATTACATTACATATATGTATTTATGGCCAATTATACAAAACAGTCACGTGCCGAACTTCTTCTACATACTAAAGTACATATACATATATTTGATTCTCTACTTACACTTATATAGAACCAATCTTATGTACGAGTATTCCTCGTCTGGCTTATATACATATGAATAAAATAAATACCCACTGTGATCTGCGGCCGCAATTTGATGATTTGTCGGACCTAAGCCCCGGGGGATTACGAGTTCGTTTCATTTAATAAATGCAACGCTTGGGGTCTTCAGTATGAGTATGTGTAATAATTTGAATATTATTATTCATATACACACGTCGCACGTTTCATTCGCTATAAAGTCGGCAACTCACGCACGAATTTAGTGACCATATACCCAAAAACAATTTGAATTCCAATGTTCAAGACATCATCGCATAGTACAAAGAGCTTCAAGTAATCGTGAAGTTGGGTTTGGAATCAAACACTTTCCTCCAAATATAAATACGGACGATCAGGGCTTAGCCTTTCCAAAATACTGTTAGTTTTTTCCCCAATATTTTCTATATCCGTTTATCCGTACTTCTGACTCAAAATGTGGCTTAATGTGCAGATTAATATGCACAGCTCGAGGCATCGATTTGGCCATAAATGCTTTTACGTATGCCCAATCGTTTCATAATATCTCTTTCTAACTTATTTATTATTATTATTTTTATTTTTATTGTTACCTTATACGCACATACCGTTTTATTCAAGCCGACCGAACTGAACAAATGTATTTTAATTATCAATTTCATATTTTGAGCACATATTTGTTTAGAAAAAATTTTTCGTTATGTCGGCAGTAAAGAAATTATTTTTGATTGCTTTCGTACAATCTATGAGAATACACTTTTCTTAAAAATGTAAGCGGAAATGTGAAAATTGTTAATGCATTTTGTATTTTAAAATGTAAATATTTAATATTACCCCTAAAAGTGTTAAAGTTTTGAAAATCTTTTAAATTCTGGCTTATTTTTAATAATTTTGAATGTATAACGTATTCTGAAATGTACCAGTTTAAACTCATAAAATCTATATGTCAAACTTATATCAAAAAGCCTTTCCTCAAAATAGGTCAAGCTTTCACAAGGGCTTAGGAGTTAGAAATCTAGGATGAATATTTCTATGAAGTTTGGATTTACAAGTCATGATCATGGAAAAATAAATAACTATTTTATTTTATACTATTAGTTTCGCAAGTGGTCTTAGAATAATAATATTTTTTTCAATTTGTTTTCAATTGTTTTTAAGATCTAGTAGGCATGTCTTTGTTTATTATGAATCATTGTATTAGTGTTACCTTTAATTCGTTATATCGGTGATATATCATACTGATTTAAATTTTTAATAAATTATGCACAGAGATTAATCAAATATCTTAAGAATGGTATATAAATTATCAATAGGGGTGCAATATTAACGGAGTAAAAGGATACATACAAAAGATACATGTTTCCCTATTAATATATTGATAAACAAACTTTGGATATCAAATCAATCTAGAGGACAAATCATAGCCAATAAAATAATTCGCAAGAAAATTTGTTTATTTTTCACAAAATTATTGGCATTGGAAATTGGGTGAAAGACTTACAAACAAAACTACTTTCAATGTGGCGGTTCATGGTTAGTGTTGTCAAACACTCTTTTATTCATCAAAGCTATTGATCGATTTAATTGGAGTCGATTCTAGATATTAAGCGCGATTCTGCTATCGATAGGAATAATTGGCCCTTGACTGTTAAATTCAAAATAGAGCATTCCAATTCACCGTTTTTCCTCCAAACCAATCCCAACAAGAACAACTGTAACAATTTTATTAAACTAAGCATAATTTATAGTAAAATTGAGTACAATTGCTTCAGGAGTTCGTAATATTAGAGTTGCACTTTCTAGTTAAATTCGAATGAATGACTCGAATGAACGATTAAATTCAGTTCATTCGTTCGCTATGAAGATTAGTTCAATTGAACTAAGTCTGAACGATTCGGTACAACTTTACTTAAAATAAAATCAAATTAATCTAACAAAGAAGCGCAAGATGCGTCCCAGTCTGAGCATAAGGGAGGAAGTGGAGCAGCTATTCGAGAAGAAGTTTCAATATCAAAAGCCAACGAACGGTGCTTGGTTGCTGCCGTTGGAACAGCCGCTGTTCAGCGAGTTCTACCAGTTCGAAGCGCTACAGAATCTCAAGGAGGAGTTGAATGGAGTTAAGAGCAAGCTGAACAATTATGGGGTGCAGGAATGGAGTACACACACAAATCGCCGAGATCCGTCAGGCGAGATCTCCTGGCGTCTCAAAAACGAAACAAAGGCGGAGTTTGTTACCGTAAGTAATTTGGCCAAAGCAAAATGACATGAACATGACAACAATGCGAATGAATTGCAGGTAGCTTGGTGTAAGATCTTCGAGTGCCTGCATCGCTTTCCACTAGTCACACAACCGGTTCTGAACAGTCTACATCTATGCGAGGCACCAGGCGCCTTTATAGCTGCATTGAACCATTATATGCACTCAACTTATGAAAAAAACGAGGTGAATATTGGAGTTGTAAATTGTAGTTTGATTTCCAGTTCAAGAAGCATCCCTAACTCCATTTTAGGTCAAGTGGCAGTGGCGTTCAACGACCTTAAATCCGTACTATGAGGGCAATGCACTCAACGAGATGATAATAGATGATCGTTTCATATTTCACACGCTCGACAATTGGCTCTTTCATAAGGACTTTACGGGCAATCTTCTCAATATGGCCAACATAGATCACATGACGCAACGTTGCGCTAAAGATTTCCCAAGCGGTGTGCAACTGATAACAGCCGATGGCTCAATTGATTGCTCCGCCCAGCCCGACTGCCAGGAGGAGATTGTGGCGCGTCTTCTGTTTGCCGAAATCATCAGCGCACTCAACATACTCAGTGCAGGCGGCAATTTTGTTATTAAAATGTTCACCCTGTTTGAGGCATGCAGCGTTTCGGTTATGTACATGCTCAACTGCGTCTTTCAGCGTGTGCACATCTACAAGCCGGCGACATCTAAACGTGGCAACTCCGAAGTCTATGTGATTTGTATGAACTACCAAAAGGACACACCTGGCCTGCCGGCGCTGTTGGATGCCATGCGAGCAAAGCTCGACCAGCCAAGTGATGCCATGGTCATGCCGCTGTTTAGCAAAGCGCAAATACCCAACGATTTTTTGCTGCAGCACGAAATTGGCTGCAGACTCTATCTCAAGCTGCAGGTAAACGCAATCGAGGGCAGCATCTATGCGTACAAGTCGAAGGATCGCTATTATCTGCGTCATCTGCACGAGCTGCGCAGTGTTGTCTCGGCCATGTACTATAATCGTTACAAGGTGCGTCCTCTAGCCGACGAGCTGTGCATTGTTAAGCAACAGGATATCAACAAGGCGCTGGGCTTTTCGGTGCCCGTCTATGGTGGTTCCTATACGGAGCGTGAGAAACTCAGACAAGGCGATCTGCTAAAGCAAATCTACTGCCTGCGACGTGAGTTAAATCAATTAGAGAAGTGTCCAACTGCCACAAACAGTTACACGCATGTTCGCCACCCCGCAGCGTCCTTAAAGCTGAAGTTGTCCAAAGGAGCGCCAGTCAAAGCACTGCAGAGCAGTCTTTTTGCCTCGGAGCCGATGCTACTGTTGCGTTTGCGTATTCGGGACACCTTCGAAATGGATCCGCTCTGGCAAACAGCGCCGAAATGCTTGCTTTGTGATAACAAGAACGGCAAAACGATAACGCTCGATTACACACCGTCCATTGAGGATGAGTCAACCTTTTATAAAGTTCAGCGGCGTTTCTTTGTCACGCTGGTTGAGTCACTGCTGGAATTGCGGCCAACAAAAATAGTCTTTCATAAATTTCTTTTCCTCACACATTATGCTGCCTCTGTGCTCCTGTTTCTGACAGAGTTGTCCTATCAGCACACTGAATTTGATAACAGCGCCGAACTCCAGACCATCACCCTGAGCGGCCTGCAGGAATCTAAAGAAAGCATTGAGCAGCTGCATCAGCTTCATCAATTGCTGCACAGCGATCTCAGCGATGAAGTGGAAGCCTTGCATAGCGTGTTGAACCTGAAGGATATGCAGAAGAATCCGTTCAGCAATGCGCTTATCCTGTACAACAACAGCGTGCTGGTCGCCTGCTATCGCCGGATGCTCGGCGAGGATTCGTTTCCAAGGCGTATGAACGTTGATCCACCACAGACCTTGCAGGATATCAAAGAGACTGAAACGGTCGATGGCATTGTGTGTTAGCTATGTATTTTATATACCCTGTACTCATCCAAATTGGGGTAAAGAGTTGAATAAACTTGTGCCATTGTATATACTACTATATTAGGCCTTATGAAGCATATACGAGTATATTCTTCTTTTGTCGCGTCAATCTCTGAAAACAGCTGGATATATACATACATATATGTATGTATTACGTATATCAAGCATGAAGCAAGTTTATTATTCATTTATAATCAAATAACCTAATTTTCATTGTTATGTAATATATCAAATTTTTAAAACCCGCCTTAGCTTCCTTACAAATTGTCGATACTGTCGATAGCTGAAACTATGACTATCGAAAATATCGATTGGAGTCACTATCAATAATTTTCAAGCTCTAGCACGAATAAGTAGAACACTTTCGGACCTGGATACAGGGTATCTCTCAGTCCAGCATTAATTTTTTCCTTTAAATGAACATGCAAAATTTGTTTTGTTTATATATGTATTTTCGTATTTAAAAACAATTAATGCAAATTAATTTCTACTACAAATATTAACCGAGTTTATACAAATTTGACAAGACTTGTATAAGCTGGATATTACATCGTCTCGTTAGAGCTGTTTACACATATATATTTAATTCTTTTCTAAGCAAATTGCATGTTGATTTCGCGTGTTTGTGTGTGAAGATTGTAATTTAGGGTTCAGTTTGGTTTTATCAACCGGCTTGGCGCCGGCGCCGCCGCCTCGCTCCGCCATTGTTGGACTAATCAGCAGGACGCTTCTCGCTGTGTTTCCTGGTATAATCCTCAGCGTTCTTCACAAACTTCTTTCTATCCTTGAGAAACTCCTCGGCCAGCTCGGCGCGCAGTGGATGCTCCGGTTCGGGTTCGTTGATAAGTGCTATCAGGGCCTGTACCACTTGGTCGGTGCGCGTAGCTGGCTTCCAGTTCTCGGTGCTGATGATGGGCAAGCAGACCTGACCTTTTTCATCAATATTGGGATGATAGATTTTTGTTTTGAAACTAATCTTTGGTGGCTTGAAGGGATACTCGGCTGGGAAATTAATTTCGATGCGAAACGCGCCCTTGTTGTACGGTGGATTGTCGGGCACAATCAAGCCCGTCCATCGCAGCAGATTATCATCGTCGGCCTTGATGTCACGAAATGATTTTAAGCTACTTTCTTGCAAATCCACGAGCTCCTTGCGCAGACGTCGCGGGGCAGTCATTTTTTATATGTGTATAATTGCAGCAAATCGATGGAATTGGCAGCTGTTTGTTTCGTTTTCGTATGATGCAATATGTTGTCTTCTAATAGCCTTTGTGTAATTAAGTTTTGTGCTAGTTAAGCACTCTTTTCACATCTTTTTGTGGCAAGCTCCTATACAATTTTCATACTCATTAGAGTTGTGCAGTACTTGTATGTTTTTGTCTTTTTTTAGGTACTTATCTAATATTTGTATGGAAAACGCGTTTTCTATCAGGTGGCAGCGCCACAACAGATGATTATGTCGCTGGCTCGTTTTAACACATAACATTTCCCATACGCCCACAATATCATCGTTTTTACGATTAGTTGCAGTGTATGTGACTTTTGTTAATTGTATGATTTACAAACTGACAAGAATATATTTTTTTGCGTTTTTTTTCGCCCTTGCTGTGTTTAGCTCTTTCTCTCCGTTATTTTCAAATATTATGTTTGAGCGCAAAACTGCGCATTCAACGCAGTAGAGAGCAACATTTGACACTCAAACAAAATATAAACAAAGATAGTTATCGATTTATTGGTCGCAATCGAAATTGGTGCCGCAACACGTGCGCCGCGCTCATTCGCTTTGTTTTATTGTAAAAAATGACTAAAAAACAGGCAATTAAGCGTAAAGTTAAGGCAGCTGAGCCCACAAATGAGCAGGCTACCGTTTCCGAACCATCGGACAATGAGGAGTATGAGGTAAGTACTTGTTACTTGATGTATTCAACTTGACTCTAATATTTGTATGTTTGAAAGGACTTGCTGCAAGCCATTAAAGATCCTGGCCAGGATTCAACTGACGATGAGGGCATAGATCAGGAATACCAGTCGGACAGCAGCGAAGATCTTGAGTTTGAGAGCGACGAAGAAGGCAACTATTTGGGCAGAAAGGAGAAAGAGGCAAGTTCAGCAGAAGATGATGATGATGATGAGGATGAAGAAAATGATGCTGAAGAGGATTCTGCGAGTAGCGATGATTCTGATGCGACTACAAAAGCTAACGATGAGAAGCCCAGCAGCAGTAAAGCAACGACAGCTACCAAGAAAGTGGAGCCCACAATTCAGATAATACCGCGTGATCCATCAAAGGTGGAGTATGAGGATTCGGACACCTCCGATGAGGAGGATATCCGGAATACGGTTGGCAACATACCCATGCATTGGTATGATGAGTACAAGCACATTGGCTATGACTGGGATGCCAAGAAGATTATAAAGCCGGCAAAGGGCGATCAAATCGATGACTTTTTGCGCAAGATTGAGGATCCCAACTTCTGGCGCACTGTTAAGGATCCGCTAACCGGACAGGAGGTTCTACTCACCGATGAGGACATTGCGCTAATTAAGCGTGTCAATTCGTCACGCATACCCAATCTCGAGCACAACGAGTATGAGCCCTGGGTTGAGTGGTTTACCTCGGAGGTTGAGAAAATGCCAATCAAGAATGTGCCCGATCATAAGCGTTCGTTCCTGCCATCCGTTTCTGAAAAGAAAAAGGTTTCTCGCATGGTGCATGCGCTCAAAATGGGCTGGATGAAGACCACCGAGGAAGTGGAGCGCGAAAAGCAACAAAAACGTGGTCCCAAATTCTACATGCTCTGGGAAACGGACACAAGTCGCGAGCAGGTTCGTCGCATACACGATCCCGTGTCCGCGCCCAAGCGTGATTTACCAGGCCATGCGGAGTCCTACAATCCACCGCCCGAGTATCTGTTTGACGAGAAGGAAGCCAAGGAGTGGCATAAACTAAAGGATGAGCCGCACAAGCGCAAGCTGCACTTTATGCCACAGAAATTCAAATCGTTGCGTCAGGTGCCAGCCTACTCTCGCTTCCTACGTGAGCGTTTCCTGCGCTGTCTGGATCTATACTTGTGCCCTCGTGCCAGACGCGTCAAGCTGAACATCGACGCGGAGTATCTTATACCCAAACTACCCTCACCGCGGGATCTGCAGCCATTCCCAACTGTCGAAAGTCTTGTCTATCGCGGCCACACAGATCTGGTGCGCTCTGTTAGCGTGGAGCCGAAGGGCGAGTACATGGCTTCCGGCTCCGACGACAAGACCGTCAAGAGTAAGTTTTTAAAGATATTTTTTATTTTGGTATCAAAAAGAAAAGTAGAATGGAACTCAATTCATTTCATTGAACTTATTCTAATCAATTCAATACATCTTTGGTGTCTAGATTTAATATCCTCTATAATTAACTTTTCTTGCAGTTTGGGAAATTGCCACTGGCCGTTGCATACGCACCATTCCAACGGATGATGTGGTTCGCTGCGTTGCCTGGTGCCCCAATGCCAAGCTGTCCATCATTGCGGTTGCCACCGGCAATCGCTTGCTGTTGATCAATCCGAAGGTGGGCGACAAGCTGCTCGTCAAGAAAACGGATGATTTGCTTGCTGAATCACCCAGTCTGGATGTCATTGATAATGAGCGCATACAGGCGGCTGTGCAATGGTCCAATGCAGCGGCTGAGGAGCAGGAGAAGGGCGTGCGTGTGGTTATAACGCACTTTAAGCCCATACGCCAGGTTACCTGGCACGGTCGCGGTGATTATTTGGCTACCGTTATGCCCGAGGGCGCCAATCGATCGGCGCTGATACACCAGCTCTCCAAGCGCCGCTCACAGATACCCTTCTCGAAGAGCAAAGGCCTTGTACAATGTGTGCTCTTCCATCCAGTCAAACCATGCTTCTTTGTTGCGACACAGCACAACATTCGCATCTATGATCTGGTCAAACAGGAGCTTATTAAGAAGCTATTGACAAACTCCAAGTGGATATCGGGCATGTCCATACATCCCAAGGGCGACAATCTGTTGGTATCCACCTATGACAAGAAGATGCTCTGGTTTGATCTGGATCTGTCCACTAAGCCGTATCAGACAATGCGACTGCATCGCAATGCCGTGCGCAGCGTGGCTTTCCATTTGCGTTATCCACTGTTTGCCTCGGGCAGCGATGATCAGGCGGTTATTGTGTCCCATGGCATGGTTTACAAGTGAGTATTGATCTTAGATTCCTTGATATTCGATGCTAATATGTTCTGGTTTTGTGTTTTTAGTGATTTGCTGCAAAATCCTTTGATTGTTCCGCTGAAAAAGCTGCAGACGCACGAGAAACGGGATGACTTTGGTGTCCTGGATGTTGACTGGCATCCGGTGCAGCCTTGGGTGTTCTCAACAGGTGCTGACGCTACCATCAGACTGTACACGTAAACCGTATAGCAAATTGCATATATATAGTTTTAGGTGCTCATTTGTACGAAAAATTGCGATAGTAAACAAATGTATCTTATGGAATGACAATTGCATTTTCAAGTCCTGCGTAAGTTCCAATTGTAAAAGCTTAAATACAACCCTGTCAGTTTGATTAGACGTTAGTCTGTACCACCGATGGTATCGATACTTTAAATTTGACTTGAATCTTATATTCGAAGTTTGAATATATATAAAAACAGAAGGATCAGTTATTAATTAAATTAGGTATTTTTTTGAATTATTCAGTTCAATAAAATTTGTAATTATTAATTCATAAAATTCAAAAGGTAATGTTAGTGATAAATATGTTAATTTAAAAATTAGTACGTTTTGAAACACTCGAGAGTGGCATAGTACAAAGGACGCAATATTGAGACTATCGATTGTGCTGTCGATAGATTTGCAGCCAGGATTGCCGCAGTTAAAGCGATTCTGCTCAGCGCCTGTTCCCCGGGGGTCGAACTCCGCGAGGACCTGCCTGTGAGGGCGTGGGAGAGTAAAATTGCATTAAAAATCAAA
The DNA here is from genome assembly GCA_035043065.1 of Hirtodrosophila confusa. Lineage (NCBI taxonomy): Eukaryota > Metazoa > Arthropoda > Insecta > Diptera > Drosophilidae > Hirtodrosophila > Hirtodrosophila confusa. The sequence goes on along the minus strand of JAWNNI010000160.1, from coordinate 5,546,697 downwards.
GCAACAACAAAGCTTTTGCTCTCTGATAACCCACAAAAGCCCCGAATGCTAACGGAATTCCAGTCGGTGTAATTGAAGCGAGGGAGCGAGCTTTTTTCTCTTTGAAAAGCTCGCGCGCGCACATGTCGCGCTGTGTACCAGGAATCTAATCAGCTCGCTTCAGGTCCGCAACTATATAGCTATTTGGGAGCTTTGCCTTCAATCAGCAGTCAGTCGCCAGCCTTTGCCCATGCCAAGAGAAACGTTTGCACTTGTGCTCGTGCCGTTGTCGTCGGTTGTTGTCGTTGTCGTCGAGGATTTGGGTTTTGGCTATCAGAGCGCGCACACACACACACGTCTACAAAAAAAAAGAAAGAAGAAAAAATATATAGCAAAGAAGAAAATCACACACACGTATAGAAAAAAGCGCAGCAGTGAAAATGAAATGGCTATAATGTGGTAAAGGCAAAGACCAAAAAAAAAAATATGGCAAGTGTTTCTCGAGCTACAGAAAAATACCAAAAATGTGAATATTGGGTAAACGAAAATCCAAAAAAAAAGGAAAGAAAATTCAACGAATGTAATCATCAAAAAATATAACCAGTGTCTAGCTAAATTGCACTACTCTACCTCTCTCTCTCTCTCGCTCACACCCACACTCGCTACCTAACCCCCCCAAACGTCCACCCCCACCACCACCACCACCCTGTATGTCGCTCTCTTACACTGTGTAGAAATTGAATCAAAGCAAAATCATTTAGAGCAAAAAGAAAAAAGCAAAAATACCTACACATATTTTTAGTGTGGCAGTGTGGCAGGCAAAAAAAAAATTTGTATATATTCGTTGAACTAAAACCAAAATTCAAATCAAAGCACAACGTTTGTGCGTGTGTGTGTGTGAGTGTATGTGTATGTGTGTGAGTGTATGTAGAAATATGCGCGCAAGAAGCCTAAACGATTGGAAAATGTTTGATATTTTAGCAAATATAACGGCTGCAACGTGATAAATGCCAACGGAGTTGAAATTCAGCAGCAAGTGCAACTAGCAGCGCTCTGCCCACTGCAGCTGCCACAACACAAACAACAACAATAACAAGCAGCAGCAGCAGTAGCAGCAAGGCAAGCAAATCACGCATACGCCCCATCAGCCGCAGCCAAACGCACCAATAAACCAAGCAAAACGAAACAAAAAAAGAATATAAAGAAAGAAAGAGGAGCAGCAGCAAATAACGGTCGGCCGACCTCGTCGCCGCGCCAATGTGTGCGTGTGTGTGTGTAACGACTAGCACAAGAAATAAATAAAAAATTTCAAGCAACAACAACACAACGCGCAGCTCCAGCTGCTCACACAAAAACAACAACAACAACAGCAACAAAAAGTAAATAAATAAAATTGAAAAAGAATTATTCCCAAATGTGCGCACAGTTAGAAGAAATTCTTGTATCAATTGCTTAGCATTTACAAACAAATTTCGCTGTAAATACTAAAACCAACAAAAATGTGTAAATGCTAACAACAACAACAACAGCAAACATCATCAGATCATCCCCCCTCCGCTCATCTGTACCACCTGCCCACGCAACGCGGCTGAGAGTGAGAGCGCGCCTGTCGCGGCAGCAGGAGCAACAGCCAACAACAAAATCATAATAATACTAAAAATACTAAAACTAAATACTTAATAAAACAAATCAACAAAAAAACAAAGTTCAATAACTATTGCCTGTTTTGCTGTGCTTCTTCTTCTCTTCCCGTTCATTTTTTTTGTGGCCAGATAAAAAATCAAAGTTTTGCGCAAAGGAACAGAATAGCAAAGCCAACAAAAATTCTCTGCACATGCATGTAAAAACAACAAAAACGAAATTTATACGAAAAAACAGCGAAGAACAACAAGAAAGTCAAAAGAGTGTGGTGCGAGAGGTGCGAGTGCAAACGCAAAAGGCAAAAGCACTCGATAAAAAGTTATTAGCAAAAACATAAATACGTAACTTGCGCTCACTCTCACTCCCATTAGCGCGCTCTCTCGCACTCTCTCGGGAGCTGACAAGGGCTGCCCAACGCCAACGCGCCTACCCTGGTCTACGTGTGTGTGTGTGTGTGTGGGTGTGTGAGCCGTGAGAGTGGGAGAGACAGAACGAGACGGACGGGCGGTAGGTAGGTCAGTGGCAGTGGGCGGCCTGGCGGCCTGGCAGCAGCAGCAGCAGCATCCGCAGCTGTGGCAGCAACGCCAACGCCAACATCAACTTCAATTTGAAAAGGGCAGGTAAGTGGCTAATTGGGACATTTGATTGAATTGCCTGCTCAACTCGCAAATTCTGCTTGCAGCATGTCCTGCACCGTCTCCGAGCTGCCCAGCGGCTGTCGTCTGCGCGGCATGACTGCCAACTCACAGAACGCTGCGGCGAATAACGGTAATGGTAACGGTGATAGTGTTGGCGCTGGCAGTGCTTTGAGCTCATCAGCGGGGGGTGGTAGTGGGATGGCTGCCACGGGCACTAACTCAACGCTGCCGGGCAGCGGCAGTGCCACATCGAATGTGCTGCAGGAATCAAATGCGCCGCTGCAGCGGCCGCAGAAGCCATGCTGCTTTTGTTGGTGCTGTTGTTGTTCCTGCTCCTGGTGAGTATTACAGCTTATACACAGGTTGCAATAATTCCCTTACATATATTTTTTTCAACTAAATCTATTCCATTGCCGCCTGCGCCACGGGTCGTCCAACCACAACAACAGGGCTAAGTGGTAAGTTCCTAGGCACACACACACACTCACACACACTCACACTCACACACTCTCGCACCCACGCAGTCAGGGGCATTGCCTGATTTCAATTCGCTTACAGCTGGCAACGTCTTGCTAGGCGCATAGTAAAAGCTCGCTCTCTCTCGCTATTTCCAACAAATTTTTCATTCACAATTTCGGCAGCGCCAAATTGTACAGCAAAAAGCTCACTGTAGGGCACTTTTTAAATCACATCAAGCAATATCATGCTGCTGCTTTGAAAATATTGCAAGTTTTCGTGAATGAAAATGAAAGCTGTCCTCGGGTAGGGGTGGTGGGTCATACACCCGCGCCTTTGTGTGCTGTTGTTCTTGCTGCTGTTCATCTATACACATTTAATCATACAAGTACTTGTGATTCACAAATAAGCTACATATATATGTATGTAAGTATGTATGTATTTAAAACACACGCATGTTATTGGCAAGCTGTCCAAGCGAGTAAACAGATAACAAACTTTGATGAGTTCCACGTAGCTAGCATGTAAAGCTTACCTGATACTATTCGCAGATAACGTATGTCCAGTTTAGTGTGAACCAGAGTGACAGTAGCTGATAACCACAAAAGCAAGAGCAACTTACAACAGCCAGGTAGCCAGCTGATCGCAAAGCTTATTTTAAAGCAAACAGACCGTTAATCCAGAAACTTTACTGTGTAACAGCTTTTACAGTTCAGTAGGCAGTTCATAAAGCTTTTTCCAAAGCAGTTAAGCCTTAAGTGAAGTAAGAAACTTTCATTTAATCCTTAACCAGGCTTTTTCCAGAAGCTTTTCTAAACAACTTGATCTTTTTTTTCCAATAACAATAAAACTACAAAACAAGAAAGAGCGGCTATCCTCAAAACTCAAATATCGTCTGATTCTTCTTATGGATGCTATGTGGTCTGCTTTTGATCAAATTGAAAGCTATATAAAGTATAATAAGACTCTCACTTAGTTTGAATGTACTACAAAAAGTTGTTCATACAAAAACTCATTTTTCACCCGATCCTATGGCAGCTATAAACTGGTCCGATTTTGCCCAAATTTGGTTAGATTGTAAAAACTCTGCAGAGACTAGGTTTGGGTGAGTTTGAAGAAGATAGCTTCGTAAACAAAAAAGTTTTATATACAAGAACATAGTTGTTGACCGATCATTCCGTCCGGTTCCGACATATGTAATGCCTGTGCCAAGTTTCATGAAGTTTCATTACGAAAGCTTTAAAAGCGCGAGACTAGTTTGCATAGAAACATACGGACATCGCTATATCGACTCGGCTATTGACGCTGATTCAGAATATATATACTTTGTTGGGTCGGAAATGTCTCCTTCAGTACATTACACATTTCGAGACAAAATTATAATACCCTCTACTAATAAAAGCGATCACTTAATGTGATTTTTAACTTATTTACTTTATACTACACAAAAACGATTACTTAATGTATGTGGTTCTTAACATATTCCTTTTTTCCTTCAACTTTACAGTCTTGCCATCAAGAACGCCGATGAAAACGCGCCCACCAAACGTGATCTCGTTAACGCCGAATTCCTAGATGGCGATCAGTAAGTTTTTCCGCTTTTAATAAAAAATAAAATAGATACTGATAATTGAATTATTTTTCATACTCCTGCAGACCTACATTAGAAGAAATACGTAGTTGGGGTAAAAGCTTTGACAAACTAATGAAAAACTCGAGTAAGTTGCGAAACTGATCAATTTAATTATGAATATTATGAAACTAATTACGAAACTTTTCCAGCTGGTCGTAAAGTATTCCGCGACTTTCTGCGCAGTGAATTTAGCGAGGAGAACATATTATTTTGGTTAGCCTGCGAGGATCTTAAAAAGGAGAACAGCGCCGAGGTTGTCGAGGAGAAGGCGCGCCTGATATACGAGGATTATATATCGATACTGTCGCCGCGCGAAGTATCGCTGGACTCCAGAGTGCGCGAGATTGTTAATCGCAATATGATCGAGCCGACAACCCACACCTTCGACGAAGCTCAAATCCAAATCTACACACTGATGCACAGAGATTCATATCCCAGGTGAGTGCCAACACCTTATAAATATAGAGGGGACAAGTTTGTAATATATATATTTTATTGTAATCAACAGATTCCTAAACTCGCAAAAGTTCAAGACACTCGCTCAAATGCAAGACAATTCGAATGCTGGCTCTAATGCGGATAGTCCCACTTAGATGTTATGTTATGTAATGTGCTGTGTTGAAATTTTATTGTTGTTTTCTCGTTTAACTTTAGTATTCTTTGGTTATCCTTAAGGGATGCCGCTGCCATCGGCCCCTGCTGCAGTTAACAAAGCAATATGTCATACAAAACTAAATAGATCTATTCCATTTTGCGTGTGCAGTACCAAAGAGAATTACAAGAAACAGCAGAGGCACACGGTGGCAGCAGCACCAGAGCAAAGGATCCGCTCAAGGATCCCCAACTTAGATGATATGATGCATTATGTGAAACCGATTCCTTCTTTACAATGTTCTAGTCGTTAACAAACCAAACAAAACTAGGCAATTTATAAAATTAGTTGTTAAACAAAAAAACAAAAACAAAACACAAAAACCAAAAACCAAAAAAAACAAAACAAAAAAAAACGAAAGAAAGAAAAACTTAAGCGCAATGTGCTGTTCAGAATTGGGATAGATGATAACACAGAAACAAGAGGCATTTCTAGGGAGTTAACCACTGAAACTTGAAGCACTAAAGTTTATATTATATACAATCTATAAGTGCAGGAGTGCTGTCTGGCCCCATAAGTGGTGCGAGAGCGAAACAATTAGCATACATTGTAATAATTGTTATACTAAGACGTATTAATCAAATTGCGAAAGAAAACAACTTTAACGCAAATACTTTTTCCAAAAACAAAACTAAAAACCAAAAAAAAAGCAACATTTTTAAACGTATTACTTACATTTATACTTGTATGTAACTTAATTAGTTTTGAAAACGTTTTAGATCATACATATATAATACATACATACATATATGGATAGCGACATCGAAGCATTCTGTAAATACAAATACAACAAGAATAATACAAGAGAACAAATAAATAAATAAATATATAATTCTAGCAATTTTAGATACGAGTGCGATATGACATGACATTGAAGTTCGTTAGATTTGCAACAAAAATTACGAACTCAAAATCAAGAATTATAAACTATGTAACGTATAAATCGCTAAATATACTTACATAACATATTTATATATTTTTATTTCAATGTCAAAGAAAAGTTCTTGCAATCGATCTTAACGGGAATAATAACTACGTATAAATTACTAAATATGTGTATTATTTCGATAATACATTGATTTCAAATCGGAAACAAAACAAAATGAATATATATTATAAAAACAAAAAAAAACAAAAAAAAATGTTTCGCAATATCACTGCCAACTCCGCAAGAGATATATCATATATGTATATATATTACCATTATATATATATGTATATGTATCACATACAAAGCAGTTGCGTTTACTATCCGCACATGCACACACACACACGAACACACACACACACACACTACTACACATGCAACTGCGGGCTGGACTTATCAAGATGATACTCCAAACCCTCCCATACATTGTCCCCTAATTCACACGCTTAGGTGCGCTAGTTTTCTGCATTCAACAGCCAGTATTAACAAGAGGAGAAAATCGGCATGCCGAAGTTTGAATACCCTTGCAGAACTGTTTAACTATAGTTAATATTATGATTGGAGGCTTATTTTCCAGAAGCCTGACGGACTATTACCCCCTTTCTGAGCCTTGAGCCAGAATTCTCATTGGGTTTCCAATATTCTTGACGGGCTTAACTATAATATAGTATCTCAATTTCAATCAAAATCAGTCAAACAGCTGACTTATGCTTTAATTATTAAAAATATGGTCAACTTTGTTGGACCGTTTGTTCCTACGTCAGCTAAAACAATATTTAAAACAAATCGTTCTATATGTTTTGGGGTTTCTCTCAATAACAAGTAAGTTATTCCTAGAAAGTGTCAGTTCTTAATCGATTGTCCTCATAGATTGTAGTCCGTTTTGGCAGCTTAAGACTGCAGAGAGATCCTTACTAAATTTGAGGAAGATAACTTGTAAAACTATAAAACTATTGACCAAATTATAAACAGCTCTGCAGGGGTTTAAAGCGTTAAAACAGAAACAAATAAGGAACACACACATCGTATAACATTAAATTTAAATTTTAGCAAACGTTGTCGAATCAACTTTACTTAAAACTACTATAAACAACAACAAAACATAGGCAAAAGTTAACATGAGTACGAGAATTTTGATGTAGTTTGAGGCACAACATTTTAAAGCACAAATTTGTATTTGAAGTTTGATTAAAAATTGTTACCTCAGTTGAAGCAGAGAGTGTTTTTAGTAGCTATTAGCTAGTTGGTGTGCCTAGTTTTAATGCATATAAACGTACTTAATACACACTATAGTTGGCACACACACACACCACACACACACACACACTCAGTCAGGGACACACACAGCGGGGAGGTTGAGCCACAAAAGTAGAATCAGGCATTGATAGAGTTTAAGCGTCTTCCAGAGCATAAACCAAACTCGCCCATCCGCTAATTAAACTCCCGATCTCTTCCAATATGCCTTAACTTCAGTTTTATAGATATATGCACTGATCCACAATGTAACCTCAGATACCACTGCAAAACATCCGTAAAAAATCATTGAATTTACGTCACTCAGGCTGCTACTTGGAATTGAAAATTCGACAACCTTTTGCATTAGAATGCGAACATCGATAACGATAGCCATAACGATAGTCGTGTTATCGAGCTCTTTAACCAGTGTCATTTTCCATGGTTTGTTAACTTAATTTTAGGCAACAGAAACAATAAATGGTTTGTTTTGTAAATGTTTTCCGTTTATATTTATATTTTGTACTATTTTGCAGAACAGTTAGAACTTTTTTAAAAAAAAAACACACAATATTTAAGTAACTTTAACAAAATATGAACTACTTAAGTTTCTAGGTACACACGCACACAACCACACATACATATACTTACATACATATATATATATATATATATATATATATATATATACTATATAACTGTATATGTAATACATACATAAATGTAAATGTAATCGCAAAAAGTATTAGTGAAAAGTTTCGACCAGTTAAAAACAAATAAATTTATTATATAAACATTTAAACATACAACAAATTTCAAATGAATACAAACCATGTTTAAACTAAGCATACATTTAGTTTTAAAACTTTAATATATTGCAACAATAAACAACATGAAAATAAAACTGAAATTTACTGAAAATTTGAAAAAATAATTTTAATTAGCGTGATGAAGATGATGAAGAAGATATCCTTGCTGCAATGATTCTAATACAAGAACTCAATTTTCATCTGATTGTTCCTATGACAGCTACTTATGTATACAATGTGGTCAAATTTTGATCAAATCTTAGGAAACTATATAAAATTTCAGCTTGCTCGAAATTTATGAGTTTGGATAGAATATTTGTATTCATTTTTAAAACTGTGTATTAATTTAAAATTATTTTTAATTTTAATAAAATTGAAATGCCAAGTCAATTTACAAATATCAAATAGACTTGCCGCATTAAAATCGGTTAGGTTTTGAGAAGGTTATGGAAGTGTTTAGTCTGGGAGGGAGAGCTACTGTTTATAACTTTACAAGCCGAAATTTTTTGAATCTTAGCATGAATTTTGGCAAACAAATAAACTTCCTCAGAACTAGTTTTGAAATCATTTTTTTCATACTAATCTTGATGTCCGCAATCGATTAAAAGTAAAAATTCGGGATCTTAATTTTTACAAAATTCTAATTTTTAAAATTTTTAAAATTTTGTCAATTTTCAAAAAATTAATTTTTTTTTAATTTAAAAAAATTTGAAATCTTAAGTTAGTTAATTTAGAGTACAAAACATGTTCAAAAAGACATTCCGTATATAAATCGATTGGGTTTTAACAAAGTTAAGGGAGTTGTCAATATATGAGGTAGTTTCTGTGGTTTTTAAAACTTTACAAGTCGAAATTTGTTGAATTTGTAGCGTGAATTTTTTCCCTAAAATGAATATTCTCAGGACTCGTTTTGAAATAGATTTTGTATGCTAAAATGTGAAAACACAAATAAAACAAGTAAGAATGCTATAGTCGAGTATACCCGACTACGAAACTCCTGTACCCAGGTCTAAAACATCCAATCACATCTAAGTCCACTTACCCATACACACACACATACACAAAGACGCACGCACACAGGCGGCAAAAGTGGCTGTGCTTCTTCTTCCCCCTCTCGCTGCATTACTGAATCTTCTTTCGTGAATAACTTCCGTGTTTATTATCCGATCGACTTGAAATTTGGACAGTAGATTAAGAGAGACTAAAGTATTGTACATGCCAAATCTGAAAGCTATATCTTGAATATTGTTACTGTAAAACGGTTTTACTCGATTTGCGGGGGAACGGGGGAGATATCTAAAATATGAAACAAACTTGATCTGCGTATGCTATACAGGAACCTACATTTCAAATTTGGTGTCTCTAGCTCTTGTAGTTGCTGAGATCGACGCGTTCATACGGACAGACGGACAGACGGACAGACAGACGGACATGGCCAAATCGAAATCTCTTTTGATACTGATCAAGAATATATATACTTTATAGGGTCGGAGATGTCTCCTTCTGTCTGTTACATACATTTGCACAGATGTAATACCCCCTTTTACCCATTTTATGGGTACAGGGAGTAAAAAGGTATCATGATAGATGAACATGCTTAAATGGTGGCACCATCAAGTGCACAACGCGCATGCGCCGCCAGCACAGAATGGAGCACCCTGTACACAGACTGGCAGAAAAGACGGCAAAAAGCACACTGAGCAAACAGTCGGTACCGTCCACACGACAAAGCGTTGATTTTGCTGCGGCTGCCGTTGCTGTTGTTGTTGCTGTTGTCGTAAGGCGGCGTCGGAGTCTGTGCCGACGGCTACATGGCATTCATTTGTGCTACATGCATAACTATTTTACGTATGTATGTATGTAGGTATGTCTGTTTGTATGCATGCTTTTTTTCTCTCGGTATGCGTGCGCGCAACTCTCAACCTCTGCCTCTGCCTGGTGTCCAACTGCACTACCACTTTCACAATGCGCGCTGGCGCTGTAAGCCAGCAATATCAGCCGCAGTCGCAGCCACAGCCGCGGCAGCAGCAGAAACAAAAGCCACAAGCAAAACAAAAAATACAATCGACGACGACGGCATGTTCGAAAGTTCGAAAATGAATGCACGCCACAAAATGAACATGAAAGCTACAAAAGCGCAAAAAAACAGGGCCGGTTCAGCGTGCGGTGGAAACGCTGTGAAACTATTCAATGATGGCCCCACTGGGGCGCCCAAATAGTTGAGCGCGCCTGTAAATGCGTAGGCGCTTTAGTCAAGTTGCGAACCAATTTCGAACAAGTTTGTTGCCTAAGTCTTTCGTTGTTGCTGTCTAATATGCACAACAAATAATAACTACGTACCTGGCAGGCCGCGCCGCTGCTGTCTGCTGCGCACTAGAGTTATGCAGGTGCACGCACACACAGGCAAGGCGCAGGGACGAATGGACGGACATAACTTCTACCTGTATGCGTGTTTGTGTTGCCAGTGTAGAGACAACATCATCGATTCGATGAATTTGAGTTTCGCTCGCTCGACGTGCTCCGCGGCCGCTGCTGCCACTGCTGCTGCGACAGCGACAGCGACTGCGACGGCTCACCTCGCTCAATATCAGTTACGAAAGAGATGAAACCATAAAAAGCAATAATAATCGAGCAACATGCACGCTCTCTCACACAGACAATCACCTGTGCTGGCCTGTACATGCACGCGCGCACACACACACAGCGACAGCACCTTGCACACACACACACACATAGACAAGCGTCAGCAGCGACTGCGCAGCAGCAGTGGCAGCGACAGCGGCAGCAGCAACAACAGCAACACAGCCACATTCAACAGTTGAACAATCTCCAATTGACTCTTTGGGCATTATAGCCGAGCTCAACGTTCATCCGCGACAAGTTTTTCGTACCTTTCGTGCAGGCGAGTTACACATTTTTGCTTTGGCTCCTCAAAACGCACATTAAAACGCAAAAATTATTAACAAAATTTGGACAAACGCAAAGCGAAAACGCCTGAAACTCTAATAAAATAATCATATTTAAGTGAACAAAAAGAAGAAAATATACATAAAGATACGAAAAAAAGAAAAAAAAAAGAATTCGTTTGCGTTCGTTTCGCGTGTGCATGTGTGTGTGTGTGTGTTTGTACTCGCCTTGTATATGTTTGTACGTGTGTGTGTGCGTGTGTGTGTGTGTCTGCTGTGTGTACTGTGTGTGTGTGAGCCAAAACGAGACGCCATCAAAGCTGAGCAACAGCAACAGCAACAGAAATAAAATTCAAAATAAAAATAGTGATTAATAACAAAGCAAACGCAAAGAACAACAAAAAAGCAAAGCGCGTAAAGTATTTTTTATATACTATAGCATATAAAAATACTGCAAATACTTAATAACAAGCGTGAAACAACAGAAAAAAGGCGCGCTCACAATGAAAAATGTATAAACAGCCAAACGGAGTGCAAAAGCAACAACAACAACAAGAAAGAGACGCGCATCCGCCACCGCCAGCGCCGCCCCCGCATGCTACGCAGCCGTGTTTCGTGTTCGTCGTGGCAATTAAAAAGTTTTATGCAAAATACGCAAATCAAATGTTAATGCTGTATCTGTGAGTTGTGAGCGTGTGTTTATGTGTATGTGCCTGTACGTGTGTGTGTGTCCAAAATGCACAGACGCCCGCCAGCAGCAGCAGCAACAACAACAGCAACAACAAGAGCTCAGCTCGCCCGACAAACAGGCCAAGGAGTCGCACATTAGAAGCTCAAAAGCCCCAAAAGCAAAGCAAAGGCCCGCAGCCAGGCTTTAAGCCAAGACGCAAACCAGCAGCAGCACCACCACCACCAGCAAGAGCGCCAGCAGCAGCAGCAACAGCAACAAAAGTGGCGAAAGGTGCACCCACCAGCAGTAGCAACAACAACAACAACAACAGCGTTTACCACACATACGTTGACGTTAACGTTTACGATTACGTTAACGTTCACGCCAACGCTAACGCTTACGTTTTCGTACTTGCCTCTCAGCTGCCAGTGGATAGCGTGCCATAGAGAGAGATCCTTAGAAATTGTAGTGCCAAATTCCATATACATATATACATTTTTACCTGGCAGGCACAGCTGCTTAAGTATGTAAGTACAAGTACACGCGAAGTAATTATAAATGCATAAAATGCAACACTGCGTCTCTAAGCCAGGCTTAAGCAACGCTGCGACAGCGACATCAATAAAAGCCAAATATAAAACACCCTGTAAGGTGCGCAGAGCTGTCGACGTCGCAGCGGCAGCAGCAGCAGCCGCGCTGGTAATAGGCAATAGTGTTGGTAACAATGCGCAGCAGCCGCTTAGAGAGTGCGACAGAGCGAGAGAGCGCGAAAGAGTCAGCGCACGAACGCAGAACGGCAGCGAAAAGGGATCAAAAGGTGTCTGTCTCTCAGTGTCTGCGAAGCCGCTGCTGCTGCCGCTGTCCGCTGCCAACGTCTCAGTTGGCTTTGTTCGAAAATCGATGTTGTTGGCCGTTGTGTTTTTTTGATTACGTTTTCTCGTGGCTTCTTGTATCGTTTGGTCTCCGACTTCGTTGACTTTGGCTTTGACGCTGTTGTTCTTCTTGTTGTTGTTGTTCTTTTCTTTATTTTTTTATTATGTATTATTCTTTATACTTTTTGTTAGTGGTCCGCACATTGATGATGGCGATCAATTTGGGGCTGCGATTATGGTACAGTAAAATGAACAACGTCGTCGCCGTCGACGTCGTTGTTGTTGTTGTTGCCGTTGTCTTGCGTTAGCCACTACGCAGCACTCACACACACACACATACATACAATGACACTCACATGTGAACGTCAGCCAACACACACACATACATACATACATACACAGCACTCGGGGCACACTTAACCCACACAAAAGCCAGCGCGCCAAAGGGTAGACGGGTTCGGGGGAGGGGGAATGGGGAAGGGGGGTTTACTTCGTGAGAGAGTTATTTTATTTTCGTGTTCGTGTTAACGTTTATTGTTTTTCTTTTCTGCGTTTTCTTACCTTCTTGGCTCACAGTCTTTGCGTCTCCTCGTCATCTCCGCATCTCCTCGTCTCCCTGTAGTTATTGATGCCCGGCTCTGACCGATGGGTTAGGGTTAGGTTCGTATATGTCTTGTCTTTGGTATCGCTCGACAGGGTGCTTATATGTATATGTATGTAACTATACATACATACATTTGTATATATATATACATACATATGTGTGTGATACTCACAGAAATACATATCAAATGGCTTTTTCTTGGGCTAAATTATGTCAAATCTTGATGGGATTTCAAATTGTATTGCTTTGAAGAGATTATTCCTCTGTTTTCAGGCATTGCAGTTGGTTAAGGTAATACTCAAAGAGGTTGATAGCGCTGTAGGCGTTCCCCTTAGGAGGGATCTTTATTCAGATCAGTTTCCAAAGTTGAATAAATTAAAATGGGTTAAATTTTCTTCTTCTACCATCTTTAGGTTTATTTCTTAGACAAGTTTATAACTATTATTATCGTAATTGAAATTAGGGAGGGGAATACAGTGGGTTTCCCGAAAAGATCAAGTTTTTGGAAGGTGTAGTATGGGATTAAATAACTAACACAACAAATAGGAAGATCGTCGGACGTGCCCGACTGCGGCTTACTCTACTTCTGTCTGTTATATATTTCTTATTTTTGGGGTCAAAAGGGAGTTTGGCAAAAGCAGTACTTTGTATATAAAATTTGGTTAGTCTAGCTTCAAGGGTGTCGGAAAAAATTGCTCTTATACGTTCAGAAGAACATTACACAAACCCAATATACTCTTTTTACTTAAGGAACAGAGTATATTTATGCATAGGAAATACAACTTAGACTGTTTGTAGTTTTATCGCTTTAAAAATATGTCACGGCTTTTAAAAGTACATAAAATGGAACTAATAAAAAATAGTAGCGAATAAAAGAGTAAAAAAAATTAAAGCAAATTGTTTATATCATGATAATTTCAAATGACATTTGGTAACTGGAAAATGATAAAAACTTAAATATAACCTCCGAACGGGCGGGAAGGGAAAAAAAACAAAACCTTCCAAGGATTGCATTCTGGAAGAGATTTAATTGTATCGAATATATTTCAAATTGTTTAAGATAAACTGACTTCTCTGAGAGTTAATTCTATAATCAACTAAATTGCAGACTAATCTCATCAGAGCTCCCTCAATCTTTCAATTTTCTTACAGCTAGCCGAAGTACACTAAATAGTTGAATCTTTTCAAAAATAGCCCAAAACTATTTCCATTCCTCTGAGCTTGGCCAAAGAACAGCTCTCAAAAGTACGTAAATAAATGCTCTGGCCCGTCCCCTACTTTCTGGCGGCATATCTTGATAGCCCCAAGGGCCATTCAGCGTTGTGGTCACAGCTCAGTGAGTGAGGGGGGATTTCAAATTGACCCGATTTCCGAGTTAAAGCTAAGGTAATAGTCATAGCTGTAAAATTGAACAAGTCAGCACCTTCTTGGCTTAAACATTGATGTAGTTTTAATTGTTTTCTAATTGCTCGGCAGACTTTCTAAGCAATTTTTGGCCGGCGTCTGTAAACGCCTTAAGAATCTTTCGGGCCACGTGCCGGCACGGGCCAAGAGCGGGCTCATCAATATTGACCGGTTTGCGAGTACCCAGCAAACAGCACCCCGTAGCCGTACCAAAGTTGTGCATTGTGTGCCAAAAACTAGTCTACATGACACTGACCTCACCTACTAACGGAACCAGCATTGGCAACGAGGAGCAGAAGACGCAGTAGACACGATCTCAGACTGAGCCAGAGCCAGAGACTGAGACTGAGACTGAATCTTACTCTGACACTACTCGAACTCGAGCCGGTTCACTGACAAAACAGAGTAAAGAAAACAAGTTTATCCACATCCCCAAAGAGACACAGCCTCATGAACTTTGCGACGGGCAGCGGCAGCAGCCGCAGCAGCAGCAGGTTCAGTTTTTGGTGGCGTTTTTATCAAACAATAACTCGCAGTGGACGTGCCACCTGAAGCTGAACCTGGTCGGGGGCAGGCTGGCTGGCTGGCTGGTTGGCCAACTGGCTGACTGGGTTGTCTGGGGTCTGCCCGAACCAGAAAGTCAGCATCAGCAACTTCTGGATTAGGTCAAGGATTGGTAGTGTTTAGCCGACATGACTCGTTGTTGTTGTTTGGGCCTGGGTCTGGGTCTGGGTCTGGTACCGGACTACCGGTACCTGTTCTAAATAAACACAACAACAACAACAACAACTTGTGGCTGTTGCTGTTTTGTTTGTTTCGATTCGTTACGGTATGGTTCGGTTGTTTAAAAAACTCCCTCGGAAACATGTTTTGTTTGTCAATATACTTACTACATCCAAAGTGATTCTGAACTGGAACTGGAACTGAAACCGAAACTGGACTATTCATTCACAGCTGTTGGAACTGCGGGAACTGCGGGAACGCTGGAACCGGGGCTCGGGGCACGAACGGAACGAAACAAAACGCCGGAACGGGTCTGGGGCGTTTTTTTGGCTTTAACTCTGTTTAATTTTCACACAAAGCGCCGTTTGCTGTAAACAAAACAAAACAAAACACAAATAAGGCTCAAGACGGGGGCAGCGACAGCGACAGCAACGGCAACAGCAACGTTGGCAGTGGCAGCGGCAGCGCTGCTCGCTACAGCTGGCGCTTCTGCTGCTGCTTCTTTCCACCTGTTGTTGTTGTTGTTGATGTGATGAGTTATGCAGTTACACGTTTGACATTTGCGAAGGAGTCAAACTAGTTCGACGGGCACGTGTGCAGCTTTTGTTTGCCCCGTTAGTTCGCCTGTTCCGCTATTCCCTCCCGTTCTGTCTCGCTCGCCCTCGCTCTGTTTCTGTTGCTGTTTCTTTCTTTCTGTTTATGTTTGTTTGGCATGTTTGTTCGTTTTGTTTGTGCGCTTGCAAATCGTTCAACTCAACAATAACAACAATAACTCATCGGGGAAGCGACGACTTTTGAACCCGTTCCACGTTCCAAGTTCCACGTTCCGTTTTTTGTTGAGTTTCGGGGGCACGACCCACCTGTCAAATATAATCATCCGAAGATGAATGGGGGTGTGCTCGTATGGGAAAGCAGCCTCTCCTTCGCTGTAATGCTTTGAATTTGACTACTTTCCATAGAATTTCCATTGCCGATCACTAGAAAGTACAATTTCACATATCCCTTATTCATTTTGCATTGGAAATAATGATCAATAATGAGACTAAGACTAAAGATCAGGACTAGGATGAGGATGAGATTTGAATTCCTGATCTTTCATAATACCATAATACAGAAATGATCTGAAATTTCAACATATGTGGTTATTATGTAAAATAGATTCTGGATTATAATCCAAAATTAAATTTGTACTAGTACTAGTTAAAGGATCAGTAGAAGAAGCATGTCATGTTTATGGAGCATCCCAGCGTTTCACAAAGTGTGGGTTGCAACCCGGAACCGGTTCGTATAAAAATTTAGATGGGTCACGGAAAAGTATTGTAAAAAAAGAAAAAGTTATGTTTAAATAGTATATTTTTACATCAGATAAACTAAGGACTACAATATTAAAAGATGGGCAACGCAGTAAAAAATAATGGCATAAGGGTAGCTTCCGTTTCGTAAAATAGATAACACTGGAAATGGGCACCTTCGGTATTTTTTCATTAGGTGGGTCGGAGAAAATTTGTAAAGCTCATACCGGCATACTGGAGTAAACGATAAGCTTAAAAAGCTACAATAAGCTACAATAAGCTTAAAAGTTCTACTGATCTTCTCACTATCCTTTCCCAACGTATAACAACGTTTAAAGAATAACTTTTAGGACCGTAAAAGAACGAGGTTCTTGTGAGGACTCAACAGACTCTTAAGAACCCTGGGAAATTTAAGATTTATAGTAAAACTAAGCAATAAATATATAACTAATCAATTGTTTTTGCTTTACTTGTATTCCAGCTAATTACAACGATATAGAAGCTACTTGTTGTTCCGCAAGTTCCTTAGTGCCATAAAATGCAATATTGAAACGACAACAACGACAACACCAACAATACCAACAATACCAACAACAACAACAACCACATCTACAACAATAACAAACAACAACAAGTGCCTTCATTCAAAACGTGATAGTGATATTAATAATGTTTATATACTCGTAACAAACAAGCTTGCCACCAACCACAAACAACAACAACAACTACAAACAACAACAACAAACAACAACAACGAAAAGTCATTCGAATGCCTTCAACAGCCGCCAGCTTGAGCTCCAGATCAAAGTCCTTTGTTTGTTAAGTTTTGGAGCCACCGTGTCCAGGCATATAATGTCCACATCCACCGCGCCAACGAGCGTCATAACGTCCAACGAGCTCTCCCTGTCCGCCCACTCGCACGGCCACGCCCACGGGCACAGCCATACGCACGCACTGCATCCACATACGCATACGCATCGTCTGGGCGTTGGCGTGGGCGTCGGCGTCGGCGTCGGAGTGGGTGTGGGCCATCTTAGCGACGCCTCACTGTCGCCCATACAGCAGGGCGCCAATATAGTTGCCAGCAGCAACAGCTCACCCCTGGGACAGAACGGTGTCCCCCTGCTGACGACCATGCACCGCTCGCCGGACAGTCCACAGCCGGAGCTGGCGACCATGACGAATGTGAATGTCCTGGATTTGCACACGGACTCCTCCAAGCTGTATGATAAGGAGGCGGTGTTTATCTATGAGACGCCCAAGGTGGTCATGCCGCCGGATGGCGGCGGCGGTCCAGGCTCAAATGGCGGCCACGATGATGGTCAGGTGATAGACGCACGGATTGCGGCACAGATGGGCACACAGCATTTGGGGGCGCCACCGCAGCAGACGGAACACCAGCCGCTGGCAAAGATTGAGTTCGATGAGAATCAGATCATACGCGTGGTGGGCCCCAATGGCGAACAGCAGCAGATCATCTCGCGGGAGATCATCAATGGGGAGCATCACATCCTGTCCAGAAACGAGGCTGGTGAGCACATACTCACGCGCATTGTCAGCGATCCCTCCAAGCTGATGCCTAACGATAATGCGGTGGCCACCGCCATGTACAACCAGGCCCAGAAGTTGAATAACGAACACCAAGGGGTTTACCAGACCTCGCCCCTGCCCCTGGACGCCTCTGTGCTGCACTATGGCAACGATAATGTGATCAAAACCGAGGCGGAGATCTATGAGGATCACAAGAAACATGCGGCTGCCGGCGGTGGTTCCATTATCTATACCACCTCCGATCCGAATGGCGTTAATGTTAATGTTAAGCAGCTGCCACATTTGGCGGCAGTGCCACAGAAGCTTGATCCCGAACTCTATCAGCCGGATAAGCACATCGATTTAATCTACAATGATGGCAGCAAGACCGTTATATACTCTACCAGCGACCAGAAGGGCCTGGAAATCTACTCCGGCGGCGACATTGGCAGCCTCGTCTCGGACGGTCAGGTGGTTGTTCAGGCGGGTCTGCCATATGCCACCACCACCAGCGCCACAGGACAGCCGGTCTACATTGTGGCCGACGTCGAGGAGCATATGCAGGGGTGAGTAACAGTACCGAGAACTACCAATCAGATACTACCGTTAGCACCGGTACTAGCTTAATAATTCTTGTTGGGAATGTGGAACTTATCGATATTAATTGATATAAACAAAAACAGAAGAAGATGGAAGATGTGGAATAATATTATATAAATATTGGAACAAAGAACTTATTATTCAGTTTTTGAAACCTTTCCTTCTAAACTAAAGTTCAAGCTAGCGGATGAATTACCTTTTCTAAAGTTAAAACTATTTTTTTGGCATATTCTCTTAAGAATAGTATGATTGAAGATGTATAAATATTCTTTTCCTTTTATCCTTTTGATCAATCACAGTTTGTGAATGAGTGGTAGATACCACGTTTTGATCCCAGCGTGTTCAAAGTTGAATTATACAAGATATTACTTTCGTCACCCGATGGTCGTAGAGCTATTTTCTGAAATGTTCGGGAGATATACATAGATTGCTTGAGTTTCTTAATAGTATATAAAGTGGAATGTTATATGCCGTGATTTTTGATTTCTATAAAAATAAAACTTTGTTCTTAGGGTTAATTTTTTGATAGGAAAATAAAACGTAGTTCTTGAGTTTTATCTCTTTTTCCCGGGATGTATAACTAAATTGCCAATTTATTTTCAAAAATGATGTGTCATAAATTTTAATTTCACATCTTTGAAGGTAAATATACTGAAAACTCATAAAACATTTCTTATTCGGTATATTTTGAAACATATTTTCAATAGTAAAAATACTGAAAATCTCAAAATCAGTTTATATTTTTTGTTTTTGTTGTATTTTTTAAGAGGCAAAAAAAATACTAAAAATCCAGAAGCAGGTTATGTTCAGTATTATCTTAGGAAATTTCTTAAAGGGAGAAAAATACTGAAAACCAAAAAATTTGTTTCTATTTAGTGTTGCTTATGGTATGCGACAATTTTAGATTTCAGTAGCTGCTTGCGGCATTCCACAATAATAAAAGTTGGAATCAATCGGTTATTAATTATTCGTGTGCTTCATCTTATCATAAATCTTGGCTAATTGCCGAGTCAGGCAGCTGCAGCTGCATTGGTAACAACATCTTTATTGGTGTGTGCTGTTCGGACTCGTCCTTTTGGCTCAAATGTTTTTGTCATTTGCATTTCTCATGCATTGCGAATGAACCGCTGCGACCGTTTTACTGTTAATTATTGCGATAGGCAACAAACACTAACAAGAGCAACATTCAACATACAACAACAGTAAGAACGCCAGCGCATTCCCCCACCCCCCACCCCAACCTGTTGCCACCATGGCCGAACATTTGGAGACCAAGTGCAATCGCCAGGCAATCCTCAGTCCCCATTCCCAGGGGAATGACAGCTTCCGTTGTAACTGTTTCTACTATACGTTATTGCAACAAAAAGAAAACTCTGGCATTTGGCGTGCATCGAATCTGCAAGTAGGCGAGCAGGCTAATAATACTCGTACATAGCCAAAGAGCCAGCAGCTGCACAGTGGGGCAAGCGGACGTTTTCGTTGCAATAATCTTAAGTTTTCAATCGAACAAGATATTTGCAAAACTGTAATCAATTTGTGCTCATGTTCAAATGAAATAGCAACCATTTTTTCTCCCTTATGTCCGGAAAGTTTTCATTACACTATTATTACAAACTATTACAAAATCAAATCTTTTCATTATACATTTTTACTCCTGTACCCATAAAATGGGTAAAAAGGGGTATTGGATTTGTGCAAAAGTATGTAACAGGCAGAAGGAGACATCTCCGACCCTATAAAGTATATATATTCTTGATCAGTATCAAAAGAGATTTCGATTTGGCCATGTCCGTCTGTCCGTCTGTCCGTCTGTCTGTCTGTCTGTCCGGATGAACGCGTCGATCTCAGCAACTATAATAGCTAGAGACACCAAATTTGGAATGTAGGTTCCTGTATAGCATACGCAGATCAAGTTTGTTTCATATTTCAGATATCTCCCCCCGTTCCCCCGCAAATCGATTAAAACCGTTTTACAGTAACAATTTTCAAGATATAGCTTTAAGATTTAGCATGTACAATACTTTAGTCTCTCTTAATCTACTGTCCAAATTTCAAGTCGATCGGATAATAAACACGGAAGTTATTCACGAAAGAAGATTCAGTAATGCAGCGAGAGGGGGAAGAAGAAGCACAGCCACTTTTGCCGCCTGTGTGCGTGCGTCTTTGTGTATGTGTGTGTGTATGGGTAAGTGGACTTAGATGTGATTGGATGTTTTAGACCTGGGTACAGGGAGTTTCGTAGTCGGGTATACTCGACTATAGCATTCTTACTTGTTTAGAACTAGAAAGATGAATGAATCGTTTGTTTAAGGGATACATTTTTTTTTTGGTTTTAAGGATTAATTTATATTTAGGAAAATTTCCTTTTGTTTTAAATGTTCAAAATTATCAAATTTTGACGAGCGTCAAAGCGAATAGCCCAAATTGAAAGAAATCATTTTAGATACGCGTAGTTATTTTCAAACTATTTTATTTATATTTCCAATTAGTATAATACCCAACTTTTATGAACTCTGTTGGAAAACGAGTAGTCCAAATTAAAAATAAACCTATTTGTAGAAACCCAGTGCATTTCTTCAGACATTAAAGCATTTCTTTCCAACGTATTTGATTTCAAATTGGATAAGTTAACCAACTTTGATGAACTCTACTGCCAAAATACACAAGCCGAATTAGACAAAGATCTCTTTTGGTAAACCTGAAAATATTTCCATTCAATTTTTCATTTATATCTTTTGATTTTTGCCACAATTTTTGGGCAGTGGCGCCACTGTGCGCTGTGGCAGCCGCAGCCTCCACGCGGTTGCTGCCACAGCCTGCGCTCAGATGGCAATTCATTTTGGAGCAGCCGCCATCGTCGTCATCCTCATCGTCATCGTCGCGCTTTTGGTATGCACAAAGTAATAAAAATTTGAATATAAATTAATCTAATAGAGAACCGTTACGGCTCGAATGCTGTGGCAAGCTGAGGCCAGCACCTCGAGCAAGGTGTGCTGCCTGCTGCCTGTTGCCTGTTGCCTGCTGCCTGCAACACCACCAACTAAGTCATCGTCAGCTGAATCTGCATGCCACACCATCTGCAACAGCAGCAGCTTCTTTTTCTTCTTCTAACGTCGATGGTCATCCTGTTATAGCGGAGGCAGCTTCAGCTTCAGCTTCAGCTGCAACATTGCCGCTCCATGCATGTTGCATGCACGCCAAGGTCCATAAATAACGACAAAATTGCGTTTCCGCATATGGCCGACGCGGACGCCTTGGACACCTTGGACGCCTTGGACTCCATGGACGCCTCTGACGTTTGGCATGCTGTTTGACCAACGCGCTGAAGACACAGGCCCCAAAGACTTTGATGGCATTGCCGTTCTTTGGTGTTCCTCTTTGCCTGTTGCCTGCTGCCTGCTGAATGCTGCCTCCTGTCTGCTGCATTCTAACAAACGTGCCACATTGACCATTGGCTGGCTGCCTCAGCCTCAGCCTCAGCCTTAGCCTCGGCATTGGCCTTAGTCTCGGTCTCGGTCTTGGTCTCCGTCCCAGTCCCAGTCTCGATCTCTACCTCCAACTCCAGCGCTACCTTCTTCCAATGCCTTGCGAGTTGGCGTTCGGTACATTGCCTGCTTCGCATGATGTACAGTTTTGTTTGCCTTGTTTGATACGTAGACCTGGCTGCAACTTCAGCTTCTCTCAGTTAGGATACTTTTTGCGTATTATGGTTGCCTAATTTTAATACCCTGTACAGTAATAAATCTGTGACAGAGAGTGCTAGCCAGCAGAATGTGACTTATGCGAGCTTTTGAGCTATATACAGATCAGTGTTAAAAGTCTGTCTAACTGAGAGATAATAAGAGCTTTCCTCAGTAAATTAGGAATGTAGGTTTCCACATACCGAAGGTAGCTTAAGTTGATTTCCAATTTTAGATATACCTTCGCATACTCCCAAGAACTTGTAAAAGCGGAATATACTATCTGTATACATATCGTAATATGTTTTGAGTTTCCTTAAAACTTCCAGTGTCAGAAAGACCAGCTTGTGATGTTTCAGAAGATAGCATGACTTACAAAATATTTGTTAACCCTTTTCATCATTCTAATTTTTTCTCATTACTCTTTGATGAATAGCAAATACAAAATAGCTTAACTACCCTCAAGTGAAGAACTTCCTATGAGTACCTTCTTTTACTTGGAAGATAAGAAAACGATAGAATAGTGATCAAAATCGGTAATGAAGAATATTACTGGAAGAACCACATTCTTATCATTTACAATATATAATTACTTGCAGGGTAGCTAGCAGTCGAGCTGTCTTGCTCGTTTTCCAACGCTTTTAAGCCGTATCAACTGTCCGTCTGCGTGCATCAGTCAGCGTTGACCTTTGCAGTTGTTGTCGCTCTTAGCTTTAACTAAAATCCTTTCCCAAGTGCCTGTCACCACGTGTCCTATATATGTATGAAGATCCCTTGCGATCGTATAGGTAAGCTGCTTACACTGTACTGCATGTTTTAAGCTCTCTCTCTCTCCCCATCTCTCTCTCTCTCTACCTTGCGCAACTGCAGAGCTTTGCAAGCTTTGATGAAATGTCAAGGCATTGTGAGAAAAGCTTTGCGGATCGCTGTCAGACCAAAGCGTCGATGTTTTTTATAACCGTTTATTAGCCATATTATTCGGTTAAGTGCAAAGCAATGTACGATTACAACGATTACACATACACACACACACATGGATAGATTTATTTATTGCCTAGGCGCTATAAAACGGCTTTATGGTTTATGCATTTTCATTTAAAAGCGCATTGTGCAACAGACATCTGTGGGAATATATCATTTTATCCATCATTAGGTCTTTTAAAGCTGATTTTATGACTTGTGACCATACCGATAAGTCAATAAACAAACTAAAGCAGACTTCATCACCAGTTGTCTTCTGTTATAGACTAAGCCTATTGTGGCCTAAAATTACTTCTAGTATTACCTAATTAAAAGCACACAAATATTCCAATATTTCCCTTTATAGGGATGATAAACTGTGATGAAAGGCGCAGTGTTATTGAGGAACCGTGGTATTTCGAAATATGCGAAACATATTATAATTTGTGATTACTTAAGGTACATTAAAAGTTAGGATCGTATTCAACTATCAAAGCGCAACTATTTACACATTACGTTGATTAACAGACTTTTGTAACGGAGTGTTATTTATTTATTATGCGGAAACCACACAAATTGTATTAAAATGAATTGCATTTTATGAAATTTCCATGCATAAGGATGCCCTTCATGATAGCCTTCCTTGTGGGGCGTTCGCGGTCACAGACACACACACACGCACAGTAAAAATACATACACACACAGCACACTGTCCGGCAGGCACACCTCATTTATTTACTTACTTTCACTTTAGTGATCATATTAAATTTCCGAGCTGCAAAACATATTTTTGCTTGGCGTTTTTGTGTTTTTTTTCCCCCATTTTTATTCAATTTTTATTTTTATTTTATTTTAATATGACATTTTAGTCACGATAAAAACCGAGATCGTGTGTGTGTGTAAGTGAGTACAGTGCTGGTCAGCAGATTGTTGACACCTTTTGTTGCCGCCTGAGTTGGCTAAATGTAAACAGTGACTGTCTTAAATTATTTACATACACACTTGTAAGCGTATTTGTTACTGCAATGCGTTTGTTTCTCGCTTTGAATTTGCTCCTAACTACCCCAATTGACAATATTTCAGTGGGCTTATTGTTGTCACCTTTGCACACACTCACACACACACACACACCTATACACACACACTGTGATCGGATGTGGAGCATTTTAATTTTGATAATCACGCAGTGGGCATATCAGCTTTGTCAAGCACTTTGTAACGTAGAGTAATGATATCGACTTGATTGGGAAAGTAAATCATTGCAGCTTGAGTTATATAACTATCAATAGCACAACTCGATAACTATGATAATCGATATTGTCATCAACGAATTTCAAGAATAATTTTAGTGAATACAAATTCAGATAATGTAAAGCATTTTTAGAACGAAGAATTTATTTTTCATTTTAATTTCGCTTAAAACAATGAAGCTAGAAAATGTTTAAGATAGACATGTTCCTTGAAATATTCAATAAAAATAAGTTAGTAACGAAACAGTAAGATTAAAAACTATCGATAGTGACAAAATCGTTAGAAAGAAACACCGAGAGCAGTCGATTTGCAGAACAAAAATCTCTTTCTAATTTCATTTGCGCAAAATTTGATTGAAAGCGCATTTGATTCGTGTTCTGGAAACCGAAAAACGAAAAGGTTTCGCTGTTCTAAACGTTTTTCAAGCTTGTTAGCTTATATATATACTTTTAAATAGCCTTTGTTAATCAGAAATTTGCAATGTGTATATCAACCGATCTTGTCTCTGAAGTCTAAGAACTAAGATCAACTCTCCTGTCTTTGATCACTTAAGCGATCACTTAAGGATCGTTTGTAAGGGCAACCAAGGGTCGGTGTGCACAGCTTTGTTTTTCAATTTGTTTTGTTTTTTTTTGTCGTCTCATTTTTATTATTATTAATATTAAAGGTGCAACAGCGTTTGGACATTTTGATACAAAAACAAACCTGTTCACCTGCGCAGTCTACCTGCAGCAGCAGCAGCAACAACAACACCAGCAACTACAACACCATTAACAACAACAACGATGTCGAGCGAGACAAGAAAGAAACATGTTAACACAATTCAACGTCGTACGCTTTCGACTGTCGTTTGTCGTCAGTTGATGTTGTTGTTGTTGTTGTTTGTATCTCAGCTCCTATACTCCACATCTCCACATCCACATGCACGCTGTGGAATTGGCGCTACAAGTTTATCGAACGCTCAAAGTGGTTTTCAGTTGATATCGAAAAGCCACAAGGTCGACAACAGCATCAAGTTTATATTTTTATTCTTTGCCGACTTCTTTCAATAAACTGAATTCGTATCAGTGCCCGAGCTTAACTCAACTCGCTGCCAACGCCGCGTCGCGTAAGCCGTAAACCTACAAAAAATTATACAGTTAAAGAACCAAAAAAAAAAACAATGTGTTTCAATTATAGTTTCAATTTCAATCGGGCGACATGAGCGTAACAGTAGATGCAGTAGGAGATCGTAGTTTAGCGCGTGTTTTACGTTTTCATCCTGTAACTGTTACTGTCACTGTAACTGCTAACTGTCACTGTTAGCTGTCACTGATCGCAACCTGAACACTGCTGCACATGATGCAGGATACAACGAGCAGCTATGCCTTATCCTACACAGACTGGATAGCTGAGTCACGGTAGTAGCAGCTGATCGCGTTCATGTGCTGCTGCATTACGTTCCCTCCCCCCATTACACTATACAACAAACGACTGATCGCGATCACGAAAGAAACTCACGTAGAGCATGCACACATGCTCATTTACTGCCTTAAAGATGACTTTGTTGCATGGTGTAAGGCGAGCTTAAGAATTCCTTTGAATTGCATTTATCCACCCACTGGCAGTGGATTACAACGTTGTGTAATTGTGTGTGTATGTGTGTGTAACGTAATATTGTAACGTTGTAACGTATGGTACTTGAAAGCTTAATCTGCAAAGCTTTTTGCGCTCTCGATCGACGCTTGCCCTCTCTCTCACACTCTCTGCATGTTTTCAATATGGCCGCTATGCGTTCGCTGCTGGCTCTGTTGTTATTGTTGTTGTTGTTGTTGCTGTTTCGTTTTCGATTTTATGTTTTTCTGTTGCTGTTGATAATATTGTAGTAATTAATGCGATACGAATGAGAAATTTATGGCCCCCACGCCCGAAAAAAAAACCAAAAAAAAAAACGCTGGCGGCTTCGCTTTTGCTTTTGCCCGATCATCGAGCCATTCGATATTTATTTAATTTTTGGGAGTCTGCCGCTGCGTCTCTCTTAATACTTAGTTACAAAAATCCATTTGCATAAAATATGAGCATGTAAATGCCACAAAGCGCACAGCGAATGGGTAGACAAAAGTATTTGTATGCGTATTTTTCCCAATTGGAACAGCTGCCCGGCTTCCAATTCAAACGTTTCTCACACGTTAACGCTGACTGCGACGGTGACGGCGACGTCGACATCGACTGCGGCCTGGTCAAAAAAGGATGCGCATTGTGGACAAATTAATGGACCTCGCTCGACGTTGTTATTGTTGCTGTGCTGTAGAAATGCGCAAGATACGCGGATCAGCGAGGAGGGAGGTAGGGTGGTATGGACAAACCTAAAGGACTTCCATACCCTTGCTGAGCGGGTATTTGAATTTTGTCCCGAAATGTGTAATGCATTGAAAGACTCGTTTCTGACCCCGAAAAGGTTGTAGTATATTCTTAATTAGGATGGCCAGCTGATATAGTCCATCTGTCGTTTTTAAAGTTATCTTTGAAACATGTCGAAGTCGTGCGAATCGGATAACTATATCATGTAGCTGCCATAGGAACGATCACTCGACAATTCAGTAATAATATGAACAACTTTTTTGTTTTTTCGCGATAACTTAACCAGACTCACAAAGTATAAGTTATGATGTACTACAGAACTGTACAGGTTCACCAAATATCATCAAAATCAGATCATTGATATAAATCGGATCATTATAGTTATTATATAGCTGCAAGGGTATTTAAACTTCGGCACACGGAAGATAATTCTTGCTTCTTGTTTGATTTCGATGTCTCTCAGTTGAATTAATAGCATCCGCAGCTTTGCCAACGCACAGCGGCCAGCAGGGGGTTGAAAAACTTTAGCCCGATCGCGGCAGTTACCTGGTCCATACGGTTTGATATTTATGTAAATTAACTGCCCAGAAGGGGTTGCTATCCGTCTAGAGTGAGTGTCCTATGCGCCGGACACGGACACGGCCGCGGCCACGGACTCGAAAGAAAGAGGTGCGATGTCCAACGTTGAGAAACAATGACACACAACAATTGCGACCCGAGTATCGTCATTCGACCGTATCAAATGCTAAGACATTGCCCGGCCCCGGTCCAATCCATGTGAAAACTGCAGGCGCATCCCGCAGGACCCATCTTGTGTATGTGAATCCTTTTCGTAATGCTAGCTGAAAGCATTATGCAAATCAGCGCTTTGTGTTTGCCTGTGTCATAAGAAAAGGGTCGCCTCAGCATTGGACGCTGTCCGAGCAGCCGCTGATTGTCTTCGGGCCCTGCCACAAATATCAATTATGATCTAACGGTCGCATCTCGGGATGTGTCTCGTCCAGTAACAACAGCGGCAAACAGAAGCAGCTGCTCTTGATAGCAGCATTTACCGGTTTTTCGTATTTTGTGCGGCAGCTTGCGCCAAGATTTGCTGGGCACCTTGCCTAGCCCCTGGGCCGGCACTTCCCAGGCTCGATACCACAGAGACCGGCCTCTGGTACGGCCTACCGGTACGGCCCCTTGGCAATCTGTGACGCTTTCAGGTGTTAATACGCTGCATGTGCTAAATATCCACAGGGTTGCCCTGCTGGAAGGGTTGTTGTTCTATTCTCAAGCATTTGTTTTCTTTTTTGTTTGCCAAAATTTGCGCTACTTGTTGCATTACCCCCCCTGGCTTGGACTGTTGCTAATGAAGTGCTGTCGCACTGTAGCCTAATCACAGGCTCGCAAATTACAATCCATGCACTTAACAGCTATAAAAAGCTACGCTTGCCATGAGAAACAAATAATTAGTAAAATTTATTTGCGGACCACGTGCAGTGAAGGCGCCCGAGCAGGGATCGGTACTCGCAGTCCCTGCTCGGGCGCCTGTATGGCTAAAGTGTTAACAAAAAAGTTTTATGGCTTTTTGTTTGTTTTTTTATTGTTATTGTTGTTGGAATTTTAACAGCATTCATCTAATGGCGCTAATAACGCTAAACGAATCAATTTCGATGGCGATCGCCGTTCACTGATTGAACAAAAAGCTCAAAAGCTGCCGCAATAGTTACAACTCACACGGACACACAAACAGACACACACACACTCAACGGGCTGGCCAAATTTGTTATGTAAATAAATGCTAATGGGGATTACTCGACTGGCGAAATGCACGCACATGAACGCCAACAGTCTCCTCTCCCTTTGCTGACCATTGCCTTACCCCCTGTCAGACGTGGCGCCAACAGCTACAGCCTGGAACCACAGCCGCCACCACAGCAGCAGCAACAGCAACAGCAGCAGCAGCTTCATCAGCAACATCATCATCATCATCATTATGGGAGCCAATCGCCGCCACGCTACTATGAGCCGCCCAAGGACGATGGACTGGAGCCGGCCACAGCCATGCCACATGGCCAGTTGCAACACCTGCCGCTGACTGCCGCAGGGCTCATGCAGTCTGTGGCCGCCGAGATACAACTGAGCGAGCAGCATCCACATCCACCTCCGCCTGCGCCGGCGCCTACCTCCGCCTCCACCTCCGCCTCCTATGCTGTATATAGCTACTATAGAGATGTCGATGTGAATGTCGATGCTGAGCCTGAGCCTGTGGATGACCACCATAGCAGAGCACAACAGCAGCTTGTGTGGAGGTAAGTGGCCCTCTCCACCCGTCTTCGTTCCCGTTCCGTCTTTGACCTGGCCTGACGCCTATTTGGAATTAGGTTGATCTGCGTTTCCAGTGTTTCTTCCTCGACTTCGTGGAAATCCGCATCGGCACGTAGCCCGCGGCGGCGCTTCCGAAAAATCGAGTTATGAAATGGCTTCTGTGCTGCTTTTACAGTGTTGCGGTCTTCGCTTTGGTTGTTCTGTGACAGTGGCCGTTCTGTTTTTGTTATGCCCTTGCGAAGAGGACACTTTAACATTGTCAAACTGTTTGCCAGAGTACGAAGATGCCACACAAAGTTGATTTAAGTTGAGGTTAAAATACTAAGATAAGCCGGCTCCGTTTAGAGTACTTGATTATGCTCTTCTTTTGCAAGCCTGTTTCCTTAAGTTTCAATTAAGATATATTTGTAAATTTAGATAAGATCATATCCATTTAAAGCTCTTTATTTGCAAACACTTTTTCTTCCAGTTATGTTCAGTTATAATTTCTTTTATGGTTTATTTGTGTCCTTTTTATCAATAATCTCATTTCATCTATACTATTTTGTTCTCCATAGTCGTTTCTTTTCCCAAACAGTCCTCTTATTCTTCAGTAACATATATTTTTACTCCTTGGTCACTTATTTTCCCAGTAATCACATTATTATTTTAAATTTTTTTTCTATGGTCCGTTTTCCCCCCCCCGATTTGTATGCTATTCGAAATCTTCCTAAACTCTCTCCAGTGTCAAAACACTAGAACATAGGACGATGGTCACAACTGATTCAACTATAATTTATTCCTCTGTGTGTTTCCTTCCTGGTCACGTTACTTCGACTCCTATTTCCTAACCAAAAGTGTCTCTTCCCATAATTTTGCAACTGTTAGGGTATACAAGTATCGTTGGCTCTTAACAAGCTTCAAAAATTTCTCGTTTCTTGTTTTTGTGTGCGTTTTATTTTTGTTTTTATATCAAGTTCAGGTTGCGGCTGTCGAAACTGTAACGGGAGGCGAATGGTGAGCACCGCTAAGGGGGCATGGAAAAGGTCGTTGCGGGTAGCACTTGGCTTAGAAACACAATTAAACGACACTTTAAGCGTTTTTCGTATATATGTATGTATATGTGTGTGTGTGTGTGTGTGTGTGCGTGTGTGTGTATAAAGTGTCGCATCTAATAAATGTTTTGCTCTGGCAGCAGAAGCTACGTGATTTACACGAGCTGACCCTAAAAACGGGCGGCCAAAGCCCACCACACATACTTGAGCCACTAGAACCACTAAACAAAACATATCGCATTACGAAAAATGTTTTTTAATAGCAAAAAAATGTTCTGCAGAACATAAAAAAATGTTCCATGTAGCATGTCCAAGTCCAAGTCCAAGTTCGAGTCCAAGTCCGAGTCCGAATCCGTTGTCCGTCGTCCGATGTCCGTGTGCGGCCTCAACCTCACATTAAGTGACATGGCGCGAAATTCGGGTGAAATCGGGCACGACGGGCGCTCTTGTTTGTTGTCACATATGGACGAGGTAGTAGGTAGGAGCATGTATCTTATGTAGATACTCAATGCACACATTGCTAGATACAAATGTATCTCGCAATCGTCAGAAAAGCTTTGCAAACGGCAGCTGCTCGATGAAGAAATTGCGACATTTGTTCTCATTATTTTGGTTTTTTCTTTATCTGTTTCTTGGGTTTTTTATTATGCTTTGTTCCCAAAATATGTCCAAACAAGGGTATTATTAAGTAGTGCTTGTGTTTGCAATAAATATACTCTTTAAATTATACATATAGCATTAGATTAGTATCAAAATTCCTTGCTATCTAGTCTCAAAGCTATGTAAATGAAACATGCTTCCTTTGACTTAGGGTTCCTACTACGAGTATATAAAAAAGGTCGAAACCAGCTTGAGGGGTATAGCTGTTATAGAAATGGATACCTTTTTACGGCAGTTTTTATAGATACCTTAACCAAATTCACCAAACATATATGAGATTGCGTTCTTATAAAACAGATGAATGTAGTATTATGTAGTTAAAAATAAGAACTATTGGTCGAAAAACGTGTTTATTGTGTGACAAACCATTCGATTTGAAATTAATTATGGTAACTTTTTGGGTTCCTAAGTTAAATGTTCAAATTTGGTTAATAAAGATTAATACTGCTTAAGCGATTTTAATGGGGAACATTTTTACCATATTCTACTGACAATAAAAAGTTTAGGAGGCCCAAAAAATAACTTTTATTGCTAAAAGTAATATGCTTTTTTAAAAATTTGCATAACAAAATTGATCATTCAACAAACATTCAAATAAACTTCTTAAGTATTTAACCAATTTTAAATATATAATAAATTTTTATCTGTTTAAGAAATTACACACTTTTTCACCCAATTTGATTGCTCATTTGACCTTGAATATATGTTTTTTGGGGGAAATACCGAAAAGTTATCGGCAACTGTCATTGACTTGAATCGTTTATAGCCTTTTTCCCGAAGATCAATAAAAACGGTTCGTTGTAGTTTCATTGAATGCAATTTGTTTTTATTGTGCTGATTTTGTTGCCAACTGTTTGGCTGGCCAAAAGCGTCGACGTTAAGGCTGGTTTTTCTTTTATATATTTTTATTATATCTTTTTTTTTTAGCTGGACTCGAACTCACTCTTGGGGTAGCTTCAGCTGGAATCTGGTTTGGTTTCAGTTGTTGCTCCTATTTGGGCGTGCATGTGTGTGTGTGTGTGTGTGTGAGTCGATTGGCCAGTTGGTAACAGGTCCAGCCACAACTCCAGCTTCAGCTTCAGCTGCAGCTACAGGTGTAGTTGTTGTTGTTGTTGTTGTTGTCATTGTTGTTGTTGTTGGCAAATTAGGCGCAGCCAACGGATTAACTATTGAAAATTGCAATTGCTGCATATTTTGCGCTCTTGATTGTCAGTTTCTGATTGGGCTCGGGATTGTTGTTAAACAGTTAGGACAATGACAATTTGTGGGTGGCGATTAAGGGCCGTAAATAATTGTAAAGTAATCGATTGTGTTGATTGCTTCTTTTTAAAATATACAATGCTTATCTAATGAATTTGATTGGGGGGAACATCGATTAACAGATGTACTATATAGTACTAAATTGATACAATTTTCAAATCAAAATCGTAATAATTTACTATGCTTTGTTAAAGACACTCGCTTGAAATCGAATTTTCATGCCACAAAATATCGAATTATCGATATTTTTACAAGATATCGAAGCAGCTTCTACATTTTTTGCTGATGACGAATAAAATCGATTTCCCTGCTACAAATCTCGATTAATCGTTGCTTTTCCCACACATTCAACAATCTTCTGCCTTAAATAATGTTGATATATAAAGCTATCGATGAAAATCGACTTTATTATCAATCGATGTTTATTAAATAATCTCTTTTGACTATAAAACTATCGATAACATATATTTTTATTATTATTTATAAGCGAAAATATCGATAATGTTGCAATCCTAGCTATAATTAAGTATTTAACAAATATTAATTTAGTTATTAACTTTGTACTCATGCTGCGCTCTCTCTCTCTCTCTCTCTCTCTTTTTTTCTCTCCCACTCTTCTTTCCTTACGCTCTCTTCTCCGCTCTCACTCTCTCTCTCTCTCTATCTCTGTTGCTCTTTTGTGTTTGCTTTTGTTGTTATTGCAGCAATGCGAGCGGCGCCGGCAAACTGAATGGACAGACCACACCTATCGATGTCTCTGGCCTATCGCAAAATGAAATTCAAGGCTTTCTGCTTGGTTCACACCCCTCATCGTCGGCCGCCACAACCGGCGTTGTGTCCACAACAACAATCTCGAATCAGCAACATCAGCAACATCAGCAGCAGCAGCAACAGCAACAACAGCAGCAACAGCAACAACAGCAGCAGCAGCAGCATCAACAGCAGCAGCAACAGCAACAGCCGCCACATCCCAGCGACATTGTAACCATCACCAGCGCGGGCGTGGGGAGTGCGGGCTCAATTGTCTCCGCTGCAGTGCAGCAACAGCAGCAGCAGCAGCAACAGCAGCAGCAGCAGCTGCTGAGCATCAAACGAGAGCCCGAAGACTTGAGCAAGGATCCGAAGAACGGCAACATTGGCGCCGCAAACGGTGGCGGTACGGTCATAACGCAGAAGGTAGGACAGTTCTCCAAGCACTAAAAGCTCTAAAAAGCTCAGCTGTAAGCTTTTCACATATCTAACGCTTTAATGGACACGCAAAACAGATAAAAAAAGAATTCGAAATTCCAATTAGAAATTAGTTAGTTTAGGCAATTAGGCTTAGGCTCTACAACTATGCAACTATTTCATTCATATTTAGCAGCAGCGGCAGCAGTGGCGGCAGCGCCAGCGGCAGCGCAGTCGCCACATCCTGCGCTCAATTAGCAAGCGATGTGCTTGTTATTGTTGTTGTCGCCGCTGCTGCTGCTCTAAGACCTGCAATTGGTCTGTCAACTGCGCGTGTGAGTGTGAGCAATGAGTATTAGTGGCTGCAGCCAATACGAATCAGCGTCGTTGTTGTTGTTGTTGCGGTTCTATTGACGCAAAAGCAATGAGACAACGGCAACAACAACCACAACAACAAGCACAACAACCACAGCAACCACAACAACAACAATCACAGCCAGAGCAACAACAACAGCAACAAACACATGGCAAAGCCGCCGCAGTTTGCATTCGTAACTGTTATACGCTCGAGCCTGTTTTGTTATACACGATCGTCGCTGCTCACGTCGCGACTGCGCATGTGTGTGTGTATATGATTTGTATATTGCGCTCGCTCGCACGCATGTGTTTTTGCCCAGCACGCTGACTCGCTTGCGCTGCTCGCTTTGCGTCTGCCGGTTCGAGTTGCATGTTGCATGTTCGATGCGCGCTGCCTTTATCAATTG
This sequence comes from Hirtodrosophila confusa, assembly GCA_035043065.1. Taxonomy (NCBI): domain Eukaryota; kingdom Metazoa; phylum Arthropoda; class Insecta; order Diptera; family Drosophilidae; genus Hirtodrosophila; species Hirtodrosophila confusa. Next base: position 5,512,701 of record JAWNNI010000160.1, on the reverse strand, counting down.
CATGCAAAAACAACAAATACCTTAAGCCATAATTAAATGCTGGGAAATTGCGCGACCTGAGCAGCAGCAAAAAACAACAAAAAAGAAAGAAAAAAAACAGAAAAAACTAAGGCGACAAAAGTTAAGTGCGCACTTCCGGCGCACTGTTACGTTCTTCCTTCGATTGGTTGCGAATCAATGAAAAATATTTTTTAATAAACAGCCAAGCAGCGCTACTCCAACGCGACGCGACGCGACGCGACGCTTGTAACGCCCTGTCCGCTGCCGCTGCTCTCATGTCAGAATATGCGACAGCCGCAGAGATTCCAACCATTTTGAACTGATATGAGTGCGTTTGTGTGTGTGTGTGTGTGTGTGTGTGTGCTTGAGCGGCGTGTGTGTGTGTGTGAGCGCTGGTCCAACTGGCCGACGCAACGCTGACGTCTGTCCATGCGTATGTACGTGTGTGTGTGTGTGTGTGTGCTCAGGTAGCGCCGCCGCCGCCGTCGCCGTCGTCGTCGTCGCCGTCGCCGTTGTCATACGTGTATCGCTCAGTCAGTCGTATCACGCTGTCGGAGTAGGATCGTTTTGCGATTCGTTTGATTTTCGGTGTGCAGTGTGCGCAGCTCGCGAATGCTTCCTGCGCGTAAATCTTGTAACGCGAGCGCAACAACAACAACAACAACGAGAGTAACAATAACAACAAAGAGCAGGCGTATTTAAAGCTTGTTGTTCAGTTCAGTGTTCAGTGCCAACAAACTACCCAAGACTCCCCCTACCCCGACCCCTGTTAAATCAACGCCCGCCCACCCCCCAACGCGGAAAGTACACAAGTCATTTTGAGAATGTAAGTGTTGTGTATGTGAGTGTGTGTGCGTGTGTGTGTGTGTGTGTGATTCTGTGCTTGAATTTGATATGCTGCCATTTGCATATTATGTTTAAATGATATATGAGCCAGTGCCGCTTGATTGGAATGTGTTGCAACAAACAACAAACGACAAAAACAACAACGGCAATAATAACAATAACAACAACAACAAACACCTGCAATCAAAATGCAAAAGCGCGCCTAAAACGAACATGCAGCAAAAAAAAAAGAGAAAAAGCAAAGCAATAAAAACAAATGCAACAACAGCGCAACACACAAATTGAGCGAACACGCGCAAAGACAAAATACATAATAACAACAACAACAACAACAATAACAATAACAGCAACAGCAGCAGCAACAACAAAGCGCACAACATGTGTGTGGGCGTGCAGTCGGCCCGCAGCAGCAGCAGCTGACGACGACGACGACGCAACGCGTTGCCTTTCAACACCCACACACAGCGAACGAGTTTGTGCTCTAAGTCTTTTGTTTGGCGCGCGAGAACCCAACAACAGCAGCAGCAGCAGCAGCAGCAGCAGCAGCAGCAGCAACAACAATAACAGCAAGCATAGCATACGTTGTTGTTGTTGTTGTTGTTGCTGCTTTTTAACGCCGCTTCGATTTGCAGATGAGCGTGGGCTTTAGTGTGTGTGCGTGTGTGTGTGTGTGGCTAGAAAATATAAATATAGCAAAATTCATTGAGCAAACGTTTTTTCTAACTCAAATTTTTAATTGCCTTGTTTTCTTGTTGTTTTGCACTGCACTCTAATTTATTGTACATTTATAAACATAAATATACATTTATTTTTTCCATCGCATTGACAGCTAATTATTCGTAATATTTGTCTTAATCATTTGCATACACGCGGCGCGCATAGCTATAAAGTCTAAAGGTTTCTACAAATATAACAAATCGCTTTACTTAATTTATGGCACAGAATTCATATTCAAATTGCCAATGATAAATTGATATTGCAATTTGTTGCAACTCTAGACCGGAAAGTGTAATCATTAGCCAGCCATAAAAGCAAAAGAAAAACACGATGAATAATAATACTATATTGTCAATAAAAAAACTCCAGCTGTTAATCTAATTGAACAATTGCACATGCTTGAATTGCCCAATTTGGTTGCCTTGCTAAATCCAAACCATCTGAAACTAAGTACTTGTCTCAATTAAAGCCCAACTTAACAAAACTTGGCTTAAAATACCACAGAAATATACCAAAAATAACATGGTATTTAACAATCTTATAATCAGCAATCGGGAAAAGTTACATATTTCGTTATTAATCGATTTATAACAACTGAAACTAAGTACCTGTCTCAACTAAAGGCTAACCTAACTGATCTTTGCTAATTCGCACAAAAATCTTAAGTCTTAAAACAGAAAAATGCAAAAAAACATGTTATATAATAATTTTATATTCTTTGTGCATATTTCAATCAGATTAGCTATTGATAAGCTGCTGAAACTAAGTACCTGTCTCAATTAAGGGCTAATCTAACTGATTTTAACATACTCGCACTATATGACTTAAGATTTGCAACAGAAAATAGGCAATAACAAAACTACTGAGACATCTAATGTAACAATTTAGTCCTCAACTGATAAACGCTACACATTTCGCCTGTTATCGATGCAAAGCAGCTGAAACTAAGTACACGTCTCAATTAAAGCCTAACTTAACTGAACGCGTGATAAAACGAGATATATTTACTGAAAAAACCAAAAACAAAACTATTAAAAAATAATATAATATAATAATAATTTGATATTCTGTATGTATTATTGTTTTGCCTTGGTTTATTTCCGAGAATTAACGATATGCATAAAAGTGCCAGCTAAACAGAATCTCAAAGTAGACAAAAAAAAAGTTTCACTTTTTATCATCCAAAGGCATTAAAATAGTTAATTGGCTTTATTTAAATTTTTATTTCTTCCTCATACATAAATATGTGCCAGAGCCAGAGCCAGAGCCAGAGCCAGACCTCAAGCCGAACAGACGCGAGATCGCTTAGCATAATTCTAGCCAATAGCTCAGTTAGTATGGCTAGATACAATATCTATAGTATATGGCATATGCAAAGCACGCTGTTTTATAATAGCACAAGCTAACGATTCCTAAAGATTCGATGTTTGTGACACGCACAAACCCAAAAAAATATACAAAATTTAAAAATAAAAAATAAACTGTCGATCGTTGGCTCAGACTCACTAGCCAAGGCCTTTTCTGACGTTGCACGTTGAAGTTTTAAAATGCAAATTGATTTTTATGAACAAATTTAATTAGCTCGCAGCTAGAATCTTTGAGGCGCTGACAAAGCCCCAAAAATTTAAAAAAAAAAAGACAGAAGACAAAATTTTAAAACAGAAAACAAAAACAAGGCTGCTAAATTATACAACAGTCCATTTGTATAAATTTCAATGCACACAACAAAAGACAACACACACACACACACACACACACACACACACACAGCAATTAAATGTGTTTTTGTGTGTCAAATTTCAATGAAAACCAAAGGAATTAATTTCAAAAAAAAAACATTACACAAAAATACAATACTCTAAATATCGGATAGGAGGAGGAGTATAGGATAAGAAATATTTAGAAGAGCTCTTAAATCACTGAAATTAAAGGGGTTCTTTTTTTTATAATTTGATTATTGAAATTGAAATTGAAATTTATTATGCGGTCAACGCGAATTCGCAACATAAATCGTAAAATTGATTATACAATGATATTCGGATGCAAATATTGATTATAGATTCTAAATGATGACTGGGATTCGAACCCGGAGCTAGCAATCTCTGTCTGCCCAGAAACGAAATTTGTCGCTGAAAAAATATATAGATTAAATACAAATAGAATACACAAAGTATTGAAAACAATATTTAATAAATAATCAAAAGAATGGCTCTTTATGTTTGGCTCGGACCGGTTAATGGAATCCAATTCATGTTTTGACGTTGGTTAATGACGTCTTGATTTCACTTTCTTTGGACGCGTGAAACACTCATCAGCTAAATGTTAATTAAAGCGCCTAAACAGGGCGTGGCACTGCCAAACATATATAACTATATATATATCTTGATGAGCATATTTGAAGCTGTCTGTGTCTGTCATTGTGGCTGTATCTTGCAGATGTATCTGTATCTTGGCGTATTACCTCATTTAGCGCGCGCGTCAACAGCGAAAGAGTCGAAAAACGTTTGACGTTTTGGTGCGACCAATAAAAAAAAGCAATGCTAATTAACATATGCACATATAGTATATATAATTATATACCATATACCATATACAATGTGTATAAACTTTATATATATTGTTGTATATTTCATATATATATATTTTTTTTCTTTCGTCTGTCGACAACGCATTTTAATTGGTTTCTTTCCACTCGACAACCGTCGACTGTTTCGATTTTATAGCGTTTTTTTATAAACTGTACTTATTAATGCTGTTCAATAAAGCTGCCCGCTTGGCCAGGCTTTGTATATATACATACGTATATATGTCTGTACACTTATGATATATATTTATGAATCAGCCAAGACAGAGCCAAAAGAACGCCGTCTCGAGACGCACTCTTTTGTCAACTGTTCGTTTGACCTTCCGTGTTCATAATCAGTCATCAATCAACAATCAACATTGGCGACCATTAGACACAATGATCACACGTGCGGGCTGTTGTTGTTGTTGTTGTTGTTGTTATACCTGTTGTTGTTGTTACTATTATTAAAATCTGTATGTGTGCGATCAATCAATGTAAATCCCCAAAAATATTACACACAAAAAGCTATTGAACCAATTTGATAGCCTAAAGTACCTTTAAGTTAGAGCTGCAAAAGTATCGATACTGACCACAATCGATACTTTCGATAGTTTGTACTAACTAACTGCGATAGTATGGCGATGGCAATGAGAGATAAATTTCAACAATTTATACAAAAACTACTCCAACCAACAAAATTTACTTCCCACATAAACTTTGTCTTTTTAATTTGATTCCATTTTGCCCGTAACACTATTTTATCATCAAAAATAATCAAGGCGCTTATGTTTATTATAACCCAATAATATTTTCGATTTATTCTATGCTAAATTTATAAAATTTCCCAACAAAATTGAGCTTTAGTTTGTTATGTGATAGATTTTAGAGTGTGCACAAGAAATGCGAGTGAGAACACAATCGATAGATAGTCATCGATAGTGGCATCGATTATTTTGCAGAGCTACTTTAAGTCCAAGACCAAACAGTTGAAAAGCAAACCAAAAACAAAATCCAAACGAAATTTCACAGATATTGCGCGTGGATGCGGCCAGAACTGAAGCTGAGGCAACTGAGTCAGCATTAGAAATTAGCGATAGCTCCACAACAAGTGCAACTGCAACTGCAACTAGTCCCGCCAGAGCCGCAGCAGATCTAGAGATGTATGCTACCACGGGCGGCACACAGATTTATCTACAGGTGAGTGAGCGAGCGAGAGAGAGCGCGTGTGGAGCAAAAAAGAGAGATAGAGAGAGACTGAGATTGATCCCGCCAAAAAAACACTCCTGCAGACCTCACACCAGAGCACCACTGGAGCCACACAGCAGAGCGCCCTGCAGGCGCAGAGCCCCAGTCCGGGTCCATACATCACAGCCGATAGCTATGGCATGTATACGGCCACACGGCTGCCTCCTGGCCCCCCGCCCAGCGCCACATTCATAACGGAGCCCTACTACCGTGAATACTTTGCACCCGATGGTCAGGGCGGCTACGTGCCCGCCGGCTCGGCGCGCAGCCTCTACGGCGAGGATGTCTCCGTATCGGCAGCCACACAGCCCCAGCCGGTGGGTGGCGTCTACGAGGCGCGGTTTAGCAGCAATGGGCCCACCACCACCACAGTGCTTACCAGCAGCAATGCACACCACCACAGTCAGCAGCAGCAGCAGCAGCAACAGCAGCAGCAGCAGCACCACCACCAGCAACAGCAGCAGGAACAGTCGGTGAAGAGCGGCGGTACGCCACTCTATGCCAAGGCCATTACGGCGGCGGGTCTAACCGTGGATCTGCCCAGTCCTGATTCTGGCATTGGCACGGATGCCATAACGCCGCGGGATCAGAATCACATACAGCAGGTATACACAAATGATGCTATAACAATAATGTCCATTAGCGTCGTGCTCTGTCATTCTAAGCAGCTAGTTTGAGTTAGTAACGAGTGACGAGTAACGAGTGCCGAGTAACGAGTAGCGAGTAGCACAAAAGCGTGTCCATTAAAGCGTTAGTCCTAGTCTTAGTTATATTGTTCTTAACTTTAAGTAGCGAATAACGAGTAGCGAGTAACGAGTAGCAAGTAACGAGTAGCTAAAAGCGTGTCCATTAAAATGTTAGTCCTAATCTATGTTTTATACCAAGCAGCAGCTAACTAATCCTTAAACATTCTCTGGTCTACTCCAAACACCTTGCAGTCCTTTGACTATACGGAACTTTGCCAGCCGGGCACACTGATCGATGCCAATGGCAGCATACCCGTATCCGTGAACAGCATTCAGCAGCGCACAGTGGTGCACGGCAGCCAGAACAGTCCAACCACATCCTTGGTGGATACCAGCACAAATGGTTCGACGCGTTCGAGGCCTTGGCACGATTTTGGACGCCAAAACGATGCTGACAAAATACAAATACCAAAAATGTAAGTTCATTTTCGACTGATCTAGCTCAAAGTCCGCGCTTCTCCTACTTCAGCTATATAATTCCGGCATATCTTATGCTTTTTTCTTCTACTCTAATAGCTTCACAAATGTAGGCTTTCGTTATAATCTGGAGAGCCCCATTAGCTCGTCACAGCGTCGTGAGGACGATCGCATCACCTACATAAACAAGGGACAGTTCTACGGCATTACGCTGGAGTATGTCCACGATGCGGAAAAGCCAATCAAGAATACAACAGTTAAGGTAAGTTTCAGTTAAGATAAGGATAAAAAATATAAAAAGAGGCTTACCAAGGATAAAAGTGAAAAAGCGTATATTAAATATGTATATAATCTACCAAATATCGATAGGCAATGTTTCAGTAATCCAAATTACTATAATCAGGACTATATGTGTATATAAGAAACCTAAATTGGTTTTGGAAGTCTTAAGGCTGTTCATAAACTTGACCTTCAAAACGAGTTCTGTTATTTTGTTTTGTAACGTCCGCAACGGCATTTATCATTTATTTATATCGTTAACGAAACAGGTTATGAAATATTTGAATATACTCTATAAAAGCTATTTATTACCGTGGGTAAGTTTAAATTATTTCCATATAGAGCGCCAATGCGATTTAAATAGATGCGTTCAAGTGTAACGTCCGTCACGCAGGATTAGCCCATATGGTATTGATATGAGATTTCGAGTTGTGGAGCAGTTGAGAATTAGTTTTCCTTATTGTTGTTGCATCGACACGACTCGTCCTCGGGGCTTAGGAAAGTAACCCTTGATGGGCCCTATTTGTCAGTCCTCATGCCTTGAGGAGAATGTCAGTTGCCTGAGCGCTAATAAAGTTTGGCAGCTCTCGCCACCCTTTGCTCAATTACACAACAACTACACACGCACACACAGACACACACAGACGGAAGGTACACGAACTACACACATTCATATCCTGCTTAAGGCTCTGGCGTCTTTGGTCCTTACTTATATGCATATCCTGAACGCTGACGGCGCCGATGATAAATGATAAATGATACTCTGAGGCGCTGCCTTTATGAGAATTTGAATATGCCGCTCAATGCAAATTGTGCGCCTTTCAACACACAGTTTGTTTGTTCAGGACCTGGTCTTGGGATCAGGATCGGGAGCAGGACACTCGCAGTACACTCGCGGTACACAATACACATCAACATCATCAATCAGATAAGCTTAAATGACGTCTTCTGACTGCTACTGAAAATGCAAATTGTAAACTGAACCCGTTGAGAGTTGAAGAATGACAATCAAAGTTACAGTTGAAAATGGGAAGTGGAAGTGGATGTGGAAATGTGGAAGTGCCAACTGTAGACTAAGTAAACAGCAATTGTGATTGAGATTGAGTTCCATTTTGGGCATAGTAGGGTTCAGCTTTCGAACTGTCCTTCAAGTATTTGCATACGCGTAGCAGAAAAAAGTTGCGACAAATTAAAGAAAAAAACTCTGAAAAAAAAAATGAAAAAAGATCTTGACGATCTTAAGGATCTAGAGTTGTAGAGCTTCAACTGTTTATCCTGGCTACCCTCAGGGCGTTCTGGCTGCCCAACTAATTGTACCTTATGAAGTGCCATACCATCTCGTATTACCATAAAACTGCAATATTTTGCGCAAGGCGCTAGAAAAAAGTGTCAAAATGAATTTACGAGTTTATTTGTTTAACCCTCTTGCCCTTTTTTGTGCCCCGGGCCTGACAATGGCATACATACATATATCCCATAAAACACATTTAAAGAGTAACTGTAGAAACTTAAGAACCTCAAGTAAATCAAGAAAATTCAAGCAGCCCATTTGCATAGCCGTGTCCATTTCCATTTCTTTTTCCATTTCCCAGCTCCTAACGGTGAAAATCTGGCAACAACAACGAGTATAATTTACGAGCTGATTAGCCCATGAATATTTATGTTAAATATAACCAAAGACCCAAGAAAAAGGCGCACAAAATACACAAAAATATTTATGCCAAGTAATCAGTTAGTGCGTTGCCAAAGATCAAGATCACAACTGAACAAAGAAGGGTTGCAATTTCGTCCTCGGGCTCGGGATGCGTATCTGTGCGCTTCCTTTGCGCTGTCACCATAATTATTCAAAATGTAACAAAAAAAAGAAATAACACATAAATGATGCACACAAAATGCAAATGTTCTTGGGAACAGACATATAGACAGGATAAAAGTGCTAGATACTTTTCTGCTAAATCGAATTCGTCCTTTTGTGTGCCTGCTTCTAATCCTTTTGACTTTATAGGGTGCGAGTAATGCATAGGCTGGCAACATATGTCACAACTCGTATATGTCAAGCGACTATAACTATAAACCAATTTGACTGACGGATACCCTGTAAACAGCTGACAAATAGCAGAAATATCATTTCTGAATACCTAACTGATAACTGGCTTGTCAGAGTAGATCACAGAATGGTCTCCTTCTACATAAATAAATATATTCTAAAAGATATTAACTTGTCTGTGTCTGTCTGGAATTTGTTATTATATATTATATAAATACTATACACAAAGAAAATCACCTCAAACTCATATTATTGATATAATATATGTCTAGTTTTTATAGAATTTTGATTAGAGATCTACATTAGTGCTAGAAAAACAATTACAATAGTTCAGAGCTTACTTTCTAAGGCACATTAATATGAATTCAATTAGCTGACACGAGTGAAAGAGAGCTCACATGTGACAAAACTGACAGTACTGCTCAGAACTATAGAAATACAACTAATATATCAAATGAAAATAAATAAACTAAGGTTGCCCAAGGATTGTGTACAAATGTTACCAACTGCAAAACAAATTACTCGTAAAGTTAGAGCATTTGTATGCAATCTTGCTTCAAAATCTCAGCAAAGAATTTACATAAATATAATATAATATATATTTATTTATTTACAAGATAATTATTTCCTGCACCAAACAGAAATGATACAGAAAAATAGCATGCAAAAATTGCAGCGCCTAATTCAGATATTCCAACTTGTGCCTGACAGGTGCGAACTCAGCTTAATTTGAATTAGACCAAGTTAACAACAATATATTTGCATACAAAATTTAAGCAGATTATAGTTAAGTATCATTATTAAAAAAGCTTTCAACACATTATATTAAAACTTTATGAATTGCTTTTAATTACTGTTTCTTCTTCTGGTTTTCTTTATTTTGCTTATCTCTCCTTTTTGCAGAGTGTGATCATGTTAATGTTTCGTGAGGAGAAGAGCCCCGAAGATGAGATAAAGGCCTGGCAATTCTGGCACAGTCGTCAGCATTCCGTGAAGCAAAGAATCTTGGATGCAGGTGCGTAAAGAACGAATCAAACGAACTCCAGCAGCGTTTCCGAGTGTGTGCCCAGTGGCCATTGGGCCATTGTATAGGATTTCTAGCCGTAAATTGTTGGTTTTATTGAAAAACTGCTACGCAATGTAGTATGGCGAGGGGTAGCCGGGTTGAAACTCTGCCAGAGTTATGACATTGATAAACGCGCAATGCGTTCGTTCGGGTTTGTTTGATTGCAGATAATCTCCGTAAGTTTGCAAGACTTCTTTCATGAGTTCTCCTTGAGTTAGGAGCAGTGTTGCACATCTAGCTATTTTTAAGTCAGATCTGTCTTTATTTAAAGTTAAAAACTAAAATCTTTTTCAAATTTGTAGAAGACTGTAAAACTTTTCATCTTTAATTAATCAGCTACTTTTTAGACTCTCTTTTAGATCGATGTTCCTTGTATAGAATGTTTTAACTTTAATAGTATTGGGAATTACAGATCATCTAATGCAGAGATTGAGTATACTATAAGAGAATACAATATTATTTGTTTATAAACTGTTTAATTTTCAAGAAGAACATACAAATCTTAGCTGAAGTTATCCATTTTAAGATGCTAGTGGAATTAACCATATCAGTAATCTTTCGTTTTGAATTCAAAGGAAAAATTGCATTTATATTTCTTAAAAAATGGCATTTTACAAATCGAAACTAAACAGAAATCATTTCCCATTTCCGATGCGGATGGAAAATGTTCGGCAGCAAAATTGCTAACGGAACTAAATACCAAAACGAAATATTGAATATTCGGCCTTAAAATTACATCAAAAATATTTAAACAAAACAGAAAAACTGTTCTTGTTTCATTCAAAAACGAGAACTCAAAATGGGAAACGAATCGGAAGGAAAACCATTCGGAAATGGAAACAGCCCTGAATATTGTTGCGCTACTGATACCAATCCGGTTTACGAACGAATGAATTTCTGATTGTAGATTGTAGATTGGTGATTTGGATTGACTACTACAAAAATTAACATAAATTAAGGTAAAAAGTGTTAGAATGTGGACCATATCGATAATATCGATTGTTATGTAAATATCGCCAAGAGTGTATAGCTTTTTTTCTCCCAGTTTTAGTGTCAGCTATGTTGTTACTATTTGCAGCTGTTTTTTGTGTTGAATTCAGCTTTGTTTTGGTTAAACGATAGTTGGCAACACTGGCTAGGAGCAGGTTGCCGTTTGCCGGCTGCCGGTTGCATCCTGTTGTGCGCCTGCCCCATCAAACATAACTCATTAGGCACTTGTCACAGAAATTTTCCTTAATTGTTAATACAAACATAGTACGATTGGCCCCCATCCCCCCTCCCCCCCTTACTCACACATTTTTGCCCCCCTTTTGCTGACTGTTCGGTTTTCTTTTAATGTTTTTTTTACGTTTTGCAGACACTAAGAACTCGGTTGGCCTGGTCGGTTGCATTGAGGAAGTGTCGCACAATGCCATTGCCGTTTACTGGAATCCATTGGAGAGCTCTGCCAAGGTAAGTTCTAAGCTACCCCCCCCCCCCCTCTTCCCCCTTGCCATCGCCCCTTCGCAAGCCGCCATTTTGTTTGTGTGGAGCGCCGCCTTAATTAAAAAAGCGACAACAAAAAATCACATTTTATGAACGAGACGGCAAATAAATGACCCCAGTGTGTGTGTGTGTGTGTGTGTGTGTGTGTGTGTGTGTGTGTGTGTGTCTTTCTCTGTGTGTGCAAGAATTAATTTGTGATTTATTTTCAATTGCAAGTACAACGCAAATTATTCAACGCGCGTCGCCAGTTGGCTCTATAGCCGTCTCTGTCGCGCGCATGGCCCAAACAATTGCCATCTCAGTTGCTCAGCGTCAGATATTTGTTTTGTTGTTGCTTTTCGTTTTTCAAAAGAATAATTTATGCATTTATTTATTTATGACACTTAGTTTTAATCACCTGCCTCGACAATTTCAGCGTGTGTGTGTGTGTGTGTGTGTGTGTGTGTGTGTGTGTGTGTGTGTGTGTGTCTGCTTGCTGGACTTTATGGCTGGGGATATTGCCACAGCTTTGACTACAAGTCTGAGCTCCCAGCGCGTTTAATTTAGCAATTATCAGCAATTTTAATCGCCTCAAATATTTGCAATTCTATCGAGCGTCAAGCGCCAGACGCCGTCGGATTATGTATACGCCCCGCTGAACCACCGAACCACCGAACCACCAAACCACCAAACCACCGACCCACCGAACCACTGAACCACCGCAAAGCCAAACAGCTTAGCCAACAATTGGCATGCAGATGCATTCAAACGTCTCCCCTCTACCCCAACCCCAGCACAAAGCTCCGCCCAAAACAAAAACTACCGCAGCGACGGCTAAAACAAATGTCATTAGGCAGGAGCGAGAATAGGCGACTAGCAGTTACCCTGTAGCAAGCACAGCCTCGTCTATTTATAGATCTATCTAGTTTAAAAAAAACCTCCATAGTTCAAACTGAAACCATCGTTAGTATCATCGATTCTTTTTACATACACTTTGAATGCTGCTTCGTTTTGAGTTCGGGATCTTTAGATCTTAACTGGTTAGTTATCTTTTTTAAATCATCTTTTCCTACTATAATAATTATAAACAAATAAGGGAGTTCAGACTATATACATACATACATGAGTCTTCATTATGCGAGCCATGCTGATCATAGTTAGACAAAAAGATCGATAGACTTAGAGATAATAATCTTAAAAATTTCAGAACTTTATCATTGTGTGATCTATGATTATCATAGTTAGATAAATAGATGCATAGATTCAGAGATAACAAGCTTGAGCAATCGTATATCAAATACTAGGTTTTTTTTTAAATGAAGCTGCAATTTGTTATAATCCATTCATAGCTGGGCTAGTAAGTATAACTGAAGTTTGAAAGAGGCTGCTTCTCTATAAGGTTTTTGAGAATTCACATACCAAATTTGCTAACTCTAGCGCCTAAACTCTTGGATTTGTAAAACCAATTGATTTGAGTAAACCAATTGAAATTGAATGCAATTGAACTGATTTATAATATTTTCCCATTTATTTATTTGGCATTGCAAGTTCAGTGACTTGTGTCGCATTGGCAGTAAGCAGTTATTAAATTGGCTAACTGCCTGGCCAATTGACTGGCTGGCTGGATGGCTGGCTGGCTGGCTAGCTGGCTTTCTGGCCATAAGTGCAATCGGGCTGCATTTTGATACGCGCTTTTTATTTACAAATTGTTTACGCGCTGAGATGTTAATCCAAAATCTCGACAGACAACGGGAGAGAGTCGCCATAGGCCGCATAATGTCGATTTCGTTTTATGCCGTTAGGCAGCCGCACCCCTCTGCCACACCCCTCCCCTCTACTGCTCAGTGTATCTGTATCTGAAGCTCTCGTGTGTGTGTGTGTGTGTGTGTATCTTTATGCATTGCCTTTCCCAGCGGCGGCTGCTGCAAAAACTTTCGTACGCATCGACACGCAGGTGCTGCGTCTTGTGCAAGCGAACTCCCCTCGCGGCCTGCCACAAACTCCCTCCCGCCCCGCCGCACCGCCGCCCCCTTTTGCGGCAATGTGGCCTGCAGCCTCTGTCTGTGTCTCCTCTTATATGGTACGCGCCCGCTAATTATTCACATTAAATACTGCTCCACGTTCACATCGACAACGTTGACAGCGACGCGAACTGCGACGCTAACAGCGACGCTAACTGCGACGCTGACTGCGACTGCACGTTGCACTTTTACCATTAAGATTGTTTCCTTTGGTATTTTTGCGTTGATGGATTTTCTACTCTTTTTTTGTTGCTGTTGTGTCCGACTGTTTGTCTTTGGCTCGTCGCATCTGGCTTGGACATGCTTAAAATGCCTTTAAACACACACACACACACACACACACACACACACACACACACGGTGCGACTTGAGGTCTGTCGCTGAGCAACTGAATCGAAGTCGAAAATAAAAAAAATGAATTGGATGCGTTGCAAAAGTCAACTTACCTCCCTGCCTGCCTCGCTGCCTGCCAGCCTCCACAGTTGTTGCCACAGTTTGTCTGGTCCTCTGTGTATTGCCTTGTTATTGTCTCCAACTTCAACTCCAACTCCAACTCCATCTCCATTGGCATTGCCATTGCCATATCCAACTGTATCCCCGCCTTTTGTTGTGCGTGTGTACGTGTGTGTGTGTGTTGGAATTTTTTAAATTGTCGTGGGCATAAAGAGGACATCGACTTAATAGAGAGAAAACAATTGCTTCTAATAACAGACGCAGTTTTCAATTTGCACTTTTTGTTGTCGCTTTAATTTCTTTTTTAAATGCATTTACACATTTTGATGTTTTTGCTCCGTTAATTGTCAACATTTGTTTAAATTATTGCATTCATTTTCACAGATCAACATTGCAGTTCAGTGCCTCAGCACGGATTTCAGCAGTCAAAAGGGTGTTAAGGTGAGTTTTAATTGATTAAAGGTAAAAATAGTTTGGAAAAAGCACAGTCCACAGGCTATCAAAATAAACAAAAATAACAAAGTTAATGAAAGCTTAAAAAATCACACACAAATTACGACTACAAAGAATATTTATTTATTTATTTGTTTATTACGAGTTCCTATGCATTATACTACAAAGAATAGAAATGATATATTTTTATTAATTTATGGCTGCTGGATTAGTCGCATAAAAAGTTAGAAGCAAAAGCAGAAATAAGAAAAATATCTGTGTAATAAAAACTAATTTCGTTCGTTAAATTTACGATATATCTAACTACAACAACTATATAGGCTTTTCAATATTTTAGAGGTTAGTTAGGTCTAGCGATGGCAAAGAAATATCAATAATCGATTATTGAATCATCTGATTAATTTAAGCCGCGCGATTATTAATTGCAATTTATCGACGAAACATGAAAATAATCGATTAATCAAATGATTTTTTAAACTAGTAGCAGTTTTTGATACTTTACATGTTAATGCTGATGCATATTTGTTGTGTTTCTGCAATATTTTAGTTACTTTTCACACAATCAGCGCTCCACTTCATGTTCATTAGTTTTGGGATATTATTTCCACACTTTGCTGTATGTTAGTGTCATTATTAGTCCTTGCAATGTGCTCTGCCGCCTTGAATTTTGCATTTACGCACAAATAGTAGTAATGTGATTATTTGAGCATATAATCGATTAAAGATTTCATTTATCGAAACTCCTACAATTAAATCGTGAATTGGGCAAAATAATCGATTAATGTGTAACATATGATTAATCGTGCCATCACTAGTTAGATCTAATTTAAACTGTTGTCAGCAATGCTGAGGCATATGTTGCAAGTTCGAATCACAGTCAAGAGAAGCCTTATAATAAACACCTGTAGATAGCCATAGGTATGCTCAGCCTGAAGGCGTATCCCTGTTACACACTTAATCACATAGTCATCATACCCGACATGCTGCAAGGCCAACATCATAAAATAAGAGGGGCAGCAGCCAAGAGGCGATTGTCATTTTGAATTTTGATACAGTTCTGGCATTATACGTAGGAAGTTGTTGTTGTTTGTTGTTGTTTGTTTGTTGTTGTTGTTGTTGCAGCATCCTTCGTATGTTGTAATGCGTACATTAAGTTGATATTTCATTGACAGAAACACAGGGCCTTTGCCTGAAGCAGAGGTTTTTTCATTAAAAAAAGGAAGCGAACTTGACAGCTACAGTAAAGCCTGACTAATGCGAGTACTGCACTTGTTTCTTTATCAGTTATACAGCAGTTGAAAAGAAGTGAGACGAGAGTATCGTTAGTGACACCAATCGATAGTTTTCACAGTCGATTATTGTCAATCTGAAGTATTGTCAGCAGCTTATTCAAATCTTTCATTTAAAGCTTTAAAGCTGAGTATTTTCTTTTAATTATAAATTTTAATCAAATTTCAAATCCTTATTGAATATATTTAAAGATGAGCTGCTAAACTATCGATAGAGTTTGAATCTTAAGAATATGTGCCGCTATAAATCTTGTAAAATTGCTTAAGATTTCTTGTATTTAAAAGTTAATCGATAGTTTCTAGCGATTCTATCGCAGCTCAAAATCAAAGCGTAGAAATATCTAGAA
This sequence comes from Hirtodrosophila confusa, assembly GCA_035043065.1. Classification (NCBI taxonomy): domain Eukaryota; kingdom Metazoa; phylum Arthropoda; class Insecta; order Diptera; family Drosophilidae; genus Hirtodrosophila; species Hirtodrosophila confusa. The sequence continues at coordinate 5,496,745 of JAWNNI010000160.1, read as the reverse complement.
ATGTTAGCTAATACATAAAACTGATTGTAGCAACAAATATATAGTATGATTAGAAACATTCGATAGTGGTAAGAACAAACGATAGGAACAATCGAAAGCGCACTATCGATAGTATCGATTGCACAACTTTATAGCTATAAATTATAATATTTTGATTTGCTTTTGTTTCTCGGTTGCAGGGTCTGCCGCTGCACGTACAAATCGATACATTTGAGGATCCGAGAGATGCGACGGTCTTCCATCGCGGCTACTGTCAGATAAAGGTCTTCTGCGATAAGGTAAGTGATTTCATTTCGCAATGCTGAGGCTGACGCTGAGGCTGAGGCTCAGGCTGAGGCTTTGGCTGAGGCTTCACCATCAGCTAGTTGCTACCACATACGAGCAACATAATTACGCACACACAGCTGCCACGTGCAACAGGTTGAATGAGTTGAGGCTGAGCTAACTAAAAGCTGCATACGTGACTGAGACGAGGACGAGGGCTGTGGCAGGGGCAGGGGCTGGGGCAAGACGGAGCGGCAGTGTTGTTGTTGCCACTGCCTTTGCCTTTGCTTGTGCCACTTGTCGCTGGCTGCTTTTATCGAATTGGGGGCAACTGCCTGTTGCACGGCATATGGGTTGTCCCTCCATCAAGTCCTCAATTCCCTTGGTCCCCCCTGCATACCCTTGGTTCAGGCTCAGGTGAAAAGCGTAACGCGTACAAAAGTAAATGGACAGAGTCAACGCGTTGCAGTCAGTCGCCAACTTCAACTTCAACTCGAACTCCATCTCTGGGGTCTGGGGTCTTGGGTCTGGGTCTGGGGTCTCCGCTTTGATTCCAGGTTTCGATCCTTTCGCCCATGCCCTTGTTTTAGCATCGTTTCGCCTTGGTCTCTTGTTTTATGCCTTATGCGAACCGTTCGAACCGAAACCCTTCACTTTTTTTATTCGCTTGATGTGCTTTATTAATAAATCATTTCGTGGATTTCCAATTTAATTTTCTCATATCATTACACTTCTGCGCCGTCCAGCCATGAACATGGCCTCAGTCCCAGTGCCATTTATTGTACTCGCACTCGCACTCCAATACTTCATGCCGGTCCAGTACTCTTCCCATATCGGGGGGCCCTTATATTACGCAGCGATACCCTCGTCCTGGCTACCCCCGGGCTCCTCCCAGGCGTGTGTTTATCGGTAAATGTATCAATTAAATTTCGCGCACCAGCTTATTTTATGGCCATATGCCCGGTACATCCTCTTTTGTGCCACACATTTCTCTGGGTTTCTGTTGTGCTGCTGATTTCTCTGCATTTGCAACTCGGTTGCAATTGACGCCTTTTGGCACCTTTTTTGCCACAGTTGCAATTGCAGGCAATGAAAATTTCCGAAAAGATATTCCTCATCATTGAGTTTCTTTTAAGATAATTATAGCCTGTAGCTTAATGGTTATTAAATATATTTAAAACAAATACTAGGTATTACATACAATTTAATTTATGTGTACAAAGTTTGTTTATATTGCTTTACAATGTTCAATGCTTGCCAAAACCTGTGCCTTAGATATACAAGAACCTACATACCAAATTTCCTAGGTCTAACTATAATAGTCTCTGAGATCTGAAGGACAGAAATATGAAGTAACTTAAGCAGGGAAAGCGCTAAGTACTTATATCTGATATAAAGGAAGGGCTTCTACACTGACTTTTGAAAACTTTTTGTCTACTCATTTGCACACGAACTTAACCTAATTCCAGAGTAAAGCTCTGCCCAAATTCCATATAATGTACGTATATTATTATCTATATATTTATGTTATCTAGGCTATCTCTATATCAGGTTCTTCCAGCACACACATCAGAACACACTAGAAATTTCCTTTTCTTAACTGTACTAAGCGCGGAGAAAGTTGATTTCTATAAGATCCTAAGCGGATGAAATTTATCGAAATACACGAAAATTGAACTCAGTAATCGATGTGGCTATCGCAGCTCCAAATGTGCATCCGAACTGATGTGTGCACTGTATATGCTCCCCCACCCCCTACCCCTCTAAGACCCCGCTCTCCGCTCTCCTTCCATCATCAGCATACTTTGTTGCTCGATTAACAAGAAGAAGCAGACGAAGAAGAAGAAGAAGCAGCAGAAGGAGAAGGCGGCGAACATTGACCGCAAATGGCGGCGATTCGAGCCGCTGTCTGCGCAACTTTGGCGATATTTTTGCCAAGATAAAATAAAAGTATGTAATAAAATACAGTTATTTACATGCAGCCACACACACACACACACACACACACACACACACACATACGCACACACGCACACACACATGTACACACTGATGATGTACCGCGAATGGAGCTCTAGGCAAAATTTGTAGTTGTGATAAGCGAAGCGAGCGCAGCAAACAGGTGGGGAGTGTCTTGTGTTGGTAAGGGGGGGGGGGGGGGGTTTGGAGGGGATCTTATAGGTAGCCAGCATATGAAGGCAGATATGCACATCCTCATCCTTGCATAACTTGGGCAAAACAGCCATAAAAATGGCAAGCAGAGCAAGAAGATTGGCCATCAGTTAAACGGGGAAGGAAAGGGGTGGGTATAGAAATGAGCAGGTCGAGGAGGGGGGGATATAACTTCCTGCGCCTCAATTGCTGATTTTTAATTACAAATGCAAAGTGCACAAGTTGCTGGCCGAGTGGAGAATCTGTTTACACGCAAACTAGCAATCACACAGCCCGAGACTATATATAATCTATATGTGTGTGTAGTTGTGTGTGTGTGTGTGTGTGTGTGTGTGTGTTGTTGTGTGTGTGCCGCTCACTCGCAGGCAATCAAGCAGCAACAGCAACAGGCAGCTGGTCAGGTGGGCAATTGGCCAGGTTGCAACTCCGGCAACAACAACAACTCGCATGCTTTGGGGCGCCGCCGCATTATTTATGATGTATGCATATTTATGCAGCATCTCCTAAGTATTTTATAATAATTTTACAGCAAATATCTTTTCGGTATTTTCATTATTGTTGTTGTTGTTGTTGTTGCTTTTTTTCGGCTTTGACCCTAACGGTGCAGCGCCGTCTGCGAATGCCTGGTGAGTGCAACAAGTTGCAGCGTTGGTGGCAACAAACTTGTTTTTGTTGTTAATAATACCCTTGCCGTGGGTACTATCATTTTGTCCCGGAATGTGCAACGCATTGAGGAAGGCATTCTCGATCGGAATGTTCGGATGAGTTTAAGACTATCCTAACAAAACTTAGCACAGTTTCTTTTCTTTCTGTGTAAGCAGAATGTCGAAACTGGTTGAATCAGATCACTATATGTGTCCAGATATTCCAACCAAAACTTACTTTAATATAGTTTGTATTCAAGCGGGAGAAATTGGATTACTATCAGCTATAATCGGACAAAAAATGAGAATTTGTATGAAAAAGATCCTGCAATTGTAGATCTTTTTTATAATTTTCAAAACTGATCAAAATTAGATAACTATTTGTATGAAAAGATCCTGCAATTGTAGCTTTTTGTATATATTTCAAATGTGATCAACATTACAGAACTATCCTATTGTATTATATTTGCCCTGGGAACGATCGTTCGAGAAGTTTTATGTATGTGCAACTTCTTTGTTTTCTGCTGTTTTTATTGGAATCTCTGCCAGGGTATTGAATCTGCGGCCCCCACAAAGTTAACTTTTTCTTGTTTTTTTACTTTTTGTAGCATGCAGCAGCCGAGTGCTGTTGTCTGCCACAGGCGCTGTGGCAGGCTTATACACGAATTTAATTAATATAAAAAGAAATACAAAATGCTGCAGCAACAACCAAAATGTGTGCATCCCGTGCATTTTGATTGATTGCTAATTACATAGGCACACACACACTCCACACACACACACACACACACCTGGTGCAACTTGCGCAAGACACAACTGTAGACTGTGGACTGTTAGCTAAGCCCGCAATTAAAAGCCTCCCCACTCACCTGTCTTTATCTTCTTCTTCTCACCCCCCGCTCTCTATGTTGCAGGGCGCCGAGCGTAAGACGCGCGACGAGGAGCGTCGTGCGGCCAAACGTAAGATGACAGCCACTGGACGCAAGAAGCTGGATGAGCTCTACCATCCGGTCACAGATCGCTCCGAGTTCTATGGCATGCAGGATCTGGCCAAGCCCCCCGTGCTCTTCTCGCCCGCTGAGGACATGGAGAAGGTAAGTGATAACAATCACATCCCCTGCTGATAGCAGCAACCATTTAAAACGATCGATTCATAACCTCAAAATTTGTGGGGAGATACGCTCAACTTGTATGTTTATTTCCTTTCTAAAAATACTAAAAAAAATACTACTTAAAACTACATACTACAACTACATACTGAAAAGAAAACTTTAAATATTGGTACAAGTAGTTGTAGTATTTTTTAAATACTGAAAAGCTTATACCAGTATTTAAGTATTTGTTTTCGTATTGTATTTAGTAGAACTAAAAGCTTTCGAAAAAAATACTGAAAATTGAATAACAGTATTTTTGTTTATAAGACATTTTTGAAAATACTAATATCAGCATTTATCAAATGTATTTCTCATAAATAAAAAATACCGCAAAATGATATTTCGTATTTATAAATGAAAAATCCCCAAAAGTTTAAAATTTGTAATACATTATTATATTTTCAGCATTTTTTAAATACTGTGAAACAGTTTTGTTTAAAATCTACTTTATAGTATTTTAGGAACTGAAAATACTAATAATAACCTCAAAAAATTGTCTTTTAACTTGTTTAATACCTTTTGATCTTTCTGATCGAGAATATGACAATTTTGATTGATTTTAATTTGCTTGATTTCTAACACTAAATTTCTCTATTCTTGCAGAGCTTCTATGGCCATGAGACTGACTCGCCGGAGCTGAAGGGCGCCTCCCCCTTCTTGCTGCACGGCCAGAAGGTGGCCACGCCCACGCTCAAGTTTCACAACCATTTTCCGCCCGACATGCAGACGTGAGTAAAAATCGTGAACCATTTGGAGTCGGAGCAGTTAACCAGTGTTTGAAACGTTACTAAACTGTATACTTTTTATTCTCACTTCACCCGCAGTGACAAGAAGGATCATATATTGGATCAGAGTATGCTGACCAGCACGCCCATGTCCGACTTCGGGCCGCCCATCAAGCGCGGCCGGATGACGCCGCCGACCACGGAGCGTGTGATGTTGTATGTGCGGCAGGAGAACGAGGAGGTCTATACGCCGCTGCACGTGGTGCCACCCACCACAATCGGCCTGCTGAATGCGGTAAGTAGTTACGAAACAAAGGATGAGTCTCCCAGCATGTGCCCTATCCAAGTAATATCCCAACAAACTCACGTCTCAGTCTAAATAACTCTAATAACGTCTGTAATTTTGTTCATTTTGGTCTAATTGGTTGATAAAAAAACAAAAAACAAAACAAATTAAACGAAATAAATACAAAATCTATGTATATCCAAAATGTTCAAATCCGTAAGCGAGGGCTGTTAAAAATCAACAAGATTTAAGCATAATACAAAACTGACCAAAGTTAATGCATATCAACTAAAGCATATCAAATATACCAAATCCATATCAATCGTTATTCACATTAAAACAAAAGAAATAAAACCAAGGATCGTATTGTAGTTGAAACTAATTGAAGCGTCGTAACCATGTCTCATAAACAGCTGTAAACCTCATCAACCAATCATATCAGTAGCTGATCCAATCAAAAATCAAAAATAAAAAAAAAAACAAAAAACAAAAATACCAAATAAAAATAAAAAGAACTACTCTTTACTATATATATTTATATGTATGTATAATCTATCCATTTATAACTACACTTAACACACAATACGGCACAGGCAAGAGTTGGGGCGATGCAATATAAACGAATGAATTTGAGTTACTCGAATTGAAAGATTGGCTAAAAAATGAACAAAATCACACACACACAAGAGTTATAAGAGAAATATTATAGTTTTCTAGTTAGTTACTCGTTACTCGTTACTCCGTTACTCGTTACTCGTTACTCGTTACTCGTGCAACACAACAGACAAAACATCATATTTCTCTCGTTTCTCAATTGCAGATTGAAAACAAATACAAAATCTCAACAACGAGCATAAATAACATTTATCGCACAAATAAGAAGGGGTAAGTAAGGCAGCTGTGTCAAGTGCTATACACACACCAACACACACACACCAACACACCACACCACACCACACACACACGCACACCACACACACAACCACCTGCACCACCTGTACATCATCTAAAACCACTTTTGGGACAGTTTCTCACACTCATCCTGTAGTTTAGCCTAAAGATAAACTCAAGCCTAAACTAACTAATGCTTTTTTTGGCATGGGTGCTATAAAGAAACCAACCTACTGATCTGCAGAAATACTGATAACATCCCTCTATTTGTAGTATATAACATTTATGTTCTGTTTGTTCTATTGCAGGATTACTGCGAAAATTGATGATGATATGATATCGTTTTACTGCAACGAGGACATCTTCTTGCTGGAGGTGCAACAGATCGAGGATGATCTGTACGATGTGACGCTCACAGAGCTGCCCAATCAGTAGTAGTTGCTCTCAAACACACACAACCTACATACACACACACACACCCCTCCGCCCCCCTCCCCCACAGACACACACACCAACACACAAAATGTGGACACAATTTTGCTAACAAAAGTTGTTTCAATAAGCCATTTTAAAAATAAACCATAAGCTAGGATTACATTTGGAATAATATGATACATATATACTTTTATATATATATATATATATATATATATATATATATATGTGTAAAACTGAACAATATTCGGAACAGAACAATACAATACTTAGCTCTATGTATGCATGATTTGTTTTTGTTTAGTTATTTTAGTAACAATGAGATTACATAAATTTTTTAACAAATTTACATTCTCGCTATGTTAATAATATAATGATGTAATGATGTAATTAAGTGAAATTATCCATATGTGTATTTATATCTATGTACTTAATATTAGTAAATACAACAACAAGAATAGAGTGCAAAATGTCTGTCCAGTAAAACATAAGTTCGCTTCCTGCTATGCTAGACCATAGGTCCCTTTCCTCCCCCAACCCCTCCCCACACAACAAAAAAGACAGAAATCAGAAATATCTATATATTCCATTCTATTGAAACTATTCCCTAATTTTGTATTTAAATTGTATGTAAATGGAAATTGTCTTAAGCATTTTTATTGTTGAATATACATAAATTTTAATATTTTTTTTACAAAAAAAAAACAAAACAAAAATACCCCAAGAAATCGTTTGTTCTATGCCTCGTAATGTCCCACTGATGCCTGCTTAACCCTTTGACCTTGTTATCTGTGGCTATAATGTATTTTGTATACTGTTGAAATATACTTAACAAAATAATTAGGATCTCTGCTAAATAAAAAAGAAACAAAACAAAACAAAACAAAAAATGAAACACAAACAAAAATACAACGGATTTTGTCCATGTTTGCTTCCAATGCCTAGAACAAAACGAAAAATATAAAAAATGGAAAAAAAAGAATTGGTAGAACACTCTTTAAAGTAATTATCTCTTACATATATAAGTCGCTCTGCAATAAAACATGTTGATAAAAATCTTAATTAAGTTCAAGTTAAGGCAAAGAAAACAAGAAAAACACAAAAAAAAAAACTAAACAAAAACGGAAAAAACAATTGTGTGCATTTGTTGTAAAACAAAAAAAATCTACAAAAATAATCAGCAAACGATGTTGATTCAAAACTAAACTACAGACAAATCAAACTGAATCGGAAATTTGTAGCACCATAAAAAACGATGAGACAAATCTGAACAAATATGAAGTACATAAAGAAACAATATATCATTTACAATATACATACATATATATATATATATCATTTATATATCTTAATACAATAATTTAAATTTATCCAGCGTATGACATTGTGCGTTTACAATCTTTGTTTGCCATAATTAACAGCTTACTTAATTTAATTAACAATTGTTTATAAATTTACCAATTAACGTGAACGTAGAATTAAAGCAACAAACTTAAGAGCTTTGCTTCAAACTTGGTTTCCAACGAATACTCCGCATCAATTGCTACAATTTGAACAGTACACGTTCAATGCTCAATATTATATTATAATTTGTTTATTATTTTTAACACACACATACACACACTCTCGTTTACCGTCTACCACCACCCCCCTTTTCTATAATGTAAGCAACATTTTTTCAATTTGTCATCTTCGGTGTTGTACATCACAATTTGTTTTTAGTTATAGTCTAAACTTTAAACGTAATAATCAAGATATATGCGAGTATATAATATTATAAATGAGAAGAAGAACAAAAGATGAGAGAATCGAATATCTTGCCGACATGTTATAAATCTGTATGTTTAATTGTAATTTATAAGTTTTATGCTCTTTCTATAATATATATACGTACACATGTATATGCATATATATATATATTTTAAAAGCCAATAATTTATTTTTTGTTACCTGTTGGAAACGATTCCGCGAAAAATAGTAAAAGTTAACTGAAACTGAGAACAAGTGAAACTCATATACCATATACGAGTATGTATGTAACTTGAGAAATTTTCAAAAGAACAAATTGTACAATATTATCATAATGAATACACAAAATTTAAATAAAGAACAAAAAGTAATTGATTTGTGTTTCTCTTAACAAATTTGACAGCTTATTGACAGTCAAATAAATAACATTATTATGTCACATATACAATATTATAATACAAAATATCATGAACTCATCAGTTGAAAGCAGTTCCTTCTACAAATTTGCAAATTATAAATTTATTTTTAATTTGACTTGTAGTTTCCAACTTCTATTGTGTTTCCAACTACCATAGCTTTGTCAAAACTCGACTGAAAGGGAATGTCTTATTGGCATTTGAATTTTAGACAATTCTTGCCACTTTTAAAAAGACGAATCTCAAAATTTGATTTATTTTTATCGTTTATTGACGTAAAAAATTCGTATAAAATAATAAATTATTTTAGGGATAACTTATTTATATATAACTTGAAACAGGAAGAATATTTGGTGATAACGGAAACGGTAGCGCATTTTCTAGTCCGTTCTAGTGCACTTTAGTGCAGTGCCCCTGTTATTGAAAACTGCATAACAGCAGTTTAACAGTCAAACTAAAGAGAACGGCCTTTTCCATGAGAGCACACAGAACGTAACATTTTCTCTTGCTCTCTATGTAAGCTGAGCTTCCGGTTGCGCCTGCGCCTGAGTCTGCCCTCCCCGCAAGCGAGCCCCGCATTTGTCTGTGTTGGAGAAAGCTGTCGCCCACATGTTTGCATAACAGCGTCTGCTAAACTTTGAGCACAAAATGCACTGCGCCTGGCAGTGAGAGAGTGAGTTTTCCACTCTGGGCATTTGAGAAGCGTTGCTATGGCAACAACGCTGCCTGAATCTCGTATACTCTCTTTCTATCTTTCTCTCTCTCTGGATGCCTCATGCAAAGCATGTTGAATGCGTTGTCCGTTTGCCTTTTCGTGTTTGATATTTCAGTATTAGTTTTTCTTTTTGGCTGTGTTGTTGGGGCGGCTGTTGGCTGTCACCTGTCGGCCAGACTTTGTTTTACAGTTACATTTGCACAACAAAAAGCGAAACGGAAACAATCAGTAAATATTTTTGCGCCAGTTAGTAATACTTTAAAACATTCTAAGTACAAACAACAGTTGTCACTCACGTCGCGAACCGCGCACCGTGCACGGCGCACCACGAAGTCTGAATTTTTTGACAGAAAAGCGTATGTGCGAGCCACAGATATAGATAAAGTCAAAGATAAAGATAAGATCCCCCCACAGATGATCTCTTATGTCAGCGTATGTAGATGACAAAAACTGCATAAACAGTTTTAAGACGCAGCAAACGAAGCCAAGTGAAAGCCCACAACAACATTTCCGCTACTCAGTTCTCTTCTGCGTGTGTTTCGGCCCGGTTGTGTCTCTGTGTTGGCTGCGAGTTCAAGTTTTTGCTCTCTTTGTCTTTGCCCCACTTCTTATGGTACTTGCTGCACTTTCAAGCTGTGAAGTTTGAAGGCACAGAAAGCTTCAGCGCTGCACACGCACTTATCGATCACTTATCGCTCGATTGACAGCTTGCTACACAGAATCAAATGTCAATCGATTCGACATTCTTTTCTTCGTACAGCTAATCGGAATAAAAACAGCAACAACAACGCATACAGGATCGAAAACAGGTAAGATTCCATTCCATTCTCTTCCAGTGACAATCACTTTCATTTTTATACCCTGTAGTTCAGATATGTGTAAAAAGGGTATCACAATGTTCTACGATTCCATATTTAGAACGACAAAGTTACATCCATCCTTTTTGTTTGTAGGCAAGAGGCGAACCCTACACACAAATAGAAAGGAAAGAAAATTCGTGAAAAAAACCTCATTGCCTAAATCTAGTCTATATTTTAGTCTTTAGCTAAATATATGTAAAAGGGATATCATAAAGTTGAACAATATTACAGACAACTTCTTCTGTCACTCTGTCCCTGAAACGTATATAATGTATTGCTAATCCGAGTCCGTACAATCTCATGAACCCAAAGAGCTAAAGCCCGCAAATATGGTATGCAGGTTCTCATACACCTGACGACACACGAAATCTATGTAGAGTTTCAGATTGTAATAGTGTAAATTGGAAAATGTGTGTTTCATTTGTAGATCGACGATACTCCGATATTTGCCACAGAATGTCTGCCCGTCGAGCACGCTCAACCAGAACTCTTTGATTGTTTTGTTAGCAAATGTTTGTATTGTTGCTTTAATTTGAAACCAATTACGTTCAATTGAAAGGGCACGAGCCATATTATGTATAGTACAACTCAAACCATTCTGGTTCCAAAGCAGTTCGACATTCCCATTCCTTGTGAACGGATCCCAACGGCACGCTAGCTACGGGCTTTATCAGGTTGATAGTTTTTCTAGGCATTGTGTCGGTGGCGGGTAATAACTGTTATTTTGTGTTATTTTCTGTACGGATTCAGGGCTGCATCTCGTGTGTCATATCATTCTTTCATAACCGAAAATAACCGTGCGAAATGAAATGCAACAATTATATTTATATGGCAATTAGTGAGAACATTAATTGTTAAACTTTGTGATTAAAGTGACTGCGCATGTAAAAATTCTATTCATACGTTATGGGTTTTATCATTTATCAATATTTATAATTACCTCAAACGTAATTAATACTTAGTATCCATGAGCATCTGGCTTTATAAACATGCATAACATATTTATTGCACACTAAGGAAACAAAGTTCATATCATGCCGGAGTGAATCCATTTGGAATTTCCCCCTGCTGGCAACCTTTGTAACCTTTTACACTTCTAGAGACACATTTCCCGGTTCCAGACCTAGTCTCCGTCACGGTCTGTTTGTGTAACCATATTTGAATATACTATAAGTACGTAGTAAGCTAAAATTATTACAATCTGATCGGTTTTTCTATTTAAATTATTTAAATTGAAACTGTCTGCCATTGTAACGTAACAGAGCACTAATTAATAAACTTGATTATGGCATCTTTTTTAGGTAGGCCAATATGATGAATTTGTTTAGAATATAATATGCTGTTATGATGGGTGCTTGTAAATTCGGTTGAGTACCTTTCAGAAATAATATTCCATGAATCACACACTAATTTATGGCTTCACATTTGTTGATACCGCGTTGAAGATGCCCAATGGCAAATTTCGAAGACTTGTGTAAATTGACTTTTGCTTTTATCTTGGCACACATTTTGCAAATGTAATCAATATTGCGGCCTATACAAGCTGAAACTCTTACAACATCTTTATGGATTGTTAACAAACCTTTAAACAACTTTTGTTGTTTATATTTTTATTGTTGTTGGCAATGGACGGTATCAATTTACACTCAAAAGTATCACATTCGCATGTTATTGGCCAGAACGTGTGTGTGTTCAGAATTCGCAGCAGGGGCATTAAATGAAGCACGCCAAAGTAACCCGCATTCTTATACCCTTTCTGAAGGTGTTGTACCTTTGTCACAACATATGTGACGCAGTCAAGAAGGCTTATTCGAACCCAAATATGTTGTAACATTATTATATTCTTGACAGCATATCCTCTTAGCTTAAATTGTTCAGATATTTTTATTATGTTTTCCATAAAATTGTAGAATTTTAATAATAAAGGGAAATAAGATTTCAGATTGAATAAAATTCGGCAATTTCAGTAAGAATTTATATATTTTATACACCAAATTTTCTATAATTTTATTTTGTATCTCTCGATTGAAAACCATCAACTGTATCCTTTATTCAAAATATATTCCTTTTATAGATTATTCTACTAAGCTTCTAGAATCTCTTTAATTCTTTATTGACTGATTTTTAAGATTGAGAGAGCTACTGTTCTCTCAGCGTGTGTTGTCCGTTGAGACTTTTAGCCAGCAAGGGTATTTTGTCTTCGTCATGGCTAAGATTGTCGCACCTGCTAGAATTTGTAGAAATTGGTGACTTTATTAAGAGCGATGATGCTGCGTTAAGCTCGCTTCGCTTGCCGCCAAAGCTCGTCAGGCGAACAGCTGCGCCAAAGCTTTCGAGTCAAAGCTGCAGTCGTCGTAGTGTGGAACACGTTTAGTTGGAATATTTGACTGTGGGTTTTATTGACTACTCTTCCGCGTGCATCTGGTTAGCATCGTTTCTTGAAAGCGCCGCAAAAAAAGCACAATCCACTTCAAAAGATATTTTTTAACAGCGGTCGTTAAATTTTACAAATTATATTTACATGGTCCGCGGCACCTCTTACGAAATTATAAAACCATAAAGTGAGTACTACATCTTTAAAGTGTAGCTATTCTTCACAAATTAGTATGTCGAATTTAGATGTGGTACCTGCATAATGCTAAATATAAATTGTGTTATTTTATATTATTTGACATTTACGGCATTTAAAATATATAAAAATATAAATATGTGCAAATTATTGTAGACATATCCCATGAGGGGGACTCTTATCGCGACTGCAGACAGTCTGGCTAACTGGTTCTGCTTCAAGTTATGCGAACAAAAAGTTTCCTCTGCCCATCCCCCACATGGCGGCGCCCCTGCGCTCGACACTAAGCCAGCGATAGGGTGGAGAAGGGGGATAGAGCGGAACGTATTGAAAGTTAACCGCAAAACGTTGTGCTTTTAATCAAAAGTTTTATAGATTGGCGTCGTGCTTGAGGAAATTGCTAAATGCGCGCAAAGTAATTTCAATATCAATGCAAGCGCTCGCGAGTCTCAAAGAGTGAAGTCAGTGGAGAACATGGTAAAACTATCTAAGGTGGTGTCAATGAACAAGCGCTCCCATTATTGAAGTACCAGTTGCTTGGGAAAATAATGAGCAAACGTTTTTGACAAGATTTTGTGGATTGAATTTACTGACCTTTGACCTAGTATTATTAGTATAATTTAATTTACTAGATAAGTACAAAAGAGCATTCAAAACACGCCAAGCTTTCTGTCCCTTTCGAGCTCACAAAGCCCTTAAGACGTGAACAATGACACAAACAATTTTGTTACCTCTTTGCGCATCAACTGGAAACTGACTGCTCGCATGACACCACCTATGCATAAAGCCATGTTGGAGAGCAGCTCACTCTACACGCCTTACTCTCCACGACGCTCTCTCACACTCTCTCTCTCTCTCTCACTTTGTCGCACTCCCGTGGCGAGCTTTAGCCGCGGCTTCGCGTGCCTTGAGGTTGGAGCGCTTTTCGTTTGTAATTTCAGTTGTTAAGATCACTTTGCGTTGAGCGGTTCGACTTCGTAGTGGGAGCGAGAAACACAGATAGAAAGAGAGAAGGAGAGAGGGAGAGCAAAGGAGACTATAATTAATTTGTGTACTTAATAAATAAACGTTAATAAATATAATTAAATAAATAAAGCTGTGCAAGCGAAGCGCTAGCTGACTAAAACGCGCGCAGACAATAAATATACCGTTAACCAATATCAATGTCAAGTGCTGCGGCCGTACAAAATCCGGGGTCAGAAGTGCTCAGCGGCTGATTAACGTTCAATAGAAGCGCAAAACAACAAAACAAAACACAAAAAACCTAAAAAATAAAACAAAAACAAAAAACAAAAACGACTATATAAGGTGGAACGTCGAGAAACACGTTTTGTGTGTGCTTTACCAGAAAACAACGCACAAATCAAATGAATAACAACAAATAACTGAAATAATTGTCGCAAACCCAGCCCCGAAATAAACAATTAGAACAGCACAGCGCGGCGCTGGCCGTTGCTGACCAGGGTTTGGGCCAGGGTCAGTCCAAAACAGAGCACACGGCTGCTGTTTCGTCATCGTCCGAACCTGATCTCGAACTCGGAAGCGTGTCCAGCTGCAGCTCTTACCAAATATGAGCAAAAGCGCAGCGTAATCCAAGCAGCCGTGACTTAGAGATACTCTGACAACAAATACAAAACAATAACTATTAAATAATAGAGCAACATTTGAACATGGAGCGTTCGCATAGCTGCAGCAACTTTGTGGCCAGAGCAGCGGCGCAGCAACAGTTGCATGCCGGCAGCAGCGACAACCTGCCACAGAGCCTGGCCGCCAGCTGCCTGCCACACTTGCCACCCAACAAGCCGCTGCGCAGCAAGCGCCGAAAGCTGCAGCGACAGCAGCTGGTCATACTCGACGATGACAGTAGCGACTTAGTCCTCGCCATGGACTGTGAGTGTGAGTGCGAGTCCGCCTATGCCGGCGATCTGGAGGAGAATGCCGATGCGGATGTGGATGAGCCGCTGGTCATGCCGCGCTTGCCACTGAAACCCTTGCCACACCAGCCGCTGCAGCGCCACATGTCCAGCAGCAGCAGCAGCAATGGCAGCGGCAGCGGCTGCGGCAGCAACAGCCGCTGCCTGCGTCACGAGGAGTCCTTTGACTCCAGCAGCACGGCCCCAGAGCTGAGTCCGCAGGCAATACGCCAGCATCGCTTCAGCAGTCTGCTGCTGCGGGACAGCTCTGTCTCCATGCAGTCGGACTCCAGCCGCTACTCGAGCGTGGACAGCCTGCTGGAGTCGCGCAAGCCGGATCCGGAGGCCATACTCATCAATCTAGGCTTTGGGCCCGTCGGCACCGAGGACATGCTCTCGCGCATACCCAAGCGTTTTCTCAAGCCCTCCAAGGTGCCGGGCATCGATACGGAGGCGTTCGTCAAGAGACTGCAGCTGGCCAGCTCACTGGCGGACTCGAGTGCTTTGGGTTATCGAGGCCTGACATCCAGCTCGGATCAGCCTCCCTCCTCCATTGTGGCCAAGATCATGCAGCGTTTCGAGGTGAACAATCAGCGTAAGAAGTCCATGGGCAACATTGAGCACACGATACGTTGATGGCGACTAAAGTATTCCATTATTTTGCTTGTTTGGCATATATCTGTATCTAAATATGTATCTGTATCTGTAACTGAATTGTAAACGTAGCCTAAGTTAGCTTTAAGGCAGCCAGAAATCGGGGTTCCCCATTGGGTTAATTGTCTTGTGATGTTTATCTTGTCCATTAGCCATTAGTTGTGCCGCGTACTTAGCTGTGTACTTTTGTACCTATCAATACTTGTTTGATTTACTATTTAAGATTAAAAAGACAATTGCATTTGAAAAAAAACTATAATGTGTATCTACTTTCATTGGTATACCCTCGCAGGGGGTACACGGGAATAATCGGTCGATAATTTAGTTTTA
Source organism: Hirtodrosophila confusa (assembly GCA_035043065.1). Classification (NCBI taxonomy): domain Eukaryota; kingdom Metazoa; phylum Arthropoda; class Insecta; order Diptera; family Drosophilidae; genus Hirtodrosophila; species Hirtodrosophila confusa. The sequence goes on along the minus strand of JAWNNI010000160.1, from coordinate 5,480,968 downwards.
CTTTCGCTCGCTCGAAAGGTTCTCTCTCAAAAGGTTCACTCTCTCGAGAGTCTTGTGCTTTCTATTCCGCTTTGTGGCGCATTCTTAAACGTTATGCCTTCTACTTACTATTTTTAATACTTATTTAAGATTGAAAAGACAATTGCATTAGAAAAAAACTATAATATACTATATCTACTTTCATTGGTATACCCTTGCAGGGGGTACAGGGGAACAATCGGTGGATAATTTAGTTTTGTAGAAGCTTGCACTCTCTCGAGAGAGCCTTGTGTCTTCTATTCCGCTTTGTGGCGCATTCTTAAACGTTATGCCTTCTGCTTACTTAGGGAAACAGCTGTCTATTGTTGGATTAACAACGGAATTAGAACAACAGCCAACTGATCGAATATCTAATCAAATATTTGATATATACATATGCATATATGTATATGTTCGCCAAGCGTGTCATGGAAACTGTAGTTTTCCCATATAATAGATAGAAGTAAGCAATATTATATAAGCTGTACTTGTGTCATTTGCTGTGCCAATTCAGAGGCTTTATTGGTTTAATGTATTCTTTTTATTGATTAGTTTATGGTAAAATTAGAAACCTGGCGTCATAGTCCAGACAAAACGTCAAACAACAATTATATTTATGTAAAAAAGAAAACAAACAAATTCATTTGCGATATAAGTACAAAATAACTCACATGCCAATTCTCAAGGCCCAAGGTTGTTTGATGGGGGGTGTGTGTGCGGATGGACGGGGGGTATATCTTGAGATATACGTATGTACATATTATTTATGCTTGTGTAGGTTGCGCTCTTATCGAAAGTCAATTTTCTGAGAAAAGGTTTTATTATTAGCCCGTGACTTGGCGTCTTTGGCGCAACTACAGGCAAATATAAATACAAATACAATAAAATATTAATAAAATCGCAGCTCAGAAATCGACATTTAAGTGGAGGGCTTACTTGAGGCATGGGTCTATTGATTTTAATTGGCTTTAATTGCTGGGCCCAAAGGCAAGTACAGCGCGTGCCGTGAAGAGTGCCCCGAGCTGGGTTGAGTTCAGTTCCTGCACCTCAATCTTCATCACGATCATAGCAAATGCAACTGGAATGCCACACAATGCCGCTAACTTGTAACATGTGGCTGACTATTTGAACCGTGTGACTTTTTGTATTTGAAAGCAAACAGAGCGTCGCAACAGCCACTGATAGCCCCGATAAGAATTGTAGCACCTTGAAAGGTGGCGCAGCAGGAAAAATCTATGAAATACACATTCACAAAAGGCCAATAGGCCAACTGGCATAGATATTGGCCCAAAATGCGGCACATGACTTTGCTTTTGCGCCTGTTGCTCTCAGTAACACAGTATCTGTATCTTTTCTATCTATTTGCTAAATTAATTCACCGGGCAACAAAGCAGAAACCGCAAAAGCCACCACCAACTATATCTACAGCTATTTACATATGTATATTTCTATACCCTGTGAATTTCAAATGTGTTTAAAGGGCAATGATAGCGTTCTGTATGTAACAGGGCGGAAAACTAATTCCATAAAGTGAACACCCTATAAAGTATATAACTCTAGGTATTATCATTATTACAGTATTTTCAGATATTTCAGACAGGTGTTACGAGAGTAAAGTCTTCCCGATTTTCAACTGAAATCAAAATTGAAAATGTGAAACATCTCTAGTTTTTTATCAGAAGTTTTCCTTGAATGTACTTCCAAAAACAGTTATTAAAATTTATGAAATTTTTGTACTATTAAAAATACTCTTTTTCTGAGCAATCTGCATCAAAATTTATAAACATTTCATTTGTTAAGCTTGTCAATTTGGCTTTTTAAAAATTTGGACTCATTTATTTTATGTTTTTACTTTATAATTTTTAAAGGAAAGCCTTAAAAGTATAATGAACACAATTATAATTCAAGCTATAAGTTTTTTAAAGTACACTCAGATAAAAAACGCCCTATAATTGAGAAAATTGCCCTAAAAACCGGAAATATTTTCTATTTTATAGAAATAATTTGAAAAATTAAGAATTTTATTGCTTTAGAGAAGAAACGCATGTCCTAAATCGGAAGTCCCAATAACAACATTTTTATTTATAATTTTCAGAAATATTTTCTATTCTTAAGAAATATATTTCTTAATTTTGGAAATTCAAACTCTAATTTCTTGAATTTTTTTACTAGTATTTTAAAATTTAGAAATGATGAGCTTAGTTTTTGGAATATGCACTTTCTGAAAAATAGGTCGAAATTTCTGAAATCAAGTGGATTTTTTTAAAGATATAGTATCTTTGTCAGAAAAGAATAATCAAAATAAGTACAAATTTTCAACAAAGTTTTTATACGCTGCGAAATAAAATATCTTGAAGATTTCTGTGACACCCCTGATATACTGCTTAGAGCTCGATGACAATTGAAGGCTCTATCGATAATATCGATAACTCGTTGAGACACTATCGAGTCGCTTATTCCAAAGGAATGAGATAAAGGCTGCTATGAAAGGCTGTTCGTATCCTGACGCATAAGTTCCGAAGTTCAAACCTCAGTCAGAAGCAAAAGATAGCAGATAGTAGTATCGATAGTATCGATACTTGGGGTGCATCTGCAGCTCGAGTACAGCGTATCTGCTAGTCGAGCATGCCCGGCCAGCGTACTCTTACTTGTCATGTTGTAGATATTTATGCATGTCGCTTATTGGGCACTTTGACTCGTTGCAAGTTGCCAGAGGTTCAAGTAGGCTAGAAGCCGACAAGTTCAGGGGCGCGTTGAGGTGTTGCATAGATACTACTCGTACATAGTGTGGACAGTATGCAGATAGTATATTAATTATAGCCAGTGGATTGTCTTGACGAAAATAAATCGGGCGAACGCCCACGCCGGAAGCGAGCAGAGAGCAAAGCAAATGTGCAAAACAATATAAGAATATATAGCAAAAACTGTGAAAACGGATCGAGACAAAACAACAACAACAATGGCATATTCAAGACAAATTAAAATGTATGTCACTGCTAGCGCTGAAGAATGCATTTCATTTATTTTAGTTGAAATTATTTAATTAGTGCACAATTCGTGGGCGTTTGATTAATGGGCCTGATTTGATATTGTTTTTGTTTTTTAAAAAGAACATTGAAATCAAAAGCACAAATGCAACTTAGCATGTGCTTTGATTTACCATCTTTCAACAATATTTAATTATCTATTTTATTGAGATATTTAAAATTCATGATCAAAATTCATAATTCAAAATGAGCGCGACCAGTTTGCAGCGTTGCCACCTGCTGCAACAGGTTGCTTAACATAACAGTGTGATGTTAAATAACAGCAAAATAACAGTGCAGGCGGTTCATGCGAATGGCAGAGTCATAGCGTTATCGATAACAACTACAGTTAGTCTGCTTTTGTTGTTCCGCAGCTGCACGCTGAGCAAGCACTTTGTTTAATATGCATTATTACTATTAATATTATTGATATGTAAACTTGAAACCGTGAAAATATATTAATTTTAATTTATAATTACCTGCCGTTCCTAAACGTACTTAAGCGATAATAATTGTAATTTGTTGCGTCTCTTGCGTGTCTCTCTGTCTTTTGTTTTGTGTGTTCTCTTTGTATTGGAATTTCATGGCAAAATGGGTGTCGTCTCAAGGAAATCGGACGCTATTAAGACGCCGCAACGCTCAAGATGTCTGTGTGGACCACAACTAGCTCAGCTGGAACTGGCCTAGAGTCGCTCAATTTAACGCAGCAGGCGACAACGCCTGCCCCCGTCAATAAATCCATAAGCAACGCTCAACGCCAAACCGGCGGCAATTTGAACTTGAGCACATTTGTGCAACAACAAATTGGCAACGAAATTTCCACGTCAGCCACCAACAATACCAACACGCAACATTTTCAGCACGTCGTCGCAGCAGCCGTAGCAGCCGCCACAACCATTGCCACTGGGCATCATCAACAGCAGCAATTGCATTTTCAGCCCTACCATAATCACAACTATAATAATAATAATAACAACAACAACAGCAGCTCGAACAGCAGCAGCAATAACAACTACAATTTCAAGCGTTCCAGCTTCAGCAACTCGGCCTCACAGCTGCCCGCTTCCAATCAGAATCTCGCAAAGGTGAGTTTCAATAATAAATCAATTCAACACATTTCACAATTCAACATTAAGCCAAACTCACCCCTCTCCATAACCAAACTAAACCTACCTTGTACTCCCACGATCACTCTCACTCTCACTCTAACTCTCTCTTTTGCTTTATGGTTCTGTTTGAGCCACTGACACGTTGGCAATACCCAAAATTAAAACAAATAGAGGTCCAAGGTCAACAAAAGCTCGGTTTAGCTCTACTATCTCTAGACATGGCCTCAATTTCAAGTCGAACCAGATCCCACTTGCCTCTAATACATTAGGTGTGTGTTTATATGTTTGTGTGTGTTTCTACCCGCTAAAAATTATAAAACCTTGTTTTTTTTGTCATATCTACAATTCGATCTCGCTGCTGACGTCATTTTACTCCGTCCGTTTGTTATTGTTTTAATATATTTTGTTTTTCAGTTTCTTACTTTCCCGCTTTTCAATTTAAATCAGTGCCCAACCTACAGAGCGTTCTATTATCACCTGTTTGCATACGATAACATTAGGTGCTTTATTGACCTCCCTCCCATGTGTACATAATTATTTATGCATACAGTATTTTATATTAAATTGTTTTTAAATTCCAACTGATACAAAGCTCAATACACTTGCCATTTTATAGAGCGATAGCGCGATAGGAAGCCCTGCATGAATACACACCTAAGGGCTTGTCTTATCATCACAATGGATGGAAGTATTCTGTTAATGCTAGACAACTCTACAGCCCTACATGTATACACACCTAATAGGTCTTTCGTATTATCAGTCCTTATCGTGTGGCAGAACAACAATTTAAATATTTAAAACTTCGTTTTTAGTTTAAATTAACAATTTACAAATTACGAGAGATTCGAAAAGATAATACAAAAAATCGAGTATAAATTGTGATATTTAGAGGCTTTTTGTGAGTTGTAAAGTTTCAAGACATGAATATGATTTTAAATGATTAATGGTTTGTGGTTTTTGTTTACAACAGTGAATACATCAATACAGTTGCGTTTTACCTTATGCATGCCTCGTCAAGATAACGTTTCCACCTAAATGTCCGCTAATGACATTAAATTATAATTTGTTCTCTCTTTACAAACACGAACAGCGTAACTTCCATAAAAAAATGAATATATTGCTCCTTTAGATAGGGTGAATGTTTCTTGACAAAGATAGATTGTATGTGAACATTTTCCTTAGTCAGACACTTCAAAAAGCTTTTCTTCTATATCGAATTTCTCATTTTGTTGTAATATATGAAAACGGTTTTTAAATGGCTATTATTAGCAAGAGTCTCTTCAAATATCAAAAGATGAAGCGAATCATGAATCCAACAAGCTTTTGTGGCGTGTGCTCACTGTGTATTCATGCAGAGCTGGAAATACTAAATGCTAAATCAGCAGGCGCTCATTTTTACATAGATACTTATTTAAGGCAGTTTGAGACACTTTAAAGCACAGTTCTACCCAGATGTATTTATATTTGATACTCATATTGAGTCAAAGACTTTTATGTACTTGTCATGTGGATGAGAACAGAGAGATCAATCCGAAATTATATTCCTCTACGCCAGTGAAAAATTGCAAACATACGTTTAAGGTCCAGGCTTACACGGCCTCGATACGAACCCACAAATACGTTCATCACTGGGGGGACAATCACTTTTGCGGTGGCGTTATAGTCACCTCCAGATGGGTGTTGACCGCAGCTCACTGTGTGACGGTCGCGTCGCACAGCACCAGGTACAGTACCGTCTCACGGTCTAATATTGCCGTTGTGGTGGGAACCCTAAATCGTTTGGATCGTCCCAAGCGGCATAACGTTATCATGGTGTCCAAAATTTGGGTGCATTACCAATACAATCGGAGCTGTGACCACGATATAGCCATGTTAAAACTGAAGCGTACCATCAAGGGAAGCAGATCGTTCCACACGTGCGTACCGCTGCCCGAGCGACCGTTGGGGTTGAATGCAACGTGCGACACCATGGGCTGGGGTCGCTTGCATGTGGTGAGTAGTGAGTAAAGATCGGAGTCAGTGGCGTACGCAGGGGGACCAATTTTGGAGGTAACATATTGACCAACAGCACCAAGAGCACTAGAAAAAAGACGGTAAATGCTGTTCCAAATTCCACTTCGAATTAGTTTCCACTTTTTGGAGGAGAATAGAATTAAAGCCTTTGGTTTTGTGGACCGTTATAAAAGTATGCTTTACATATTTTCATGGAACTGATTCGAAAATGGACTTCGGAACAGACCAAATAGTGTATTTGCTAGGATTAGACAGCTTTTTTTTTAACAACTTGCGCAGTTTTGCGTGCACCGTGTGATCAGGAACTAGTCTAGTGCACTAGTTTACGTGCACGAACTTTTCCGATGGTAGAAACTGAGAAATATTTGGTATGAGTGCTGAAAAATATATTAAATATCTCGCATGCAACTTTTAAAGGCAATATATTTCATCTAAGATTTTGTCAGATGCAAGCAGTGTTCGTTATTCTTTATATCCTGTGTACGCCACTGCTCGAAGTGCTTACCTTGGCATCTGTCGGCTTCCAAACGCTTAACTGATCATTCCACAGGATGGTCCATACGCTAACGAGCTGAGGATGTTAAGCGTGACCACCGCGCCCTTCACTTGTTGTGCGGGCCTAAATGCACACTGTTCCAAATGCTGTTTAAACCTGTGCGTTATCGGTGCGAATGGTAACGGCAGCCTCTGCCAGGGCGACACGGGCAGTCCGCTCTTCTGCAACGGCGTGCTCCATGGCATGGCGGTGAGCGTGGTCCATCGCTGCGCTGAAGCAGCGCCCATGATATATCTCAACTTGTATCGCCATCTCAACTGGCTTCACTATGTGATGGCGAACTGCGTCTCTCCCCAGTTCCGAACTCTAAGCATCTGGAGCAGCCTGATATTGCGGCTGATTGATTGGGTCATCAAGTGTCCAGGCCATCATCTCAAATTCTAATTCAATCAGTGCCCAATCACTGCACAGTTCAGGGTTATGACCAACAACAATTTATTGTCGCCGCCAATTGCCAACAAAATATTTATCATTTTACTTTGTGTTTCCCCCATTGATGATGATCAGATGTGCGACAGGTAGCAAATTCGTCGATTGATTGCCAAAAGAGATCACTTCTCGCTCAATCTCTCTATTTTTATTCTCTTCTTGTCTGAGTTTACACAAAGCAATTTCACCCCGGGGCTTGCACCAAGCTTTTTTTCTGTTTTAGGTTGTAGAAACGTAAGCGGTTGTGGAAAAAGTCACGTCAAGCACATTTTAACCCAACTGGGTTTTTATCACGTTTACTTTGATTTATATATTTCAAGGTATCGTCTTTTGTTAGTTTGCTCTAAATCAGGTTACACTTTTTGTACATTTCGTTTGCTAATTAAATTGCGACACAAAAATTAAGGTATGTGGGTGAAAAATATTGTGAATGGTTTTTTGATTTGTTAATCGAAATTGTATAAAAGGACACAGAAATTTAAACCCTCTTATTGCGCCGTTAGTCAACTTAACTAAGAACGCTCATAAACCTCATATTCTCCCATTTATTACTTAGTTTCAATTCATAAACTGAAAATAATAATTTATATTTGTATTAATAAATATAGAAACATAAATCATTTTAAGAACTACAATTTCTAGGTTTTTAAAATAATGGCATCGACAAAGTCAAAATAGTGTGCACTTCTAGGGTTAATAGGTAATCGAAAAGGCCCGGGGTAAACACCACTCGTGTAAACGCCGTCTTGTCTCTTTGATTGGATTCTTTTCCGTTTCCCGTGTCTATTCCCCGTCTACGTTTTAGTTTGTTTTTTGTTGGTTTATTTCAAATGGCAATTGTAATTCGATTGTCTATTGCTATGTTATTGTTGTAGTTGTCATTTTGTTTCTGTCGTCGCAGGCCGCCTTCGCCGCCAAATTGATTGTCGAATTTGAATATCACGCGCGCCGCCGTCGACAGTTCAGCAACCAACGTGAACGTCGCCGCATCAACGGCATCGCTGCCGTCGCCGTATCAGTTAGTTGTTAACTAGACGTTGTCGCGCTTTCGTACCACCCACCCAGCCGCCCAGCCAACACCCGGCTCGTGTGCCAAGGAACAAAGAGAGCAAGCTAGAAAAACAAAGAGTGAAAGAACGAAAGAGAGAGAGGCACAAAATGACTGAGTAAGAGACACAACGGCTGGGAAGGAAAGCAAAAACAGCAGCATTTGTTGCACTGCGAACAAAATGAATTAAATATTTTCGAACAGAGCAAAATTACTATTCAATTTATTATCGTCGCTGCTCGCCTAGTCGCCGTGAACTTGTCCCCGTGATCGTGATTAATGCTATTTGTGCTAACTAAAAACGGGTGAAACGGGTAAAACGGTTAAATGCGCCTAAAACGCGTCTCCATAAACGCAGCTTGTTTATCGGTTTAGCAGCGATTTATACGTATGCATACGTATATACATACATACATACATATGTACATACAATACCTGCGCACACATAAAAATGTGCTAAACTGTGTTTTATTGACACATGTGTATATTACAATTTTATATGCTATAAAAATGTTTATAAATAAAAAATAAATATTTAAATTTGCCACACACACAAAAAAACGAAAGGAGAGCGCAAAACGAGCTGATGAATTTAGCCAACAAACTGACAATTAAACCAAGCAGAGAGATCACATACATACATACATATGTACATATGTATGTGCGTGTGTGTGTAATTGCTGTTCAATTGTCATGTGCTAAATATTGCCGAACACACAGCGCAAACATAAATAATTAACAATAAGAAAAGCAAACGATATCAGCAATCGTCATCAATAATAGGCAGCTCAAAAGCCAGCCAAGTGAAACGAGCTTTTCCATAGAAAGCAGCTTAAAGCGCTCGCTCAGAACCGCAAGCTTCAATTAAAAGTAAAAAGGAATTGAATACCGGCTCGCTCTCTCTTACTCTCTCTCTGTTGATGCGTGAGGCGGCTCAGAACTGTTTGTAATTTAGCTTTCGATAGAAACTTAAAAATTCCAAATATTATATACATACATATACTGCATACATAAATACTCTTGTGTGTGCGTTGGCTGATAAACATACATATATGTACATATAAACAGAGCGCCCAACTAAATAGCAAGAGAGAAAGAAAGAGTCAAAATTAGCAGCCAATAAAACAATAGCACATGCGTTCACATTGTTGCGAGGTTCCGCTTAAACCGCCGCGTCGCCAAAAGCTACAGCTGTCAGAGAAGCAACAGGATAACAAGCTGGATCAGCATCAGCAGTGTCGTGCAGAGAGCGAGCAGCTTTTGCCACTCAATCGCACTAACATGTACTCAAATCTGCGCTACGCACGCACAAATCTCAGTCACAGCAGCCTGCTGCTCAATCAGCAGCAGGTCTCGTTCGATGGCAGCGCTGCCTCAGCGCCCGCCTCCACGGAGCGCACTGAGAGCAGCGAGACGCTCGATACGCCGTTAACCCGGGAAACAGAGAGGACGCTGCCGCTGCCACTGTGCACAGGTCGCTTTATGCCCACTGCTGCTGCGGCTAGTAGACGGTATGCGCTGGCCAATGCGCTGCACGCGACCGCAAAACTGGCGGCCAGTGTCGATGCCTACACAGCGGCAGCAACAGCGTCCGCTGCCACTAGCCACTGCCATGTCGACTACACCATGTGTGACTCGTGTCGACCGTTGAGATTTAACAGTCAGCAGCAGATGCAGCTGCAGCAGCAGTATCAGCCACAACCACAGCAGCAGCCGCAGCCGAGCGGCAATCTCAGTCGTCAGAATCATTCGGGTCCGAGCAGCTCCATCGGTTCGACGCGGTTTCTCAACTACAGCAATTTGCATACGAATTCGCCGCACGCAAGCTCGCGACGCTTCAATGCGCAGCAATCGCCGCCGCCGCTGCCGCTGTCGTCGCCGTCGCCGTTTTCGTTGCCATTGCCAGGTTCAGGGCCAGCAGCTTCCATAGTACAGTCCTCGTCCAATGCATATCCATATCAGTGTCGCACATATCAACAGCAACAATTCCCTCGTTTTCAGCCACGCCGCATCGCACGCAGCAGCATGTCGAATTCCGGCGAGGATCTCCATTCGCCCACCTACTTGTCCTGGCGCAAGTTGCAGCTTAGTCGTGCCAAACTGAAGGCCTCCAGCAAGACATCCGCCCTGTTATCCGGTTTCGCCATGGTGAGTAATCTCTTTGAGATAATTTCTTCGTTCATTTGGATTATTTTTAGATTCAATCGTATCACATATATTTCATTAAAAATAATAACAAATTCGATTGTTTTTATGCCCTTACTCATGAAATACGCAATTTGGGTATAATAAGCCTGCTTAAAATCGAAATTATTTGCAGTCTAATTAAATTTAAGCCTATCTACTATTCATACAATGTTTAAATATAATTAAATACGAACGCTTTATATACCCTGTATTCAGAAAGTGAATATGTGTAATAAGGCCGTGCGTCAGAAGGAAAAGGCATCTCCGTCTCAATAAATTATATTTATATTTATTCTTCATCCGAATGAACAGTCATGTAATCCGTATAATGACACACTCACATTCAAACGTCACATTCTCAGTAACTACTATTATGGCTATAGTCAGCCAATTTGGTAGGTTGGCTCTCCATATACTACTCAAATCAAGATTATTTTACAATATAGATATTCCCGAACGCACGTTCACAAATCGACTAAAACTAATGACATCCAAAAAGATCATCTAAACTTAGGGTTATGCATATCTGAGCGTGTTGTCCGTCTGCTCTGAACAATTTAATAGCTTGATGCAGGGTATATCGTAGTCGACCACTCGGATCTGAAACATACATAAATTCTAACATACCATAATGAAATAAAGGGCACATAGGCGAGGATAATCGCATAAATTGGCCGCATATACATATTAAATATGTATGTAATATACAATCGCGACGGAAACAGTTGCCAAAATGTGAAACAAGAATTGGCTAATAATATAATTATACATAATAAAGGCCCCCATTGGCGTCCCACCAGACATTCAGCCAGATAGAGAGCTTCTCTCGATTCCTCGCGATTCATGCACATTAGTTCTCGATTAATGGAGTAGCTATGATCTATCACATTTTCAAAAGATTAATTAATAGCTTCGTATAATACATACAACAATATATAGGTGATACGAGTATATATAAAGAATAAATCCGTATAAATCATGAAGAATCATTCCTATTTCCAACTTTTCCTTTTATATTTTTGAATGGAATTCAACCCAACCACACAATAATACTCCCCAGGCGTTTTATTCCTATTACACCTTGCAAAGGGTGTAAAAAATTGAAATAAGCATTTCCTCTCCCTTGAAGTATATATATTGTAGCCATATCCATCAGTAAACACTGAAGCTTCTTTCTAAAGCAGATGTTACATTATCATAGGTCAGAACCGGACGGTTCGAATAACTACATTATAGGAACAATCAGTCAACAGTTGAGTTGTTTCTTGTTTTGATTTCCCATCTATTTCCACTAAACTCACAATTTCCAAATTGGTAAAATAGTGTCAGTCGAACATTGAATTTTTTAATTATGAACTTTTTTGTTTTTAGTTAATCCTGGGAGGAATTTTAATGGCTTTGCAAGGGTATTAAGTCTTCGGCACTCCGAGGATAACTTTTCTTTATTTTATGTTAAGTTCATAGTATACAATCGCAATGTATTTGTAGATTTTTCATTGCAAGCTCATATCCCTGAAATTATTAATACAGTGCACGCTCGATAGAGTGAACTAATTAAAACCAAGGGTGTTGACCATGTCGAAAATGTTCACGCTTACAATTATCAAAGAATCTTAACTTAAAATGTATTCAATGCAACAGAGAAATAAATGTTTGATCTTCATATAAGCAGGGGTTCACTCATTCGAGCGAGTACTGTATTATTATTACAAGCAAAACCTAATATTTTTCAATGGGGTTAGCTTCCCCATAAATAAGCAAAGAAAAAATAAATAATTTTAATGAATGCAACTATCAGAAAGTTCGAATAGAAATAAATGTTCATTATGTAAGTTTTTTTTATTGTATTAAGTGCACTATAAGCATATTCATAAATCCCCACTCTCCCACCTTTAATCTCCTTGTACAGGTGGCCATGGTGGAGGTGCAACTGGACAAAGAGACGCAAGTGCCGCCTGGCATGCTGGTTGCCTTCGCCATCTGCACCACACTGCTGGTGGCGGTGCACATGTTGGCCCTGATGATCAGCACCTGCATTCTGCCCAACATTGAGACGGTGTGCAATCTGCACAGCATCTCCCTGGTTCATGAGTCTCCGCACGAGCGCCTGCACTGGTATATTGAGACGGCCTGGGCGTTCTCCACGCTGCTGGGCCTGATACTCTTTCTGGTCGAGATTGCGATACTGTGCTGGGTGAAGTTCTACGATCTGAGCACGACGGCAGCCTGGTCGGCCGTGGTTGTGCTCATACCGGTGATGATAGTGTTCCTAGCCTTTGCCGTGCACTTTTACCGCTCGCTGGTGACGCACAAGTACGAGGTGACTGTGTCCGGCATACGGGAACTGGAGATGCTCAAGGAGCAGATGGAGCAGGATCATCTTGAAATACATAACAATTCACGCAACAATGGCTTCAACTATGGCGCCTCCGGTGATGTTGTTTAGCCTCGGGGTTATCCCAGACGCAATCGAAATTCTTCCCAAAACATGTTAAGCAAAAAGACATAAGATCAGTTCGGATTTGTGTTCGGACGTAAATTCTTAGACTACATAACTCCATATGTGAATTTGTAGCTAATGCAAATTGTGATACGCATAAGGCAATATATAAAACGTTTTTTTACTACTTTACATATTATACGATACGATTATGTACGATCCCTGTATGGGATCCAGTCTATAAGTTATATTTATTGGTAGGCCTATGTGTAAGCGATATCTCGCTGTAATTTATATACTTAATTAAAGGTTTTATTTTTCTAGACATACGTACATACGTAAGAAACCCCCAACTAAACACTTTATGCATGCAAATACCCCTCACCCCATCCGAATTCCTGGCTGAATTAATCGAATGTCGTTCCGGGTTGGCAAAGTTTGCGTGCCAACCGTTGGCCTCCATTGGCTGTGGGTTAACTTATTGTGGCAAAGACAAGACAAGACATGTTAGCAGCTTGATTAGAAAAGGGCGCAACGCAACCCGACGCTCCAGTTGCCCCGACACCCGATTGCGACTGGTACCGACAACGACAACGAAGACGACCAAGATGACAAAGCGACAGTTGCTCCGTTTCCATATCCAGTCACAGTTCGGGTTCAGTTAAGGACAACATGTCGTGCCGTGCGAGTGGTGTTAGCGGTGTCAGATGCCTGCGCTATACCGTGGGCGGTGGCCACTATCAGGGCAGGTGGCTGCTTGGCCAGCATCACGGCTACGGCGTCAAGGCCAGCGGACGGGGTCTCATCTATGAGGGTCAGTGGCGTTGTGGTCAGCGGCATGGCTATGGCACGCTGCGGCGTCAGCGGCCAGATGGCGATGCCCAGCGTGTGTATATCGGCCAATGGCTGAAGGATGTACGCTGCGGCGAGGGCAAGCAGTACTACGAGGATGGCGACGTTTACTTTGGCCAGTGGCAAGGCAACAAACGACACGGACGAGGCATACAGTGGCATGCGGATGGACGCATCTATGTGGGCGAATGGCTTAAGGATGCCATGCACGGCAGCGGGGTGCTCTACTCGGGTGAGTGTTAAGAAGCGTAGCAAAGTGAGCAAGCCCCGAGATGCGAAACAAGCTTGTAAATGAGTGCACTTTGTGAATATGAACTAACCATAGCAAGCAATTTGCCGTGCAACGCTTTCACACAAGAAGTTGCAAGTCTGTTCGGTGCAAGAAATCAATCAGCATTTGGCATATGTAAGATTTCTGGACGGCACATATAATTTTGATAAATGCACGCAAGAATTTGCATCGTCTAACAAGACCCCGAAATGGCTTCTGCCTTAGCTTTTGGCTTTATTTGCTTTGCTATGCTTCTCGCCTAGGCTAACTTGTAGCCAATTGCTTAGCTTTTGGCTTTGTGTCTCGCTTCGCTTTACGCCTGGCTACTTTCTCGCTTCTCACTGCCACACTCTGACATTAGCCTTGATTCACAGCCAATGGCAATCGGTACGTGGGCGAATTCAAGGACGGCTGCAAGTGCGGCGTGGGCGTCTATTATCATGGACGTGATGGTCACGGCATGCAGCAGCACGGCATTTGGAGCGAGAACATATGCAAGAGTTCCATACTAACCTCGAGAAATATGACCAAGCAAGCGGCAGAGTGAAGTCTTTGAGTGCAACGTTTATTGTTGAATATGAAGTGTAATAATAAAAAATTAAGAACATTGTATACTAAATTGTGCAAGCAATTCTAATAATAATCAGTTCCTTTGGCGGCGCCGGGAGCTAACTGAACCTGGCAAAGGTAAAGGCGTTGCCGCTGGCTGATCAGCAGCATTCTGGCGCCTGGTGCGCCCACGCGGTACCGGCGTGGTCTTGGGTGTCTCTTCGGGCTTGCTGCTTCGACCCAGGGAAACGGGTGCGGTGGCAATGCGTCTGGCGGGCGCCACGGGCGTCTCGACCAGCTTCTGTGTGCGCGCTCTTGTGGTGCGCTTGGGCTGAGCAATGGACTGCGGTTCATCATCGCTTATATCAATGATCTCAATCAGCTGGCAGGCATTCAAATCTAGCTCCGGACTGCTGCTGCCGCTGCTGCTTGTTGCTGCGTCCTCAGTATAAATTACAAACTTAGCCGGCTTTTTGGCTTTAACGGGCTTTGTGGCTGCTCTGTCGGGTATTGCGACGGACAACGCTTTTGGCTTATCCTCCGGTGATATGTTAAACTTGAGAGCGCGTCGCAGGCTTTGTGCTTTGCTCAACGGTTGCGGGTGCAACTCTAGCTTTGCCGTGCGCAGCTGCAACATCAGATTATACCGATAGTTAACATCCACGCGCTGCTTTAGATGACCCCTGTTGGCCAGCTTCAATGCCGACTGAGTTACCTCAATGGCCTGCTGATACTTTTTCTTGGCACGTAAATAGTTGGCCTGGTAGATCTGCAGCAGCAGCAACATACAGCCCAAAGTGTCGCTACGCTCGGTGTCCTTCATTAGCCAGGCATTGGCCAACGTATAGAAATCGTCGAGCTGATCGTGCTCGCTATTCAAATAGAATATACGCGCATGCAGGCAGCCCACAGTAAAAAAGATGCACTGCAACTGTACGTTGTTTCGCAACACAGGATGAGTCTCCTGAATGTCCATATCCACATAGCGTTTCAGCTTAAGACTGCTTGAACTCGGTGACTGCATTTTCTGTACAATAGAGGAAAGTCGTTGTAAGATAGATATGTTAGATATTTATTTGAAATGCTGCTTACCCAGCGTGGTGATGATACGGCCAGCTGTTGTTGCTTTCTTATGGGCTCTACACTGGTTGAGGCTGGCTCCAGTTGCATATTTAGCATCTTGCCGACCAGGTCGCTCATGTGCTTGGTCTGAGCATCCATGGGTGCAGCAACCAGGTTGCTGTCATTGCTCATCCTCTTAACCAAGGACATCGAGTGCTGCAGCGGCTGCATGCATAGAAAGTGGTCGATGAGCCGCAGCTTGGCTAATGCCTTGTCCATGTACTCCATGCGCAGATTGGTCCAGAGCCAAGAGATCAGCACCACCACAGTGCGCAACACTAGACCGCTCTGGAGCAGTATTTGCAGCAGGCTGCTGGACAAGTTGGGACGCTCGCTCAAACGGTTGGCCGTGCACTCGGTGCTATCTTGAACCAAGTCGCTCAGCAGCAATATGAGAGCGCCATGATCCATGGATGAAATGCTGGTAAAGTTGCGCACACTCTCGGCCAGCGTGTCCAGCTGCTGCAGCGCTGTGGGCATGCATGCCAGCATGCTGCACTGCTGCTGCTGATAGCACATGCGAAAGCGTATCGATTGTAGCGTCAGCTGAACAATGTCGCACTTGCCCACACGCTCCTCAAACTCATCGCGCAGCCGCTCGGCGTGCAATAAGAGCAGCTGGGCGTGGCACAGGCAGTCCAAGCGTGCATAGTAGAGCGCCATATGGCTCAGGCACAGCAGCACCGTGGTATGCTGACGCTTGAAAAAGTGTGCGTCATGCAGCTGCGGCCAGAGCTCTTCCAGCAGCTGCTGAGCATGCGCCACCTCGTGTGGCATATCAAAAAGCGCGTGCTGCGTATAAAGCGACAAAAAGTGGGTGAGAGCGCGCAGATAGTTGAATCTGTCACCCAGCAGGCCGCTTATGCGCAGCAACAGCAGCCAGGCGTTGTCAGCCTGTGGTATATAGCCCATGGTGGACAGAGCCATGGCGGCCACAATGCCATCATCAATCACCGCCTCCCAATCGATGCGTGCCTCGTCACTGCTAAGGGGCTCGGCGTCAGCCTGCATAAGAAAGGGATTTAAGGAGTGCCATAAGGGAATGACTGCAGTTCGACTTACCCGATTAAAGAAGTCCTCAAAGGCGCTGATGGCTGTTGTGGCCAACTCCAGTAGCGGCATTTCACTATCAATGTTAATATCCAGCAGATTGTTCTTAATCAGCAACTCTTCTAGACTTTTCTCAGCCGTCTCTTTAATGGGTATCTTTCTCTTTTGGGCTTCCAGCGATTCCAACAGCTTGCTTACGCTGGCATGGCCCAGCACCAGCTGCTGTAGACGCGTCAGCTGCTGCTTACGGGCTATGCACTTTAGCTGCAAGCGCAGCTCCTCAAACTGTTGCAACATCTGCTTGTCCGTGCGCATATGGCGCCCCAGGATCACCATTTGATAGTCGGTTTGGCGATGACGCAGCAGAGATCGTAGCAGCGGTGGCGTCTTTTTGTAGAGCAGTACCGCCAACATGTCCATCTCGTATAGCTGGCGCTGCTGCAGCGGGGTAAATGGATTGCACAAGGGACTGCTCTCGTGCAGCTCGTAGACGCACTTCTCTATGGCGCTCTTGGTGTTGCGATAATAGAAGCACATTTGCTGGAATTGCCGCGAGGGGCAGTTTATTGCGGTTATGTATGTGCATTGCAGCTGATCGGCCAGCTCCAACTCATCGCAATGTGTGCTGGCCTTGTTAATGCGACGCAGCAGATGACGCATTTCCTGGGCGCCTAGAAGCGGCCGCAAATCCTGCAACGGCTTAAATAGCTGTTGCAGCAAACGCATTTGCGACGCACTCGCGATCTTGTCAGCTATGTTGACTAGATGGCAGACAAAGTTATTGAGCTCCGCACTTTTTGGCATGCATTTGGTGACCTTTGCCACGTCCATGGTATAGTGAAGAATGCCAGCCAGAACCTTCTGCGACGCCTGTTTAAAGCAGTTAAGAGACAGGTAAGAGCGGATAAGTCAACTATATTTATTGGAGGCTTACCTTTGGGAGTGTGGCCTGTGCTGTCGGCTGCCAATTGCTGTAGGCGACACTGGCACAGAAGCCCAGCGAGAAGATGCAGTGCTTGCGCAGGCTTTGACAGCTGCCATCATTTATGCAATTGGCCGCCAGTGGACTAGTGCTGCTCATGTTCATACACATGTTAATCAAGCATTGCAGCAGCTCAAAGTGTGCGGCATACGCCTCAGCACTCTGCTCGCCGCCTAATTCCTGCCAGAAGCAGTCATAATTGGGCAGCTTGGAGTCAATTTGATGCAGCTGCTTCTGCACGCGTACCAAGACCAATAAAAAGTCTATGAACCACTGATCTTGGGCAAACGTGGCGCTTTTTTGCTCAAAGAAGTTTACAAACTTCTTGGCCAGATCAATGTAGTTGCGTTTGACGTCCAGCGACGCTGTGCCTTCACGCGTATACAGCAGCTTCACGTAGTAGTAGCTCAGCTGGAACACGTAGCCCTGCGCTGACAGCTCTTTGTATATCACGCGGCAGCAACGCAACAGCTGCTGCGCCCAAGGCTGCTGCGGTGGCGTCTGCTGTTGCCACGCAAACCCGTCCAGCTGCAGCATGGCTAGCAAGGCACTCAGGTATTCCGGAAACTGTGCGCTCAGCTCCTCAGCTGTGCTGCCAGGGCAGGCCAGCAGCTTGAAGAGAGGCTCAAAGAATTTGTTTGTGTGCTCCACTGGCAATGTACCGAGGATCTTTAGAAAGCTGCTGCTCCGTTTGCCGAGCATATCATTAAGCTCGCTCATAAGCTGGCCGGGACGACTCTGCTGCGCGGACATGGTTTTGAACAGCTGGCCTAGAGCCTGCAGTGCTTTGCAGAGTTCATCCTTAGACGTTGCTTGCTTTTGAAATTGCTGGCTAAAATAATAAAAATGTTTTATATGCAGATTGAGATAGAATTTATAGTCAGTCTTGCTCTGCAGATGGCAGCGTTGCGCGTTGACCAAAGCGTAGAATCTCTTGCATTCCACAATTGTGTGCTGTAAGTAGAGTATTAATTGAAAAACCACACTAGCCATAATTAACTTCATTTTACCTCGCGACAGAGCGCATGATGTATGTACTGCAAACTGGTCAGATGGCTGCTCCAGAAATCTGGCTTTGTCGCGCAGGGTTCAACATGCGGCACCAATGAGGCCGCAATGCTGCAGTAGGTGTCCGCATATTTATGTAAATTATCCTGCAGAGCACAGCACAGTTGCCGTAATATGTGTACCTCGTAACTTAAGGCATAAAAGCGACGCTTGGCGTCCCGCCTTTTCTTATTTGATTGAATTGCGCCTGAATTGACTCGGCGGCACTCTGAACATCGCTATGTGAGCCTCGTAATTGTTTTGCTATTTGTTCGCGAGACATTTTAGCATTTAAAATATTGGTTTTTATTAAGCTAATTTGATTTAATTGCGGCTTATTATTTGTATGTGTCGCTTGTTCGAATTTGTATATGTCGCCGATAAATGATTAGTTGTTATCGATAGCAGCAGTGTTTCGCTGCGATTAATGTCAGTGTTGAACAATGCTATGCTTTCAACACTGAACTGTAACACGACGCGCGCTTTTTTGAAAAGAAAAATGCGAATAAGACAATCAAGACGTAAAGAGCCAATTATAGTCAGTAAAGTCAAATCGAAATCGTGCAGTAGGTCAAACTAAAGGTCAGGCTTACTAAATTGAATTACCAAAGCATTAAAAGGGTTCGTTTAATTTATGAGTTTGTGCAACAGCGGCACAACGAAAGCATACGTATGCCAAAAAAAGTATGATTTATGTTGCGTGCAACGATTCTTGGCAACCAACCCGGCAGTCCAAAACAGGAACAGGTATGCGCATTATTGGACCACGCTTGTTCACACTTTGGGCCAAGGCAGCAAGTGTAGCACACACACACACACACACACACATATATACATATTCAGCTACATGCACAACTTGTGGCTTACTTAGATGGTAACATAGCGGCGTAATAAATATATGACTCGAGGTAAGCGACACGTTTAACTCCTCGAACTCTCCAAAGTCGGAAGTCACGTTTAAACGTTTTCGCTAAAAGTTTCACACAGTCAGCGCGCTTGATGATTGATGAGCCATACACACGTGTGTGTATGTGTGTGTTTGGTGTGTGTGTGTGTGTGTGCACAACTAAGCATGTGTGTGTAGAACATATATATTGGTCATTAGCGTGGCATTGTGTTTATCTTTGAGTTACTTTACACCACGCACACAATACTTGATACTCATAAATTGGGCATCGTTTACCTTAATTAAGATGAAGTAAACTCGGGAGAATGAAGTTCTCTGACAGATGGTTGAAGGAAGACACTTCATTGGGTCACATGACCGTTGTGCACTTGAGATACATTGCTATTATTATTAAAAGGCACTTATCTGTTTGGTATTACTTGAAATATTTAAGAATATTGTGATATCTATAGAGTTCTGCAACTAAAACTGAGCCATCAGATATACCTTCCCATATTTAGTATCTTTCTTGCTGGGGTTAACTTAAGATAGATGACTCATCTGCTCAAATCTTCCTGTTGAGCTCGAAAAACAAGCTAATTTTATTCGAATCCACTTTAGAAATGTTCTGGAACACATGTTTTAGAACTCTTATATTACTGCAATCTTAATCTTATCTTAAAACTTTTTTTATCCTTTTTGGTTTAAAACGCTATTTTCACTAATTTTTAGAATATTTGTTTACGAATTATACGAAAACTGGAATACTCCAAGAAAATTTGTAAAGTTCTAGGAATGATTTTTATGCTTTTCTGGTATAAAAAGTTACTCTCTCTGATTTTATAAATTACATCTCTCAATTGCAACAGTTTGGTTTAAAGTATGTAACAGGCAGAAGGAGACATCTCCGACCCTATAAAGTATATATATTCTTGATCAGTATCAAAAGAGATTTCGATTTGGCCATGTCCGTCTGTCTGTCCGTCTGTCCGTCTGTCTGTCTGTCCGGATGAACGCGTCGATCTCAGCAACTATAATAGCTAGAGACACCAAATTTGGAATGTAGGTTCCTGTATAGCATACGCAGATCAAGTTTGTTTCATATTTCAGATATCTCCCCCGTTCCCCCGCAAATCGATTAAAACCGTTTTACAGTAACAATTTTCAAGATATAGCTTTAAGATTTGGCATGTACAATACTTTAGTCTCTCTTAATCTACTGTCCAAATTTCAAGTCGATCGGATAATAAACACGGAAGTTATTCACGAAAGAAGATTCAGTAACGCAGCGAGAGGGGGAAGAAGAAGCACAGCCACTTTTGCCGCCTGTGTGCGTGCGTCTTTGTGTATGTGTGTGTGTATGGGTAAGTGGACTTAGATGTGATTGGATGTTTTAGACCTGGGTACAGGGAGTTTCGTAGTCGGGTATACTCGACTATAGCATTCTTACTTGTTTTTAATGGTTATAATATAATATTATATACAAACCAAGCTGGTTTAAAATTAATTCTCGTTTTCTTAGAGTGTATGTTTTATTCCCTTTAACAAAACTCAGTTAATCTTATAGACTTTCAAGTAAAGTTCATTTATCAATGAGATCAGCAGATACAGGCACTAGAACTATGATATAATATTTATATAGATAATCTTAAGAGATGATGATGCTATTTATATAAGATGATCCGAAACTGAACTAAATTTCTACTCTCAGTCACCTTTCCATCCAAAAATGTACTTATTGTCTTTTAGAGATACATATTGTAGTCTAAATAAAAATAGTTAAGACAAAACTGTTGTGATAACCTATGATATACCATAATCTTTTTCAATTTGGCTTATAATTTATGGCCAGTCACGTTGCTTTAGCCAAGTTTACTTTACTTAACAGCGCTCAAATGCCAATGTGACTGAAACTGAGACAGAGACAGAGAGACAGAGACAGAGAGACAGAGACAGAGAGAGAGGAATGGGTCTCCATCCCAGGTCCCGGGTCTTTGGCTTTATTTCAGTTGATTTGCTTGCGTCAATATTTGGACAAGATTTATGACTTGTGGTCAGCGCTGTGTTTGTTTTGATTTACTCAGTTTAAAGGCGGCTTCAAATATGCGTTCGAAATGTGCAATTTCATTTGAAAATAGAAGCCGCAGTCGCATTCGCAATCAACTTGTCATTCAGACGTCAATATTTGCTAAAATCAAATGCTGTTTACAGAACATGCATAATAAATAAATCTACAAATTCCAAAATTCCCAGTTCCCCCCAAGCGGACAGACAAAGGCGTCAAATATTTTACAGACCTGAGCGCCAAAATCAACAACAATTTTAAACAGTTCCCAAATGCATTCACATTGTCCGCTTCTATTTTGAATTGTGTTTTAATTGTGTGCAAACAGCGAGTTAGTCTATTAAAAATGATGGCAGCGCCACTAAATATATGTGATTTTTCATCAGGCTGTAATTAAATTGGACGCTCGCTAATTTGAAATGCACTAATTTGTCTACATCCCGTGGATAAACACAGCCGTATCTTTCTCAGGCATGGTCCTGCGTCCTGTGTATGTGTGTGTGTCTAGCTGTGACAGCCAACAAGGATTTATTGGCCTTCCTTGGCGCTACAACTGCCTAACAAGTGCAAAGCTCCTCTTAATTAATTTCACAGCCCAAGTGAAACGCTGACAGGCAACGGGAAACATACACAGAAAATGTAGAGAGCTCCAGAGTGAGTTGGGGGATTCGCAAAACGACACAAGGATGCGTCGGATGCTCAAACACTGGCTCACATTTCTATAAGGAAGACATAATACAAGCTACTTCTTAAGTACAGGTGAGTACAATTAAATCTAAAGAAATCTATTGTAGTTCTTTCCGAGCTTAGAGCTGCTTCTTTAAACGAACTTTCTTAAGTTTGACTGATAACTTGGGGTGGAGGGTCCTTGGCATATGATTACGTAATCTATCTAAAAGCCTTCTTGGTCAGCTAAATGATTACGCTTGATTACATAGAGGGGACAGTTTCAAAAATGGGAGAAAAAGTGATTAAGTAATATGTGTACGAGCCCTTAGACTTAAGTTTCCGTTGGGTTATGGTTTCCTACATGTATCTATCTATCCCTGTCTCAAATATTGTGTCTTTCCAGAACGAGAATCTAAATCTGAGCAACTTCGTCTATTTCAAACGTTCGGATCAGCAAATTTCCCTTTAGGATTTACTTTCCATATTCATTTTGAGTATAAGTATTCTACTACTCCCAAAATTTACATTATAACTGCTATTCGGATGATATATTTCCATTCAAAGGATACTCTTGCTGTCGTATTTAGCTTCCCAATCCCTCGGTTCCCGAAAAATTAGTTTTCCCTTGAAAAAAAGCTTTTACTCATTTTACAGACGCACCAAACTCAGCTCCCAGTAATATTTTTCTTCTTACATCTTTCAATAGTTTCCTTCACGCTTCACAGCAGCTGCATCCAGGATGACAGATTTCAATTTCTTGGCACTTTTTCGTTGCCTTGACATGAACTTGACCAGTGCGAAGGATATCCGATGCCCCATTTGAAGTTCCTTGGCAGCTGTCAACGCTCTGGAGCATTCGGGCGCCAGTTGCAGTCGCCCAGGATGAAATCACAGTACCCCACGCAGAAATCAGCTGCATCCTCGACATGTGTGCAGAATTTACGCTTGAAAAGCATGTGGGAAATGCTGTCGCTTGTAAATTTTTTGGCATACGACGAAATACTTGAACGGGGACGGGGCAGAAGTGGTGGGCCAGCAGAGGGAGATCGGGGGATAGCAGACAACATTAATTTATGTGTTGCATGCCTGAGCGCCATGTGCAACTTGCGAGTGCAGTTTCGAGGGGCTGCTGTCAGTTGCGTTAACGAGTCCATTACAGGCTCCCTCCCACCCTGGAAAGGGAGCGGGGACACCCTACTCGGAATCCGGAGGAATAACGCCTGGCACCCTAACATGTTTGCCGTTTAATTAAAATAGTTTGGTTAACGCGGACTTTTTGCTGACTAAGTTGATTTGACGGCCACCCTTTAACGGTTTGACTGCATTCATAAAACTTTGCGAGTTTCAGAATTATGTTGAGATCTGGAGATTTGTATTTTGTTCATTCTTATGCGTCATGGGTGGGACCGTTAATAAACTTACGTAACCGTTGGCTAGAACCCCGCCCCGAAACACTCAGAGTTGACTCATTTGACTGAAGGCGGCTGACATTAAGCCAAATGTCAATGGCCAAACTTTGGCCATGGCCATAAAGAAAGGCCTCCGAGGAGCCGAGAGCTGTAAGTATATATGTAAATATATATTTTATACGTATACATACAGATCATTTTGGAATCCATTTCCTGTTTTTGGCCACTTTCGTGCCGCTTTCGAAATTCATTTAAAACCAATTATCAAATCATGTCGCTGCTGGCTGACAAACTCATTTATTTTGCTGCCCCACATGCAACATGCACAAGTCCAAGTCCAAGTGCAAGTCAAGTCCTAATTTTGCTTTCGTTTCACACCAGATATAATATATATATGTATATATTTTCTATTGCCACAGAGATCCACAAGCTGTCAAACTGTCGCCGAGGCCTGAAATTCTCATTATTCAGTGTCGGGAGCGCTCTTGAAGGGGGGGGGGGAATATATGGTTTCCAACTAATTTTAATGTGTGAAAATTAAGTTTTGGGGGTTCCTTGGTTTTTTAAGTGGGCATGAGAAACTGGGACAACCTGATATGCCTACCAATTAGCTGATGTGCGTTTGCTTGATCGCTTTGAGAACCTGTTGCCCGCGCTCCCCTTCCCATCCAGACTTGCCATATCTTTACGCTGCTTTTTTCCCTCAGTTTTTAATCTCGCCAATCCAAAATACATTGGCATAAATCATGTGGCAAGCGCCGCAAACACGGCGACATATTAAATTTACAAGTTGATTTTGATTTATGCGCGTTTGCATATAAATATTTATTATTATTGTTGTTGTTGTTGTTGCTGTTGTTGTTATTGTTGTTGCTGCTGTTGCAGTTGTTGTTATTCCTGTCAAGTCGTCTCGACGCTAACTTAATTTAACTCTCGTTGCATCTCTTTCTCTCTCTATCTCTTATTTATATCTTTGTCTCTCTCTCTCTCTCATTTTTGCTTAGCCAACGCAATTGGCGGCCTGCGTCGACGTCACTTGCAATTACAGCTCAAAAAACTTGATATACCCTCGCGGAGAGTATCATAAATATGTCAAAAACAGCGACACGCACTAAAGAAGCCAATACTCAGCCCATTAACTATATTTATATATGCTTGATCAGGTCAACGAGCTTGCTCGATAAATAGGAAATGCCGTTCAGAAATTAAAATCTAAAAAGTTGTATTTTATTTATTCCTTAATTTAAGAACCGCAATTGATTAAGATAGAATTTTGGGAGAAACATTTTTTTTCAAATATTTATTTCCAAAGTTTATAAGACTATTGTCTTATAATAATCGAAATGTCAAATGTCAAATAATTGTAAAACAAAATCTATCTTTTTTATGTTAGAAAATGTGTATATTTTATTTAAACAACTTAATCTAGTTTTACATGTAAGGGGGGGTTAAAATAATTAATCAAACATACATATATAGGATTTTTGTTACATTTGAATATGGAGTAATACTATAATTTACAATATTTACAAAAATTATATCAATTTATTAAGATACATATATGTATATTATATTAATCATGACCATAAAGCTAAGCCGCATGCAAATCGGTTCAGCTTGGACAAAGTTATGAAAGTTTAGTGTATCTAAGGAGAGCATTTTCTATAGACTTGTAAAAATTATAGGTCTGGAATTATTATTTTTTCTTTTTCACTAGTTTTCGCTGTTTGTAGCTGATATGCAAATCGAAATTTGAGCTAGGGGAGTACTATTTAACCTATATAGCACTGCTAAAGTGTTGTAGCTAACTGTGTATTCATGCAGGGCTCCACTAACTAATCAGCATGCATGGCTTGTGGGCGTTTAAAAGCGCTCAGAAGTTACTTTCTTCAGCATCGCCTGTCAGTTGAAATGACAGACTAACAGACAGACACCGACAGCTCCATTAATTAAAATGAAAATTAGTGGTTTCACATTGCGCGGGGGGCGGAGAAAGGAGGGAACCCATTCCAGGAAACCCATTGAAATGCTGCAATTAGCGGCGAGCGTGTAAATCTTTTGCCTGGCAATTTGATAAATCCACATAACTTGACCTACTTTCGGGCACGCTGATGGGGTCTCCCTTTCCCGCTCCCTTTTCCACTCCCCCTCCACCAGCATCTGTGCCTCCCGTTCTGGCCAAAATGTACAGAGCAATTTAATTTTTTAAGCACGCTTTTATCTTACGCTTCTCCCTTTTGCCCCTGCGGCGCCCGTTTGCCCGCCTACTTGCCATTTTATGGCAATTTGTGTAAATGTCTGTGCATTTAATGTGAAATTTATTATTTAACAGCCGCAGCCCGCCGATTTCATAAGCCGCAAATTCTTAAAGTTGAATTTCCATATTAACTTGTCGTCAAGTAAACCTTATTCCGAGCTTATGTCAATCAGCGTTGTCTAACTTTTAAATAAATACGACTAGATTAAACACATCCACACTGTAAATGAGTCTCCTGTTCAGTATTCTTTTACCATGGAAATTTGTATCTGCAACTTTCAAACACAACCTGTCCGCTGGGACCGGAGTGTGCGGGGGTGGTAATCAAACAAGTTGTGACCGCAACAGTCAGCGGAAAATTAAAATATAAAAAGTTGTGCATGCGAATGAAAAAAATGATAAAGTTATGCGCGCTTTATAACAGAACTCATAAAAAAAAAACTAAAATCAAAAGGGCATATGTAAATAAATGAATGTACATATGACAGTTGGAATTAATTGAATCAGCCAGCATTTTGCTTGACAAGCGTCGCGACATTGGCAATTTGTTGTTAAATCAATTTGTATGGCAAACATATAAAGCAATGCAATATAAATCAATTTAAATCAATTCACTTTAAAGCTTAAACAGAGCATTAAATGCTTTAATTGGTCACGACAATTCAAATTGCGCATAGGTGGCGCCAGGCAGTGTTGGAAAATTCAATGGCCTATTAATGCAGTTCGAGAGCTAGAAAGCCGCTCTACAGCTATTGTACTGATTCAAACTAATTAATTAAACAATATGAAGTTAATATGGATGCATTTATTATTTAAAAAATACATTTAAATATGCATATTGCAAATACAAACGTTATCCTATTCGTATTCATAGTTTGTTAGTGACTATCGATATAAATATCGATATGAGATTCGGACTGTTTACCTTCTCTCTGCATTTGAGGGTGTGCTCTTTGCTCTTGCTCAAAATAATTTTCAACGTCTGTTTTTCTCTCAATCGTGGTTTTTCTGCTTCTTTCCCGACGCTCATCGACAGTTTCTTTTAAACATTGGTTGCGCGAGGTTGTTGGCGCGCGTGTTGCTCGTCGACTTGTTGTGCAAAAAACGCGTTTTAATCAAACAAAATATAAATGAATTGAACACAAAATAAATTCAAATTCAATATTGACCTTGGCTTAACCAAGTGCAGCTGTTTTAATACACAAATTGAGTGCAAAACAGAAAATAAGAAGATATACAATTCGCGACGCTTGCCTGCTTGCCAGACGAAGCAAACGTTAGTTAGAGCGAGACAACGCTACTATGTGCGCAATTTGTTGATGTCTTTTTGTTGCTGTAGTGCCTGGCGCTAATGCACATAGTTGTTGTAGTGTTTGTTGTTGCTTGATGCGCCTTGGTAAAAGTGTTTTGTTTGTAAAAGAACAACAAAAGCGGCCAAAACATAATTAATTCGTTGTTGTTACAGCCGGCAAAACAAATGCAACAACTAAAGTTCAATGAACAGTCCTTAAGCCACGCAATATTCGGCGGATACACAACGAAAAGTGGGGTGAGAGAATAAAACAAAATAAAAATAATGCATAAAATGTGCGGAATGTGTAGAATGTTTGTGCAAAAGTAACAACGAAACGACGGCAAAAGGAAACCGAAAACGAAACTGAAACCAAAACCAAAGCGATATCAGAGGCCGTCAAAATGCAGCTCACTAAAAACAAATACAACATAGTTTAAATAAAACGTTACTATTCAAATTACTATAATCGAGCATTTTCGATTAATTAGCAACGCATATTCTGTACATTGCTGCAAGTTCGCAATGGCCGCAACCAAAGGAAGTAACACCTGGATGTCCAGGTGGCTATCCATTTGGATTGCTTCCTCTGTCCTCCTGCAGCTGGCGACTGTTTCCCATGGAAGTCAAGGTAGGTGAAGAGTTCAGTTACGGGCTATGTCTCCCAAGTACAGTTGTACTATAGTATATATAGATATGGCAACCGGGGTGACAGATTGTCTGGCCGACGTGCAAAAGCTCAGGTTTTTAGGCCCCACTATTCGTAAATTAGTTTGTTTAACGTCAACATCTGATAAGCGCAATATATGGCTATTTCGCACTTAGATACCCCATGCCTATAAAGTTGGTAAGAGGATGTGATAAGTGGAAAACTAACAAGATGAGATATCTTGGACCCTTTAAAGATTAAACTATATACAGTATATATTCTTCCACAGACTTTATAAAGACTCCACACAGAAACCTTAAATGCTACGGATTAGGGATGTAAGAAACATAGATTAATAAACTTTTCCAACCCGGCTGATAGAAAATTTTCAATTAAGTTTTAGAAAAATCTCCAAACACACTAATCTAGCGTTTCCCAACGTGTGGGTCGCGCTCCGGTACCGGATCGTAGAAAAATGTTGCCGAGTCCCGAGTAAAATTGTAAAAAAGGAAAAAAAAATTGTTAAATAGTATATTTTTACATCAGATAAACCAAAGACTACAATACTATAAGATGGGCAACGCAGAAAAATATGTCATTATATATATTATAGTATAAAAACATTTCGTAAAATAGATAGCGCTCGAAACGGGCTATTCGCCATTTTTTACATTAGGTGGACCATATATATTCTTAGTAGTATTCTTTAGGTGCTAAAAAGTTCATAACAATAAGATAATAACACAAATAATATTTAGAAGACTATTTTCCATAGGGCGGAGATTGAACAATGTATCAAAATGCAAAGAAAAATGTAACGCATTGCAATGTTATATACAGGATATCTTCTAGTCGATCACTCTCAACAACAGCATTCTGTTTCGATTTCACAATTTGTTCATGTCAAATTGACGCATATTGGGGACTTTTTCAGCGCACATGTGAAGCAGCTTTACCAAACCCAATCACAATCACAATCACAATCACAACCATGCGACCCTTATCCATATGGTAGTCATCAATTTTGAGTTGTTCACAGAAATTAATATAGTGTTTATATATAGGCTCGCCCATCTGTAGATAAGACAAGGTCGTTGCCAATACATAATGTAGCTATCAGCATTCTGTTGACTGGTGGAACAGTTTTAAGGAGCTCCGCTCGAGCCACTCGATGAATATTTGTGTGTACCCAAGAATTTGCGAAATGTTTAAAGATATGTCTCATTTATTTACCCGTAAAGAACTCGAAACCCGCGGATTCGATAAATAGTTGGCTGGAAACAAAAGTTTATGAAATGGAAATACTCCGTATAGAATTTCCTGGCATTAACTCAGGTGGAATGCCGTAAAAACTTTATCATTTGTGTACTTAATGGAATCGCTGGTGTCTCTTTCTCCATTGTTACAGGGTATATTTACCTGAATATGATACGAAATCAAAATGAAGGTGCATTAAACGAATACCAAACAGCGTCAACAAGTTACGGAGGGTGCAGGTAGCCAGATTTCCATTAGAAACAGGTCAACTATCCAGCCCGCGGCAGCTGCAAGGCATTAACTGATTAATTTTCCACAGGCAGAGCGGGTAATTGAATTTCAATTTTCTATCTGGAAATAAACATCAGCAAATCCTCACAAAATGCGCAAATAATGCAAACAAATTAAATGCCTTTCCCTGGGCTCCATCACCAATGGAGAAAATGCCGTCAAGGCAACCCCCAAAAACCCTAAAGCTTGAGCTCCAGGGGCGCCTGGAATTTATCACTGCCATTCCATAAAATGAACATCCCCAAAAAGTCAAAAAGTCAAAAAAAAAGAGAAAAAAATAAAAGTAATGATAAGCTGTCCCCGTAGCTGGCATGTGCTTTATCATACAACTTGGGGATATTATACCCGTACATATGCAAATTGCGTGTAACGGCATAACAACATTTAAGGTCAGGCTCAAACCTCAAACCTGAAACCTTGTGGCTTAGTTTGTTTAGATTTAGTCAGAGTGACAAACTTATAAAGGGTGTGTCCACCAGAAAGCTGAATCCTTGATCAAGTATCATACAAAATATGATAAGAACCAATCCTCCGCTACATTTTCAGTTTTATTATTTTAAATTAAGCTACAAATATTATATAGAATTCTTTCAACTTGGATTGAAATATTGTTGAAATATTTGTTGCCTCAAAAATATAATTGACATAAAAGGAAAGTCTTTTCGAAGATCAGCGTGCATTTTATTGTTTTAAGTTTACTTGCAGTATCAAATTTTATGCTTGGGATAGATTTTTAATAAATAAATAAAAATTGATTATAAAGAAAAACTTTCAGTATAAAAAAATAGCTTAACATAAAAGCAAGAAGAAATTTGGAAGATAGTCAAATAGCTTTTAATTTCAATTCAATTAAAAACATCTGTATATCGATAAATCGATGTTTTTGCTTACATCCCTAATCAAGACTCAAGAACAGCTGATGTTATCACTTCACAGCTTGCTGGACTGGCTACTAAAACTTCCCCCACCAAGTTGGAGATTTCACTCCTATTTATGCCTATTCCTTATCCTTTTTCTTTATGCCTTAAATTAACCTTAAATTCTATACATTTTTTCTTTAGGGGCATAGCTAGCCGGAGTGGCAAAAAAACATCCTCCAAAGTGCTGGTGTCGTTATTAGATTCAATTGTAATTTCGTCGAGGATATTTTCTTTTTCATTTATGTATCCATGTATTATATTATATTTTTTGATTCGACGCAGCACTGTTTTCTTCGTAAATAAATAAATAAAATAATTATATATACCAAATTGGGTATCATAATACTATGTTTATCTATAGCATACAATCAGCGGCAATCATAAATATGATTAGGGATCAAGCTAAAGCACAAAGCAGCCTGTTTTCAAGCCTGTTGCCTAACTTTGACATACTATATTCCTTCCTTGGCCTTTAAAAAGCAACTTGTGTCTTAAAGGGACGCCCACACACACGAACACGCACAGCGGCCTTAATTAATGGCGGGGTAGTAATTAAAAAATCTTAGTACAACAATGAACAGGGTGTAACCTGAAAGCAAAGCACAGTTACTTTAGGTGCTCTACTCCTGTTGGTATTCTCACACCGTATACAGGTACATAAATAATCCCATTTTGTACTTTTAATGGTCATAATTCTTTGTATACTGTGACAATTGTTTCGTGTTCGTGCTAGTATCCTGTGCAGATCCTGAGCTAGTACCGGGGAATAGAAGGAGGAGTACCAGGCAGGCTGGCGAGACCAGCATATTTTGGCCGTATTACGTGATATACGAGTACAATATGAGGGACATGTTATTCTAATTTCACACCCCTTTTGAAGGGTGCGCTCGACGCTATAAACATTTCCATATGGTCACTGCCTCGGGGCTGTGTCGCAATGTGTGGCACAATGTACATAAATACATAAATAAGTAAAAGCGAGAAACCAGAATGAGGTCACTTCTCTGTTTCTGTTTCAGTTTCAGTTTGAGTTTGAGTTTCAGTTTGTGGCTGTTGCCTGATGTCAACTAATTACGGCCACTGCCGCTGCAAAGTCTTTCAAAGAACGGTGCCAGGTTGGAACCAGGCGTTTGGGCACTTCCCAGCTCCGGAAATTGCTGACTGACTGCCACAGGGGAGAAGGGTGTTGCATCTGAAAGGACCTCAAATGTCGGCGAATTGTCTCACCATTCTGTCAATTTTCAATCCGTGCAAACATAATAACATCGCCAAGGAGTGCTGTACCCAGAGGTAGTTGAACCTAGCCTTTGTCATTCTGTGTGCCAAGTTTGCAGCGGATACGTGTTGTGTGCTGTGTGTGTTTAACTTGCCAATGACTTTGACATTGTTCAAGGTTGCAGTTGGTATACAGCTCATGCCAAATATCTTACCATGGCTCAAATGTTGACTTGTCAACGAACGAAATCTGTGAAAACTTTGTGACAACCCAAAGATATGCGCATACCCTCGAACTGGCATGCATTTAGCTTTGTCAACAGCATTCATCTATTAAACATTTAAGGAGTAGATCCTATTTCTGTTAAAATTTCGTATCTTGACATAATAGCTAATGACTAGTTTTTGTAGACATCTTTTTTCATCTAGAAATCACAATAAGGAAAATGAAGTAGTATAATTAATGTAAATAAAAGATGATTATCTACTATCTATAAAAATCATTATAAGATATGAAAAAGTTCCTATTATATATAAAAGATGATTACCTACTATCTATAAAAATTATAATAAGATACCTACTATCTATAAAAGTCATAATAAGATAGGAAAAATTCCTATTACATATATTTTAAAACACTCAAATGAATTGAATACACACAATTCGGATTCAAAGCAGTTCCTGTCCGTGAAATGTTTACGAATGCGACTTCAAAGAAGCTTTCAGAAATGAAATGTGCACGAGAGAGCGCGAGAGATTATAATTGAAATCTATATTTGACAATCTGGAATTTCCTTCAAGTAAAATGACATGATCTTCTTAGACTTGAAGCTTTCATAACTTTGTCTAAAATGTATCGATTTATATCTGGTGTTGTTCTTTGCTCTAGATTGATTCCAGACTCGATTTCAAACAGTTTCTTCTTATTCCAATAACAGTTTATGTTGTCCTGTGCCGTTATCCGCCAACCCAACTACGCATTAAATTTAAAAATTAATTGCGAAACTTAATTTTAATTTGCGCACACATAAATTTTAGCAAGAAGAACAATAAATGCATTTTCGACATGTCATGTTATTGGAACATATTTATGGTCTGACCACAAGTACAACAACAACGTGGTTGGGTGCAACAACATTTTCTCAAAAATGAACGAAAACAACTCCCAAGTATACGCTTCTCTTTCTCTCCTTCACGCCCGCTCTCTCTCTCTGTCGAACTCCCGCACAGCAGCAAATGCAATTTGGGCCGAGTTCTTCTACCTTTTTACCAATTCGAAAAGACAACATGAATAATTCACAACAACAAAAGGAGTAACAACAACAACAGCAGCCGCATCAGCAGGAGAAATCCCAAAACACAATTTCGAACTGAGGCTGATGCTGCACAGTGGGGCCAAATGAGTTATATAGCGTTATTTAATTAATATAGAAATATAAATATTAGTCATTTTTAATTTGTTTGTTTGAATAAAAAGGAAACGAATTTTTTTGTATTATTTTATATTTATAATTACTTTTGCCCCACTGTGCGTTGCTGCAGCAGTTCAACGCACCCGAACTTTCAGCAGCTCAACAACAACTACAACAAAATCAACGATATACTCGGACTCTGGTCAGATATGTCTCTGTGCTGCGCTGATCTCAAGGCAAAGGCCCAAAAGCGTCTGCAGGCAATGAATGGCAACAGGAAATGGCATAAAATTCACTTTTTTTCCGCAATTACTTGTGGCATTGGCAATGCACTCCGAAAGGGGCGTTATTCTTGGACCTGGACGTGGGCGTGGTCGTGCAGCCAATTTGCATTGCGTTGTCGCGTTTAGTGTGAGGTTTTGTGTGGGAGGGCAGCCAATCAGTCGGCAGGCTGTTGGAGCTGCCCTGGGAAACTACGGCAAATTAGAAGCCCTGTAAATTGTGGACCCAACAATGCAGATCTCTTGAGTGTACGGCCATTAAGTGTCAACTTACCAACAACAATAACAGCGAAGCGAGACGAAAGGTCAGCATAATGCCGAGAGCGGGGCCAAAGCGGAGACTGAGGCTCGGACTGCAACTGAGGTGCGGAGCAAAAGTCAGGTCCAAAGCCAGACCCTTTTCGTTTATAAGTACTCTTGCTGAAAGGCTTGAGAAGTCCGCAGAGAAGTTTGTGATACTATGTACTATGTTGGCTAAAAAATTCCTTTAGTGTCCCGAAAATTTGCATATGTTTAAGTCTAAGCAAGTGTGTAAATAACAAAAAGTAAAAATTGTTAAAGGGGTAGGGGTTAAAAACAATTTTGAAACTAGCGGGATCAGACAATTATGTTCGGAACAGGTGTGAGCGAGATTAAATTGTTTTTATCCTTCTCCCATCTCTAGTTTCTACTTTCCTATAGTTTTATGTGTACTTTTGCTTCCCTGTGTACAGATATGAATTATATACGATTATAATCCTTTGTTCTACATTATCTATATATAATTTGTAATCAAATATTAAAAAGGTTTTCAAAACTTTTTCATTCCTTTGAAAGGGTATTTTATGTTCGGTAGTCTGTACCTTAGCTATTTCATTTGGGTCGTGTTGTTGCACTTTCATTTCCATTGCTATGGTGTTTTAAGAGTGCTGTTTTAACGGCACTTTAAGCGCTTACACCGCCAACTACAGTAATAAGCGAAAATCCTGAACAGCTTTAACTGCATTACCGGCCCCAAAACGAAGCGAGAAACTCGCTCGTTAAACTCACGCCCAGCTTAAACAGCTCCTGAGCTTGCACTGGGGCTACGTGAAACGCCCAGACATTATTGGAGCTGAACGACTACGCCTAGACTATGCCAATTCACTTAATCACCGCTGCAAACGGAAGTCGACAGAAGTATCATTTTCCTTTCTATACTCTGTTTCCAATGAGAAAACGAGCATATTGAGCTTTTCTTCCTGAGAACAACAAAATTTAGTTTGGATGTTCGCATATACCTATGTATATCCCCTCCAATTTCAGAGATAGAATAGTGAAATTTGGTATACGGACTATTTAAGAGTACTTAAAAAGATTTGACCTAAAAGCTTTACGCCACGCTCACAACTGTAGCTGCAAATAAGAAATATATATTTCTCCCATTCCTCTATAACTCGAGTTATCAAATTTGGTATGACGACGACTGATAACTTCCTTGAAAGATGAAACTAAAAGTATTTATGCCACGACCACTTCTGCTCACCGAAGTGTGAACAGAGAATAACGCAGTCCGGAGCTTTCGACTGCAGTGTACTGACTTGTTTTTATTACTTTTTAAACGCAGTTCTTTTAAGCCACATAACAGCTTCAAGCTTCCAACCTTCAACTGCAGATCAGGCACGCCTTTGCCCGCAGCTGAGCAAAGAACTCAATTAAAACTTGACTCTGCCCCACCCTCCCTACCTCTCTCTCTCTCCTGGGGGAATGACTACGGAAAAAAAGAACAAAACTCGCTTCATAATTATTTCGAAGGCGCGGAAAAAGTTTTTTGCATTGTTGTTTGTGTTGTTGCCGCCCCGCGGGCAGCATTAATTGAAAATGCGGCTGCAAATTGAGTTGGTCATTTCGGTGGCAGGTCCATGTCTCGACCAGAGACTCGACTTATCAGCCGCTTATCGGTCAAGAAGTTGAACACCCAGCTAAAGACTGTTGTTGTTGTTGGCTATGGCTGCACTAAAGTAGATCGATCGATCGTTGCCTCCACGTCCAGCGAACGCTCCAATTGCAATCCACACTCCTCCTATCCGTATCTGTCCCTGTATCTGTATCTGTAGCGCTAATCTAGCAACTGCGATTGCCACACGAAATAGAACATGAAAAACGAGCAGCGCTTACAACGGCGACGACAAACGACGCGTCGTCTATTGGAGTTTGATGGCCAGCCGGGAGGGGGACGTGTGTTGCTAACCAAGTAATTTGTTACAAGCAGCATAAGACAAAAGAAGCAGGCGCAACGTCGATGCAACGATCCCAATGCGATCCCAGCTCGACACCGACTTCTGCCCCCATCCCCGACTCCGACTTCGAGTCAAAGCGAATGCGCAGCGGTTGCTATTATTTCAATATTATCTACAAAATGCACGTACTTCATACCACTTACGATGTCTATGCCACTGTGGTTGTCCTCCCTGCGCGTGCTGTTGTTCCTTTTGGATTTTGGCACAGTGGCTCAGAGTAAGAGGCAAGCTCCGTGGTTCGAACTTCAGTCAAGAAATAGTTTTCAATATAAATTTACATCAATGATAGGTTTTGATAGAATGATTGAGGCAGGAGATTTTCAGAGAATGGGATGATATTCCGTGTATTCAGTACTTAACACAACATTTTTAACATTTTAAAGTAAATCATCCGTATATCATTGCCAGAAAGTAAAAGTTAACGAAAATATAGATGGTTTGGTTAAATATGTATAAGTATTTTAAATATTTTAGGTATTCGCCTTTTCAAAACTGAAATGTTAATTGTGATAATAAATATATATATATTTAAAAAAAGGAAACCTTTCTTGAATAACTAAATATTTAAATAAATAACTAATCATTTATTATATTTTCATAGATGTGGAGTGAATGTACTGGTATACATAAGGTGTAATTTCATGTCATAAGAAATATTAGAGCCTATGTACCAAAGTTGCTAATTACAGATCTCAGTCTCTAAGATCGACGCTTAACAGATGGAGCCGTCTTTGGCTGCCTTTTGATACCTTTTTAATTGATATTGGTGCCACTGTGCACTTGTGGCTGGCGGCTGTCGGCGGCACGACAACCCCGCCTGGCTTCTAAGCCAGGGGGCATACAGTCAGCGATCTTTGTTGGCAGTGCTGCGATCTTATCTCGAACGTTGTCTCTCCGTCGGGCGGACGCGTTCGCGTTCGCGTTCGCGCAACTTAAGTAGGTACTAAGTGCTGCATATTTCATAGCCATGGCTTGGTTGAAGAGCTTAACCTGGGCAACTGAACTGGTAACTGGTAACTGGAATCGGGCTGAGCTGTTTTCAGTGTCGGTTTGGGGCCTGGCATTTGTTGTGTTCTTTAAAAGCGATTGCAATTGCAAATGTCGATTATATGTGCAGTTTATGACGCGCCCGTCGATGTCTGATTAATGGCAATTATCTGCTGGCCAACAGTTGAATCTGCATCTGTGTCTGCATTGGCTCCATCTCTGTTGGTGGCATCTTCAATTGAGCTGTCTTTTTCAGGTTGTTGCGGCTGGCTGGCTGACTGGCTGTGTTGAGCTGCATTTCAGAGAGTTTTGCGCTAATTTACGTGTCGCTGCTGACATTTGCATAAAATGTTTAAAATGCGACCAGTCTCAGAGTCGAGCAAACGCTTACGCTTTAGTTTCTGGCCCATTAGGCGCTTAACTTTATGTGCAACGGGCAAACACTTGACGCTATTCTCCTGCAGCTGACACTTTAGGCCGTTCAGGCCAGACCAGGCCGGAATGCAGCAGCCGTTGGCCAAACACTTGACTCGAAAACTGCGTAACTTTGCAGCCAGGCTTTGACAGAGTTTGCTTTTGGACCAGGCCAACATTTCATTCATGCTGTCGCTTCTAGTGTGGACGGAGAGTCATGTTTTTGGTACGCCGTTAATGACTGGAAACTAAACTGAAAAACTGATTACATACTCAACTGGTGCTACAATTAGGCTTGGTTTGAGCTCAAAGCGAGAAAGGCAGAACTACCACTTCTGTTCACCACTGAAACGTTTGCGGATACAACACAAAGAAGAATTGCAAATTGGAATGTCTCCGAGAGTGCAAGCGTATTTGATTTCTGTCCGATTCTTTAGTGATTCTCAAGTTAAAAGTTCTCACACCCACAAGCCTATTTCGATTTATTTTTCACCGAAGCGTTTACGGATACGCCATAAAGAAGAATTGAAAAATTTATTGCTCCCGAGAGAGTAAACGCATATTTATGTACTAGATTTCTATCATTTGATTGAGTGTTTTTGCAAGTATAAATTCTTCAGACTTCTAGTAATTTATTTCTACTACACTCATAGCTTGATTGGACTTGTTTGCAATACATTAACTGTCATTGTCATTGTACTAGCTTCCTTTGCAGTTGTCTCACAGTTATGCAAATCTTATGGTGAGGTGGTAAAGTACTCGTACCAGACTCGAGACTGCACTTTTCACGTCTCTGGCAATGACACAAATTGCTTTTGTCTTGGGTCTGTCGTTGAGGCTAAGACCCTGAGAGTCGTAGCTATAAGTACAACTACCCAGTGCATTGTTTACACGTGCCCTAATACGGCTTGTGTACTCCTTGCATACGTAATTTAATGCCGGGTATCAACATGAGCAATTTGACAATGGATCTAAAGATGGAACTTTCATGATAAATATAACGTTTAATTAATGCTAAATTGAAGGGAAGTGGAGATCATTATATCTCGCAGATCTTTTAATTCCGGATGGTTAACTGCTGTAAATATTGTATCGCGTCAATAATTATAATCATATTTGCTAAAACTGCGTAAAATGCGTATTTAAACTGTTATTTGTTGTATTCCGAGTTAATAGTCATTTTGAGTTAGTTGCGTTTACTTATGGCCATGGAATTACGGATTCTTTATTTTCTCGCATTTCCATTGATATTGTGTTACGGATATTCCCGTCATACTAATATTAAATGTGAGGTATTGGATAAATCGACCTGGGAAGTGCCCATCTGCAAGCTGAAAGTTCTGGGCCGTGGCATTATTGGGGCCAATCTTCAACTAAATATGCTTAAACCACGACTGGATAATATAACCATTAACTACAGTGTTTTTAAAAAGCTAAACGGTTATCATCCCTTCCTGTTCAATCGCACATTGAATTTCTGCCACTATATGAGACATCCGAATCGCATGGAAGTCTTCTATTACTTTCACAGGGCATGGATGCCCTCCTCCAACTTGAATCACACTTGCCCCTACGACGTGAGTACTCGAGCATCCACTGATTGTATGCGATTGTATTTCATTGTATTAATTGTACAATACCATCGAATTTAGCATAATATAACTATAAAGGATTTCGTGTTGGCTGACGAAATGTTTGCGATGGTGCCCATCCCCAAAGGCAACTACATGTTCATCGTGAGAATAGCCAACAACTCCATCTGGGGGATTGAATTTCGATGCTACCTGGACGTTGATGTAAAGCAAACTTATCGAAACGGCTGAGTTTTGGCATTAATCAAATTCATTTAAATTGAAAACATTCACAATCGAAGGATTTGATTCTTAATAGTGTTCCAAGTATATATATATATAAATACCATCGATACTATCAATAAATCCATCGAAATTTACACATTTGGTTATAATTCTCAACTGGTTTAAGCTCATCCATGGGTAGTTCCTGGGTTGGAGCTAACTTAACCCAGCTGTCTGTCAGTTTATAAACAGCTTTATAATCTTTTGGCACTGATAAGATACATACGCGGCCAGGACCAGATGCTTTTAGTGGAAAGTTAAGGATATAGGTGATGTGGATGCCACACACTGCCACAAGTTGTTGCCCCGCTCTGACAGGCGTAAAATTGGTGCGCGTCTACAGCAACAACAAGGACAACTAAAAGGGACACCCGCACTTGAACTTCAGCACAAAGTGTTTGACATGACAGCAAAGCGAAGATGCCGCAGTTGCAAGAAGAGTTAAGGCATTTGCCACTCGGTGAGCTCGGCGAGCAGGTGAGAGGAGGGAGGCAAATTGGGCAGCAGCTCTAAAATTGCCAGAGCGGAAGTCACGCGGAGGGCGGAGGTTGGGCAGCAGCTGCCAAAAAGTGATTGATGTGCTGTTAAACCAAACCAATGGAAGGAAAACCCATTTCCATATACATTTTCTTGTCCCTGTGGCTGGTCTCCATCTGATGGCTTGCATTCAATTATAAACTTTGCCCGATCGGCGAATGTTTTATGCAAAAGTCGTCGTCATATCAACGTTGGGCATATGCAAATTATTACCATTTGTATTGGAGCTGCCAATGTCACGATATTTCTAGCATTTTTTGATATTTTAGAAATTGAATAAGATATGAGAACTTATTTTAAGATTGTAAACATAATGCACATACATAAAAAGGTACTTTTAAGACTAACCCTAATCAATATCCCATTTGTTTTTATTTTTAATGCACAATCGGTACTTGTCATACATATCGATAATATCGATAGTTATATCGCTATGTTTCCAGCTCTAATCAGCTAAACATGAACTGCAATCTGCCATTTGCCTTTGGGGCAACAAGTTCAGGGCCACGGCTTATGTCGCGGCACACACGCTTCAAATATTTTGTACAGTCAACATTTGTTGTTGGGTTTTTGTGTCAATATTTTTGTATCAAATATCAAATATTTTGCTTGACAGC
The DNA here is from genome assembly GCA_035043065.1 of Hirtodrosophila confusa. Lineage (NCBI taxonomy): Eukaryota > Metazoa > Arthropoda > Insecta > Diptera > Drosophilidae > Hirtodrosophila > Hirtodrosophila confusa. The sequence continues at coordinate 5,440,997 of JAWNNI010000160.1, read as the reverse complement.
CAAAGCCTCTTTGGAACTGGAGTCGAATGTGCGACAAACCTGTAAATATTTGCCGCATTATCATATGACGAGTACACACAAAAGGCCCTAATACGTTTGACTAGCAATGTGACTAGCGATAGGACTCCCATTCGGGAGTTTCCCCATCAGCGAATGCAACATTAATCTTTGTTAAGCAAGAAATACACATTAGCGCTGAATAGAAAGCATATTCCTCGGTGTATTGGAGCCCCAACAGACCCAGCCAAGTCACTTAATTGCCATCGAATGCCGTCTGACCCTTCGTTGGTTCAATAAACTGCGCTATTTGTTTTATTGATTGCCTTATCAACTCGTAAGGTTGTGTGGCATGCAACTCTATAATACCCTGTTAATAAAGTTGTGTTAGGCACTCCTTACTGACACTTTACAGAGCTACTTTCTTTATGTGAACTCGTCGAAACTTCATATTTGATGAGTAACTTTAGAACTGCTTACAGGGTAGTCAGTTGGTTAATATACTTTCCTCCCTTATTATTCATCTGACTTTCCTAAACATAGTCTTAGCATTCCTTAAACGGCGTCTTCTAAATATAAATATATTCCGTTTGCGCTTTGATCTTTCATCATATCTGTTTATAAGCAACTTCCCGACTTTCCTGACTAGCAAATATTTTGCATATTTCTAGAACTAATTACAGGACATCTCATGCTAAAGTAATTTCAATTATGTAAATTTTTTATTTAATAGTTATAATTAATTTGAATCTACCCATTTTCTGACTTTTCTAACTAGCATATCTTCTTGCATAAACTTAAAATTGCTTGCAGGGTATCACATAGTTGAGTCAACTCAATTATGTGTCGTTATTTACTTGTTTTCCTCATATCAGCGTACAAATACAATACTTGATAACTGACTGATTCCAATGGTCCGACCATCGATCTATAGATAACTTATTTGGTGCTCTGTCGTGGGTCAATTTTATAGTTTTTTTTGAATTTTTGTTGTTGGACGTTTTGGAGTTGTGCGTGCCGCGTCATTGGAGTCATGGAGTGTGAGTGCGAGACCCAGTCATAAACAAATGTGAGTATACTCATATGCACTGACAATTTATGGCTGAAACGATTACAGACTGCGCGTTTTCCATGCACTGCCACTGGGCATTGGGCACATCCAAAATGCATTAGGAAAACGCTTTCTATTTATGAAAGTTGCCCCCGCTGGACAGCTGGAAATTGGTCGGGTTAGAGTTCAGCTCCCAGCTATGGACTCCTCATTGGACCGAACTCTGTTTGGATTACCTTTTAGCCACTTCACACAGCGGTCACGTAGCTGCTGCTCAAGTGGATATGATACACAGATGGATGGTGTTGATTATAGATTTGCTACAGTTGTTGAAATTTGATTACCATTTGAATTTTAATTAAGAATTTTCAAAGTTTAACTTTTATTTATGATTGTATTTTTGTGCTGTGGTAATTTTATTAAATATTTATTATGAAACAAAGTAAGAATGCTATAGTCGAGTATACCCGACTACGAAACTCCCTGTCCCAGGTCTAAGACATCCAATCACATCTACGTCCACTTACACATACATACACACATACACAAAGACGCACACACACACTGGCGGCAAAAGCGACAGCGCAAGCGAGGCAATTTAATTGGTGGCTGTGCTTCTTCTTCCCCCTCTCGCTGCATCACTGAATCTTCTTTCGTGAATAACTTCCGTGTTTATTATCCGATCGACTTGAAATTTAGACAGTAGATTAAGAGAGACTAAAGTATTGTACATGCCAAATCTTAAAGCTATATCTTGAAAATTGTTACTGTAAAACGGTTTTAATCGATTTGCGGGGGAACGGGGGGAGATATCTGAAATATGAAACAAACTTGATCTGCGTATGGTATACAGGAACCTACATTTCAAATTTGGTGTCTCTAGCTCTTGTAGTTGCTGAGATCGACGCGTTCATCCGGACAGACAGACAGACGGACAGACGGACAGACAGACGGACATGGCCAAATCGAAATCTCTTTTGATACTGATCAAGAATATAAATACTTTATAGGGACGGAGATGTCTCCTTCTGTCTGTTACATACATTTGCACAGATGTAATACCCCCTTTTTACCCATTTTATGGGTACAGGGAGTAAAAAGTGGGCAAATTGATAGCTAACTTTAACATACGCTTTTTGTGTTCTAGGAACTCGGAGTATATATAATTTGATTGAGATATAATACAGAATACCAAGACAATATCTATAATCTAAAATTTTTTACTCCCTGTACCCATAAAATGGGTAAAAGGGGTATTGGATTTGTGCAAAAGTATGTAACAGGCAGAAGGAGACATCTCCGACCCTATAAAGTATATATATTCTTGATCAGTATCAAAAGAGATTTTGATTTGGCCATGTCCTCTGTCTGTCCGTCTGTCCATCTGTCCGTCTGTCCTGTCCGTATGTATGAACGCAAGGATCTCAGCAACTATAAGACTAGAGACACCAAATTTGGAATGTAGGTTCGTGTATAGCGGGAGCAGGTCAAGTTTATTTTAGATTTGAGATATCTCCCCCGTTCCCCACTATTCGATAAAAACCGTTTTACAGTTACAATTTTCAAGATATAGCTTTAAGATTTGGCATGTCAATACTTTAGTCCTCTTAATCTACTGTCCAAATTTCAAGTCGATCGGATAATAAACACCTAAGTTATTCACGAAAGAAGATTCAGTGCTGCAGCAAGGGAAGAAGAAGCACAGTCACAACTTAAAATGCCTGGCTTGCGCTGTGGCTCGTGCGTGTGCGTATCTGTGTATGTATGTGTAAGTTAACGAAGATGCGATCGGAAATTTTTGACCTGGGTACAGGGAGTTTCGTAGTCGGGTATACTCGACTATAGCATTCTTACTTGTTTTTTTTAACTTCTCTTAATCCAAGTTTGTCATTATTTGGCATTGCCAGCTAAATATTCCAAATTTGAAACTAACTTATTTTGCTTAGGATATAAATGCACATGCATACCAAATTTGCTGGCTCTAGTTAAAGTTTTAAGCAATTTATTTATTCGATTGTTTTGAGGAACAGTTCCCAACGCATTCGACTGTCATGGCTTATGCACAATTTACACACATTCTATGCAGATTTAATGCACTGCTCGTTGTTGTTATTGTGGTTGCATTTACAACATTGATTTGGCAACACAATTGGGCGGCTTTCGGCTGGCTAACCAACTTGCAGCGCCGTTGCACCAGTTGTTATTTTTGTAATTTGCCAGGCCGCAACATATTTTCATCTGAGCTGGCCCCAAACAATTTGGCTGCAACTGGGCGCCTATCGAATGCGGTCAGTGTGGCGACTCTGTGGGCAGTGGCAACAGCAACGCCAGCAATTGAATGCGATGCGTGTGGGCAGGCCATGAAAAGCAATGAAAATCAAAGTGGAATTGGCCAAAAGGCTAATGCGACTGCAAAATTAAATACAACATTGACGCCAGGCCATAAAGTATTCTACAGAAATGTACACAGACAATTATTGCACGGGTGAGAGAGGTTGGCAGGGTGCGATTACAAGTACGAGTGCCATTTGAACTTCAGCTGCGGAAGAAGATGTAAAGCTATGTGTGATATGGCTTTCCGAACTGGAAAGCCAACGATAAAGTCACTCGATATCGATAGTATCGACAAAATATGCAAATAACTAACAAGTCTTTACAACATTTCTATATTATTAAGGCACTAAAATCTGTATTATCGATAGAATCGATAATAGTAAAACCTCTCTAAGAATCTTATTCATAATAGTCAAAATAACTATATTCATAGAGTGGATATTAGCATAAGTGAAGCTTATAGTTTCATCGATAGTTTCGATAGCAATAAACACTTCAACCAATTAACCATCGTTTTCCAAAGATAACAAGGCGTGATAATCTTTACTCCCTGTACCCATAAAATGGGTAAAAAGGGGGTACTAAATCTGTGCAAATGTATGTAATAGGCAGAAGGAGACATCTCCGACCCTATAAAGTATATATATTCTTGATCAATATCAAAGAGATTTCGATTTGGCCACGTCCGTCTGTCTGTCCGTCTGTCCGTCCGTATGTATGAACGCAAGGATCTCAGCAACTATAAGAGCTAGAGACACCAAAATTGGAATGTAGGTTCGTGTATAGCGGGATCAGGTCTAGTTTATTTTAGATTTGAGATATCTCCCCGTTTCCCCGCTTCGATAAAAAACCGTTTTACAGTAACAATTTTTAAGATATAGCTTTGGGATTTGGCATGTGCAATACTTTGGTCACTCCTAATCTACTGTTCAAATTTCAAGTCGATCAGATAACAAACACGGAAGTTATTCAACAAACAAGATTCAGTGCTGGAGCGCGGGAGGAAGAAGCAGCACAGCCACCACTTAAAATGCCTCGCTTGCGCTGCGCTCGAGCTGTCGCTCGTGAGTGTGCGTCTTTTGTGTATGTGTAAGTGTACGTACATAGATGTGATCGGAAATTTTTGACCTGGGTACAGGGAGTTTTGTAGTCGGGTATACTCGACTATAGCATTCTTACTTGTTTTTAACAAATTCTTTTAATAAATGACATAATAAAGATATTCATTGAATGGCTATGTTTGAAATATCTGTAGTGGAAAAAACCTCGATAGTAGCTCAACAATAAAACTATCGATACTGTTACAACTTCATCTATTGTTTGACATCTCTAGTATGTATATTTGTGGGTGTGTGTGTTTGTGTTTCCGCAGACGCATAATTCATACATTGAAAAGCATTTATCGATTTTTTGTTTGCATCTGCCCCCAACTGAGAACTGAGATCTGGGGACTCTAAGGACCCAGCTGTTAGTTGTTTTATCCCAGTCCAGTCTCAAGTTTTCGTTGTGCACCCTAGCCCGTCCGCATGCTCGCAATATTTTTACGATTTGCAACAGACGTTTGCCACACCCCCAACCCTCTAATGCGCCTTTCAACAGCATCACTTTATTATATATACACAGATCCATATATGTGTATATAGAGTTGTTGTTGTTGTCTGTCGCTGTTGCTGCGGTTGCCCCAACACGACAAATGTTTTGACGCACAGACAGGCAAGCAGTTGTTAAAGGGGGGTGGTGGGAAGTGCCCCATCGGGTCGGGTCATGCCATTAAATACAGAAAATGGGGGAAACCGCCACACAAAAGTCATGGCAAATGATTTCAGTTGCTGATGATTCAGAAAGCAAGAAAGCGCTTCGCACAGCCTTTAAAATTGTTTCCTCCTGTGAGTTTTAGTACGGGCACACAGTTCCTGAAAGGCCAAACATTATCTGGCCTTATTTATGGGCCAGTTTTGCACCTACTGCAGGAGCTACCGAAAAAGCCTTTTGTTTTTAATGGGTTTTGAGTGTTTTGAACCCGCCCATAAATAATAATGCACGCCAAAATCAGATGATTTACATCGCTTTGATGACACTTTTCATGGCCATAATTTGTTGCCAACCAGGAGCGCACAAATTTTACGTGTTATCAGCCCCCTCTCCCGCACACACACACAACCCTCCCTGCCCCCTGTGTGGGCGTGGATGCACCAATAACAAATTTTTCTGTTAAAACTTTTATTCTCTGCGACAAGGCCATTAAATCATAGTGTATTCTTTGTCTATGGAGCGTCACCCTCTACAATCTAAAATATAGATTCAAATTATGTTTAAAAAAACTTTAGAAAAGTATTTTATATTCCAATATATTATTAATTTGATTTGTTTTTCCAACTCTTTGCAGGTAAGTGAATTTGAATGCTATCGGTTGAAAAGGATGTGTTAATTAAGGAAATGGAAACTCTGGCAGAGTAAGGAGATTCCCAATGTAAGATCTAACAAATATGCAGCTATAGCGCTATGAAAATAGCAATTAGTATAATATTTATTGTGAAAATAGAAATTATGAAAATTCGTAAAGAATTACTCAATCCGTTAGTTAAAACTTTCGAAAATGTATACCCTAAAACTATTAAAACTGTTAAACAAAAAGTGCTCGTCCATATATGGAATAATTTAACGATTAACATGCCAACTAAAATTGAGTTCCCACTTTTGTCTAAATAGTTATTTTGTGTACTTGATTTATTCATTGTACATTCCCCAATATGTTGAGTTATAGTGGCTTCAATATACATACTCATATGCAATATTATTAACCTGTCTAGCCCGCCAGGCATTCGAATGATGGAATTTCAATTTTCCACTGATTTCCTCTTTTAGTGCATTTTATGCAAATGTAAATTTGAAGAGCTCTTATGCCCTGTACACATAAAGTGGGCAAATGGGGTATGACAGGGGATGTTATATTGGATATAGATGTATGACAAAAACTTAGATTGTCTATACTCCAGTCGAGCACACTTACTTGTTCGATTTTTGTGGGCAATGCTTATGTTATTGCTGTTGTCATAATAATGACATGACAATCACTTAGTACAGGGTATATGCTGGTCAAGCAATGTTGTTTTGGGGCAATGCTAATGCGCCCATAAGTAGATACTTGTTGTTTTCGTTGCAGATAAATAATGCACTCATAAATTCAACGTCAGGTGCAATCAACATATATTCGAAAGCGCCTCAAAATATTGACACGAATTTGATAAAAAGGCCATCGGAAAACTTGTTTAATTGCCAGCAGCAGTTGCAGCTCCTATTACACTTATAACTCATATAGTATCTTTTATTATTTTTGTTGTGAGCAAAATTCAATTAACAGCATTAAACGTGGGCTGGCGCCACATGGGAGCAGCGAGGAGCTGCGTGGGATGCAACAGCAGCAGCAGCAGCAGCAGCTCCAAGTGGTTTGGATGCATTGCGTAATCCGACAGCCAGACCCCAAGAGCTTGAGCTGATGCTGAAGCTGAAGCTGCCTGGGGCTGGGGTGTGCCCCACTTGGCGGCGACAAAACTGATAAAAAATTATGATGGGGAAGCGAAAGTCTTGTCAAACTGCAATTTTTAATTGCATAATTACGAGTAAGCTAAAAGTAAAGCCAACAAATCAAATTTGGAGCAATTTGCATCTCAATATTTCATATGCTACTTCATTCAGCAATTAGCGCTTGCATTTGTAAGTGCTCTGAAGTGCTCCAAATTTCTGTTATCGATATATTTCAATTAACTTCACATCGCTAAAAATGAGGTTGCGGCTTCATACCCTTGCAAAAAGCTATCGCGATGAAAGTTGGCACAGATACTTTGATTTACAGGCAGCACATGCGTCAGAACCGGTCAGTTTTGAATACTATATTATATAGATGCCATACAAACGATCGGTCGATAATTATGTTTTTGTTGAATTAATTCATTTCAATACAAAATGCGTATTTTCAATTCTTTGATTTAAGGCAAGAAACAAATGAGGGTATTTTTTCAAAAAATTAAACTCAAATTTGTATTAAATAGTTATTTAGTATCTTTTTAGTATCGTACTCAAAAAATGCCAAAAATACCAAAGTGCAGTATTTTTTTCAGTATTTTTGGTATTAAATCTGAAAATAAGTGAGCAGTACAGAAATTCAGGAAATATACTTTAAAAGGTAATTTTGAATAAATACTACTTATAACCGTTTCGGTCCCTGGTTTAAATTGTGATATTTATGGAATCATAACTTCAATTTTTGACTGATAACTGACAACTATTAAGTAGTTAGATGGAGAAGAGTATCATTGAAACAGCTTCTGCATACTTCAAAATATCTAATTGATTTGCTCGCTCTGCCCACTTGAAAATTCCATTAAACTTGATGGATGCCAATGAATCCTTGAGCCAGGCGGGTAAACAAAATTGCAATCCTTGTGCACTTTTGGTCACTCATTTATTTATAATGTCTGCAGAGGCGATTTAGTGATTTGTAAATGTGCCCAGGCCCAGAGGGGCAGTCGAGTGAGTCAGGAGTCAACGGTGTGGAGTTGGGGAAGCCACCACCCACATGGATGAGTTCACTTGTCGCCAATTCACACGCCGTTCACGTAGCCAGCGGAGACAACGTCTGACAAGTTGCCAATATTAAACGCTTCAATGGATTTTATGGAGCATAAACAGGAAATTTGCTGAAGAATGCGCAATTTGCGATGGACAACAAAGGCAAAAGACGGCAAGCGCTCTCGGGCAGAGGGGCTAGGGGCTGACAGGAAGACAGACAGGATGGGTCATTTCAACGGCGCGTTTCCTGCAATCATTCAGTTACAGTTTTCATTTTCATTTTCGTTCTGGCATTAGAACTGAGCAGCGTAGGAATCAAAAGTTACAATACTAAAATGGTCAACAGCTGATTGAAGTCGGTCTTTAATTTCTGTTCGGTTTTCTATTCTTTGTAGTTGTTTTTGTGTGTGTGGTCCGCATTGAAGCCATAAAACATTAATTTCAATTGAAAGAATTACAATGAAGGAAACAGTCATGGCATTCAGTATTCGGTATTTGATAGCCACCTACACTTTAAGAAATTAGCGGTACAGAAGACCTAACAAATTTAAATCTTTGTTCACAAAACATTTGAGAAAAGGACAACTAAATGGGGACTTTGACAGTGTTAAACTCCTCATATGATAATTAATCAACAACGAAAAGGTTGCTGTTTCTATTCTATATATAAATATTGGAACTTCTGTCCACCGACCGTAGTATTTATAAAAATTACCTTTTAAGCATTATTTATTGAATTTTTTGTTGCTCAAGAAACAAAACTTATTTTTCAGATTAATTTTTTTCTTGAAAATTAAACTTATTTTATGAATATATTTTTTGCTCAGAAATAAAAATTATTTCTTGAGTTTTATATTTCGCAGAAAATTAACGATTAATTATTGAGTTTTGTATTTTGCTTTAAAATAAAACTTACTTCTTCAGTTTTATATATTTTTTTGCAAGGAAAAAACTCAAATCTGTATTAAATTAATACTGCTTTATTATGTTGTATTATTTAAAGTATTGTGCTAAATTTTTTTATTTTTAAATTCAGAACTCTTTTATTTAGTATCTTTTAAGAATTTACTACATGTAATTATATTAAAATTGTTGTATGCATTAAGTTAATTCTATTTATTTTTGACTGGTCTCACAACACGAATAAACTTTCACATTTTATAGAAAAAATAGATTATCCATAGATACTATTGATTTTGTAGTCAAACGATTGTTTTTTCCAGTGTAGCTCCTGACACATGGAGCCCCACGTAACCCAAGCTGAAAGGAAGGGAATAAAGTAATGCCCGTTGTCTATGGCTTACTGCCAAACAGTGTGTGTGTGTGTGTGTGTGTGTGTGTGTGTGTGTGTGTAGGGGGCGGGGGAGGGTTTTCTGGAGTTGGGCATAATACGTAATTAATTTGTTAGGCACAACCAGCAAGCAAGTTACAAACATTTTGTTGGGGAAAAGTTTTCATAGACAGGAGCTGTTGCCATGTCTGGATACAGTACAAAAACAAAACAAGCAGCAGCAGCAACAATAACAACAACATCAACAATAGTTAAAATAACAACAAAAGCAACAACAACATATGTTAATTAGTAAAGGACCGCAACCGAGTTGATTACAGTTTAACTTTCACATTGCATTTTATAGATCAACAATGATGCCACAAAATTGTAGCTACAATTTTGTTGCACATAGCTGTTGCTCTATACCACGCTCACATACTCTGCCCCCCTCTGTCTCGTATCTCTTGCCGCCGCGTCATGTGTCAAAATCTGTCAGCCGCACTTAACCTTAGGCATAATTCAATGTTCAGTGCCGGGAAAGTTGCCATCAGTTCTGATTTTCAGCTATTTTTGGAGTAGTTCTCTGCCGTCTAATTCGAGATTCCTCCTCCGCCTTTGCCTTAGGAGAACTTCCGCTTGGGCGCTTTAATTTGTTTTAATGCTGTTAAATTATAATTCTCCTACATATCGTACATTCATCGTACATATATATATACAACGCCCCCGTGGCGCTCTGGCTGTGATAATATTTTGAGTGCTTCTCAAGTATCTCAGTCGATTGTCCCTAGTGTGTGTGTTTGTATTGCATTCTTGTGAGCCTCAATGACCCTATGGAACTTGGATGCCTCCAAAATGTACTTCTCTCACACACATAGAACACAATGGCACTCTTTGCTTTTGTATGGAAAGGAAACACAGAAAGAAATTCTCTTTTGAAATGTATTTGTGCAAGCGGCTTGTAATTTGTACATGACTTTCTGCCTTCTCATACGGTGATAAAAGAATGTGTGTACATTTCGCATGTTTTATTTTCCCCTAGTCAAGTACATTTTCAAGCTTGTACTGAATTTAAATGAAGAAATACTTAAATTTACTAACCGAAGAGGAATTCCTCAAGGCAACACTTTCCGCCAGGTCCGACAGGGCATTCCTGTAATTGTCTTGATTATCTGCTCTAGTTTGAAGCAGTTATAAATCGAGTTATAGACAACTTCCTAACTTGACTGCCGCAAAATGTTGCGTGTTCGCATGCGGAAGCTAAAACGCTTTAAGGTCATAAATATGACTGTGACAGGCTATGATTTGAGTATGGCTGCCTTAGGAGCTGCTCCCCAAGGACTAATGACTGGATATTGCAAACAGCTGCGCTGCAAACTGGCAACTGGCAATTGGGAACTGGGAACTGGGAACTGCTAGAAATGAAACATCTGTCTTGTTGATCCGACGCGTCGGAGTACATTCGGGGGTGTTTTTGTATTCAATGTCGTATGCCATTACGGATGGAAACTGTTTTTGAGCACAAGCAGACACAACAACGTATACAGTGGGCAACGCCTAAGAGCAACTTGGGCAATGAAATTCGCGTGAATCTATCATTTCATCATTTACAGACGGAACACTTCGTTTGAGTACCGCACAAATGGAAATGCTTTGAAAATGCGATTATTTGTTATAGGCCCAATAATAATGAAAAGTATAAACGAAATTCTGTGGAATCTTGCGCAAATGAAGCATTCAAATGTACACAAGAACTCTACAACTACAACAAATGAGTAGACTGTGGTAAGCTCTTGCAACGCGTTGAGGGGCATGAACTTCCTGTGGGCACGCCACCAAGGCAGGCCGACGGAGAGGAAGGCCTGAAGAGCATATGCTTTCGATAAATCATAAATTTATATTCTTCTGGCTCGCTCTTTGACACAGACTAAGGCCGCATATCAAATGCGACTGCAGTCGCTGAGGGGCACGGCTGCCTACTAAAACTGAACATCAAACGAACAAAATATGAAGATCAGGGCGGGGGCAGGGGCAGAACTGCAGTCGCAGTCAACTGTGAAATGCATAGATCAATTCGAAAGTTTTACAACAAGCCATTAGTTCTAGAAATGTGCATACTTTTAATAACTTTGTGTTGCTTTCAGCAGCGCAACGAATGCGAGGCACTCCATAAGCCCAGAAACTGCAACAAAATCCATATTTTTACAGCCCAGGGATTACAGTTTGTCAAGGGAAACGCACAGAACCAGTAAATAACACCCAAAACAAAAGGGATGCCCAACTCACCCCTATTCGGAAATTTATGCAGCGCACGCCAGGCACACGGCCAGCAGCGCGGCCACCTGACCCGGACAAGGGGTTGCCGTCAGAGGGGGCAAAATCTCATCAGATCAATAACAAATTCAATAAAATCTATAGAATTAAGTTCAGTTCTCACACTCGACGAGCAACCCTCGCTATGGAACCACCCTCTGCATTGGAGTTCAACCTCAACCTGACCTTAGTAAGGGTCTCAATGTGCCCAAAATTATATTCAGTTTTCTCTTACCTGCCTCAGTAGCTTTCCTATTGTTGCTACCAAGGTTGGAAGTACTTTAACCTATTTATCAGCTCTTCAATTACAAATACCACAGACAAATTTCAGAAAATCAGCTCGACTTTGAGAAAGATTAAAAATGCCTTTACCATTATATTGGTAACTTTACAAATTTTTGTTAATTTTGGGCATTCTTTTAACAAAGATAATAAACGACCTAGAAAAGACTTAGGAATAAGCGTCAAAATTGTGTTTTAAACTAAATTTAAACGTCTGGAATCAAAAGAAATATAAGGTTTTAGGCAACACTTAAAGATATTTCATATTTCAGTTTTAATGTAGTTATGGAAGCGGAAAGGTTGAAAGTAAAGAATCTGTTGGGTTCAATTGAAAGACTAAGAAACATTTACTGCTTGGACTTGCTGCGAGTCTGGCCTGCAAACTGAACCCCAATTTCATAAGTTGATCAGATTAAATTAATTAAACAGCACAGAAATACAAATAATTGGCGGCTGGTTGAAAGCTGCTCCAACATCGATAAGATACTCGAACTCTGGCCCCAGTCTGTCAACATCTTGTGGCACAAATGTATTATTTCTACTTATATATTTATGTACATAGTATAGTAAGTCTACCAGCTGAAAACAATAGCTTTTCTGTGCATCGTTTGCAAGAAGGGCAAAACTTAAGAAGAATACAAAGTCGACTGTGTTGATAAGAATTTAATTCCTCAGCCCACGACAAAATGCAGTCAAAAACAAAACAGACTGCGAATTGTACCAAAGTCAAGCGTTAAATTGCTTTTGGGGGGAAAAAGTTTTAGCTGGCCGCCATCTGTGGGGCATTTTCCAAAACATTTTTCCCGACTCTAAGCACAGGGATGGAAAACTGCATGAACACCAAGCAACAAAAGTTGACTCAGCAAAATGCAAAATGTTTAGTTGCACTTTTCAAGGGAATACCAAGCATAAAATAGAATAAAGTGTTTGGTCTTCTAAAAGTTGTGATTTTGCAGCTTCGTTTTGTTGCATGGTGTAAAACCTCTTCCCATATGGCAACATTTACAATTTCATAATGCAAAAGTTGCGCTGCGCAACAAGCGGCGTCGTCACAGGATGCCAAAGGACAATGCACAGACAGCGGAAAAGTGGAAAGTGGAAAGCATACAGCTTAGCGGGTCCTGCCAGCTTTTGGCTCTGGGCTCAGCATGTGGCCAAAGTCATTTGCTGTGGGCAGTGAAAAAGAAAAAAAAAACAGGACGTTAAGAAAGCATTGAACTCAACTAAGTGCTGGGGTGGGGGGTCGCGATGGGGCGTGCTTCAAATTAAAGGAAAATTAGATGGTACGAGTATAGTATTAAGTTGGAGCTAGCGATGGGCACATATAGGAATTTGTTCAACACGACACGCAAACGAACTACAAACAAGTAAGCCAAGAAATGGGTTTTATTTCCTGTACAGGAAAATAAACTCAAGGAAAACATTTCAGATCCTAAGAAAAGGACGGAATTCAACGAATACTTTTTAGCTATTTTTGAGTTAAAATATTAAACACATAATGCAAATGTTATTTCTGGTCAAAAATACTTCATACTATAATAACTTTCATTGTTACATTATCAAGAAATAATGCTTGTAAATTTTGAAGTAGTTCTTGTATATATTTTTGTACACATAACTTCTCCCTTACGGTCTCTGGCTTAAATACGAGTATTTTTCATTTACCTGCTCATATGGAATACCTTGGACAATGTTTATTATAGAATAAACCATTGCTTTTAAAATAGTGTGACCAAAAATAATCAAAAATAAGGTCCTCTTTTTAGAAGAAGCGCTAAATCGTATCGTATCGTAAGATGACATATTCTTTTGAGTCACGACTAAACACGACACGCTTCCAAATCTAGCTGGAGCGTTTCCAGGTGGCAGCTAGATATTTAAATGCCGCCACTCCCCCCCGCTTCCTAGCTGTTATTCGTCCTTAGCTCCTGTTCAGCGTCATGCGAGCCGCTCATTTGTCTGTCATTCTTAATGAATGATGTTGCCGCCTAAGCAACTAACTTGGTTGCTGCCTCAAAAACTCGTTGCATGCCGCACAGCGTGACCTGGGTACCTCTTCGATAAAGCGTTGACAGCCTGCAAGCTTATGTTTAGCCAACTAAATGCCACACACACAAACACACATTAAAACACACACACACACATACACACGTAACCCACGTGCCTTAACCCCTTCCTAAGCTGTCCACCGATATGCCGCGTGGCGCGCCGCTTTGACGCCGACGCTGACGCTGACGCTGACCAGCTGCCACTGGCCGCCAGTCGTCGCCGTCTTCATCATTAGATTATATTATACGAGTATACCCTAGACCCCTGAACGCCAATAGAGAATATAAGACTCTGCACAAGGAGAGAAATATTAAGCAGTATTCATGATTAACTTAATCATACATTTTGAATTTGAAGCGTTTTATCTCAGTGTTAAAACTTTCGTATTTATTATGCATTATCTTTCATAATTATGATTATTTGGTCATAAATTTAATACTACTTTTATAATTAATAATTAAAGACTTACATTCTGCGTTTAACATTTATTCAAGCTTCGATTTATTGCATAATTTGTGCATATATCTGCATGAAGTTTGATTAAATATTGTCAAAATAAAGGAGTTGTTAGGGTATGTTAGCTTCGGCATAACGAACATGTCTTTTCTTAGTTGTTAATTAATACATCACGCATACACACACAACTCAGCAAAGCGGCAAACTACACACACACACACACACATATACACGCACACAACTAACGATTGTAAGCGGCTTAAGTGCCTCTGGGGCGGGCGGTCAGCTGAAAACTCTACAAGTTGATGGGGTTTTGCTTTCCATTCGTAATTATGCTAAGCTTTTCTAATGCAGCCCCTTTGGTCAGTCCCACAACAACAACAACAACAATCTGTGAAAATACTCCACATTGATATCGTTGAAAATTGATTTATAACTTGAGGCAACATTTGACACATATCGATAAAGTTATCATTGGTAAACATCATGGCGGCTGTTACAACTCCAAGCCCGCCCCAAGTCGCGTCGTCTGCCATTGTAAATGCTGTTACCTTTTGCCTTTGGGAACGATTCTCGTATCTTATCGCAGTTGGTAATCGATAACTTGGACCGATTTCCATGTAACTGATTTATGTGGGGAGCATAAATTGAAAAATACTGTGATAGGACGGCGGGGAACTGCACCTGGGCTGCCTGGAGTTGATGTAACTCATATGTTAACAAAACTTATCTTACATCTTTATAAAAAGTCTAAAATTCTTTTGTCTTTCGTTTCAGGTAAATACAAGGATGCTCCGGCTGTTGGGATGCTGATAAGTCAGCTGGAAAAATGAGTGCACAAAGCGGTCAACTTGCCAACTCTGATGAACTGAAAATCAATACAGATTAGGTCTTGAAATAATTGCAAGCCGATAATTGAGTTCTCTTCTAGACAAGTAACAAACGAAATACTTAAGGAATATAACGCTTAACAGGTTTAAAATGGCCAAGGCTGGTATCTGATTTGAACCAGAAATATCTATCATATTAGTATATGAATCTATATACCCAATTTCATCATCGTACATAAAAAGACTATGGATTAGATATTTAGAAATTGTACACTTTTCAATTGGTTTTTTTTTGGTAAAAATTTCATAACAATCCGAAAAATGTTTTTACTTTAATAGCTATATTTTGAATGCCAAACCCATTTAGAGAACAAACCATAACCAAAAGTGTATTCTGAATATAAAATTTACTATAAGCAGTACATATTTGACAATGGACAATTCCTATATTGATTAATTACGTCTTATATGTATATGCCTAACAACACGTCAACTTTTCTTAGTGCAGAGTATTAAAACGCTTAGGTAATCTGGCCTGCTTCTCAACGGCGTTTGTCTCCTGCATAATGGAACTGAGAATATTTTCCAAACGATTTTCCATTTAATCTGCACTCAGCATCAACATCCCCATCATAATGATGAAGGCTTTCATACGCACGTATGAACAAGTTTCTCATTTCCACAACGTTTCCATCGTTTTTCTTTGGAGCAGGCGCGTCATAAACTGTTGGAGGCTTAACACCCGTTGAATGGGTTTCCTTTTCCAACAACAAGCTGTGGGGCATAAGAAAACAAAAGCGCAGGCAACAAGAAAAACCAATAAGCTCTGTCCATTGATACAAATCGAAGCTGAAAGCTGAAACGACTAACGAGGGGAGGGAAAAAGAGCTGAGTAGATGACGGACCGGTATGATGACAATGCTCTGATGATTAACGATATGAGAGCGATTCGAGGATGCAGTTGCTTCAACTTATGCAATCTGCATTCTCGTTTGAGGCAAACACAGCGCTAAAGCAAACAAAAAGTTAAATAATGCATTCTGAGGACCGAACCTCCCCGAGAACCGTCCCCCCCTACGATTCTTGGGAAATGCCTGCCACATAGCTGGACTGTTGCCTGCTTCGGATGCCTTTTGAGTATGCAACGGAAGGAGGAGAAGCTGCAAGGGGAAAATTCTCCGTGAATGACGACACAATGCTGAAGTGGGCGTGGCCGCATGCCACATGCCTGGCTGCTGCCTGATAAAACTTTAATCATCCAACCCAAACTCCGGGTGAACGCAGTGCGCATTGTATGCGAAGTTTATGTTTTAAATTAGCTGTAAGCTGCTGAAGTAAATGAAAGTCGCCTCACTGCTCAGATTCTCAGATTGCCAATTTGATTTCGCGACTGGCTGTTGCCAACTTGGCTAACTGGGTTGCTAGCCTGGCTTGGTATCAGCGTTTATTATATGTACTTTTTGGTTGGCGTTATTACAGCCTCCAGCTATTTAAGTGGCTCAAACACAGACGCAATTCAGCTGCGAATCCCTGGCAAGTCAAAGGCTTTTGTATAGCTTCTTGTCGCCGCATTAACACCCCCTACCCTCCCTATTCTCCTCTTGCCATCCTTGCTGTCGTTGTGGTTGTCGTCTTTGCGCATTTCTTGGGAATTGCAACATGGCCCATTCCCGTTCTCGTTCCCGTGCCTCATCCAATTTGTATGCAGCCCAAGTTGCCTTATGATAACAGACTCGGTCTTGGCCACCTTTATTTATGTGGCCGACACTCGACAGAGTGGCGCTTTCAGCACTTACCCCAGAACCAGGCCCACAACCAGAGCCATAACGCAGAACAATACTCGCATTGTGCATGCTTTATTTTAATGCCTGCTCATATAGTTACATCTATCTGCATGTCTGCATATATACACATGTCTATACGGGAGTATACTCCTGTTAGTCTCATCGTCCCTGTGTTTCCTTTCTCACACAAAACTATACGCATTCTCGTATCTTTGGTGATAAACTTGTCGCTGCGCATAATAAAATTTGTTGTTCTCAAATTATGTGCCACAGATGACTATCGTAGACAACTTCAGCTGAGACAGCTCCTGCTCCGACTGCTTATTCCTGCGTAATTTGAGCTTACTTTGTATTGTCATTGCGAGAGTCCACAGACGAGGACAAAGGACTTCTCCCGTTCACTCCATTTGCGCCATTTGCTTCAATTTCATGGCCCAGCTCAATATACTTGTACAAAAGCATTCTATAGAGCTGTCTTTTGGGCTGCGATTGCTGTTCTACATGCTGCAAGCCACCTTTTTCAGACAAAAATCCAGGAAATAAAGCTCTAGACGCAAGTTCTTAACTAGTGAATGCTCTGTAAGAAGATACGCATAGTCGGAGTCGACTATCTGTTTGAAAAAGAATATCAGCATTGTTATTAGGACTAATTTGGTGATATCAGGATCTTTTTGAAGCACTAGTTTGGCAGTAAACCTGTAAATCAATAGATACCATTCGATAACCCTGCTGTCTGGAAGTATGCAAAGTTATTCAGTTTACAAATGCGCAAGGAAATAAAGGAGTAGTAGCTTCGAAAAGGATATTCCCTACAGAGAACTGCTCCGAACTTGACCATGTAAGGTCGGATACGCCTCCTTTGGTATATTCAACCGTTTTTGTAAGTACAGGATATAAAAACTACAGCCGCATTTTATTTATGCGCTGGCAGGAGCCAAATCAGGCGTCAGCGTTCACTGAACTGAACATTTTGAAGGAGTCATCCGAGAGGGAGGCAGGAAGTTAGGAGGGTTCCGAGTGAGAGTCGGAGTTGGCAAGCTAATAAATTAACTGCAAACCGCAATTGCTCAATGACAAAGTGGAAAGACTGACAGACAGAGTGGGGGAGGTGAGAAGGAAATGAGTTACAGAGCAACAGGGGGCGGCGCATGGGAAGCGCATAAATCCTGGCCCAGAGCCATTAGGTGTTTGATGGCTGCTTGTAATTAGCATAATTGAAATGTAATAAAAGGAGTGCAAACTGATTGAAAGCAGCTGGTTGTGCGGAGCGAGAACGGGGGCGGGGCTAGGGCCAGGCCCTCAAATCGATTGAAAGTTGACTTTAAAGCCAACTGGCAAATGCCAACTGCAACCGCATCATCATTTGAAAGGGAACAAAGCCGAGTTGCCCTTTGGTCAGACGCCTGTTCATGTCCATTGATGTTTTCACTTGATACGACAATTTCTGGCATGGTGGCAGGGGAGGCAGGAAGTTGGAGAATGTTGGGGCTAACAGCCAACCCCCGGACGTAATCCGGGCGGAGTCTGGCGAGTCTAATGGTAGGCAGACGCTTATAATTATATTTGTGCAGCATTTGATGTCGCCCCGGCAAAGCGCAGACAGGACAAGTGGCCATGGGGAGGATGGTTGGCAGGTTGTTGCGGCATCATGCGGCTTCGCTTATCCTGTCGCCCTTTTGAATTTAAATCTCCACTCACAGCGCAGGACTCTTCCTGCTCGCCCAACTCACGCTTTTAAGCTGTTTCTGTCGCCCTGGGCAACGGGCGTTTTGTGGCTTGTGTTTTTGGTGGCTTCAACAAGGCGCCATATTAAAGCGAAAAGTGTCGCTTCAAGTGTTAATCAAAACAACCAAGGTGACAATTCTAGAAAAAAGAGCAACAAACTGAAAGTTGCCAACTTGATTGCTGACTAAGTTACTTATACGAGTATGTATAATACATATGTACAATACTAATTCTCTCTATCCTTCTCTTCCTTTTTAATTCAGATTTGTGAATGTACAAATGTAATCTGCTCTTTCTTTCTCTTTATATTAATCGGGCTTTGCACTACGGAAAGGCTTTAATATTTTACGTCCACTACATCCTTAAGGATTTCATTATTATTATTTTTCTCACAATAACTCTCTTTAAAGCCCTTGCTTTTCATTTTTGCTTTATGCTATATACTTAAATGTTATAATGCAAACCTTTTTATACTATGTTCCCGAAGGGAAAATAGTATAATGGGTTTGCGAAATGTCCGTCTGTTCCTATGAACGCAATTTTTTCCAAACCCTTGAAGCTATAGCAACCAAACTTGGTACACATGTTGGTGTATACCCTCAATTTATGAAGTGTCGAGATCATGACCACCTGCACAAATCTGCTTCAAAAAATTGTTGGGGGGGTCAACAACCCCCTCCCCCGCAAAGGAGAAAAATATATATCTCCCACACCTTTACAGGTAGAGTCACCAAATTTGGCATACAGACTACTCTTTTTTTCGCGTCTCTTTCCGAACCCACAAATAACCAAATTATATAGGACTGGGAACATAGTATTCTGCAGTCGGGTGCGTCCGACTGCAACGTTTTTACTTGTTATTTCCTTACTTTGTTCTATATTCTTAAACGTTTCATCCGAATAGTGTGTGCAAACTCATTCTTCCTTAGTCAATCTCACATTTACGTTCTTAAAAGTTATCTGCCTTTTAGTTTTCTTTGTGTCTTATTCTTAAACGTTCCTTCCAAACATAACAATCTCTCGTCTACTCTTTCGGCAGTCATTCTTTCTTAGATTCTTCTTTATGCTATTTTCTTAAGCGGAGTAGTGAATAACTCAACTCTAACTCGAGGCGACATAAAGCTACAGCTTTACATATATTTGCATAATTTTAAACGTTTTACTTTATTAACTGATTGCGCGAGGGCAATGAAGTCCCAGACTTTTCCACGCACACCCCGCAGCCCGCTTTAATTAAATAGGTACGCAGCATTGAGCCTGCAATTTTCTCTTTTCCGCTGTGCACTTGGCAATGCAATTTGAATTGCAGCTGCATTTCACACGCCGCTGCCCATTTCGGAATCAACGAATCGAATTCACACGCACAACGTTGCAACACTGAGGGGTCGGGGGACGAGGAGCGGTGGTGGCAACCAGGCAGCAGCATTTCCGCCAACAACTTTTTGCGCTGCTTTGTTTTTCTTTCCTGTGGCTCATTTCGCTTGGAATATCAACAAGCCGCAGTCAAATCGATGGCTCCGACTCGAAATCCGAGGCTGAGCTGGAGCTGGAGCTGTGCCCCAAACTGTTTCCATATCCGTGTCTGGGCCCAAGGCTCTGGGTCGCGACGTGGCGCAAGCTGGCGATGCACATTTCCCGATAGCCGTGGCAGCAGCAGCAGCAGCAGCAGCTCTCCTAGGAAAATGCAAATGCAATTGAGTGCAGCAGCGCCTGTGTCTATACTCGATTTGCAGATTTGGCCAAGACGATTTAAGCGTTTGGCCCGCATTTTGGCTGGCTTATTGGCACATTTTAACCCTTAGTGCTGCGCTGCTGCGCATAAATTTAGCAGCCGATAAGACTCTTCGGCTGGACTGTGAATGCGGCTTTATAAAAATAAATAAAAATAAGTACAGTGCACGCTCGATGCTGTGAACTAATTAGATCGAAACGATTCTCAAAGTAAATCTTTTTAAATGAGATTTTCCAAATTGTATGAATGAAATATCTTTATTAAGGATAAAATCAATCAATTATTGTTCATGTTTTAAATACATAGCACAGTCTTCGTTTAAATATGTATATAAGAATACAATAACCTCACATGCTTAAAAGCAGGAGGATATTCGTAAACTCAGCCTATTATAAATTTTAGTTGTTTTAACATACAAATCAAGTTGTTCAATATCTTTGTCTCAATTTCTTAAGGACTGGCTTTTGATCTTCTCGTACTTCTTGATCAGCAACAAAACTGTTAAAAATGTTATGATTAAATAATCACAAATGCTGCGTAACATTTCTCAACGTGCATGCTTAATCTTTTCACTCCTTGGAGCGTAGACTGTACTCGTATATGGACTCTTCGCCTCCCAACCCAGCCCAGGCCCCGGCCCCACTCTAGCCTGCCCAATTGAACCTTAAAAGGTGCTACCATTAGCCCGCTCTAATGGCCTTTTCTCTCAGCCTGCGATCTTTAGCTGGCGATAGGCGCATTTGTTGGCTGCTTCTTTAAATATTTACCATTGTTGCTGTTGTTGTTGTTGTTGTTGCACATACATACAATTTTGGCTAATTGCGCGCAGCTTTTGCGTGTTTGGCCAAACGCTTTGCATTTTGCAATTTTGCCGTTTTCTCTTTTGGCCATATGCAAATTTGATTGGTTTTCTATGAGAGTGCAAGGGCGAGGGCGAAGGCGAGGGCGTGTGCGTGGGCGTGGGCGTGGGCGTGGGCTGGGGCTGAGCAAAGTAATATTGCATAGTGCTGCTAACTAAGAAATGTCTCGGCAATTAGCCAATTGATTTAAGCCAAAAACACATACACTTTCCAGTTAGTTGCCAATTGCTGATCCACTTACCAGTTCCAGTTGAAGGAGCCAACAATATTGCAGCCTGTTTTTTTTCTTTCGGCCATCAATTTTGTGTTTGGCAAAGCAAAAAAACAAAAAGAAACAACAAAGTTGACAGCGTTTTTCTTGCGAACTGCTAATTTTTTATCGTTTACTTTTTTGTGTGTTGCTCTTGCTGGTTGACATAAAAATTAGCATATTGTGTTTGCTGAAGTTGATGTGGATGTGGCTTTGAATGTGGATGTGGATGTGGATGTGGACATCACTGGAGCTGTTGCTGTCCAAGTTTGAGACGCGTCTGCTTAGCGTGCAGTTGTTTATGTTTATCGCTTGCAAATGAAAAATCGTAAAATATGCAAATTCATTGGAAAATCATAAATATTCATGATGTTCGCCAGGAAGACGCTGCTCCGGAGGCTGGCCTTTGACTAGCCTAGACTGACTGGTTGACTGGCTGACTGGCTGACTGATGTGCCACCTTTCACAGCAGATGCAGTTGAAGCAGATATCCTTATTCACCATAAAAACTTATCAAATGCTCAAGTTTCACAGATATTTTTGTTTATTTTGGTAACAAACGTACCATACACGTTGCAATGTGTTGCTGTTTCTATCGTTTACGCTCTCTCTCGTTGAAAGCTCTCTCTCCCATTCGTTTACTCTCTTTAGAGCGTACGACATTTCACTTCCACTTTGTGCGACATTCGTTATCGTTTCACTGACTCGAAACTCGAAATGGAAGTGGTATTCTTGGTATAATTTGATTGAGTTTTCATATGGAATAAAATGTATAAAATATACAGCTTATGCGGCCCTCGAATATTGCATATCTTTGTCAAAACTGTTGCATTTGTTGTGCTTTTGTGCTTTTGTTTGCATTGACATTCGAGGGGATTGCCGAATCAAATTGTTTGATCTTATGTAAAATTTCGTGTTGCGTGACTCGCACATTTTGTGTATATTTTGTGTTTGTTGTTTCTGTTGCTTGAGTTGCGACGATTTCAACAATTAAAGTCAATTAAGTAGAATGCATATTTAATAAAATTTACTCTACATTTTTTGTTCGCTGTGCTTTACAATTTCTTTGGCTTCAATTTAAAGTGAACTTTTCTGGGAAATGTGCGCATAAATCTGACTAAATCATAATTGTTTAATTTGATTCAATGAGCAACTCGTAATTAAAGCAAACTCAAAAGGCGTAAAGTGAAGAGGCAAAGGGAGGGCAAGGAGGCGCCCCCTGTTATTGCTACAGTTGTTGTTGTTGTTATTGTTGTAGATGGCAACTCAATTAGACGACAACGTGCATTATAACTTTATCATATTTTTGACATACAAATGTTTATGGTTTTAATTCCTTAATTAAAATAAACATTTCTTTTCCCATTTGCATTGCTGCCACGTTTAATGTTCAAAATTTTAAATAAACCTCATGCTGGTATGATATTTGAGAGCCCACATACCAAATTTGCTGACTTTAGCTCTTATAGTCTCTGAGAAACTGGCCAAGATTGAGCAATACGTGAAAAAATTAGGTATTTAAAGCATTTAGTTCATTTGGCATGCAAAGCACTTCACAGCTTTAAAGAATTTACATACAGAAGTAGCTTGGGGATTTGCTGACATTTCTATTTGCTAACAACCAGAGGGAGGGGGTGCGGTTATATGTTAGGGTAGTTGGGGGGAAGCGGCGGCAGCCCATTATATATTCACATATTTTACAGCCTACTCCGCTTCGATGAATGTACAAAAAAATCTTTTCAAGCGAATAAATGCAAAAACCTCTGAAAAATGCTGTGAAAGAGTTGGTGCCTATAAGGGGTGCGGGTGGTGAACGGGATGGGAAGGGAAGGGATAAGCGCATAATAAAAGTAATGCAACGTTCTCATTTTTACTGTTTCCGCCAAAACAAAAGGCAACAACAGTTTGGTAAAGTGCATAAAACATAGAATATATATTGTATACACAATTCTATAGGAATGTTCCCAATTGAAATTACAGCGGAAATTCAAAAGAAGTTTTTATATATTGAAAGGTTTTTTAGGGGATATTTCTATGATAAATCAAGCTATTTTCGAGTTCCGAGTGCTTTTCATTCCCAATTCCTATTCGATATTGTGTATTCGAAGTTATATATAGCTATAATTTCAAGTATATAACTTTATAAGCCACATTTTCAACAGTTTTTCGGAATTCAGAACAGCTAACCATTAAGATTTCAACTAATTTGATGGGAATCGGAACTTGGAAGAGTCCTGAATGTGTCCTTAACTGAAATCTCTAACTTAAACATAATATGCTAGAGTTTTGCAAATGGGGAACATCATATGCTTTGCATATAATACAATAAGTACGTTTAAAAGGATTGTGGCACAACTTCTACACATACAACGCACTTAGTTGCTGTTGCAAGGGGGCGGGCACACAGGAAGCCAGACAGACTCCTCATCAGCTGCCACAGGAGGCGGCGTGTGGGGCATTAGCCATCAGCAACTTTTGGCTCATTTAATTGGCAACGACACAAGCAAAGTTTCCGTACGCCTCGGCGCCTTTGCGGTTTTGTGGTCGGGGTCACCAAGTGAAAGGCCCTGCTGATGGCCACAAAATGTACGAAATTTGATTATGATGTGATGCTGAGTTATCTGCCGGATAGAGCAACTTTCAGTTGGTGCAACTTTATTTGTGGCAGACGAAACGAACGGATATCAAATGAGCGAGGAAAGTTGTTTTCAAGTGCTTCGCTCCCTCCCTGCCCTGAAGTGCACTTTTATAGCTGCATTTCATTTATCATTGGCCATTAACATTTATCCAATTAGCATTTAATTCAATTCATTTAGATTATTGCTTATTTTGACATATGATAATATTAATTTGCAGCTCGTTGATAATTGATTTCATTTCATTTTCCTTTTTTTTTTGGGTTGTCAATTGCATTTGAAAGTTGAGGTCTCCGAGTGGGCGTGCCAGCTGTACCATAATTTCTTTTATGACTGGCGACAGCTCCATACTTAGATAAGAGCCTTTCACGAACCAAACCGGGCACTAAAACCAATTGACACAATTTCAGGAGCTGCAGCGATAACCTCAATTTGCCTTTCGAAATGTATCTGTATCTGTTCTTCTGTTTCTGTTGCTGTGGCAGTGTCTGTATCTGAGAAATGTGAAACGAAAACAATAAAAATCAATTCGAGCAATAAAAACTTTTAATTGAACGCGCCCCGCCGCTTTTCAAATTTTTGATTGTGACGATGTCTCCATTTGATTTAGAGCTCCATTATGTTTTATATATGCTTTGGCATATTTTTGAAATTATTCAAAAATGCAGCTGCCTGGCCAGGGGCTGGTTAACTACATACATATATGCGGGCGTGGCCCGTCTTTGGCCATAATTGAGACGTGCACAAATGCAGGTAGCACGGAAAGTGAACCCAACTCGACTTGAAATCCAATACGCAAGACTTACCAGAGCAAATGTCAATCAAAATGCAGCTGCATTCACAGCCAACAAACAGACAAGCCCAAAGGG
Organism: Hirtodrosophila confusa; assembly: GCA_035043065.1. Lineage (NCBI taxonomy): Eukaryota > Metazoa > Arthropoda > Insecta > Diptera > Drosophilidae > Hirtodrosophila > Hirtodrosophila confusa. The sequence goes on along the minus strand of JAWNNI010000160.1, from coordinate 5,415,990 downwards.
GGAAAGAAAAAGTTATGAAACTAGGGAGAAAAGAGGTTTATAAGGGATAGACATCAGTTATATGTGGGCTTTGTTAGCTCCAGTAGCCAGTCAGACAGTTTAGTTCGATAAAAAATAAAAAATACTGCGCTCAAAAGCCGACTATAAAAGCTTGCGAATGTGTTTTGCCGACAGGTGTAGACTAACAGCATACCCTGTAAAGATATGCAGGCGGGTTTCCATTTACAAGGAAGGAAATATCCCTTAAATGTTTCAACTTTCAGTTTCGGAAAGAATTTGTGGGATGAATTTACTTTTAAATGAACCAAGATTGAATTTACTTATTCACTAACCCAACAAATGACAGGGGAATCGACTCCCACAAAATCTTGTCGAAAAAGTAAATGGGAACAGATCTCATAGTGCTGTGTTAGATTTTGAAGTTATAATCCATGTGTTATGAATATTACAAATATAAATCATAAATAATAACGTTGGTTTCTTATTCACAAGTATTTGAGATTCGTTTATCGATATAGAAGTGTGCTTATTGATACCATGGAGATCGATGGTTATTGTTTATAGCTAGGGATGCAACATAACAGGAAGAGATAACATAACAGATTGCATTTTAGAATAGACGCGAGAAGCATATCGAACTGTTAAGGGAATAAAGTAGCGATAACCTCTGCATATTATCTCCTATGAGTCAGAAAATTGGAGAGAAATAAACTTCAAAAAACATAAGTCTAGGTACCAAATTTCAACACTAAACCCCTGTTTAAACCGAGATCTTGAATTTGAATGCTGATATGCTCGTAACTTTGCGACAGATCATATACCAGTCCTGCTTAGAAGTGTTGCACAGAGCATTCTTATCAAGAGCAAAGTGTCCTGTGTCTGGGCTGAGTGCGAATAGAATTACATGCGTCTAGTGAAATGTGGCTGGCAATGATTCGCGGCGCTCACGTAAGGCCACAAGGCAGCAGCTCCCCGGGGGGGTGGAGCAATAACCATAAAAGCCACACGTCGGGACTTTAAATGCATGACTTCACCCGCGGCATATGAGCCGAGTACCGAGAAATGGCATAGAAATGAAATAGAAATAGAAATGGGAATGCAAGTGGCAGAGAATTGCAGTCAATGGTAGAGAAATGGCGACGTGTTCTCAGGTTGCCAGAGATGCATTAGCTGCAGGTCCAGCTAAGCAGTTGACTCTGTTTGTGTTGTGTACGGAGCATAAATTTGGAACCCTAATGAAGTCAAGGAGCACGCAGCGACTGCAACTCCGACCCCAACCCCAACTCCAACAGGAACCCGAAACCGCCCAGCTGCACGCTTCGTAAACTTGGCAAACTTCAGTTCAGCGCCTGAAACGAGGCGGAAATAAAACAAAGCGAGCAAATTGCCAGCATATATACGAGTACTCCTAACTCCTACTTCCTACTCGAGAGTCGGCTCAAAGGTTGAGACTGAGAATTGCAAGTGCCGTTGAGTTCACGTGCGGTCAACATACTGGAATGCTGCTGCTGTTGTTGTTGAGGGTTCCACGGCTCGGCGGGTGCCACAAATGAACCCATTTGCCAGTTGATGCACCTGCTCGACCCCCTGCTCGACCCCCTTCTCAACCCCGGCGTAGCGTTGTGCCACTCATTTGCACAGCTGGATAAATTTTGCAAATTATGAAAGTCGCCGCATTGCCCAGACCCTCGACTCCTTGATGCCTAATTAATGCTACTCAAATATATAAAATGCAAGACGACGCAGTCGAAGACGATACAAAAAAAAGGCTAGAAAAGGCCATAGCTGAATTTATGCGACTGTCAGATACAATTTATGAGAACTGGCTCGAAAATGTGCTTAAAAAATGGTAAAAAATGTAGATCGTAGTCATATATCTGAATGTTTTTGAGCTCTGCTGTTGAAATTTAGTATGTAGAAGATTAATGATAAGCGTATTTGATAGTATCAAGTTGGTGTAAAAGCAGTCCAAGACCGAATAAAACTCTAGCTTAAGTATGGTTCTAAAGTGGTATAATCATATTTCCTAATAGAGTCGATCTGCTAAGTTGAAATTTAGTATGTAGATTGGTGGCAAATTGTTAAGGGTAGGTATAAATTATAATCAGTATAAACCTGGCTTAAAAGAAAACAGGTTAAGAAGCAGGAAAATTGGTTCCAAAGTGGTTCATAAAGATCTAAATGAATTGTTAGATTAATGTCTAATGTTGTAAAAGATTTGTTGAAGATATGCTAAAAATAGTAGGTTTCTGTAGTTATACTTTTAACTAGTTAAATAAATGCTACGTTTCTTAGATACAATGAAGAAATATTGTATGTAGGCTGGAAATATGTAGCTAAAGACGTCGCTGGACAGTTCTAATGCAAGTTTAAACTCAGCCCATTAATGGGCTGTGATATTTCTTGCCCAGAAGCCAGAGTGTCAACACTGATGTTGGCAACAACTCGGTTGGCCTGTTCCATACTTGGGACGAGGCCGCATTCGATTTTAGCGCTGTTGCCATTAAAGTATGTTAGATATTCATTGGCAGCCTCTCAGAGAGTGGGGCCAAAGTGGAAATGCAAATATTTGTCTGGCCTTAGGCCAGGCCGAGAGGGGCCTGAATGTGGGGTTGCAGGCCAGAGTGGGTGCGCGTTGCAGGGCTTTTGTAGCTTCAATTATTCAGGCATGTTTACAAGTTGACAGATTGCAGCTGGCTGCCTGCCTGCCCGCCCGTCACCCCGTCAAGTGGGTGCGCGTGCTCGGCCCGGGTGGGTCAGCCATTCAACCAAGTGGGGTTGACTTGTGCTTGACTACAACAACAATAAAGTCACCCGCTCTGAACCTCTCCTACTCTCTGTTACTCTTTGCAGCACTCACGTTCTCAGTGGAGCCGCAGGATTCTGTCGTGCCCGAGGGCCACTCCGTGCTGCTGCAGTGCGCCGGCAAAGCCGCTGTCAAGAGCAAGGCCACGCCCACGCCGACTAGCATACGCTGGCGTGGACCCGACGGCCAGGACCTGGGCGTTGTGGGCGATACATTTCGCACTCAGCTGAAGAACGGCTCGCTGTACATTAGCTCCGTGGAGGAGAATCGTGGCCTCACCGGCGCCTACCAGTGCCTACTCAGCGCCGACGGCGTGGGCAGCGTACTCAGTAGGCCGGCGCTGGTGGCGGTCACCCGCCAGCCGGAGCTTAACCAGGACTTCATCGAGACGTATCTGTTGCCCGGGCAGACGGCCTACTTTCGCTGCATGGTGGGCGAGCATGTCTGGCAGCCAGGGGTTAAGTTCACAGTGCAGTGGGTTAAGGACGACATGCCGCTGCCGCTGGACAAGCTGCGCATGGTGGTGCTGCCCAATGGAGCGTTGGAGATCGACGAGGTGAGCGCTGGCGATCGCGGAGCCTACCAGTGCAACGTGACCTCCGGCAGCGTCTTTCGGTTGAGCAGCAAGACGAACCTGAACATCAAAAAGCCCGCCGAGGTGGGTGCCGAACAGGCGGTGGCACCCTCCTTTCTGGTTGGCCCCTCGCCGAAGACTGTCAGCGAAGGCGACACCGTGACCCTGGACTGTGTGGCAAATGGTGTGCCCAAGCCGCAGATCAAGTGGCTGCGCAATGGCGAGGAGCTCGACCTGAATCATCTCGATTCGCGCTTCTCCATTACGGGCACCGGCTCACTGCAGATTTCCAGCGCCGAGGACATTGACTCAGGCAACTATCAGTGCCGCGCCAGCAACACGGTTGATTCACTGGACGCCCAGGCTACCGTGCAGGTGCAGGTGCCGCCCAAGTTCATCCATGCTCCACGCGACAAAACGGCATCCGAGAAGGAGGTCCTCAACCTCGAGTGTGCCATACACGGCAAGCCCAAGCCGACCATTCGCTGGCTGAAGAACGGCGATCTCATCACGCCCAACGAGTACATGCAGTTCGTCAGCGGACACAACCTGCGCATCCACGGACTTCTCTACTCCGATGCCGGCATGTTCCAGTGCGTCGGCACCAATCCGGCGGGCAGTGTTCAGGCCTCCGCCCGTCTGCGTGTTGTGCCACCCGGAGGTAAGTCTCTATACAACCTGTACATAAGTAGCTGTAGCCTCTATTTAACATATATGTAAGTAATAGAGCTGGAAATGCAGCGATAGTGACGCCATTATTGATATCGATAACTACCATCGATAAAGCGATACTCTCGGAATGTTTCTATAGAATGCAATTGAAAGTGGATTATATACATTGGTATGTATATATTCTATTCCTTCAATCAAACTCAAAAAAGAAATAGGAATCATAGAATCCCTTGATGGTTTTCCAGCTCTATTATGTATTTAGCTTGGTGTCCAGTATTCTCCAGCTTAAGCAATTGGTACCTATAATTGTTTTATATACCTGGGGCCTATGACTGTATTATAAAGTCCTTTAACGAAAATTATGCCAGTTCCCTACCCCAGAAATCCTTGAGCTATTGTAAAATAATTTCATATATGTGTGTGTATTGTTCGTATTGTTTGTGTAAATACTCAGTTGTTTTTATTAAGTTGCTCAGTTCGCATTCTGCTTAATATCGCTAAATATAGTATAAAGATCTTGTAATTGGAATGTTTTAACTACTCAAAAGAACTAATAACCATTTAAGTCATGCTAAGTTTAAATACATTGAAGCAGTTAATGGAATTCAATTCTTAAAATCAATTTAAAGAGGCCTTCCATTCTTCTTCCGCGATTCAGGACCTAAACATGAGGTGAACAAGAAATCTTAAGGCACTTTTTGTTTGGATTCGAAACAGAATCAGATATTATTTCGAAAAGTAATCTTATTCGTATGACATTTGCTTTGTATCAATATTTTTCTCATTGTAAAGTATACTATTCTTCATCTTCTACTACAAAACCCGCTTCTAATTAATGTATTTGGCAAACTCAGGCAAAAAGCGAATTTAGCTCATAATTTTCTTTAATTTATTATTAATTAATTTATTAACTTATTGTTTACTTACTTGTTTTTCTTTCCTTACCTCATTATTTCCATACCCACACCCCAAAACCGAACCCAATCCCATTCAAACCAATCCAAATCCAAAACCAAAGCCAAAATCAAACAACGCAAAGCACAAGGTCAGAGTACAAAATCCTTGCACACCTCGGACATGACCAACAAACGACGACGACCATTCAACTCCGGTGAAGTGCGCACCAAATCCGGTGGCAGCAGCTTCCTGGACACTGACGAGGACGAGGACGATGCTGACAATTATGCGGACGACAAATCCGCGGAGGCGTTGCGTCCCAACCTGCGGCAATTTGTGCGGCCCGCCGAGCAGCCGCTAAACGATCGAAACTTTGATGCGAATGAGGCTAGCGCGCTGCGCCGACAGAACAACAAGGATGCGGACAATGACGCGGACAATGACGAGGACGATGACGATGACTATGACGATGTTAATGGCAAGCAGGAGCTGAATGCAGACAAAATACTGGCCTCCTGGCAGAACAAGAACCAGAAAGTTCAGCTGCAACCACAACAAATGCCCCCCACATCCAATTTTGCCTCTACAGATTTGTCAACGGGCGAGGAGCTCTCCGGTGACACCAAGCCGCTAAGCAGTGGCCTGCTAGCCCGTCTGCCAGGTCCACCACGCAACCTGGTGGCGCAGATTGTCAAGCCGCGTTTCGTTACACTGAGCTGGAAGGAACCGCAGCAGAACGCCAACGAGGTGGTCTCCTACACCGTCTACTACAGAGTCAACAACAGCGAGCGGTAAACTCCCTGGAGATACAACTTCCTTTCAGTAGATACTGACTGACCTTCTATTTTCCACAGCGAGCAGAAGATATCGACCAAGTCGCATGAGGATCAACAGGTCAGCATACAATCGCTGCTGCCGGGCAGAACCTATCAGTTCCGTGTGGTGGCCAATACCAACTTTGGCATAGGTGAGTCGTCGCCACCGTTGGAGGCGAGCACACAGCCGGAGGTAAACATTGCGGGACCACCGCGCACCGTTGATGCCTCTGCCCGCAACCACAAGGAGATTTATGTGCACTGGAATCCGCCCACAGTTACAAACGGCGAGATACTCAAGTATCGAGTCTACTACTCCGAGGTAAGTGACTATCCTACCCAGTAAAAGCATCTGTTAAACCCTATCATATCACCCACAGAACGACAGCGGTGCGGATCTATACAATGACAGCATGTCGCTGGATCTGCTACTCACAGATCTGCGTCCCTACACGGACTATGTGATCAGTGTAGTGGCTTTCAATGGCAATGGCATGGGTGATCCCTCCGCCGAGCTGAAGGTTAAGACCTTCTCCTCAACGCCCTCGGAGCCGCCCAACAATGTGACACTGGAGGTGGCCAGTTCAAGTGTGAGTATCATCAGTTTGACACTATCCTTAGCTTGTTTTTTGCTCATTTCTTATCTATTTTGTCGCTACAGTCCATTACTGTGCACTGGGAACCACCCGCTGAGGAGGATCGCAATGGACAGATAACTGGCTACAAGATACGCTATCGCAAGTTCAAGGATGCGCCGCAGGTGAAGAGCACGCCAGCCAACATACGCTACTTTGAGCTGAACAGCCTGGATCGCAATGCGGAGTACCAGGTGAAGATTGCGGCGATGACTGTGAATGGCTCGGGACCGTTTACCGAATGGTATCGCGCCAATACGCTGGAGAACGATCTGGACGAGACTCAGGTGCCGGGCAAGCCGGTCTGGATTAACATACATCCAGGCGCCGACAACATCGGACTACACTGGGGGCCACCACAGCAGCCGGAGATCAAGATACGCAACTATGTGCTTGGCTGGGGCCGCGGTATACCCGATGAAAACACCATCGAGTTGAAGGAAACGGAACGCTACCATGTTCTCAAGAATCTTGAATCCAATACGGAGTATGTGGTCTCCTTGCGCGCACGCAATGTCAAAGGTGACGGTCCGCCCATCTATGACAACATCAAGACGCGCGACGAGGAGCCATTGGATGTGCCGGTGCCGCTGGAGGTGCCCGTTGGACTGCGCGCCATTACCATGTCAAGCTCCTCGATTGTCGTCTATTGGATTGACACAATGCTGAACAAGAATCAGCACGTAACCGACAATCGCCACTATACGGTCAGCTACGGTTTCACGGGCTCCAATCGTTATCGCTACCACAACACCAGCGACCTCAACTGCATGATCAACGAGCTGCGTCCCAATACCCAGTACGAGTTCGCCGTCAAGGTAGTCAAGGGGCGCCGTGAATCCGCCTGGTCCATGTCGGTGCTGAACAGCACGTATCAGAATGTGCCAGTGACACCGCCGAGGGAGCTCAGCGTGCGCCTGGACGAACAGAATCCACACAATGTGATCATACAGTGGCTGGCGCCCAAGCACACAGTTGGCCAGATCACTGGCTATAACATCTACTATACTACGGATACCACTAAGCGGGATCGGGATTGGTCAATTGAGGCGTTTGCTGGCGAGGAGACAATGCTAATGCTGCCCAGTCTGAAGCCTCATACCACCTACTACTTTAAGGTGCAGGCTCGCACCAGCAAGGGCAACAACAATGCACCCTTCTCCGCGTTGGTTGCCTTCACTACCACCGCCGCGGTTATCATGCAGGAGGCGGACACCATTGCAAAGGGCATAGATAATCAAAATCTGTTGTACATTATTATTGGCGGCACGGCGCTTGTGTTGCTGCTGCTGCTGCTTGGACTGTTGCTGCTCTGTCGCCGGAAGCCGCAATCCTCGCCGGAGCATACCAAGAAGAGGTAAGAATCAGCTTATCTCTAGCCATTCCTTCTGTATATTAACCTTTTAATCTCGTTGACAGCTATCAGAAGAACAATGTGGGCGTGCCCAAACCGCCGGATCTATGGATACATCACGACCAAATGGAACTGAAGAACATTGACAAGGGCCTGCACACTGCCACGCCAGTTTGTAGCGATAACGCGTCTAGCAGTGGGGCCCTAACGCTGCCACGCTCCGTGGTTCACAGCGAGTACGAGGTGGAGACGCCGGTGCCGGCACATGTCACCAATTCGCTGGACAAGCGCGCCTATGCGGCCGGTTATATGAGTGAGTCCAGTCCTGCCTAAGCGCCACAAACTAAATGCTAATCCTGTCTCTTTACCAGCAGCCACCTCCATGAACTCAACCATGGAGCGGCCTCAGTATCCACGCACCCAGTACAACCATCAGAATCGCACGCACATGACCATGGAGACGGGACTCTCGCAGCAGAGTCTCACACAGCCGCAGAACAATTCGCTGGCCCAGACACCGGAGCATCCGTACGGTGGCTACGATGCCAATTTCTGGTGAGTGGAGGGGGCAAGCAAAGGGATTTCACTCTCAAATTTCGATACGATCAACAAAATTCATCCAAAATTGCCCAAATAAGAAACCCACTTGAATCCCGGAATCTATTGAAAATGTGCAGTCGAACGCGTTGGGGCCGCATTGATCCCAATGTTCAGGTGGACTTTGTGCAGACGCCCACGAATCGTGTGATCCAGCTGGACAAGAGAACCCTGCCACGATACGTGCAACATCAGCTGCTGCTGATGGCGTCACCGTCGCCGTTTCTCAACTTCTTAAACAAGTTTCGACTGGACGAGATTTTGATTAATCATCAATTCAAGGGCGTCTACACAATGCGCACCTCGGCGACAGTCACCGAGCTGGCCATCCATGCCTGGCAGGTTATGGGCACCGCCGATCGCCTGCCGTACATACAGCTGGCTCGTAAGGCGCTGCAGGTACAGCAGTCGCGTATGCTCCACTTTTTGGGCAGTAGTCGACGTCGGCGCACCTAGCCCTGGTGCAAGTCCTCCGTGTGGCATTGAGATTGTTCGATTTGATTTTTATTTGTCAAGTGAAACAAATAGAAACCAATAATTAAATATGCCAACTGTTGTTTATTCCTCTTCTCCTCGCTATACTTGCAGCAATGCGGGCTACGCGGGCGTCGCAGGAGGCGGCGCTGGCGCCGCTGGCAATGGATGTGTGTCCACCATTGAAAGCGCCAAGCGCGGCCATCCCCTCAAGAGTTTCAGTGTGCCAGGTCCGCCACCCACAGGTGCTGCCACGCCCATTAACAAGCACAGTAAGTAGCCAACTGCTGAAAACTCAACTCAACTTCAGCTAATCCTTAAAATTTTGCAGCTCCTGCCGTCACAATACGTCCACAAAACCAGTCGCCCTACAAGAAACCCCCGTTTTCGGCCGCCACGCCCAATCGCCTGCAAGGCGGCGGCTCCGTGGCGCATTCCACCGATGAGATACAAAGACTGGCGCCCAGCACATCCACCGAGGAGTTGAACCAAGAGATGGCCAATCTGGAGGGACTAATGAAGGATCTGAGCGCCATTACGGCCAACGAGTTTGAGTGTTAACACTAAAAGCGGCTAACAAAGCTGGCCAAAAGTATTAGATTCGCTATGGCAGCCCATGGTATAAACATTTCGGAATGTTATTTGTTTTTTTAGTTGATGTTTTATCCATTTGGTTGATCGGATTGGTAAACATTTTGATGTCATGTTTTCTTTTAGTTACATGTGCGATATATGACCGAATAGAACTGTAAATACGAACGAAGCCATATACAATATAAATACTTACATATAAATAGCACCTAACATAGTTAATTTTAGTGTATGTAATGTTTAATGTCTGTAAGATTAAGAGATTAGTATATTACAATTCTCTGTCTCTCAGCCAGTGGCATATTTATTGGATTTTGGATGCGATGGAACCTACTTTTATCCATATACCCCATACATAAATACATTCATAGCTTAAGCCTTCATTCATACATACAACATCTAAGCTAAGTCTCATCATAACTATACGAAACAAGTCGAGTATACCCGACTACGAGACACCCTGTACCCAAGTCTTAAATTCCCAAACACATCTAATGAAACCAGTTTCTTGAATTATTTCTGTGTTTATTATCTGATCGACTTTAAATTTGCGCAACTAATCAAGAGTTGGCCAAGAATTATGCATGCCAAAAATTAAAACCATATCTTTTAAATTGTCGGGGTAACAAAACAAACTAAAACTGCAAACGTGAAACTACATAGACTTGGTGTCTCTAGCTCATATAGGTCCTGAAATCGACGCGTTTATCCGAACGGACGGACAGACAGACGAACGGGACCAGATCGACTCGACTATTCATACTGATCAACAAAATATGCGTACTGTATAGTGTCCATCTGCCTTTTACATTCATTTGCACAGTTTTAGTACCCCTTCCCACTGACTTTATGGGTACAGGGTGCACACATACTTCACAACATTATTCAACATAATAACTAAACAATCAAAAGACATACAACCGACTTATTTAACATACACATATGACTGTATTCGGTTGGTTTTGAGTTTGAAACGTGCCATTTTTCAAATTTGTTGCAACTCTAAACTACTTAAGCTATAATATGTTAACAATCTAGACTGTAATCCATAAGTAAAGCAAGGCCAGCAGAGCATTTAACGATTAGTATACATATTTGTAATATCTACTATATAAGAAATAAGTGACTTTTCTATGTATTTTAATGTGTTCAAAATTGTATGCCTAAAAGTGTGTATTTTATTTGAATTAATCGTATTGTACGGCAGCTGAACTAAATTACTTGGAATTTTATCATATTGCTATGCACAATAATCTTAAAAACCAAATGTATCCAAAAGTTACATGCACAAAATTACAACTACATAAAAAAGAATTCAACAATTTGCGAAACTATCTTATTTGCAGCCATTTTTGTAAGCAAATGTCAAATTTGCCTAATAAATGTGGAACGCATTGTGTAAAAATGTCAATTGTTTTATCTTTTTATACTTACTACGCAATAGATCTGGGTAAAATTCGTATATTAAAGTTTTGTGACAGGGTAGAAGTCGAAATCTCCGACCTATCGGCCCGGAAATGGTTTGATCAGGATCCAAATTTGGATCTCTGTTCATAACCTGTCAATCTCAGGGTCTGTACGAGTTAAAATAACAAAATTTGCTATATACGCAGGTTTGCTGTTAATCAATTTTTATTTATTTTCAATGATTTATAGAGGAAATAAACTCCATTTTTATTATAGTACACACGTAATTGAAAAATTGTTGTAAGTATATTTAAATGAACAACTATATTGAACTTTTCCAGAATTTTATACAGGGTATCTCGTAACGAGCACACCTGTCACAGAATTCTGACCTGTTTATTTTTTTCAGTTTTCATTGCTTTTATTCATCTGAGAGGATGAAAATTTCAACCTGCAGCTTCCAAATTTTATTAACGGCAAATCGCAATTGTATCTTATACTTTCCTTGCGGCAGTGGCAGCGTTTTCAAAAACTCATCCTTAAACACCAGATTGTTAATTATAGCATCATGCTGAAATAAATATTCAGTTAACTATACTTTTTTGTTTAGAACACCCACAACACTCACATTATAGGGACAAGTGTGATTCACATTGGAGCCTGAGATAATGGCATTAAGCACGAGTGACTCGAAGGATACCCTGTTTGGGTGTGCCAATAGATTGCAAAAATCGGCGGAGATATTATATAGAAAGGGTTGATAGCTATTATAGCGACGCCAGAAGCTCCAGTTTATCTTCAAGTATTTGAAATGTTGTTAAAATATGCGATATGTTAAGTAGAAATACTCACGAATATACTTTTTATTGGCAATTGAAGCAATCTAATGTGTATATTAGCTGCGACCACACCCCTGCCTATCACATTGAGCTTGCAGGTCTTAATTTGTGCAAAGTTTTGGTCGTAGGACTCGCACTTGAGATCGGTGAACCTGGAGCCGGATTTCCTACAATTGCCAGGTTCCAACAATAAGAACGCCGCCAAGATAAAAAAACGCACAGTTACTACAGCCATTGCTCATTCACTAATGAACCTGAACATAAGTATACCTTAATGTATATTTATTTAAACATAAATATACCTTAATGTATATTTATTTGTTTGGGTTCATTGATTTAGAACATTTGATGTAAATCATTATTAACTGTCATTTAAAGTTCTATTAAGGCAATTATAAAAAAAGTTGTATACTTTTTAAGCGGTAAACCTCATTGTGAACATTTAAAGTTTGCCACTAAAATGTATATATGAGTGGATATATATTTGAAATTTGTATGATGGTGCTTTTGATCAAGATATTTGAAATATTTCGAAATTTTTAATACAAATATACGACCGATATAAATATGACTATTGACAGCTTATAAATAAAATAATACGATAGTGATTGGTTATTAATTGAGTTCATTTACCAATTAATGTTTAAAAATCTTTCTGATCTTTCAATGCGCTACACATTTCTTGATTAGAACACAATACGCTCGGCAAGAGAATCATAATATCAAGTACCCTTTACCGAAGACCATATAACAATTGTAAGATTTTTGCCTGTACCCAGGTCTCAAGTCTCAAGTCCCAAAACACAAACCCAAGTTTTGCTATGGAGCACTCAACTAGAACACAAAACCTTTGTGAAAATAAACCGAAAGCTTAAATTTCTCCCTGTCCTAGGCTACAAGAATCGCAGGAAAAATGCTTTTCGGGCAATTCCCCATGAAGGTGGTTGCTCGAAAAATTGAATAAATTTGTAGCATACTTTAAAGATAACAACTACTAGACTATTAACAGTTGCTACTAAAAGTATGCGTCAGAAGTGAACCGATTGTCGCAATACCGGAAAAAATTAAACAAGAGAGAACGGCTATCTTCGGCGTGACGAAGTTAATAATGGCAATTTATTTTATGCATACACGAATTTTTTATCCGATTGTTCTTATGGCAGCTATAATATACGAGTATATTACTAGATTATACCCCTGGCTTTACCCGCGCGTCCTAACTATAAAATAATTTATGTTGAACTCCAAAATTGTAAGAGTCCCATAATTTTGTCGAAACCGAAAGAATTTTCATGCGGAATAGTTTTTGTCATGATTTTTTGTGAAAGTATTTTAGAATCATGAGTAAGTAGTGATTATTTAAAAAAAATTTAGTCACAAGAGCCTTTATTGTTAGTTTTAAATATTTTAGAGGTATGTAAGGTATTATTTCATAGTAGTTTGAAATGGCTGCGGTACAGCATATACATCAGAAGGAAGAGCTGGCAATGGATCACTAGAAATACGTTTTGTTCGCGGCGTAATCTGGGCGTACCGGACACTGCTTCTCTCAACCAGGGGTGTACGCCAATAGTTGGTATCAAATAGCTCGAATTCTGGCTGGCTTGGAGCATCTGCTTGCGGTACCTTATCGAATGTTAGATAAGCCGGGATGATCTCATACAAATTTGTGTCCATGTAGCTGTCACTGCTGGCCAGGCTTTCCATGGAGTTGTGCCTCGAATTGAATGAAATGAATCTTAAAAGAAAATAGTAAGTCTGTTTATAATATTCAGGATAGATAAATGTTACTAAATATATTTAAGGTTTGGATTGTGTTTATATTGAATTGTCAGGAGCTGCATTGGAATTAGTCGTTTTTGAAAAAGTGTTGCTAGCTACCAATGAATTCAGCTAAAGTTATTAAGTTTCAAGAGTCTTATCATTTTTTATATAATCCCATTTAATAAATATATATTTTGTAAAGAGAAAGACTTACATAAATATAATGTCGATTAATCTATTATAATGATAAATATATAAAAAATAATGAGAATCTGTACAGATTATATTACATAAATATAATATCAATTAATCTATTATACTGATAGATATGTATATACAAATTAATATGAATCTGTGCAGATTATATTAGACATATATAATATCGATTATATCTATTATACTGATAAATATGTAATACATATTAATTAGAATCTGTGTAGATTATATACATAATTATTCATAAAGTACTTATTCACTTACCTATGCTCGTTATATCGCGAGATCATGTTTTCTTTATATTTCAGGCGTTCCGCAGTGTTACTTCGTGGTAAAACAACAATTTCGCCGGAACTATGTTTCGGCTTGATGATGCGCTTGCTACCTTTAAGCCAGATGGGCTTGTGCCTTAAAACCAAAAACACGACCATTATGCCCATGAAAATAAATAAAACGACGCCTAGAACCATCAAGGATATGCCCTATGTGAAATGATAAACATTTTAATAATACATATGTATATATTTATTTGTGGTTACTATATTACCTTTGCACGCATGCTTCTCGATAGCCAGGCATTATAGTAGGTGTCCAGATTGCTCCCAACGTGAATGGACTTACAACTGAGAGGTGAAACTGTAGTTTGCTGATCATCAACCAAACAGAAAGTATATGCTACATTGGGCACCAGATCTGTCACCACTGTCTGCAGTGGCATGGTGAAATAACAGCCAAGACCAAACTCGTCTGGTAATAATTCCATCATATAGTATTCCTTTGTTGTTTTTGAGAACCAAAATAGGCCAAAAGTGCTTGTGCTTTCACTTTGCTCGACAGTTATTTTTACGGTAAGTGCTCCAAAAATTGTAGGAATAAAGAATATTTGGGGCCACCTAATTTTCTGTATAGTTTTCCCACTTGTTAATGTGTCATTAACCGAAGAACACTCCAATGAGACGATCTGACTGGGATCAACTGTCCCAGCTGTTGATATTGTTGGAACATAAATAATCCCACCAGTTGTGATTGTAGGCTTAATGGTGGATAAGGCCGAGGGAGTGGAAGTAGTTGTGGTTCTGGTTGTGGTTCTGCTAGTGGTTGCGCTTGTGGTGGTGCCTGCAGTAGTTGTATTGTAAGCTGGTGGATGTATAACTGCGCTATTATCACAAAGGCGATCATCAAAGACCATCCAATCCTTGCATTCCTCTGGAGACATGCAATACACTTCCAATTTCGAGTTTTGGTGTTTAAATATCTCATTCATTTCGATATGTAGTTGACAGTCGCAGTGCCAATTATTGGAGCTTGCAAATATTTTCAAATTACTCGAAATATCCTGAACACCAAATATTATTTTCGAAATCGTCGTCAGTTTATTATGCGATATGTCCAATACGTCCAAATATTTCATGCCTGAAGGATAGATGCACATAAATGTTTGCAAGAAAAAATTTGGTTCGCTTATATGTAAATACTAAAATAAAACTTACTTGCTTTACATAGAAAGCAACGTTCAAGGCTGAAAGCAAAACCGGAACTCAAGGATCTCAGGGGTGAACCTTGCTTTCAACCTTGAAGTTTTGGCAAATTTTTGTTTAGCTTGCAGTTCGTCATCTGATTTTATAATACTCGCAATTTAATTGCATTTCATATTACCTTGGAAAATATAATTAGGTAAATACACAATATTCGAGTGCGACAGAATCAGGACCTCTACCATGGTCAGTTTTCTAAAGGTGTCCTCAAGCATTTGATCGCTGAAGTTGTTGTGACTAAAGTCAGCGTAGTCGAGTGTACCCAGAATCGGATCTGTGGCAGTTATATTGCGTATACAGGTGAGTCCAACTGAAAGCCTCAGGTATTCAATTTGAAACTTCACATAGTCCAAATAGTCGGGGTACACAGTCTGTAAAGGCATATTGTGCTGCATAATTGAAATGCCTTTGAAATCTGTTGTGATATTATTAAAAAACTGCTTCTCGATTTTTTGTAGACGTAGATCTTCAAGAATGATATATTTGAATATGCCTCCGCCAAATGCACCGTTCTCGATGGTTGTTATATTCGAGATACTTATAAAAATTAGCTCGACCTTCTTGGTGTATGTAGATAAAAATCCGACTGGTAGCACAGCATCGACATATGTGTAGTTGTAGAGATGCAGCTCATCAATAATATCACACGATTGGCTCTAGTTTATTAAGAAGAATGTTTAGAAAATGTTGATATTGTAAACTAGAACTAAACGCACATTTACATATTCTGTTGACGCCAAAGCGATGGATATATCTTTAGCGATCTCGGCCTGCCGACCATTGGCGCAGATCAATCGGCACTGGATTTTCAGGCACTTTGGAGGATTCACTCTGGCGCTCTCCATATCACCAAGATAAACACTGTTGTATAAACACAGAGATCCATTACTCAAAATTGCTCATCCATTAGCGGAACACGATGATATCGTGCTTGTTATCGCATTGATAACGTTAAAACAGTATTGAATCTTAGCACTTTTTGCCACAATTTACATATATTATATTCCTATTCCATGTCACAGAAAGGCAATAATCAATAATGTCACTTCATATACAAATCACAGTAATATTTATATGTACTTATATACATTGTACATATGTATACATTTATACCTTATATTGAGGATAGCTGCCTTGAGAACTCTGACTGCCTCGCTCACTTGAAATCCCTGAATTTCCGATTTTTGTAATAAATTGGCGCCTCTGTCTTCCATATCATATGACAGCACGGATAAGCCAGACCAGACCAGAATCATGTAGAATATGATCCAGGATCCCGATAGAATATGTGACGAGGGCATCAGCATTACAATGCATTTACTATTGGACCCGTGTTAGGTATTTTAAGTAGAGCTCTGTTAATTATTTACACTAACGTGCAGTTCCATTTGTCGGACTATGTGAATACTACAACTGATAAAATACATATATGTATATTATTTTTTATGACCAAACTATTTCAACTAAGTTCACGCTGCGAGCGTTGAAAGTAAACTGTGTGTGCTATAATTCATCGCCTATATCAAAACATTATCCATATCAGAACTTTATCCATATCAGAATATTAACCCGAGTAGTTAAAGTGCAGTAGTCAAGAGTTTTCGATGTCGAGATAACACAGTCATAGTATATGTATACATATGTGTTCAAATTCATATTTATCAATACATCAGTATTGCCAACCGATAGTGCTGAGTCAAACGAAAGAGTTGAACATGTAAACAATATTGGGTAGCTTTTTATAGTGCATAAATCGATTTTATTATATGTAAGTACTTATACGAATACATATTTATTTGCATTGAATATTTTAATACATTTTATACATAGACTTAAAGTCTTTTTGATGATAGAGGTAGTCGATTACAACTGCGATTTACTGTGTAACAATTTTGCATACTTTCCGACTCTGCTTTTCGAAAAATCAGAATATAACTAGAGATATATATACTCTTATAATTACGCTGGCATATATGATTTGATTACGCTATAGTGTTGATAAAATTGCCTTCACAGGCGGACATTGCACAAGCTCAACATACTCATTTCCCTCTGGGAACAGAGTATAATATAATCTATGTATTTTGATATGTTGTGGGTTTCGGGTCCATGCTTAAGGATGAATTCGAGTTGCGCTTAGGTAAAGGTGGCGGCGAGTTTTGTGTGTCAACAAAATTTTCAAGGATGAAGCTTTCCCTTACTTCATTCCTGAACTTGATTGGCATCTCATAGTCCATAGGTTGAAGATCGATATTTGAGAAGGATTCCTCAAAATTTGTGGACGAGGACCTTAAACTAATTAAGCTGGGTAGTTCCGTTCCACTAGTTCTTGCAGATATTATGTCTGATGATCTGTGTTGGGAAGAAAATGGAAACATTAGCATAAGTTGTTAAATAATAAAATCTTCTCTTACTTTTGATTTCCCATTTTAAATGAATTTGCGTGAATATGGTGTTTGCTAAGAGGTGTTTTTATATATTCTGATTCCTCTATAGTTGATACGCAACATGTCTTATCCGATTCTTTGATAACCAACACATTTTTGGAACCCTCCAAAAGGTGAGGAAAGGACTTGATACCTAAGTACGCAAATATTGCCCCGAATACTGTTGATATGAAAAACATCAGGCAGAGCATGGCGATGGTAAATTGCTTCTCATTCTCAGCAATCCAAATCGCAGAACTATCATTAACGTATCTTGTGATGGGAACATGCAAGGGCTGGCAAAATAGAGGTGATATGACTGGTACATCCGCAGGCATCATACAAAAAGTGTAGGTATGGTTTTGTCTCAGCGATTCAATGAGTAAATAGGGTTTCTCATACTGCATACAATTGTAGTTCGTGTCAGATGAATCCATAACAAATGCGTTGTTTTCATACTCATCCGTAAACCAAATAATGTTTAGTTGATCAGAACCCTCATATTCATCAATCACGGCACGTACGCTATTGTTTTCATATAAATCCAAATTTAGATCATAATTGGGAGGTTCAAAAACAAATTTGCCCGAATTAAATGCGGCGTACTCCTGATCATAGTTCCCATTATTCACATCTCCATTTATTTTGTTGTCGGCTTGACTGTTATCTAAATCGATGGCTTGCGAACATCTAAATTGAACTATTGCACCGAATGTACTATCTCTGGTTGGAAGTACTTCAGGATCATCATTATATAAGGAGTTTTCGCTACTTATTTCACGCGTTAAGAGTTCTTCTTCTTTCCAATCAATGGTTACCTCATTAGTTCCATCCGTGGTTATGGAGACATTATTGGGTATTTCCGAGTTTGAATCGCAGGTCAGATCTACAGCATTCAGCTTATCAAAACTTTTACCATATAGTTTGTATGGTATCCGACAATACGGTACGCTTATAAACAGACTTTTGTTATCATTGTAGAATTTTACTAGGGATTGGAGTTGGCAATTACAGTGCCAGTTGTTAGGCTCAATATCGAATAATAGACGACTACTTCCGATGCTGAATATATCGGCGCTTACTTGGGTAAGTAAATTGTGCTTTAGGTCAACCAAGATCAGCTTATCAGCTAGATCTGCGAAAGCAGTATCTTCTATAGCCGTTATATGGCAGAATTTTAGGTAAAGATAGGTGACGTTTGGAGTTCCGGTGAACATGTGTCTACTCAGTGGGCCACTAAAGCTGTTGGAGCTCAAGTCGAGATGTATCAAGTTTTCCAAATAGATATTATCGAAAACATTGGAATCGCTTCTAAAACATATGCCGCAATTCATTCTCAAGTGTGTTAGCGTAACCTGAACGGGCTGCAAGAAAGTCATACTTATGTTTGGCGTATTTAACTCCAATTCCAGTTTTCTCAATGAGTAGAGGCCCAGCAGGGCTCCATTGCTCAGTTCTTCCAGTTTCAGATCAGTCCAGGTCATATGGAATACCTTTGCAAACATTGGCGAACTAAATGCCCCGCTCTTTATTTCCGTTAATTGGCTTCGGGTTAGCACTATTTTGAGCACCGTAGAGTTCACATAAGTCCATTTATTTTCCATTGTGTGGTGGAGTTGATTTACAACTACCAAGGACGTGATCACTTCACAATAACTAACATTCATTACAGCAGCCGTGTCCTCATAAATGTTCTCACTATCGAAGCAGTCAATGCGGCAAGATACTTCAGAACAACCTGGTTTGCCTTGAGGTGGCCGAAAACCGTCTGAAAGTTTTCTGTAAATGGCAGTTAATAAAAACTCTATAACTGATTTTTAATCTATTACCCTAGGCTTTCCATAGAATAAGTTGGATTCAGACTGTTTTCTTCTGTGTTATCTCCAATTTCATAGCTCGAGCTCATATTGATATTGAGGTCTCTATCCATTTCAACGTTGTTGCTCTGGTTGTTCAGCACGATTAGAACACATATTACTACGGCCATAACACAGAAGCCAATACCCAAAGCCAACAGTATCCAGGCTAAGATTTTTGTTTTTGAATCCTCCACATCATTGGAAACCTTTTTTTGTGAACTGCAAAGGGAATATTATAACACAAAAATAAAGGCAAATCAAGTATTTATATAAATAAATTATGTAGAAGTATATATGAGTATATTTCATTAACATTTCGCAAAATCGGAGAAGTTTTGCATAGAAGTAGACACCGCAAATCGATAAAAATTAATTGCACCCACTACTTTTATGATGTGATATCCCATATTTGCTAGACGTATGTACTATATCATTTTGTTTTTCACAGGATTCAAGTAAATAACACAAAAACTAATTTTAAGTGTTTTTTTCTCCAAATGTATTTCGTCATTTTAATCTGGGTTACCATTTAAATTTTATTGATAATATAAATGTTAGTATTACTGGTAATTATATAAATGAAATTAAGTATTCAAGGTACAAGTACACGGATTTGATTTGAATTTAAAATTACCTTGGCAGTTCTCGCTCTTTTGCAGTGATTTTCCTATTTTTATTATCCTGCTGCATTTCAATAGGAGAGCTTACACACGACTGTCAAGTATTTGCGAACTGATTAATGTTTTATGGATAATAGAGCATTTGCATTTGGTTTTGGTTTATCATCCAAAAAATGTATATCTGCTGATAACGATAGTATTTGATATATGGCCTATAACCAATCAATACTAATATGATTGAGATAAGTTATTAAGTATGTATATAGAAAAATGTGTGCACAGAAACGCACCATACGGATATATGTACCAGTAATATTATTCTGTTTATTTAAGCTCCTCATATATCTCAAAACATTCATATGTATAAGTGTTGCAATTCGTGGATCCTTCTTGCTCGTCGGATAGCGGTACGGTTGGGGCACTTTCTTGGGGAGGTATATTGTACTTATTCGAATTGATGGATAGTTTCGCCTGTTCCAAGTGCCGAAAGTAGGTCACATATTCGCCAATGGTGTTTTCTGAATTTTGATTCCTATTATAAAGAAAGGTGACGTTTAGTTCTCCAACAAGATTTACTTTTGTACTCTTACCTTATCGCTCCATATATTTCCTCTTCATAGCCTCTAGGCATTAGAACCATGGTACACGAATCACGCCCAGGGCGTACCAAACGTTTACTTCCCCAGAGCCAAGTTGGTCGCAACCAGAGAACTCTGTACATTGCCAACATTCCGAAGATTACACATAATAAAATTCCAATGATTGCAATTGTGATAATAAGAGTACTGTGGGCTTCGAACCAGCTTTGTTTCCTCTGATCACAAGCCATCTTATGATGCGACTGACAGTTAAATGGAGAAGTCTGGCGGTCTTCTATCAGCAGGCAAAACACATATGAAGTGTTGCAGCTTAAATACTTAACTGTTACCGTTATATCACCCACGACCTCATCTGAATCTTCGTTATCAACATGACCGATAAGTGATAAATTTGAAAAGTATACCAGATCCCAAGACTTCGAGTCAAGCTGTGATAATATAATGTTAACTCCATTCTCAAAATCGTCCTCAATCCTTATGAGCACATTGTACGATATCGATATATTACCAATAGCTTCTTTATCGGCGTTGACGCAGATGAGTGGAGTGGAGATATCGTCGGGTATTGGTGTAGTGCTCTCCGTTATATCCGGTTGGGGAGTTGTCGTAGTTGGAGGTTTTGTGGTAGTCTTCGGTGGGGGAGCATGCTTAGTTGTAGATATCGGAGTTTCATCGGGAGTGTTAGTTAACGTCGTCTCAGTTACAGTCGTTTTGGGAATTGAAGCGGTAGTTTTTGCTGGGGGAAAATGTTTTGTTGTCGGCATAATAGTTGTAGTTTCATCTTCAAATGAGCTTTCAAAGTCATCAGTGCTAATTAAATTTCGAGTGTTTCCCACAGATCCAATACATGACATTTTCATTACGAACTGGAGGAACTCATAATCCCAAATATTATCCATAAGATTCAGCTTAATGCCATTTGTAATTAAATTGAATAAAAAGCGTGTATCAAGCTTTGTTAGTTTGTTTCCACTCAAATCTAAATATCTTAGCATGCCGAAATTTCCATTACTTAGCTCAAAGTCGATGCTACTCAGTCGACAATTTTTCAAAATTAAATACTCCAAGGCAGGCATATTCTTAAAACTGTCCGTGTTCAGTGCGCCTCCGAAATTATTGCCCCTCAGGTCTAAGACCTTAAGATGTTTATAAACGGCAAAACCAAAAAAATCACTGGGCTTATAAATGGAGTTAACACTGTACTGCTGATGAATTGTGGCCGAGTACAGTGTGTGCTCCAGTTGTGCGACAAAGCCTTCGCATCTCAATGATTCATCCGTATTGATCAGTGTAAAGTTACGCAGTTTATGCAGCCCTCGAAAAGCCTCTCGGGTTATTCTTGCCATCTGGGTATCATTGAGCTCCAAATGAATCAGATCGTGTAAGTTACTTTGATCAAAGGCACCATCAATGATGCGGTTCAGAGTACAATTGCTAATGACAAGGCTTTTCAATCCGTAGTCCCCTGCAAAGGTATCGCTGGTAATAATTCCATCGGGAAAGTTGTAATTTTCGAGGCGAAGTAAAAGGTTGTCACTACAATTGGTTTTGTTATTGAAATTTGTATGCTCGATGACTAAATTGTTCACATTTTGATCACAATGAAGGCTCTCTAAAAATTGAGGAATACGCTTTTTATGTGTCGGCTCCGGGTCACTTGAAAAGTCGATATTGCAAACTATTAAAATAACCACAAAGCTTATTGAAACGGGTACTAGAATGTAATTTAGCCACCGGATTCTGCGAGTTCGATAGAGGTGTTCAGGTTGCTTTGTACTTTCTTCATTATTTAGATCAAAGGACTTGGACTTAAACATACTTATGTGCCCAGTATATCGTCAAATAAAAACTTTATTTTCAATTGTAAAGCGATTACCGTCAACCTTTCAAGTTGGTTCTCAGCGCACTAATTGACTTTCCTGTTTTGTTTGGCTAATTTATGAAATTAGTCGTGCTCATTATCAGTGATTGAAACGGACACATTAATATAACTATTAATATAAACCTGATAAGATTAACTAGGTACAGTATTTTACGGGCAGGCTAATGTCAAATGTAAGTATATATTCGGGATATAAGTATTCCTGATCAGGACAATCCTGAATACAAATTCCAATCGCTTGCTTCTTAAAGTGTATTGATTAAACTAGCAATAAATATTTGTAAGTCTGTAAATTTTATCTGATCTGATTTTATCATATCGGGTTTTTAATAATTTAAAAAAAATTTTCTCCCTGTACCCATAAAATGGGTAAAAAGGGGGTACTAAATCTGTGCAAATGTATGTAACAGGCAGAAGGAGACATCTCCGACCCTATAAAGTATATATATTCTTGATCAGTATCAAACGAGATTTCGATTTGGCCATGTCCGTCTGTCTGTCCGTCTGTCCGTCCGTATGTATGAACGCGTCGATCTCAGCAACTATAAGAGCTAGAGACACCAAATTTAAAATGTAGGTACCTGTATAGCATACGCAGATCAAGTTTGTTTCATATTTCAGATATCTCCCCCGTTCCCCCGCAATTCGATAAAATTCGTTTTACAGAAACAATTTTTAAGATATAGCTTTGGGATTTGTCATGTGCTATAGTCACTCCTAATCTACTGTCCAAATTTCAAGTCGTTCGGATAATAAACACGGAAGTTATTAACGAAAGAAGATTCAGTGATGCAGCGAGAGGAGGGAAGAAGAAGCACCGCCACCAATTAAATTGCCTCGCTTGCGCTGCGCTCGAGCTGTCGCTCGTGTGTGTGCGCCCTTGTGTATGTATGTGTGTGTATGTGTAAGTTTACGAAGATGCGATCAGAAATTTTTGACCTGGGTACAGGGAGTTTCGTAGTCGGGTATACTCGACTATAGCATTCTTACTTGTTTTATTATGTTTTTATTATAATCGGGAATAGTTCTGTAGAATACGAATGCTGTCTGAAAACTTAAAGAAACTATTATTGGGATAATGGGATGTCAAATTAAATACAAAGTAAGTACAAATGTGTAGTAGCAGTTGTTTATTATTGGCTTGGCTTTATCTTAGTCGTGAGAACAATCCTCATCTGATATATTTTTTTTTATATTTATTTTATGTATTTTTTTTATTATGAATGTGTATATTATGATTCTTATTAACATAATCATAGCATGGAGATTTGATTTATTTTTATGGGTCACAATGCTACACCCTTAAAGATGTTTAATATCAAATTAAACAATTATGCGCTGCTTGTCTGCCATTTGATGTACCTCATGTGTAGAATTAAACGAGAGTTCATTGCTAATTTAATTAGCTACAATAGATGAACGTGTTTAATTATAGAACTTGGCAGTGTTCACTTTTAGTCCCACATTGCTACGAAATCTGCTAGATTATTGCCTCACCACACGTGAGTTGAAACGTGTTCTGCCGAAACGGAATGATTGCAATTGTATTTATTTATAAAGATACCTATAAATACTTGGGCATATGCCGCCAGCCGGTATAACGTCAGTGTATTTGAATCCCTTGTATATGGTATTATAATTGTTTCATGATGTTTGCACAAATATAATCATACATACACGTACATACTTGTTGTTCATCTACTTTACAGCACACAGTTGCGATAGTTTGCGACAACTAATTCTCAGTATGCAATTATTTCAACACATTTCATTTATTCTATTTAATAATGAGACTCACACGCGTTTTATAGTTTATCTCGCAATTGTATTGTTAATTATATGGCGGGCAAGTACTTACCACAAGTATTAATGAATAACAATCGATCTCATACTTATTTCATGGAACGGGTGTCCGCAGTATGCAATGTTCTGCCTCTACACAAAAGCCTTTAAAGTCATATAAAATGCCAAATTTTAAAGTCCGACAAACAGATAGAATTTGCCCATATAGTCGCTTGTGGTCGATCCAATAGTTTCACAAACATATTCATAAAATGCGCATGGCTCGGTCACATTTGTCAAAAAAAAGTACATTTTAAATAGATTTAGTGTAGTGGCTTGCTCTTGACCACAAAGCGATGTACAGACGCCTCTATTGAATTGGCTTTACAGTTGGTTTTGGCTACATTACCCTAATATTTAATATGCAAGTATCTGAATATTCGGAACACCCAATTGTAGACTGCTTAGCTACCAGATGCCCTATGAGTTGTGAGTGAGTTATGATCAAATTAATATCAACACGATAAGTCCATGTTTTTAGGTGACACTGACATACAGTCATGTTAAATAGTATGTGTATTACGTCAATTGCAACCACATACTTATATCATTTGCTCACCTATTCTGACTAAGCTAACTAACATGTTCAGTAGAACCATTTATACCTGATAAATTTTCCATTTTCAGTAATCTTTCAGAGAATAATTGATAAATACATGGATATTAATATACTTATGTATCCCATAAAGAACTAATAACTACGATCCTTGGAAACGAATACTTATAATCCTTTCTGATGGAGATAGTCTTGTCATAAGGATAATTATCAAGTACAGGTTCCTATATAGTTATTTTTGGGATCTCCACCCTTTGTGTACGGCTGTAGTACATACTTCGATACAAACTATAATCTTATCTTATACGATATGCAAACAATTATTTATAATTTAAATAAGGTTATTTTGTATGACTATATCGACTTGTCCATTAATTCTAATTAAGAGTATATGTACTTGGTAACAAACCTTATGCCAATTTTTAAAATCACTGACTCTAATTATGGGAAATTGTTAATTACACTGATGAAAACCAAAAGAACAAACTTGAAAACTTGCCAATTTCATTGCCTTTCAAATACTACACCCTGAACATATTATAACATTCATCATATTGTACATTATATATATATTACAAAACATGTACACATGTATACAAGTACGCATACCTGACCTTTATGCGTTGACATCAGAAATCTGTAATGAACACAAAAGCAGAATTCTACAGATGTTCATTTCGTGAAATTATAAATGATTGCACTGGCAGTACCCCAGAATGAGGAAATCAGGACTTCCGGAGCAAAAATAATATGGGCAGTTAAAAAAAAAACAATATTTAGAGGACCAATTTTTCAAATATCGCATTTTCTAATTTCTGGGATTTTTTTTCAGTAACAGTAACAATAGTAACGATAGTTTTCATTAAAAATAGTTACAAACACCAATACTACCAATTATAATATAATAAAATTATTTATGTTTAAATAATAATATAGAAAAAAGTTGATTTGATAATTGATTAACTGCCCAGCAGAAATATATCGAATAAAACAGTCGATAGTGATGCGAATTTGAAACTATCGATGGTGAAATTTATGTTTTGCCACCTCTTTTATTTATATTTGGTCTGTCCGTTAGTCTGTATGATGGAAGGGACCTCAGAGACAATTTATAAGAGCTGGACACACTAAATTTAGTATTTCTTATGTCGTATATCATAAGCAGATTCAATTTGTTAAAAAATGTTTTATTAAAGCTTATTGCAGTTTGTAGCAGTAAAGCTAGATGTGTTCAAAATACTGGAGCAGGGTATATGCTAGTCGGGCTTAGTCTTAACAAGAACGTAATTTTACTCTTTCTTTTTAGCTGTACCGTTGACTTAACTACGACGAATTTTTCAGTGTCGTTTGACTTTGTTTCGAATGACGATTTATAGTGGATTTTCAGCGTCGACGTCACGAGGCGTTTCCACGCCATTTTCTGCGCCACCGAAATCGATTCGGCTGTACTTACTTGTGCTTACACACACACACACACACATGTACATATTTGAATATGAATATGAATATGAATATGAATATATGTGTGCATACCAATGAATGTTGACGTGCATGTGTCGCTCTGTGTGAGTCCGATTTATGAATGTTTCCGTTCGTGTGCCTCCATCATCGTTTTTGACTTGGTCCAGTTAGTTCAGTTCTGTCATTTAGATCAAACAGAAAAATTTCCGCGTTCCGATTTAATCTGTAAGGATTATTTTGAGCAATTTCCTTTCGCGCCTTATCGTTTCTCCAGATAAATACACATCATTAATAAGCAATTAAACCAATTAATAAACCTATATAAGGATGGGTAACGCAACTATGGTTAGTATAAGTAAAAGGATTTATTATGATTCTGATGAAAGGTGGCACGCGTAAACAATAAGTTTATTAAGACTAATAACTTAAGTGACACCTTAGTACTCTGATAACTTAAAAAACAAAATATGCTACTTTGCTCCTGTGGAAACTCTCTACTAAACAATGTGTTTAAATTGTTTTAATAGAAGTAGTTGTGTATATTACGAGTATTTATATATATAATCGGCGAATATTCTCCAATGATGGATTGTATTTAAAATCCCGTTTCTGCTTAATTAAAAAATTCTTCTTTGTTACATAAGAAATGGATTTTGTGTTAACCCTCTTTATTACAATGAAAACATTCGGTTGGATGCATTCCACGAATTTTTGGTATAAAAACCGTCCCATAATTATTAGCAAATTAAGAGTGCCAGATTTAAGGACCAACTCTGTATGATTATGAAGTAATTATACTCCAATCTTTCTTTATCAGGCTTTTGATGTATTTATGAATTTTTAATAATTATAGGAGAAAATCAGTCTGGTTATTGTGTTTGTTTGTTAATGAACATAAAATTAAAAGATCACTAGATGTGGGTACAGAGTAATTCCTAGTCGACTAAAAACTCTTTATTTAACTGATCGGGATAAGAAATTTGCTGACATAAATTGAATAGTTTAGTTTTAGACTTAGCTGTTACATTAAATAGCCACTGTGATTAAGTTACGAACTGAAAAATAGCGATCATAAGTCCAACAACATTCAAAATCTCGTCGCGCTACCTCATAGCATAGGACAGAACAAAACTCGTCATCCTCATAAGGAATCTACATATACCCGTGTGTACATAGTAAAACAAATGAATGCGCTGAACATAAAAAGGCAACTTTTTGGAGATACTGTGGAATCTTCGCCCCTTCGTCACTGATAAAAAATACTACCCAGAAAACTAATCCCGAAGTAGAAAAAAAGGGATAAGAAAAGAACATTTCGCACATTTGAACTTAACCTCAATTTTACGCCAGAGAGGATGGATTTTCCAATATCGGTTAGTAGCACGTTGGTTTAAGACAGCTTACAAAATGAGCTTAAGCCTTATCACTTGAATGTATCATTCAAGAGTTTTCCACCAAAATATTTTAAAAATCCGTTTTTTGACTGATTTAGTTCATAAATTGGAATATTATGAAAAATGCAGCTTCCTAGCTCCTAAGGCGTCGGCTGTGTACTTATTGCCAATCAGGCATTCAATCAGTTTTGACAGTTTGTTATATATGTAACGATACAGCTAGTTATTATTATAGTTTTGCGATTCGCAAGCCTCTTGTACCCCATTCAATAAATGGAAAATTTCTAGATGCGCAACTAACAATAATATGATTGTTGTGAATGTATTCTTGAAGAATTCTTTTTTGTCTGCTATAATATGACAAAAGTATTTTGAATGCTGAAATGAAATTTGCCTAAGGCATGCCCGTCCGAGAATAATGTGTGTACTTATTTATGTACAACTTATGCTATATGCATTAACACGTTCTTGGTTATAAATAAATTCAAAAATATGAAGATGCAAAGGAACGTTTGTAGGTAGGGGGGTCCAAGAACTACGGACGCATACCCTCACAACAAGTGCAAAGCTGCATGACAGCGGCATGACAAACAGAATTTTATATTTTCGATTTGGTAGACATTTAATTCATGTTGTTGTTCTTTATACGAAGGCAGGTAAATCGACTACAACGAGCGCTAGCCCTGTTGCCTTCCTTTCACCTGCACTGCTACCTCGGGGTAGCCATATCGCGGGGTTGCCACCTCTCCGTCGCATAATTCTCGCGATTGCGCCGTGGTTAAATTTATTCTATCACTTTCATCCAAACAGAAACCGCAGGAGGTTTTGTTGTTAGTGGCAGTGACAGTTTGGCTGCAGCATAGACGGTGGTACGACTTCGTGGCACGTGCCTGTTTTATGTTCTTACGGCAGTGGAAGTGAATTATTTGATCACAGTTCCTAACTTCTGTACTACATTTATCCTTTGCGCAGTGCCCAACTCGCACATACTTTCTAATTGCCTTTCACGCGTCTGTGTGTCAAGTCGGTTCACCAAACTTAAGAATCGTTCCTCGAGAATCGATCTGGTAACTGGAAATCGCGTTCATCGTTGATCAAATACTCTGTGATAATGTGTGTAAGTTTTCAATCAGAATAGTCTGAGTATACGTCTGTTGTATACGAACTAAGTGTGTGCTGAATTAAAGGATAAAAAGAATTAAAACATAAAATATAATAGGAAGTAGAAAAGTAATCAGAGATAATTCATTATATTGTATTATTTTTGCTTAATATATCCAGGCAAATCGTAAATTTTAAAAATGAACACTCCGGATATAAATTATTAATTG
Organism: Hirtodrosophila confusa; assembly: GCA_035043065.1. NCBI lineage: Eukaryota > Metazoa > Arthropoda > Insecta > Diptera > Drosophilidae > Hirtodrosophila > Hirtodrosophila confusa. The sequence goes on along the minus strand of JAWNNI010000160.1, from coordinate 5,386,844 downwards.
AAGAATGGCAGTGATGAGTAAAAAAAATACTTGAGAATCCTAAATTTAGTAATTTTTTTATTTTTCGAGTTGCAGTCGACAAGGATAATCAAAACAAGGAAACCAAAAAAATAATATAATTGAGTTGTGGAGATGTAATTGTATGTAAATGTCAGAAGACATTTTTTACCCTAAAAAAGTGATCGAGCCGATCTAGCCATATCTATGGCCTTTGTTTTCATTCGCTCGCACAGATTATAAATGTTATAGATACCAATAATAATATGTAAGCTGTCGTATACCGTATACATCTAATGTTTATTGTAGATCTTTAATACGTACCCCAAATCAATAAAGATTTACAATCGCATAAACTCCAAATGTTTGCTCAAATTGTTAAGAGATTAAAGAAGAAGAAATGTGTGTGTTTACAGAAAAGTTACAAGTTAGACCTAGGATAATATGATGAACAACCAATGTCAATGAATTAAATAATATAGTTTTGTACATTTCTTTTGTGTTCCAGGACGAACTGACAAAGGAGCAAACTGCTCGTAAGTAGATTGGCAGCAACTGCTAACAGGACACACCAATAATCAAGTCTTTATTCTTGTTTCTTATAGTTCTCCTCAATGCCTTCAATGCCTTCGATCCAGAGAAGAATGGCTACATTAATACCGCTATGGTTGGAACCATTCTTAGCATGTTGGGCCATCAGCTGGATGATGCCACATTAGCGGACATCATTGCAGAGGTTGATGAAGATGGTTCTGGCCAAATTGAATTCGAGGAGTTTACAACATTGGCAGCACGCTTCCTGGTTGAGGAAGATGCAGAAGCCATGTTGGCCGAGTTGAAGGAAGCCTTTCGGTTGTACGACAAGGAGGGAAATGGCTATATAACAACCGGTGTGCTACGCGAGATCCTTCGCGAGTTGGACGACAAGCTCACAAATGATGACTTGGACATGATGATTGAGGAAATTGATTCTGATGGCTCGGGTACTGTGGACTTTGATGGTAAGAACGCGTCGCAGGCTGTTTACATATTCTCTAAAACTCTTGACACTTTCAGAATTCATGGAAGTTATGACTGGTGAATAACCGATTCCATCCCGATGCCTTCAGTCCCTCCAGTCATTGGCTGCCTTTTGTGAGACCGTGCTGAAATTTCAAAGGTTTCTTCCTAAATTAAATTTTGACTATCAGATTAAGTATGTTTCCGGCAAGAAAGTAATGGTCTTCAGTGTTTTTGAGTATTATACTAAATTGACATTTCTTTTTGCCTGTAAATGTATTTAATAAATTTAAATTTTGATGACCATAATGAAACACATTAAATACTTATGAAAACGCAATCAATAATATTTTATTCAGAAAATTGTAACTTAAATTGCGCTGATTGGATATGTAATATATGAGGAATACACAAGTAAACTGTATTATAAATCTTATGCAAATGACACTATTTTTACTCGAAAACTATGTATAAGGATATTAAAACTTAGTATTGCTCTAGTACTACGAAATTGGAATGAATGGATCCACATTGCAGTTTTATCGTATTATTATTTTTCTAGAATTAGACATAAAATGCAAATTATTACAGCATTTTGGATTACGACTTTTTATCTTGAAAACCGTCTCCCTAGTCTTGGGTTGGGTTGGCATTCATATCGTTTATTTCTTCATATATATATTTCTTCTTATTTTTTAGGTAAGTTTACACAACTATATTTATTTTTATACATTAATTTGTATTAAGAATTGAGCATTGTTTCCAGCCTTAAGATTTAGATCTTTGATACAATTTATATTAAATTAAAAAAATTTTAAAAAAATTATTTAAATTTCCTACTTTAATAGAACACAAAGTCCTTTTGCCCATATCCTTATTGTTTATCTTAGGGTAACGTTTAACGAGACCGTCTTGTGCCAGTTTCAACATATGTCAAATTTTGCTACATATTAAAGTTGTTGACAGGACAGTATCTACTTAATTTGTACAATATTCAGACCTGTTCCAAGTTTCACTTTCGAATCAATTCCACATGTAGCAAAGTCTTTGGAGCAGGATAGAATTAGAAGCTTCGGGTGAAAGGTAAGTACATTTAAATATTGTGCGATCCTAAGGGTATGCTACATATATTTTTAGACAGACTTAGCTAGATCGACTCGGCTATGGATGCTGATTCGTAGTATGTCAAGGTCGGAGATGCCTTCTCGTTCCTGTTACATCCATTTGCACAAACTTAATCAGGTCTGTTCCGAATTCCACTTCTACATCAAAAACAAGTAAGAATGCTATAGTCGAGTATACCCGACTACGAAACTCCCTGTACCCAGGTCTAAAACATTCAATCACATCTAAGTCCACTTACACATACACACACACATACACAAAGACGCACGCACATAGGCGGCAAAAACGACAGCGCAAGCGAGGCATTTTAATTGGTGGCTGTGCTTCTTCTTCCCCCTCTCGCTGCATCACTGAATCTTCTTTCGTGAATAACTTCCGTGTTTATTATCCGATCGACTTGAAATTTGGACAGTATATTAAGAGAGACTAAATTATTGTACATGCCAAATCCTAAAGCTATATCTTGAAAATTGTTACTGTAAAACGGTTTTAATCGATTTGCGGGGGAACGGGGGAGATATCTGAAATATGAAACAAACTTGATCTGCGTATGCTATACAGGAACCTATATTTCAAATTTGGTGTCTCTAGCTCTTGTAGTTGCTGAGATCGACGCGTTCATACGGACAGACGGACAGACGGACAGACAGACGGACATGGCCAAATCGAAATCTCTTTTGACACTGATCAAGAATATATATACTTTATAGGGTCGGAGATGTCTCCTTCTGCCTGTTACATACATTTGCACAGAATTAGTACCCCTTTTTACCCATTTTATGGGTACAGGGAGTAAAAATGTTACAAATACGTTTAGAATCGCCTTAAATGAAATGCACACACAACAAAACTAAGGTCATTATTTCTATCCTGCTCCAAAAAGTATGCTATGTAATTTTTCGTGAAATTTACGGTAAAGTGGATTTTGGAACAGGTCCAAATATACCTTTATTACCCATATTAAAGGGATTAAAGGGTATAAACAATTAAATACGTTACAATCAAGAGTTCACGACCACATTATACTCCGTTCGTAAACTGTTTTCTTTTCCCAATGTGACAAACATTTTTAAACACTTAATCAGCCGAGTGTACCGACTTGTGTACCGAATTCAGTCTACTGCTGATGTAAATGTTTCAAACGATGGACTGAAAACCACAAAAATAATTCAAAGAAACTATTTTCTTTGGACGCGGGAGAGGAAAGCAGCAGGGCGGTCGTGTTTGTATCTGTATTTATATATCATTTTATCTGCCTATGGTATATACCATCATGTGTATCGAAAGGGGACGAACTTAGTCATAATTTTTTTGATAAGGGCTGAAATATTTTGTATAGGCAAACTTTCAAGTCGTTCTCAATATATAATTAAACGAGGTCGCCTGTTTATCTGTAGTGCTTAGTCATCAGGTCTCTGGCACCGTGTGCGTGAGGCGTACTCGTACATTTAGCACCTCCTATTTTATGGTTCATTTGAATATCTCTCAGCATCGATTGCCGCTGACGACGACAATTTGGCATTTGTTTCACAAGTTGCTGTGCAATTTGCACGGTTCGTCGTTGTTATCCCTCATTGAGGTGACATTTGCCGAATTGTTTAGACGTTGGCGCTAACTCGATCTGATCGAAAGCTAATTTTCAGATTGGTACAGATCAATCTTTGGTGAATATTATATTATGCAATCTATGCTCGGAAATTAATGAATCAGTTTTGCTTTCATTTTAATGGTTGCGCCTTGGATTGGACAGTTATCGTTAACCATATCTGAAAACATACTTACAAAATGGTGAGTTCTTTATATAACCAAGATCCCAATCGACAAAAGTTAAGAAACCGTTAAGTGCACATTGCCGTTCTGTAAATAAATCAATTTAATTGTTGATTTCGACAAATGTTTGGCCTTGATTGTGGATCATTTAAAATTAATTAACGCGGCAGAGGACATTTGTAGGGTAACATATGTAAATATGTTCACAATCCACATCTGTATAAGTTAAACTCTAATAAGTTAATAAGAATATCGCATTTGAATTTCAGTTTCTTCACACAAAAAAAAATCGTACATTCATTTAAAAAAGAATAGGTCAATTGCGATGTATTGACTAATTGGCAATAAATTTAATGCTACAAAATCCTATTTTAGGAACATACAAGCAATTTTGTGCTACACGAATACATGAATCTGAGCATATGTGCAATGAGATTTCGCTCTTAATTAATCTTTCTTTTGCAGGCCGAGGGGGAGTACGACAAAGATCAATTGAGAAGTAGCTAACCCAGTTTTTCATCTACGCAGTCCGCTAATCCTTTTATATCTCACCAGTTCTCCGCAATGCCTTCAAAGCCTTTGATCTTGAAGGCACTGGGTCGATCGACCACGGCGATGTCTCAAGTATACTCGAAATTATGGGCCAAAAACTTGATCCACCAGCGGTGAAGGCACTCATCAAGGAGGTGGATAAGGCCCCTCTGGTAAATTGAACTTCAGTCAATTTTGCAAACTGGCGGCCCGTTTCATTGAGGTCGAGGAGGATGTTTCGGCTCTGCAGGCTGAGCTGAAGGAGGCATTCCGAGTATACGACAAGGAAGGCAAGGGCTACTTGACGGTTGCCACCCTGCGAGGTATTCTCCACGAGCTCGATGACAAGATAACACCCCAGGATTTGGACTCGATCATTGAGGAAATCGATGCTGATGGCTCAGGAACGGTTGATTTCGATGGTAAGCAATCTCGCATTGAATGCGCTTGGAGTCAAAGTTCTTATTGTTTTATTTTACTTTCAACCAATTGCAGAGTTTATGCAGGTGATGACAGGTAATGATACCCCCTAATCTTTATTTAGATATACTTATTCACAATACATAATCTATTAACCAAAAGTCAAAGGGCTCAAAATAAGTTGAAACATAATGTTAGGCCTTAACAAAGATAATAACTATGACAGAAATTGTCAAAGCTTAAACACTAATATCACATCTGCTTAGAAACAGATCTTTTTATCCATCCATCTATACGGACTAGTCAATTTTAGATATTCTAAGCTGAAAGTAAATCCTATTTTTTAATATTTAAGATATTTTTGTATTTTTCTATCGATACGAAAAATTTTACACCGATCGCAAGATAAACTTACAAAATTAACTGAGGAAGAATGGAGATTGGAGTCTAGAACTCGATAGAGGGCAGATGGAGGTACCTTTTGAGCATTATTTATGAATAGTAATGTTACAAATATCATTACACTTTACCTGTTCACATTACAACGCTATATTTAATGATTCTTACTAACCATTTCTAGCCAGGCTATTTTTTCCATATTACTAATCAATTTTGCGCTTGTATAATTTTAGGATAAGCTTTGGACAACAAAGTATTCAGTACAAACTTTGACCATTGGCCCTCAGCACAGCTAAATCGAATACACCGGAAATGGATCATTGAAAGTGTTTTGCAATTGAATCTTTTAAAACATTATTGAATTTATAAATTTAATTTTTGTTAATTTATACATATACAAAAAAATATATTCCAAAAGTACAATAAATATAAGATTTATATCAAACCGTTTCGGTACTTTTCAGGGACCGTGACGGCTTTGAGTGCTATTATTAATAGAAAAGATGAATGATATAATCCTCTTTTGAACTCAAACGGTATAAAATGCTCTAAATTATTTTGTGAAAACAGCTTGAGAACCAAAAAGCTTTTGCACAACAGCCCGTTCTTCAAAGTATATATACAATCCACAGCAGTAGGCCGGATAATATTTTGAAACTGTAGAAAACACAATTCAGCACAAAACCTTCGATCGTTCTTATGGCCTCTAATTACACATGATCAAATCCGGCCTGTTCCGTTTTCCTAACCTCGCAGAGGGTATAATACTTTTCTGACTAATTATGACACGGGTTCACTTAGTCATAAAGAAAATAGATACATACATATATTATCAGTTAAGCGACCGGATCGGATACCCACTATAAATTGCATATAGCTGACTTAGAATCAATTAAACGAACATGGACTTGATTGAAATATATACACATATAGTATTTATTATTTTATTATGCTATTTACGGCTTAACCAAGTTAAATTGAGTTCGAAAAACTATATATTGTGACTGCTAGTGTTCCATAATTCAACAGTGTGATAAAAATGATTGTTTATAATGTTAGCTCCAACAAATTTGATTACTTTGCATTTACTGACTGACAATACTTTTGTTGAAATCAGATAATTATATCGTAAATCAGCTATAAGCGCGGTTTTATTAAAATGGCTGCAGGGCAACCCGAAGACAACTGGTTTTTCTTATTTGTTTATTAAGTTATATACAGCTTTGTCTTAGTCCAAATTTGATTACTTTGCGCTTGGTGTTTATAGATATTAGTTAACATACAGCTACCATAGTAGCAATAGAGTTAATACTCGTATGTCTGCTAGAGTATATAAGCTTCGGCATCCTGCAGATAACTGTGTTTTTTTGTTTTAATTGACTTTGATCTGGCCCGCAAATCGAAACCAGAAAATGCGGCGACAAAGCAGCACTTCCACATTTTGCAATACCAATACCAATACCACTACCAATTGGTAACAACAACCAACAAAGCAATCTAAAATCGATTTAAGTCTGGTAGTTAAGGTTTGGTCACTTCGTGACGTTTCCCCTCATTCGTTATTTGAACTCTTTCAGTTATTGAGTTGCTTTCAGCGTCCTTGACAACATGGACGTTAATTATAACACTAATACCCAGTAGGGTGGAGCGTTACGCATGTTTATGAAATGAATTAATTAAAATACCGCTTAAGAAGCAATTCACTAATCCAGCAATGAACTGCAAATTGAAACAAATCCATAAAGATAATCTTGGTTAAACTGTTGTCATCACCCGAAAAGAGGTCGAACAGTGTCTTGTTCAATAACTGGAATGCATGTAGATTAAAGATATTATATCTGCATTGCTCTCATATTTCATTTTAGATGTTTGTGTGGAGAAAATCTGTTTATGTGTGCAAATTAGTTCAGTATTTATTTGTATGTTGTTACCATAGTATAGTATTATATGAAATAATCACTTAATGGATTTAATCAGGGAAATTTCGTTTTTGTTTGAGAATGTATGTGTATTAGGGTGATAAAATGTTTCTCTTTTCTTAAATATGAAAGTTGAAAGTTGAAATATGAAAATTTCATAGATTTAACAAAGAATTTTAAGAACCACCTCCAGAAAGTTCTCATAATCTTTAACTTTACTGCAATTGGTGTAAATTTGAATTTTTTCAAAAATATAGATTTGACTTGAGCTTGATATATCCCTATGAATATTTTAAATTTACCTAGAATGTTTTCCGAATCATTTATATGGATTTAGACTTAATAAACCATAGAAACCATATACTCATAGTACTATAACTTGTATTTATGGATCTTTAACTCTGATATTTAACAGTTACTCTAAAGTCGCATAGCAATTCAAAGGTGTTATTGATGTTATAGGTGGATTGTTCTCAGTTCTAGAAGTACAAGTTTGTAGAAATTGCAATTACGATCAGACTGGAAGTCATGGTAGTGAACTCGTGCTCGCTGCGAGCATCTGCCCGGGGACATGTTCAGTATTGGAAAATCATGTTAGATGTTGGCTGCAATAGTTCCCTGAAATCTAGGGCACCTGGTAACGACTCGAATGTCATAATTTGCAACGATGCAAATCGGGCTAAGTCAAAGTTAATGTACCTAATTTGGCAAGTTTTCGACTAATGCGGCTGTAAACAGTGCCTGCAGTAATTGTTGCCAGGCTCAAGTAAGCCGAAAAACCATTCAGTTTTGCATAAAATCGTGATTCACAGTTTCACTTTAAGAGTGTTTATTTTTTTTGTTTATTTTTATTTTATTTTTTTCTTGCTCGCAACCTATCACATTAACAAAGCCAATAAATTTGTAAACTCAAGAGTCTTTTGTTTTTCTCATGCCACATTTGGGCGGAGGTGTTTGGCCATAAAAATAAAGCAACAAATTCTCTTATTTATTCCAGTTTCTATTTTACGCAGATACAAATCTTTTATTTGGCGAGCATAATGAAACCGAAAGTGAAGGTATTTTAATTGTGGGCAGGTTTTTCACTACTTATGCATATACATACATATGTACATACATACCCTTCCATACATACATACCTATGTACTACATACAGCTATATGCCAAATGCTTTAAATAATCGCAGATAAAGTCGTTTAATAGTAAATAATAAATAGCCTGGTTTACCCAAACAGAGATCCGTGCCTGTACCCATTAAAATGGTTTAATATGCCTTCAAAATATTGGCAAGTGTATTTCAGAGATCAAAGCATTGAGTCTATAAGGCCTACAGACGATCTAACAGTCTAGAAAGGGTAGAACAAAACTAGAATTGAAGAGGGCCTACACTGCGATCTAACAGTCTAGAAAGGGTAGACAAAAATAGAACATATTTTCGCTATTAGTTAATTAAGGACGTTGGAATAAGAATAGTTTTAACCCGATGTAGGTGCAGTGTATCTCTCAGTCGAGCTCCGTAGACCAAATTAAGAATGGGTATTTTTGTTGAAATTCTAAGAATCGGCATTAAACACTACTAAAGACAGGTTTCATCACTAAGTATACTTAAAACCCGTTTACAATTGATCTGCAGTATAACGAATCAGTTAGATCGAGATGTATTGCAATATATATTTATGTATATGTGAATGTTTATACATATACGAGTATGCATTTGTTTATTAGTTAAAATTTAAAGAAACTTAGCAGCCAAAACCTACATTTAAATAATGAAAATTGCATATCTTGTTTTGCAAACAGGATCTCTATGGGTATTCCTAGGAGTTTCGACAGTTGCGCACCTGTACTCCTTTCTTGGCGGTGGGTTTATATCCAGGAATAAATTGGAATTGTCAATATAGATACGCGATTCCTGTTTTGCAAACAACAGATTGCCAGCACAACGATGTGAAGGTGAAGTGCAAGCCAGCGTGTCCTAGAATCTGCCTGGATAACCTCCTTATACGAAAGTGCAAGCCCATCAAGTGTATTCCAGGCTGCGCCTGCAAGGAAGGCTGGGTGCGGAAGGGCTCCGATACGGGAAAGTGCATAGAGCGACGCAGCTGTACGCGATGGATTTTATAATGGATGGAGTTGTAAGAAAAGAAGAGTTATAAATGTAATAAATAAATCTACGATAAACATACTAAAGCGGTAGTTTTCAGTACCGGTACTATCGGTAAGATGCGTGAACAACATTAACGGCGATTACCAAAAATGTAAGATTATTCACATCCAATTGGAAAATTAAAATATATTGATGTACGTGGGAATAAGTTTATATTCATAAAAGGCAAGTTCGCTATCAATAATATTGATAGTGTTAAGTTATCTTAACTATCGGTAGATTTCTTTGATATTTAGAAATTAATTTTAAACGTAACTTTTTTGGCTATATTTTTATCGATAGTTACGATGTTTTCAACTAAATCGAACTATTGCTTGACGGCATATCGATGTTTTGCCATCTCTAATGTGTATTAGTGCTGTCAATATCGATTGTTCTTAAACGTACTGTTTTTCTTGCTTTAACAATCATAATTATATGTATGGTATACCATATTACCAGAAGTGTACATCTTTTGGTAGTTCTTAAGTTTTATTTAGATAGATTTTCAATATTTACAACACTTGATGTTATCGATTGTGGCGACTATCAAAGTTATCGAATACTAATGTTAGTACTTATACTATAGACACATAATTATACTAATCGCAGGCCAAATTTCACTTACGAGATCTGTTCCAACATTGACCTTGTACAACCTTGTCCAGCCGACCGTTGCAGCAGCACAGACACTTACATCGATGTACATACATACGATGCATACGTGCAATGTGTATGTATGTATGGGTACTGCCATGTTAGCTGTTAGCCAAAACAAATGCAATTTTAAGACCACATTTCACATGTGACTGACAGCCAGCGCTGGAGTAAATCTTTCGGGGTTAACTACCGATTAAGTGGTTGGGAGAAAAAGGCCAAGAGCCGAAATACCACGAGGCTGCATTTGCAAGTTTTCGTATAAGTATGTACACAGTACATACTGATGATAAGATTGTGAATACTCTAACTAAATAACAAAATCTTTAATGTGGTTAATCGACTTACAATATGAGACAAGCCAGAAACCGCATTATTCGAATTTAGTTATATAATTGATTTACAATTAAACCGGAAAATACACGATTCTTGAAACATCTTTATTACTCGAAAATTACCCAAGTAACAATAATAATATACATACACAAAAAAGTTACCATATTTAGCATTATGAATTATCTTTTGTCTAGAAAACGGTTTTTCTTCCCGATTGGACGGGTTTGATTGAAGATTAATTATCACAAATGTGACTCTGACTTTCTTAATAATATAATCATACATACATATCCATATTCGGAAGGCTATATTTTCTTTTATCCAGCTTAAGTAGCTAACACCCCAACAAATGTTGTTTATGATTAAATATCAGCTAGGAAGTCTGTCGAATTCCCCGCGAACCAGTCCGATTATAGTCTTAACTATGTTATTTAAATGTTAAATGTTTGTACTCTACAATTCATAAATATCTAAAAATACATCAGTGTGTACATCAATTGAAATGTTTTAATTTTATATATACATCATTATCTAATTCTACAAGGGCACAGATAATGTTTCATAATTCAACAATGTACATACATATGTACATACATATGTATATGCATACATACATACATAAAGTTATACGATATAACGGCGCTTGATAATTGACTTGGAGTACAAAAGACAGGAAAGACTTGAAGCAGTTTTAAACCAATCCAAAGCAAAAGCAACTTTCAGTTACGAGCAAAGCCTTCGCAAATCGTAATTACGATATTCGAATGGCTACGCTATCACGTATGTATGTACGGACATACATGCTAGTGAATGTATGTATGTATGTGCATACATACAGGTGCGTGCATAACACCCAGGGTGGGCATAAAAGCTAATCAAAAATTAAGGTAACTCTTATGTATTTCATTCACAAAATATTCGTAATAAAGAAATGCCAGCAAACTGTTTGTTTCTTTTATGCAATAAAATAATCCTAATAAAATTTTAACATAATACTGTTAATATTAGCACTGCTTTACATCTTTCTCTCCAGCTTGTTTCTCAGCTCGCGCTCGAGCTTTCTTAAGCTCCAGCTCTAGCTGGAGCTTTGGCTTGAGCTGAAGTTTGAGCTTAAGCTGCGGTCTTGGCTGGCTTAGGCTGGCTCTACGTTGTTGTTGTTGTTGTTATTGTTGTTGCTGGCGTTCGCTGCAGCAACCTCTTGCGCTCTTTATGCCATCGCGTGATTCATTCAACCATTCCCCGCCAGCTCGTAAGCTCGACTGCGACCGCTTGCAGCGAGATGTCTGTATGTTGGAAAGATTTTATATAGTCATACGGGTCCGCCTAGTGGTTCAGTTTAGTGCTTAGACGCGGTGCGCGTGCTTCGAAACGCTGTGCAGCAGATTGAAATCGTCGAAAATTGTAACGTATTTGTGCAATTGCGTTGAGTGGTCAACTACGTAGATCAACTGACCGTTTAATAGCCAAATAGTCAAGCCCTTTGTGGCACAGCACGCACAAGTATATTGCACATCGATAATTCTAACAGTACAGTATCCTGTTGGTAGAAAACTAGTCCCAGCCATATATCGTATATCGTGCCTAGGAATCTGCGGTATTTCCCAAGTGCGCTGTGAAACATAAATATTACAATTTAACAATAATTCATTCAAGAATTATAATACATATAGTTACAAATGTTAGCTAAGTGGACCATGTCGCAAAAGGGATTAAAACACTTAATAGCACTTGTTGCTCTTATTATATTACTCTCGGATTTACCAGTGGTTCGGGCTGTTCGCATCGGCGGTGGTCCACAACAAAAGCAACGTATAAAGGGTAAGTCTAGACCTAGATCAAATAAGATCCACCCCAAACTTCAGTTCTTAAAACCTTTCCTAACACGTTTTCTTAGCATACATATAGCGTATCATATCTTAGGATGAACTATAAGCGTGTTAATGCGAACCAAATTTAGTTATAACTATTGATTGATTAATTGTCCCAAACAGTTTTGTTGAATATTCATATCCCCAGGCTATGCACGATTAATGATCGGTATTAGCAGCAAACAGCAAATTTTATTGCCATGTTGTTTTCAAAAAGTATATATTTAAAATTCAATAGATCTCCAGTACTGCATCATATATATACTCACTGTATACCTTTTAATTTTTGCTCGTTTGCTTGAGTCTCTTTATGAGAGAGAGAGAGAGAGAGAGAGCATAAATTTGAAATTTAATTAAAATTAATAAACATGGCGGAGTGGCCTTGTGCATGGTCCGAGGAGCACTTTCATTTTTGCGCTTAGGAAAACAAACGTGGCGTATACTCAATATGCAAACGTATGTATGTGTGTCTGTGTGTGTGTGTGTGTTCACAAACTATATACATATGTATATAAAATGCTATCCAACAAGCATAACTAGTCTCTAACAAACACACGCACTCCAAAAGTGTCAATAACACTATTCATATTGTTATACTCGCCCGTCGCTTTCCATTTGTCCTATGAATGACATCAAAATCACTCAAAATTGAAATCATTTTAAAGGCAAAGTTCACGGAAACAGGAAAAGAAAAACAAAAAAACAAAACAACAAAAATATATGCAAGTGAGCAAATCGAATTTGGAAATTCAAATTGCCCATAAAAAGTGAAAAACAATATGAAATTACAACAAAATAATAGAAAGTAGCAATTGCAACGAATTCATCTTACTCTATGTAAAACTAAAGTATATTAATGCATGCATATTAAAATCCAATTGGAAATCCTTTATAATATCTTTCTATAAGTCACAGATTATTTATTTGTTGAATCAAATTCCATAGTCTACTAATTCTATATGTAAGTATAAGTGTAACATAAACTAATATTATATAGTTACCTTTTTTAATGATTTTGGTTTGATTAAAGATAATGATCTTCAAAACTTCCAGGAATTTGGGCATGTGGTTTCGTTTATATTATTTATTTCAATATTAAAAATGTACATTTATTTGTTGGTTAGCTTTAAGCTTTAACTTTGATTACAAAATCTATATACTTAGGCAGAAAGTCCTATGAATTTTGATTTCCTTATTGTAATTAATATACATCATTTTTTACTGGGAAAAATTCAAAATAATATCTTACAACTTGGTACAGCTTGGTAAAAGAAAGGAATAATTTGGTTATAACACGCACTTACTTTCTAACTTTGGCATAATTGCTTCAAATTGCGAATAGTGCCGGATAAATATGACACCATGTTATGGTGAGTCATACCAGACCAGACTGCTGAGTAACTCCGCCAGCTGCAGAGTATCAAAATAACATAGTATATGCACTCAAACATAAAATAATACAATCTTATGTGTGTACCATTCGAACTTGACATTCGCATGTCTAAAAGATAGAGAGAGAAATGGATTTATTGTACGATCCAATTAATGCAACTGTCGGTGGCAGTGCCGTTGGCAGTTGCCAGTTGGAAGTTGCCAGTGTACAGTGGGTTCAAACAATGTATGCACATGTATGTACATACATACATGCATAGTGTTGTTTGTATTGTTTGATTGACTGATCGAAAGCAGGCGATGCATATGCATATACCATATACCATATACTCGTATACTCGTATACTCGTATACTCTAGTATAAATTAACAGTACCATGCTGTAGTCTCGTATTATCATGTTTGCATTGACACGATCCTATCTGAATGAAGAAACTGTAGTCACGAAACAAAAGAGTGACGAATAGATGTCTATTCAGTTTAAAACCCATTGTTTGAACTTGTCGCAGTCCCAAACTCGAAACAGGTGATTTGAAAGAGTTTCCAAACCATTAAATCGAAGCAACCAGATGTGATTAGTTTATTTTTAAATACCTATACTATATGCAATGTGCATATTAGTATTCCTATCATCATGTTATAACGCCCACATCTCTCATCTTTCTCCTAAAAGGCATCTCCTCACAATTAAAAGGTGTGAATTAAGCCTTTTTTTAAACAAAATGACAAATGTCAATGTGTTACGTTCAAAGTTTTGGTATGGATATGAAATTGTGTTTACTGCCTTTATATAACCGAACATGAACGACCACAAATTGCGTCAACTAGTTACATACTTACGGCTTGTATGCATTTAATTATATTACCATAAGCCAAGTATTATACCCTTGCCGAGGGTATTATTATTTTGTCCCAAATGTGTAACGTATGTGGACATAGTTATGTCAGAACTGGCCGGATCGGTTCACGATATTATGCAGCTGTCATTTCAAACCATAAGTTTAGTTTCTACAAATATCACAATTGGTATTCAATAAGTTTGGTTAAATTTGATAAGGTTTTGATCGGATCTGTTGAAAAACTTAACATATATGAAAGGATACTTTGCCTATTTGTTTTTTCTTATTATTCCTTGTGATTTGTACTAGATATATGTTTGTAATAAACATCCTTCCTTCGAGGCATCCTTCCATTGGCAGAAAACGGAACAAAGGGTGGAACATTTTGTTTCATCTCTTTTCTAATCCCTCGAACAACTCAAAAATATTTCACCAATCGATTTTTGTGATTGATGGTTGTATTTCTGACCCTCTCGATCCCATCAAAATTAATTTCGATCTTCTTTTTGGCATTCACCGAATGTATTGTATACATATTTTTAACAATAAGAAACTTTCCTTCTGTATTTATGCCTGAATTATAATTTTAAATAAGTTGTCTATACTCTCGATCGTTTAGACTATCACTATCGAAGTTTTTGGCTCTAAAATGTAGATCAGGCAATTCTCAATAAAGCGGCTTTGACGCAATTTCACATCCGTCGGTTTTTATGCATATATAGTACTTATGTAAGTATGTAAGAGTATGTATGTAATTACTACTCACCGATTTCAAATCTCGTACTTTTTTGGTTGAAAGGAAAATGAAAATTGCTGGTGGGCAATTTGAAAAGTTGTTTTTTTATTGTAAGCTCGGCAAATATGTGTGAATGTCCGATGATAAACAAAATTGAAAGTGGACCACAAAATAGACCCAAAGGAAACCTCAATACTTACCTGTTTCTACTCCATTTGAATATGAATACATACGTCTTAATGTATGTATGTATGTACTAAAGGTGGACTTACAGACGCCGGCAGCAAGACGAATGCTTAATGTTGGGTTTACACGCCATCAAATGTACGCTGAAATTTGTCTGGCAGCTCAGTAGCTGATGTAATTGCCTGGTAACGTTTTCGAATTGTGTATGGTCTATCAAAATGTACACATATATTCGCTTTTGGGTGTAAAAACAATCTGTGAGTTTGTTTTGACACCTTGCAAAGCTCTGACATTAAATGTTCAGCAGGCTGCCATATTATTTGTACGCTGCCAGGCATTGTTGTCCTTTAAGCAAGCTCTATCTGTCTGGCAGCCCTTTATATATATTAGCGTGTAAACCTGACTTGACATACACATAGACCGCAGTGCGTGGGCCATTTAAAACAATCTTTTAATTGCCCAACGTAGTTACTTGCATAAAAAGTTACAGATTTGCATTTATTTATTTTATTAATAATAATTGCGATCGCCAATTTTCATGTTTTGCGAATTTTGCGATTTTGCGTTGATTCGTTTATGGATTTTAAAGTAATTTTCTGAATGGCTCGAATGGAATTTATAGCATACAGATGTACATACTATATGCACATGTATATAGATATGATATACATACAGACGTATATCAATATGTGTATATTTTGAGTTGCGGTTGTTTATACCAAAACCGGGCTATAAGTAACTGTGCGGTTGTTGTTGTTGCAGCAGCCACACCCCAAAAATCAAATTGCAATCGACTTTACCAACGACTGCGACGCTGGCTGCGACTGCGACTGTGACGCCAACTGCGACTGCGACTGCGACTGCGCACGTTTGTCAAAATTGGCTTTGATGGCAGTGCGACTGACAAAAACCCAAGCAAAGCTAAACGCAATATGGGTGTAATTATTATAAAATAAAAATCGAACTAAAATCGCGGCGGCAATTTACTCTAGTTTCCTGTATGGCGACACACTAACAAACACACAATATGTAACACACACACACACACACACACACACATACGTATGTAAACCTACATGGCAGGAAAAAAGTAGGAAGTTGTGTATCCACCAGCGAGGCGGCCCCAAAAGGTTGATAAATCGCTCCCTAACAATTACTGCGTTTATAACGTGGAATTCCACGACTTCCTTACATTGCGAATTCAGAAATGTCCCTGTTTATGCCACCTTTCCAAAATATTTGAACATAAACTGCAGTTTAGTGCCACACATTAAAAGTAGGCAATTAAGTTGGCTGCACCTTACTATTTCATAAAATAGCGCTAAATTCACAAAGTACCTTTTTGATATGGGTGTAATGATTTCCTGTTTGCGCAATATTCAAATATATCCCTGATAATGCATCTCTAACAAATGCAGATAGTTGCTACCTATTAAAAGTCCCTAGTTAAGTTGGCTGCACCTTATTATTTCATAAAATAGCGCTAAATTCCCAAAGTTCCTTTATGATATGGGTTTTCTGATTTCCTGTATTCAAATATATCCCTAAAAATGCATCCCTAACAATTGCAAATAGTTGCCACCTATTAAAAGTCCCTAATTAAGTTAGCTGCTCCTCCTGATTGGGCAATACTCAAAAACATCCCTATTAATACATCTCTAACAAATGCAGAGGGCTACCACCTATTAAAAGTCCCTAGTTAAGTTGGCTGCACCTCACTTTATCATAGGAATAAAGTTTAATTCACAAAGTACCTTTATGTTGTGGGTCTTCTGATTTCCTGTATTCAAATAAGTCCCTAAAAATGCATCCCTAGCAAATGCAGAGAGTTGCCACCTATTAAAAGTCCTTTGTTAAGTTGGCTGCACCTCACAATTTCATGAAATGATGCTAAAGTCATAAACAACTCACCTGTTAAAGTTTAATTAAATAAAAGTTAATTGCCATCCAGTGTTGATTATTATAAAGGCGAGCATACTTATGATGTAAGGATATTCATCTTTCTTAAGTGCCTGGTATTTCAGCAGGTATACTTGATATGACTTGAGGATATTCGTTAGCTTTTTCACTGTGATTTGAGCGAAATATTAGTAGCGACTAAATAAATTTGTGCGCTTGTTTGTATATATGTTTATTTATTTATGCACATGTTTGTACATCGCATATGCACGTATGCACGTATGTATGTATGTAGGTATGTAGGTATGTATGTGTGTACATATGGAGCTGCACATGCCAAATTCAAATTCCTAAAGCAAACCCGTTGAACCCGTTGCAAAAACACACAATCTGTATCTGGGCGCTCAGGCTGAGATACATATTTTACCTTTTGCGCGGAGTTAGCGAGCAAATGTCACGTTCGGTTTTTTGGGTTTTTGGCAACGATTGCGACACAACATATAATATAATATAATACATATATGCTATACATAACAAGATATTTGTACATAAATCTATATCTAATCAAACGATGCTGTCATTGCCAAGAATACATTTTTTAAGACTCTAACTAATTTCAAAATTATTAAAAGTGTCACTTTGGCTATAAAGGATTGGTAAACGGGTTTGGGTTTCGCACAAGCTGGGTGTCGAACCTGCACGTTCGCTCTGCGATTCCACACGCATCCACGAGCTGTCAAGTTTTCCAAGCCAAGTTTCCGAGCTGCAAATCTCATTATCTATTATTTGTGTGATCGTCTCGCTCTGAATATCTGAATATGGCGCTAAATGCATAATATGTGTTTTTGCATATTGACAATGAACAAAACAGCTATAAAAGTGAAAACCATCAGATACATATATTATATTATGGCTTCTTTTGGCAATTGTTCGATATTTATAAAAGGCGAGCTCATAATCCAATTATACAGATTAACACAGTTGCAAACCTTTTGGCCAACTTTTTGCGTGTGGTGACAAAAACTGGGTCAAAAACGCGCAAATTTATCTATTCCTTTTCGGTATCAGGCACAAGTTTGCTTGAATAATGTGACATATGTATGTATATGTACTTACTTATGTATGTATCTCATATTCAAATACATACATACATGCGCATTTTAAGTATGTTTGGCAGTGGCAATTTAATTAGCATTGCTAACCATTTGCGAATTTCTTGCAAAAAATCAATCACAATCTCTGTATCTGGCCCAGTCCCTGTGACTGTCCCCTGCCCCCTGTCTCCCTGACCGCGCCGCGCCGCGCCGCGCCACAGAGCTTGGATGAAGCAATACCCTTGTGCTTCAAATCTGGCTAATAAATTGCGTCAAGCAAACCCAGCGAATATTGCGAAACAGCAGCCCATAAAAGCGCCAAGCAGCAAAAACCGCAACAACCTTGAGACCTGTCCGAGCATTTGATAAACTGCCACCGTTTATGACAATTTCATTTTCATTTTGGCCATTTGATAATATTGCCAGCGGCGAGTACCTCAAGGGTCGCCCCAAGGGTTGCCTCTAATGCAAACTTTGTTTAAGTGATGTTTTCTGTCGATTCTTACATTTTTCTGTTTACAAAATTATGACAATAAATGCGGCTTGCCATTTTATGAATTAAGTCTATATTTATGCATAAGAATTCATAATATCAACATTCTACAAATTCATGTTCTATTTAGAAAGATAAAGATATAATATTCATAATCCAAAACACTTTCTAAGATCAAAGTGATCGCCATTTCATAAAATAACGCTGAACGCTGAATTTATGCATAAGAATTCATAACTAGCACATTTCGCAAACTCACAGTGTGCGCTGCTTAATTCAAATGAACTGCAGAGGTATAAAACTCATAAATAAAATACATTTTGCATATTCCAATACTTTTACAAATGAAACACATTGAAAATGCACATTATTAGAAGGGAGTTAAGTTGGCTCCCATTCATGAAAT
The DNA here is from genome assembly GCA_035043065.1 of Hirtodrosophila confusa. Classification (NCBI taxonomy): domain Eukaryota; kingdom Metazoa; phylum Arthropoda; class Insecta; order Diptera; family Drosophilidae; genus Hirtodrosophila; species Hirtodrosophila confusa. The sequence goes on along the minus strand of JAWNNI010000160.1, from coordinate 5,367,633 downwards.
TATGCAAAAACCCATTATTAAGTTATGTGTGAAAGTCAAATTCATGATCATCGTTAGCCACAGTTTATGATTGATTATAGCCAAAAAGCAGACTTTGTATTGGCCTCCACATTTGCAGGTAGACATAAATTGATATTGTGATTAAATTTCACCTGCCTGAAGCTGGAGTTGGCTCCTTTTACAGGAGCACAGCGTACATAAAAAGAATGTCTATTTAAGTGACAGCTTCATGTGTCAAACTGCACTTAATTCTTGGCTACATAAATAATTTGGGTCAAATACGTATAATGCAGCGGCGGCCGAGTCAAAATAGCCCGCAAAACACGACACAAACTAGTTAACGTGTACCTGAAGTTGTACATAAATACAAAAATAGTTGAAGTTATACACACAGACACAGGCTGTCTATACGTACTACAATGTAGGCTGTAAGTATGTAAGTATGTAGGCAAAATGGAACAGAAAACTCGTTGGGGCAAAAAGCGACAGCGGCAACCAAATAATGTTTGTTGTGCTGGCCAAAACTTTGTTGCAAATGAACTCGGCTATAAAGCCGACCGCCAGCCGTTGAGCTGGCCATTCAGATTTAGATTCATTTTCAGATTCAGATTCAGTCAACGGGCAGTCAAAGCAAACTCAACCCGAGTCAGCCTGAGATCCGAGCAGCCGTAATCACAATGTGGCAAATTCTTGCAACGCACAGTAGTTCGAATGTTATTGGAACCGCCCTAAAAATAGGATAAATAATTATCTATTGCTTAGCATTATTTTGGATTTTTAGTTGACTTTTAAAGGATTTTTTCTATGATTGTATGTAGATCTAAGGCAGCTCGATTGACTTGTTAATATCCTGAAATTCAAAGATCTCTATATCAATGGGAGTTACACCAATATAATAGATGGATAGCAGTAATCTTTGATAAGTATTGAAATAGTATAAATTACTTACCAAAAAATAATACAACAAATATTGTAATTTCTGTTGTTAATCAGTATTAATACATATTAATAGACGTTGCCATAAGTATTACATTTCTCTCTGGAACGATGAATTTGATTTGTAACCGGGCAAAACCAACTCCTCAGGAAGCCCGACAAAACCAACCACAAATCATTTTATTTTCTATGCATTTTGATTTTGATTTTCGCTGCAGCTCTAATGAGTTCACAGCAAGTCGGTTCCTATAGACAATATCTATCCGGCATCTAGGCCAACTAACTCGTTAGGAAATTCTTCAGTCAGTCTGGCTCGAATATTAGCTAAAAGCGCCTAAAGTCTGTCCCTTTTACAATACTCGTAGTAGTATGTCGTCAGTTTGGTAAATTGGCTGCCATTGCAACTTTGGAGATCTCAACTTTCACGTATGATAAACGCGAAGCAACGAAAGGTTAGCTATAGTATTAACACACATATGTTCAACTGTGTTGGGCATACACATAATGCCTAAAAGGATTTACTTTCCTAAACACTTCCATTATTCCAATTTGAAAGTAACAACTTTCATTTATTTACATCTGCTCATTTCAAGAGCTTAGTTTGAAGTCGAAGACTTTAATGTACAAACTGACATCATAAGATATATACTGAGGTAAACGTGCCTTTTAAATTTGAATTTAATACTTTTCAAGAATGCAACTGAAAATCATTATATCACGAAGTTATTAGTATTCTAGAAGGAGCTCGGCACAATCCAACTATCCAAAAGACTCTGTAAATGCAGACAAGCATTGTTATTATTATTTGAAAGTGTACCCACAATGCTATATAGTAGATACACTTTCAAATACAAATCTTAATTCCATTTTAACAAATATCTGGATTGTGACAATCAGCATCTGATTGTGTGTATATGGTAATAAAGCTAAGCTCTATAAATAGTAAAAATTGTAAAGACTGCAGCTGTAGATAAATTAACAACTACTTCAGTTAAAAGAGTTGCACGATCGGACAAATGTCTACTTGGACCTTGCCTCGTGATTGGGAATTGAGATCACAAATTTTAGTTGCTCCATTCCGCAGTTATTTTATGGCCTGACCTGGCTTTCGGCTACTGTATAATAAACACGACAAATCTGATTTATGTGCTATATATTTGCTAATGAAACTGTGTATATATATATTGGTTATAGACGTATTTGCTGACTCAATTTCCGTGCACTGCGAGCTGACCAGTGAAACTCAACAGCATCACCTAATTTTCAACTTTGGTTAACCCAAGACAACAACCAGGAAGTTGCTGCGAATTGGAGAATGGGGCTGGCTGGCTTTTGTGCTGACGCAGTGCCAGTCAAATCTATGACAGCCAAATACCCTTTCAATAAAAACAACCCACAATGCAAACCAAATGATAGTTGATCGTTTGATTGTCGATTTTGAAAACGTTTATACAGTTAACTGTCAATCATTTGAGTCGGCTCAGCGGCTTTATACTTGTGGCCGGACATATACACACACACATAATACATATACATATACATATACTTGGGTACAAAAGACCCATTGAAGGGAACCGAAAGGGAAACGGCACCTCTCGAATGTGTGCGTAATCGGAGCGTGATTGAATTTATGCATAGCTTATTTAAATGTCGCTATTTGGAATACAAATATTACCAAATTTAATCAAATCGTGCATAATTTGGAAGCTACACTTCAGTACTTTACAGGACTTCAACTTTTGAAGCCTTCTATTCAATAGAATAAGAAAGGACAACAGGCCCGTATATGCTATTTAAGCGAACGCTATGATATAATTTCCAATTTACGAACTTTCAGGTTGTCTAAAACAGAAATATGAAGTATATGTCAAGATTATAATATATCATATTAAAGTCACTTATCATGAACATTTGTTTCATTATTTTATAGTCAAGTGTGGTTTGTTTCTAATGTACTAAATGTTTGTGTACATAAATTCTAGTAGATATGGCGAAGTACCCAAAAATTCACGATGCAGACAATTGCATTAGCAAATTATTGTAACGGTCCCACAAACTATTCACATGATTAACAAAAAACAGGGTCACGAAAATCGTATTATAAATGAATGACAATTGCACAGTTGAACCAGTTCAAGAGAATTTGTAACACATCAACAACAAATTGTGGGAGAAAAACTGAGTGAGTTTTCCGCTATAATCGACACTTAGATGTGTACATACTCATCATGTTTCCCTCGAATTAAATAGAAATATTTATACACTACCTGAGAGAGAATATATTTAGATTTCCACCCATTTCCGTACATAGCGGGTGGATTATCTAAATAAAAATAATTCTTTGCTAAGATATTTGAAATGGAACTTAAAGCCGATTGAATGAAATACCACCAATTGTTTACAACAGTAATTCACTCATTTTCCACCCCTTTTGGGTGGATGTTTTTTCGTTGCGATTTGAAATTGATATTTTAAGTGGAACTTAAAGCCAATTGAATGAAAGACTACAATTTGTATACAAAAGTATTTTACTCATTTTCCACCCCTTTTGGGTGGATGTTTTCCAGAGGTCGTAAGAAGTAAATGATTTTCGGGGCCCTACATTGAGTATCAATTATTCAGTCAGGAAAAACAGTTTAATATATGCGCTAAGGTGGCATGGGTGCCGGAAATTTTTTTAGATAAAAATATTTCGTTGAATAAAAATTTGCTTTTTGGCATCTTGCCGGACATGAAAATAAACTAAAGTGAATTAACTTCAATACTAAATTTTAGTGGTTTAAAATTATAATTTATTCTCATTTAAAGAGCGGTTATTCTTAGTTAGTTTGCTTGCTTGGAAACTCAACCGACTTGAAAGGTCAGCTTATGCATATTTTTGGCAAATTGCTTAACATAAAAGTCGACGGTGTGCCCGACATTTCATGCATATATATATATATATATATATATATATATAAATATCCACACATATATATCTATAAGAGCATGCAATACAAGTAATTTATAATTAAAGCAGCGTGTATAATCAAAAACTCGAAAGCGCACTGCAGAGACTTGGCTTGAAAATATTAAAATGTGTTTAAGAATAATAATAAATACGTGCCACACACACACACACACACACACACACAGCGAAATACAAATCAAGATATAACCTTGAAAAACAATCTAATTTAGATAGTATTTAATACACATGCGCACACATATAAATATATCCACAAATGAAGAATTTAAATCGCATTCGCATTTGTTTCCACATAAATACCTACCAATGCTATTAATTACTGTCCAAATTTGGTCACTAATTTAAGCCATAATTCGATCAGCATTCCATTAAACTGCATGCAAAATCCCATCAGTGTATTAGTACACAACAAATATTAAATATATATATATATATAAATAAAGTTAACTGTTAAATGCTAATGTGGTCGCCGAGCGGGTTTTGATTTTAATATTTCTCACAAATACAGAAGTTTATTAATTGATATTTAGACAGGTGTGCAGCAATGTGTGCATTGTTGATTACATTCTCCTGTACCCATAAAATGGGTAAAAAGGGAGTATTGGATTTGTGCAAAAGTATGTAACAGGCAGAAGGAGACATCTCCGACCCTATAAAGTATATATATTCTTGATCAGTATCAAAAGAGATTTCGATTTGGCCATGTCCGTCTGTCTGTCCGTCTGTCCGTCTGTCCGTCTGTCCGTCTGTCTGTCCGTATGTATGAACGCAAGGATCTCAGCAACTATAGAGCTAGAGACACCAAATTTGGAATGTAGGTTCGTGTATAGCGGGAGCAGGTCAAGTTTATTTTAGATTTGAGATACTCCCCCGTTACCGCTATTCGATAAAAACCGTTTTACAGTTACAATTTTCAAGATATAGCTTTAAGATTTGGCATGTCCAATACTTTAGACCCTCTTAATCTACTGTCCAAATTTCAAGTCGATCGGATAATAAACACCTAAGTTATTCACGAAAGAAGATTCAGTGCTGCAGCAAGGGGAAGAAGAAGCACAGTCACAACTTAAAATGCCTGGCTTGCGCTGTGGCTCGTGCGTGTGCGTATCTGTGTATGTATGTGTAAGTTAACGAAGATGCGACCGGAAATTTTTGACCTGGGTACAGGGAGTTTCGTAGTCGGGTATACTCGACTATAGCATTCTTACTTGTTTTTGATACTTTTGTTAAAATTAAAATTAAAATTAAAAAGCTGTTAGCCACCAAGCCAAGAGGCAAACAGTTAGCAACAAAGCAACAACAACAATATTGTTGCACTGCTCTGAAGTGATCAACGTTTTATTCAGCTGAGAACTCTCTCATAGTCTGATTTTATTTTCATCAAGATTGTCAGTCTGTTATAGATCTGGAGCAAATGATATCGCGATCGTCGTCAGGTTTTCTCATTTTATTTTGTGGCACGTTGACCTACTATAACTGCCTCACAAAATACTCGTGAATAAATGTAGATTAAAAATGTACAGCATAAAATTGTCAGAAAGCGAGACTTAAGATCTTAATATAGAACACATAAATATACTCAGAAACTCCCATCGACTCCCACCAGACACCACGGAGGGGAAATGGTCTTAAGCTCAAATGTGGGAGAAAAGGTTTTTGTTAGATCGGTTTCTGAGTTCTTTATATCCTATCAGTAAAGTCATAAGGCACGGGTGAAAAATAGTGGTAAGCTTTTTGTTTATTTCTTACTTTCTCATCAATGCAACAATTTGCGTGGTACAACTAGTTGGTATAATTCTCCGACTAGGAAGTGAGGTATTTAGTATTAAAAGTACCCCGTTAAGTTGGTTGCGCCTCACGAAATCATGAAAAGGCGCGGAAATCACAAACATATTACGGTTATGTTATGAAAATCCAAATTTCTTTTTAATTTTTGGGAAATTCTTGAACAACAACACTTACAACTCAACAAAGTTAACTGCAGAAAAATACATTAATTAAAAAGCGCATTAAACAACGCAGTTAAGTTGGCTGCTCCTCAACATTTCATGTAATGACGCTGAATTCATAATCAACTTTCATGTGTAAGTGGAATTAATGAAATGGTGTTCGTGCACGCATTTTCGAACACGTTAACAAAATGATTTTATTGGGGCATTGCATATTTATATATTTCCAAATACTAGTTATCCGAACTCTTGATCAGACACGAGGCTGTTGCCAGATTCATATCTCAAGAAGTGCTTGAATTGTGATACAGAAATTGGGAATGTATGGAGTCAAATACCTATAGTATTAACGATGTAGAACTTGTTTATGCGCGACATAGAAAAGAGGAAACAAGTGTCTAGAGACCCGAGTCTGGACACCCAGTGTCTATAAAGTGCGACGAGCTTATACTTGCCAGTACATAATATAAATACATATGTACATCTTACATATGTATATGTATGTCGTCGATTCTATGCATGAAAGATTCGAGCTTGGGCAACCAGCCTGCGTGCGAACCTGTTGCGATTCGCAGCCTGCAATTGAAATGGCTTAAACAGCAACAAAAACAACAATAACAACAGCAGTAAGCCGCAGCGAACGAAAGTGCTTCTGTCGCTGATGGTGGCAAGTGGGCCAGCTGCCATCTAGCCAAGTTGCCAACTAGCCAGCTTGCTAGTCAGCCAGCCTGCCAGTTTGGCGATGCTGAGCTGATGCCGTTAGCGGGGCCAGCGATAGTTATAACCCAAATTGATTTGTGTGCTAGTGGCTGGGGCTAAGACTGAGGCCTAACCGGGCTAACTGGGCCAATCGCCAGCTCAACTGAGCCAATTCACCAATTCGCGAGTCGCCAGTTGCGACCAATACAGGTGCTTCCTGCTCTCGATCTCAATTGGATCACACATACTTATTCGCACACATCAATGAACGGTGGGCCAAAGGCGATCAATATGCTTATAATAATAAATAATAAATAAATATATATTACTTCATTTACAAGCCAAGGAGGGATCCTAAATTGGACTTTTATTATTGTTTATTACTTTATTTATATTATTTATTATTCATAGAAAATACATCCCATATGCAATTTCACTTTATATATTCTTATTGATAGTTTTCATTTAGTATTTTTATTGAATTACAACTTTAATTAATCAAATTAATCAGAGTCTCAGCTGTGGCTAGATATTGGAAGAATTTTCCTTTTATTTATATTTAATCGTTTTGTTATTTTTTTAAACAACTTAAATTAAACTATATATTTTGAGTTTAATTTATACAATACAATACAAGAGCAACTTAATCTAATAAAATTAAGTACGATTTTGGAAGAGATGTTTAATCTTTATAATATAATAGAATCCTCTATAATATAGTGCAATTCTATAATATAAGACTTTCCATAAACAGAATAGTCACCCAATGTATATCACTTTAAACGAGTCTATATCAGGATCTGCTCTTAGGAAGTTCATCAATTGTAATTTTAGGTTAGGTAGACATTTTTATGATCAAAATTCGAATTGATAGAAGCTAGATTGTTTATTTTGACCACTGTGCAACGGAGAGACACTGCACCGAATTAGATTTTGATGTATTCATTTTTTTCTTTGGTCATTGCAAAACAGCTAGACAACTCCAACGGAGTTCGTTGTTTCTTGTTGTTGTTGTTGTTGTTGTTGTTTTTTTTCAAATCAAGTGTCAAATAAAAGATATATCTACTGGCTGTTTTTATATGACGCTCGCAGAGCCTCACGTCCACACATTTTATTTGGCCAACCTGTGGTCAGAACGGTAAGTACGTGACGCTGCCACCGCATTTGGGTCAAAATATTGCTCTTGGTTTTTAACTTGTTTTGCGCAAAACTATTTCATTTGGTTTCGCAACTCTGCCATGTGTAATATCGGAATTTCTGTACCCATAGCATATTCGCAACGACCAGTTGGAGGAGGGTTGGGGGAAAGGGTAGGCGTTTATGCAAATTTGTACTCATTATATGCTGCTGCTATAAATTACAACTGCATAAACTCATAAATTAATTACAACATTTTCGGTAGAAGCAACTGAGCAACGAGGTCACGGGTTCTAAACCCATGTTAATGCCAGTATATATACATATATAATGAACTGGTGAGATAGTTAGTGGCTACTATAATAGCGCTGTTATTATTAACAATAACAATTAAGTAATTAAACAACTGTTCGATTGATAAGTCTTAACCTTTTTCTGGCATTCTAAATAACTGTTGTTCCTTATTTAAGAATATATACTTCACAAAGTCGGAGCTCCCTCCAAAAGTCTGTTACATACGTCTGCAAATTTGTATTATTATCTTCGATGAAAGTTATTTAACACACTTACATTACTTTCACAGAAAGCCCAAGTGTGAACATTCCATAAACTCGCGTTTCTGGCTAATGGGTAATACTAGGTTCGAGTATTTGTAATTATAAAATCATATTACAAATTGCCATAGCATTAGAGACCCGAAAAAAACGTATCAGATATCCACTGCATGCCAGTCAATAAACACAGGTGCAAGTTTGAAACAGAAAAATCAAATAGAATCATAAGACAAGCGCGTTAATAGCTGTCTGGGTCCATGCTTTGGTGTTTACTCCTACTTTTGAATATAAAATACTAAAATGTAAATGCTTAAACTGGCTACTTTGGACCGTATCTAGTGCATAATGAACCAGTTGGGTTTTATGTCGCTTGCAGCTCAATGCCATATTATTCTGAGTGAATTGCATTCCTGCAAACCTGAACACACTCAGATAGTACCTCTTAATTGAACATGACACCATGGCACTTGGGCAAACGCTAATTAGTGTCTGGCTGAACGGCCAGTTGGCCAGCCTTAATTGAACTGCTTTTGACTTGGCCCATATGAGGGTGCAATAATAATTTAACAGCAAAAATTGTTAACAATTTTCATTGATTGCAGACACGCAATACAAATGGCGCAAACATTTTCGAGTACTTGCCAAATTTTTTTATTATTTTTACTTTTTGCCCGGCCATATCAATTTTCCAGTGGTCATTATCCGCGCTCCCCGTTCCTCCCTGCTTTCCCAGCTTTTTCAATTTTATTTTCAGACTCGGGCCGCTATAAGCATTTTTAAATTACTGAAAATTACAACAGGCTGAAACTGTTTTCGCTCATTCAGCTCTATGTATAATTTTCCCATCACATAATTACAGCAGTGGCGGCAAAAGAAAATCAATGCTTTGAAAATTATAAAAACATATTTCGAGGACGGGGGCAAAAACGCGTGCCGCAAAAAACAAAAACAAAATTAGAGATAATTATACACACACACACACACACACACACACACACACACACACTTTGTACAGCAAAGTTCAATTATTTCCGTATAAAAAAACTCGGCGTCTTGAATTGAAAAACTGAGATGGGCGCGATTAGGATTGAAATTTGTAGAATAGCTAAAGTGATTCCGAAATAAGTTGAGTTGCCGTCAAAATTAAATTCAAATTTCTCTTTTACACTGAAATTCAATTATGAATGCAAGCAAAATGATTCTTCTATATCAAGCTGAATAAATAACAAGTAAGAATGCTATAGTCGAGTATACCCGACTACGAAACTCCCTGTACCCAGGTCTAAAACATCCAATCACATCTAAGTCCACTTACCCATACACACACACATACACAAAGACGCACGCACACAGGCGGCAAAAGTGGCTGTGCTTCTTCTTCCCCCTCTCGCTGCATTACTGAATCTTCTTTCGTGAATAACTTCCGTGTTTATTATCCGATCGACTTGAAATTTGGACAGTAGATTAAGAGAGACTAAAGTATTGTACATGCCAAATCTTAAAGCTATATCTTGAAAATTGTTACTGTAAAACGGTTTTAATCGATTTGCGGGGCAACGGGGGAGATATCTGAAATATGAAAAACTTGATCTGCGTATGCTATACAGGAACCTACATTCCAAATTTGGTGTTTCTAGCTATTATAGTTGCTGAGATCGACGCGTTCCGGACAGACAGACAGACGGACAGACAGACGGACATGGCCAAATCGAAATATCTTTTGATACTGATCAAGAATATATATACTTTATAGGGTCGGAGATGTCTCCTTCTGCCTGTTACATACTTTTGCACAAATCCAATACCCCCTTTTTACCCATTTTATGGGTACAGGAGTAAAAATGATTTTGTATTATATTTGGCAGTGTTCTGACCTTGCGGATACAATCCCAAACGATTGGGAATAATACTGTGTAAGATATCTTTTTATGTATTTGCGGATACCATTGTAGTATAAATTATGATATGGTATATTCAAAAAAGCCTTTAATAGGTTTTTGGGCCTAAAACTAATACAAAGGAACAAACACGAAACGTAACAGAGTGGAGTGAAAGGGAAAGATAAAGTTGAGTATTTAGACATGTTAATATTTTTTATGAGCGAGAAAAAGAAATCGGACACTTTCTTGTCCAAGCTCATAATGTTATAAACGAAATATAACAGATCAGTTCCTTTCACTTCATGCTTAATATTTTTATATCTGATCTTGTGCCCTATGATTTGGTAAACGGGTACGAGTATATACGACCAACCATATGCTATATACCGATCTGTAGCATGAATAACGCACTGTGCACAAGTCAACAGCTGATTACATGTAAATAGGCAAAGATATATACAATGTATAATAATTTGTACACACGCCAGCCAATTAAATAAAAGAAATAAAAGCCAAATTCAGTTAAAGTGGAAAAAGCATCTACAATTGTGAAATCTGATAAACACGATCGTTGGCAAGAGTGGATCGGCCTGCTGCATCGACAGACAAGAGGCAAAAACAACAACAACAACAACAACAAATAAAAAAAACAACAACATCAACATGAAAATTAAATTAAATGCTCATAAAAAGCTAACGCAATGAGACCGTAACGATTTTCCCCTTCATCCGCCCCGAGCACCTCATCATCAATGCGTCAGTATTTTCAGTATTTTTTCTTTTTTTGGCGGGGCTGCCGCTGTTGCCACTTTGTGATTCTTGAACAGGTAAAATACGCAAAAACAAAACAAAACAAAACCGAAACTCTTTGCCGGCAAGCAAATTGAGTTTTCGGACAATACTTAGCACAAACAGCGGTATTAAAATCTGTGTCCGCTCGTGCGGCGCGAAATGCCAATGCAAAGTGTTGCCTATCGAGTCGAGGCGCTAAATTTGAACTTAACCCCAACCCCGAAATGTGTACTACAAATGAATAATGCGAAGAACAATGTGAAATTAACATAATCCACAACAAGTCTATATTTATTTTATGCACATATTATTTCAATTTGTGTATTTGGAATGTCAATGCGAGTGCTGTGTTGTCTATTGATGCTTCAAATGCTGCTGGCATTTTCATTTTCACATTGTCGTAATTATTGCAACGTTTGTTGTATGCAACGTTGTTGCTGCTGTTGCTGATGTTGCTGATGTTGCTATTGTTGTTGTTGTTGCTGCTGTGACTGTTGCAGCTTTTAATTTCATTGTTGCGGTGGCAGTTTCGGTCGTGTCGCCGTTGTCTCTTTGCCTCTTTGTCTTTTTGCAACTAATTGTCGGGCCATGCGTCAACGCCGCCATTTTTTTGTTGTTGTGTATTTCATTTTCTTTTTTGTTTTTGGTATTTTTTGGCGCAATTTTGTGCACGTGAATGGAACACCGGCCACCGGCACGGTACAATGCAGTTGCCAATTGCATGCGATGCAGCGCAAATACAACAACTAAAAACAATGAGTTTCATTTAGTATGTATTTGTTGCTGGGAACAACAATGCGGAAGACAAATGGCCATATTCCTAAAGGCATTTGGTCACTAAGTGAAAGGTATTTAAATACACGCTCATATTGTGCAAAGGAGCAAGCGCTGGATCATATTGAACTACTAGTTCCAAATCTATCAGGGCTGAATGTGCATTCAATTTATGTAATCATTTTGAGCAAGGAGTTAGCTCTGCAACGGCTTGAACTAGTTCTGATTCCTAATTGGAATTGAATCCTTTTCTCGTTCATTTGCAAGTCATGTTTATTTCAATTTAAAAGTTGTGTGCAGATTTCCCAAATTATTTTGCTGATTGACGTTTTACTTTTGAAATGCCTTATTATGTATTCGAAAATGGCACAGGCCTGTATAATTTGACAGCTTTATTGACACTGTTTAAGTTGTGAACAACGCCAAAAGCGTCTTCGTGTGTCGTCAGCAGATGGCCCTGAACTTGACTCGCAACATCGAGCGATCAGCGCTGCTAATAAAAGTCACATAGCTGTTTTACATATTTACATGAATACACACTTGCAGACAGGCATGCATTCATTTTAAAAGTTCAATGGTCTACAAAAGAAATTTATTGAAAGGTCAATGAATGGATGCTGTGGTGTTAGGAGGAGCTTAAGAGATATGTGTAAATTTTGTATTAACACTTTGGCGTATCTACGCATTGTCCACGCAGATTTGTAATCTGGTTACGAGCAAGCCATTCAGAGCAGCCTAGCCAATCAATGAATGAATACTGTGAATCGTAAGTGAACATTCATACATATACTCACTCTTATGTATGTATATGCAAATTGATCGTCATTCATCTTAAATAAGCAAATAGTTTACGAGCTAGCCGTACCTAATAGACCAGCCACTTACTTATACATACAATGTATTTTATTACAATACTCATCATCATTTTCATCATGCTGGTGAATGCAATATAAAAGTTCGAACTGCACAAAGACAGAATGCAAGTTCGTTGTCTAAGTCTTTCGTATGATGCCTCACATTTTCTACAAAACTGTTACGTATAACATTATAATGCACTATTGTTGTCACCTTTATAGTTTGTATTTTTATTTTCTCCAAGCTATTCTCAATCCCAGGCTGTCATGTGTTGTTATTCATAGCCCTTACCCTACACAATGTATATTTGAATACGCCTGTCATATTTGACTTTTAGTTTTGATTTCTTTCGTAACTACCTTCGAATTGTAACTTTAAATTCGTAATTGTATTTGGTTTTAATCCAAATGGAACTCTAGGTCCTCAGGTGCATTCATGTGTTGAGTAATATACATACGTACATATATTTCTGCATGTCATCTCTGATTTGGGGATTCCAGCCTGTTTTGTCATTCCTTCCCCGGAGTGCATGATGCTATCTTGATATTTTGAAATACGAAAATGCATATTACACGTAGCTGTATTTTCTCTTACCCACGCGAAAGGCATTAGACTCCACATACCAAACTCCATCTGGCCACACCCTTCATATGCTGTATGTGTGTATGAGTACCCTCGAGGTCGAATACTTGAAATACTTTGCCAACAAAAATCGTCCGGTGTAGTATAAAAAGCATTCAATCAGCTGTGGCTGTCGTTCAAATATAACAGAAGGTCGTGGCTTTCAATTACCCTACTTATGATAGCAAGACATCGGCAACAATATGATATTGCCCCTTCTAATCGCAATGGCAGCCGCACAATTTACAATTAGTCTGATTTACCTGAATTTGGCTCAGTGAAACACAATTCCCTGTAGAATGTAAATTGCTTGTAACTCTAACGGAAATCAGTTCAAGCCATTTGAAATTGTTTCAGTTTTGCATACTTCAAGTGCAATAATGTTATGCGTACAATGAGATAACAGGGCAGAGGTCCCAAATATGCACTATGAGTTCATTGTCTTCGACAAGTATGTATATCATAATGAACCTAATACAACTCGCATATTTTAATTGGTCATACGTCAGTGGAAAGCTAAGCAGCTGTAATTCCAAATTTAATAATGACACAACACTTACTGTAACAAAAGCAGCTCCGACGACATCAACCACATCAAAGAAATGAAATTAAAAGAAAAAAATAAAAATGGCATAGATTTCATAACACGAGCTGGAAAGCCGTAAAGGTTTGGTTAGGTAAATCCACCGAGCTCGAAAGACAATTGACTAAGTATTTGCAACAAAGTCGCCCACGATTACCGCCTGATGTTAACTTATACAATGACAGGAAGGCACAACGGGTTGTAATGATTTTGCCGTGGCTTAAACCGGTCAAACTTGGATATGATTCTATTTAAAGTTCGTTAAGGGAGAGCATCAAATTGAAATATTACTTCTAATGCAATCCGAATACAATGACAAGACATTGAGACAAGATTGTAGATCTTGCAAGTTATATGATTAGATAACACTAATCGCCGTACACAAAATATATTTTTATTATTCCCCGCAGCAACTTTTTGAATATAAATAGGATGACCAAAAACGAAAGTCAATATTTAAAATTTTTAAATAGGTTTTTTATTTAATTTGGTTATTTATATTTGATGGTTTTTAAGAAAGTTAAACTCACATATATTTATATTTCTAAGCTTCTTTTCCTTGCTGTGCACCTTCACTTTGGTGAACTAAGTTCGATTTGGCATTTAGCATTTAGAAACACTATGTTTATAACTTTGCATTAAATTAGTGGATTTCTTTATGAACAAACAAGAAACTAAGGTTTCTACCATCTACTACTTTTTCTAAATAATCAGTTTCGATTGTGTTTCTGATACACTTTTAATTATTGTATTTGTTGGGCTGTAAAATCTTGTCGAGCAGTGTAAAATAATAACAATGCTAGGAACTAAGTTCACCGGTAATGGAATTGTTCAGAATATGCATTAGGCACTCTAATATATTTATATATATATGTAGGTATATAATTTATTGTAGTACATTGAAAACGTGCATATCTTAAACTTGTCTGGCATTTAGCAAATGCTTTGAGGTGGGCGTGTTTTGGCGAGCAGTCGGCTCAGCCTGTTGCCTGTTTGTTTTAAGGGCGCTACGTTCACAATGAACGAGTTGTAAATGACTCATGCACTATTCAAAATTTGAGTGCTACACTTTTTTTATGAGTGGCAAAGTGAAAGTTGCAGCTCGCTTGGGCGGTGAACTAAACAAGAAGCTGAACGAGCAACGAGCAACAAGCAACAAGCCGAGAAGGCGCCACGAGCCCATTGTGACCTTGCTGGGTGTAATCAAAAGTGAGCTCAAACTGTGGCAATGCTAACAGTAACAGTAAAAGTAACAGCGCCGCTAGTAAGAGTAATATTAATAGTAACAACTAGCAGAAAGAGCAAAAACAAAAACTAAACCAGTTAATAATACAACACCATAGACGACCATTGTGCAACACCCTGGCATTACGAACACAATTAAATTACAACCGCAACCTACGAGTGCGAGTTGCCGCCAATTGGCTGGAACGTGAGCCCATTTCACATGGAATAGCCAACTGACCATAACCCCAACTGAACGAAAGTCCAGTCCAGTGGATACTATAACCACTTAATAGCCAATTTAGCCACCCAAAGCGGTGCATAACATCCCAGTTTAGACTTTAGACGCGCTCCTGATTCAGCCGTGTCTTTATCAAACAAACTTAGCTCTAATGAATACTTAACCCCTGGACGAGTTCATTTCTGAGAAACTAAAAACAAAAACCCAAAAAAAAAAACAGATTTATAAGAAGGAGAAAAAAAAATGGATTGATTGTCTGATTAACTTTCACTTCGCCAGTTTACAAATCTATTAAGATTTATGAGCGTTCCAGCAGCTTGTGTCTGGAGCTTGTGTCCGGCTCGAATGCTTTGTTTGTCAGCCTGTTGCCGCTCACAACATGAACATGAAATGTATTTCAAAGTAAGGCGGCCGAAAGGGACAGGCCATGGCAGTGTTTTCAAGTACTACTTATAAGCCGCTCTGTCTACATTCAAATTTTGGATCGCGTATGTCCGACTGCAAGTACGAGTACGAAAATGAAATGTGAAACTGACTTTCCACGCAAAACCGACCACACCAACAAGAAAAAACAAGAAAAAACAAAAAAAAAACAATAGAAACAATAAGTAAGCGAAAATAATGACACAAGGCTTAAATACTTATCAACAATAATTAATTTTAATGTGGCCAAATTAGAGCGTCAGCAACAAGTCAACAAAAAATGAGCTAATTAAAAAACCAAAATAGACAAGTACAAGCAACTCGAACATAAATATATACGTGTACCTCAAACAAACATCAAATTGCATTCAGCGAGGCATAAGAAGACGCATCTAGTCATGAAAGCAATATATATATAATTATATAGTATATATAAACGAGACTCGTCTATAAGTAGAGTTATATACACTAATAGTGCAGGTGAAAATTCAAAGACTTGTGGATAAGCTTATTAAAGGCTTTGTATTTTCTGAAATCCACAACTTTTTCAAAAACTAACGATTGTGGCTTATATATCTTTATATATATACATATACTATTATTAAAATTACGATTAACCAATTGAGTTTTGATAATTCTTATAAAATTGAAAAATAATTAGAAATATATTAATATTTAGTAATATTTTCGGTTTTTAAGTTCCTTATTGGCTTTGCATACCTTGTGTAGTTATTTTTTATAATTATAACTACTTTTATATAATAATTATAAATAAATAAGGATATAAACAAAGTACTTAAATGAGTTATTGCCAAACAGACAATTTATGACTTATAAAAATAACAATAAAAATATTGCGCAGACAATGATATAATAAATTACATTTCATTTCTGAATTTCAAAATATGACATAAAAGCTGTTGTTGAAATCTTACAATAAAATGCAAGTATTAAGAATTAAAGGCAATTTTTGTTCATAAAATTTACTTTTCAACGTTTTTCAAAAGACTGAACTGAATTACGCAGTTTGGTACTACCACATTTATGTGTCAAACTTCCTTTGCAGTGCCTTTTTTTTTATTATTTGATAATCAAGGCGGTGTTTGCGGTGCCTCGGGCTTGAATTCCTGCAACGAGTAGTTTTTGAGTACTTCCATAGTAAGTAGCACTAGCACTGGGTTGTTTGTTGTGTGTAATTGTTCGAAGTCGGTGTTGAGCTAATTAATTTATTGCCCCATTGCCTGAGCACGCTGTTTTAGTGTCGCTAATTATCCAACAGTTGAGTTGAGCTGAGTTGAGTTTTCGGTTTCATTGTGAAAGTGAGGCTAAATCAGATCGAGACAACAGCCAGCCGCAATGGCGAGTGACTAAATGTGATTGCTAACGCATATGTATGTATATGTAGATGTACATGTATATGTATGTTTATGTGGATGTGTTAATGTTGCTGTTGCTTAGCTGTTTCTGTGTCTGTTTCTGTTTCTGTTGGTTATTGCCACCTGACAACAACTAGCAGCGCTAAATCAGCACAGCTGCAATAGCAAATCGTTAATCAATTTCAGGCAGCCTGCCAGTATCCACAAATGCATACATAAATAGAGATCGTTAGCGGTGCAAACTCAAGTATGTGCGGCGAGTTGGCTCAGCTCTTGGCCGAAACGCCCTTAATGCTTATTTTTTCACTTTTCGCCAAATGCTCTGTGCATATGCAAAAGTCACCCACTCTCTCTCTCTCTCACTCTTTCTAGATGCCTAGCGGTGTGTGGAGTGAAATGTTATGAAAACATGCCAGCATACACTGAGCGGAAAAAATAGTGATATTGTCAAAAAAAAACAACTCCACTTTAAGTAAAAACAGCCTTATATGTGTGTGAGCCAGTAACGAGTTTGTTAAACATTCAATTAAAAATTCGCAAATTTGAAATCTGCAAAAATATGCATAAATATGACCCAGTTTCGTTATTGTTTGGAAATGTATTCATTATAAGTAATATTTATCTATTTATGTAAATAGTTTTGATATATTTATGTATTAAATAAATTAGATGTACATAACTTGACTTGGTTCGTGAACCAAAAAGCAGTTCGATTAAAGGCCAAGGAAAAACAATCGAGATCGCACTATCGATGTTAGTGATAGTGTCATCGATAGTTTTGCAGAACCGTTATCCTTCAGAGTCACCAATATCTAGCGTTACTTTAGTTAATCCATCATATTTTGAACTCTGTTTCGAACCGAACTATAAACGTTTATAAGGTATGGTCTCATACCCCTAAAAAAGACTTATAATCCAGTTTTACAAATTACAAATCAATTTTCAGTGCATAACACATACAATTTTCTAATTAACTATGTTCTTTATAAGTTAGCATTATACTTCTGTTTAAATATTTTTACTCCCTGTACCCATAAAATGGGTAAAAAGGGGTATTGGATTTGTGCAAAAGTATGTAACAGGCAGAAGGAGACATCTCCGACCCTATAAAGTATATATATTCTTGATCAGTATCAAAAGAGATTTCGATTTGGCCATGTCCGTCTGTCTGTCCGTCTGTCCGTCTGTCCGTCCGTCCGTCTGTCCGTCTGTCTGTCCGTATGTATGAACGCAAGGATCTCAGCAACTATAAGAGCTAGAGACACCAAATTTGGAATGTAGGTTCGTGTATAGCGGGAGCAGGTCAAGTTTATTTTAGATTTGAGATATCTCCCCCCGTTCCCCCGCTATTCGATAAAAACCGTTTTACAGTTACAATTTTCAAGATATAGCTTTAAGATTTGGCATGTCCAGTACTTTAGTCCCTCTTAATCTACTGTCCAAATTTCAAGTCGATCAGATAATAAACACCTAAGTTATTCACGAAAGAAGATTCAGTGCTGCAGCAAGGGGAAGAAGAAGCACAGTCACAACTTAAAATGCCTGGCTTGCGCTGTGGCTCGTGCGTGTGCGTATCTGTGTATGTATGTGTAAGTTAACGAAGATGCGATCGGAAATTTTTGACCTGGGTACAGGGAGTTTCGTAGTCGGGTATACTCGACTATAGCATTCTTACTTGTTTGTTTTGTATTTACAAGGATCTTGAAATATAAAAGAACAATTGAGCTCAGTTTGTTAAAAGTACATTTAATTTTAATAGCATCAGTGGAAATATACTTATTTCCCTGAGGTATCTACTTGAATATTTCTCTTAATTTACCTGAAAGTAACTAGTTTGTTTTTTGCAGAATTGGCATAATCATTATTATTGAATTAAAATTTTAGTGGGTCACTTTACTTAACATCTATCTTCTATATACGCCCCTGTGTCTTTAGTTATTACTACCTAAAACCACGAGAGTTTATATAATAAGTTATAGTTGCTGTTATTACCAGAGTACTAACTTACTTTATGGCTTCCATAATAATAAAGGGGGTGCCCATAGACAGGTGGCTGCCAGAGCGCCGGCTAAAAGCAATTTTCACGGTAATAATTTACATAATCATAAAATGGACGGTAGTCTGGGGTTGCCACAAAGGTAGTGTAAAGGTACATTTAAATCAAGGCCGGCACTGCGGTAGATTTGAAAACGAATTCCACTATTACAAAAGAATCCAGCTTGATTGGCCCAAAACAATAAAATAAGGCTGGCACTGGCTTATCGACTCGAACATACCATTTGCATGATTCAATTATTTTGGACATGAATCTCGATTACTTTTAATGTATTTTCGAGTAACTGTGTCGAGTGTACTCATTGGCTTTCTTTCAGCCAATTGTTTGAGTTAAATACATCGAGTGCCAAGCTACTTATCGGCGTTCAAATGGTTCAAGTGATGATTACTACTTTACTATACTCTACTCCACTCTACTCCATAAATTTGTTAGTGATGTTTTCAACTTTAAGCTTTTGAAACTCTTGAGACTAATAAACTTCAATGCAAACTGTGTTAATAATAGGGAATGAATTTAGTTTTTATATCAATAGTCGAAAAAAACTCGATTTAGACACCCTCAAGTATTTTTCAGCTCTAATACGAGTACTTATGTAGAAGCATAATATGTTTAGCTGCTCTGGCACAGACATAAGTACATTCTAGTACATAAAAATATAAACACCGTACACTTTACAACATTATGTAGGCCACTCAACAATTGTTAACACACCCACGCCAGTTACAATATGCCTGATTTGGCCAATGCCAAGCCGCCAAAACGACGGTGCGCTGAGGTCTTGGCGTTTACTTGTGACCGGAAAAGTCATTAAGAGCACATACATAGTATTGTGAGTTAGATGTATGACCTTCCCTGGTTGAAAATCTCACACCATTTCGGCACCAAAGTTCTATGGTAATTTTATTCACAGCACTTGCGAATTCTTGTCATGTTTATAATACAAATTTGGCAATCTCTGCATTTTTGGAATTATTTATATCCTTCTCCATCGCGATCCAATTCGGATCTAACGTTGACCGCCTAATTGCCAATTGTCCATACATGTTAAACTAGTTGAATTGATTGATTCTGTGCTAGTAATTGTTGTTTATCTATTTAATTTAGTTGTTTCTGTGCCTCGAAACGTAAACGGATTTTCTAAATGAATAATAGAATACTAACATCCGCTTAGATTGTTTACCAGCCACGATTTCCAACTGTCACTATGATAATAAGACAATTGTTTTGGTTTCCTTCTAACTCGTTAAATAATAATAATAATAGGGGTCTAGGGGTTCCTTAACGAACCATTCTTAAAGGTAACTAATCATTTTCAAACATTCCTTTCGCTGTAATGTCTAAACTTTGGACCCAAAATATGTGAGATTGTTAATTTGTTGTACAATCATGCCCAAGTTACTTAATGGTTTTTTTCCTAGTTTTTATCTACTATATGTATGAAAAGGCGTAGCCAAAACAGTCAAATATACATTAAAAAGCGTTGATTTTTGTGTTGTTTCAAAGGTTGTTCAGAATATACATTTTGATGTCTAAGGCTGTTAAATACCGGGTAAAAATAATGACGAGCCTAGAGTATAGACTATACAGTGGAAGATGTCGACCGCAGGGCGTTCTCTATACTCCTGTAATTATAAATACTCCCCTGCATCAAAGACCGGACAGGCATGATAAGTGCAGGGATGCAGTTTTAACCATGAAACTGAGCACTTTAATATCTCAGAAAATAATTGTAATAAAGCTGAATTTGTTGGCTCACTAATAATGCAAATTTTAGTAAACTTTGCTGTAAGGCACATTCAAATGAATCTAGTGAAAGTTGTGTGCATTTTTTGTAATCACATCTTCAAGTTTGCCCAGCTATTGATTGTAAACTGAAAATGCGGACCACGTACTTAACTTCTGTTGAAGTTCGTGTCCTCAATCTTTTGTTGGTTCCATATGCCATTCTACAACTTGATAGTGAATACGAATCGAATTTACTAGGCTATGTCCATGTGTATTAGTGGCTGTGGGTGTGTGAATGGGCGTGGGACAGCGTTTTGATTAAAAGCAGCACACAATGGAGCTAGGACAGAGAAGTTGGCAACTGAAACAAAGTAAAATACAATATTATTTTGAAATTTCCCTTTTGTGTTGCGCTTTTGTTAATATAATAATGGCATTGCCCACTGAGTCAGCCCACAAGACACACTTCAACCTAGATGGTTGCACCTCCAAAAATATATATATAAACTCATATGCATGTTTATAAGTATAATAGTAGGAGTGTGAAACAGAATAAACAACAAACAATATAAACATGTCTCTGCAAATTGTATGTTCACATATTTGTACGAATCAAACTGTACATATGTATGTATAGCTATATATATATATGTATGGGGCTGTTAAAAAAATAGAAATAAATACAATAAAATCGAAATCGCTTATTGCCATTAAAAGTTTCTCGCGAATGGTTTTTGCTTCTAGCCAAAGTAAATACAAGAGTTTTGCACTTAATTAGTTACTTGAAACGCGCATTGCGTCATCGGCGAGCTGATTGAACTCTTTGGCGATTGCACAAAGCCAAACTGAAACGGAAAAGGCAAAAAACAGATACAGATACAGATACAGATACAGATACATTTACAGATACAAGTACAGAAACAGAAACAGCCACAGAAACTGTGGCCAATTTGCACTTAATTTAAAACGTACCTGGGCACGATTTTTTATGAACTGTCCCAGACCGCGTTTGAGCTTTTAAAATTAAAATTAATTGAAAAACTCCAAGTTCAGCGGCGAACAATACTCGCATGTGCTCGTAGTATTGTAGTACTAACAACAAATTCATTTTGTTTGCAGACAAACAGCCGGATCAAACATCGGCGGGCTCCTACTGGCAACAGCACGTGGCCACACCCAGCAGCTCGACGCCCTTCGACTCGCCCTTCTACTCGGCGACGCATGGCCTCGTCCAGACGCACCCCTCGCTGGCCGCTGGCAGCTCGCGCCCCGTGCCCCTCAACGGCAACAGCTTGGGCAGCGGAGCGCCAGCACCCGTCTCCAATCCATCCCTGACCGCTGGCAGCGGCTATCTGAACTCGCGCGGCACCCTGCCCAGCTCCGCCCGCTATCCGGCCAACAAGATCAGCGGCACCGTGGTCGAGCCCAATCCGAAATCGCCCTTCCGCCACTTGGACTTCTCCACCAGCGCCACCGCCGAGCTGCGACGCAATCCCGCTCTCTCGGCCCCCGATGAGTGTGCTCGTGCCTGCCGAGAGGGGGAGCCGCCCAGGATCTGCTACTACCACTTTACGCTGGAATACTACACCGTGCTGGGAGCGTAAGTACTACTTTGAGTAATGATCGCTAATCTCTTATGGGCCCCATACACGACGATCTTAGTCGTGACATCATATTCGATAAAAACAGCAACTAGCTGTCTTTTATTTTTAATTTTTCGATATAAATATGTATTATTTACAATAATTAAGAAAACAAAATATTATAAGTTCAATTTCGAATACAATATCCCACTTTTGAGCTCTCGAGTATATTGAGAAAGTTTTAGGACTTCATTTAGTATTCAATATGAGAGTAGCTCTCTGTTATGTACATATATGTATAGGAGTATTAGGGGTGAAATTAAACCAAGAAGATTTCTGTGACATCGAAGAATTGGAATTAGGTTGAAGGAGATTTCCGATTTCAAACCATGCTCAATTGCAAACATAATCTTCATGTGGGGGGCCCATAACGAATGCTCTAACAAAAATCAGATGCGCAGTTTTAGTAGTACTATAAATTTGGGAGAAACCAGAAACAATAAACAGTTCATAAATCGGTGCATATATACGTACATGTATATACAAATATATCTGTATGAATGATTGTAAAATAAAAATATTTGAAAGTCGGATGATCACCTGACAAAACCATAAACCAGAAATCCAATCAAGGCTTCATAAAAACAAAGAAAGTGCCACAACAAACCGTGTCCATAGGAGTAGGAGTCATTGACAGATGCAGTCATACCGTCATACGTTATTTGTACGGGTAGAGCAACAAAGTTAAGTTGCATGCAAGTTCAGCTTAGGAAAACATACTCACATACATAAGACTGATCATACATATGTATGTATGTATGTATATCCGAACCCCAATCAAATTAAGCAACAGGAAAAAAGTAAAGCAACTTCACAAAAAGCGCTAAGCTGTCACCGCGAAGTCGCGTTGATCCAGAGCCGTGTTGGGTTCATACCCACATAGTACATTGCATGTGCATATAGTATCTATGAACACATACAGATATTATTCCCACGCCATAAGTGCTGTTATGGATATAAACAAACAAAGCAACTATAAAGAAACTGTTGCATGCAAGTGTCAACAGGCAGCAGCTCCGGTTACGACGAGCCCCAGCTGTTGCCCTAGTGCCAAGACTTAATAAGCCACAGCGATTATACGATCTGTAGTGCCAACCTTTGAAAAACACACAGTCGCGGGCAGTTCGACAACCCCGCCAGCAAATTAATTTTCCTTTTGCCTCTTGTCCAACTCGGCAAAGACAATAAGTAAGAATGCTCAAGTCAACTGTACTCGAGTGTCAGATACCCTGCACTCAAATCTGAACTAGCTTCAAGCAGCTGCTGCTTCTCAATGTTCCTCTATGGAAAACAGTTGCTTGAATAACTTCTGTGTTTACTATCCGAACATTATGAAATTAATACGCAAGATAAGCAATATGCCAAAATATGTGTGTACCAAAAGCCAAAGCTTTGTCTTTAAAATTGTAGCTTATAAACGTTTTTGGAAATATTGGGGGTTGCGGGCGAAAAATACAAATTATTAAACGACCTTGAGCTACATAAACTCCAACTCTTATAGCCTCAGAGATCGTACAGAAAAACGGTGTCAAATCAGATCAATAATGTATAGACTTAATGGGATCGGCATTGCCTGCCAGGGTATGCAAATATTTATTCAAATGCACACATAAAGTTTATAACACATATGAGTAATCCGGTTGGAAACACACCAGGAAGCATGATCTTATCTACTACTCGTGGACTAGAATCTAAATACATTTCCATGCCGAGTGACTTGACAAAATTACGTATGAGTATATGATGGTACCCTTTCTATTACACTCTTATAATTCGCATACACATAATTGCAATTAAATGAAGTTACAGCAGCTTAAAAATGTATACTGCGTATTTGCTGAAATTTTAACAAACAAATATCTGAATGTCCTCATCATGACAATAGTGTGGAAAGTTACAAAATTACTACTTTTTCAATGGTTAAAATGAATGTGGCAAACTATTTAAATCATTCTTATAATAAGTATCCATAATCTGTAATACAACTACATTTAGATTACTGAAGAGATTTTTCGGAAATGGAAGTACTTCTGCTTTAATTTAGCTCCAGTTGAATAACCTCGGATCCCAACCCATATCGCTTTGAAGCTATACTCGCAGATGGCTAATTAGTATACTTAGCCTATCCTTAATTAGATATTAGTTCAAGCAAGCAAGCGCACCAATTAAAGTTTGCATTGTAATGCTTTAAATTATTCGCATCCATTTGCACACTGCATCCGGACATTATTATGATCAGTACGAGCATGATTAACTTCCTGTAATCGCTGGAGCGAAATTCAATATGACAAATGCAAAGCCGACAGATAGATTCAGGTCCTAACGAAATAAGACTGTTTCAACTGTTTTGCTGCAACAAATGTATTCGCATTTTCTACACCAAATTATCTATTATTTACAGTGCCTGCCAGGTGTGCACACCGAATGCCACCAACACAGTTTGGAGTCACTGTCAGTGCGTTTTGGCGGATGGTGTAGAGCGTGGAATACTAACAGCGAACCGCATGATACCGGGTCCCAGTATACAGGTGTGCGAAAACGACAAGGTTGTCATCGACGTGGAGAACCACATGGAGGGCATGGAGGTAACCATTCACTGGCATGGAATCTGGCAACGCGGCTCGCAGTACTACGATGGCGTCCCCTTCGTCACCCAGTGTCCCATTCAGCAGGGCAACACCTTCCGGTATCAATGGACGGGCAATGCGGGTACCCACTTCTGGCACGCCCATACCGGCTTGCAGAAACTTGATGGCCTGTACGGCAGTGTTGTGGTGCGTCAGCCACCATCCCGTGATCCCAACTCGCATCTGTATGACTTCGATCTGACCACACACATAATGCTCATCAGCGATTGGTTGCACGAGGATGCCGCAGAGCGCTATCCAGGACGTCTGGCGGTCAACACCGGCCAGGATCCCGAATCGATGTTGATCAACGGCAAGGGCCAGTTCCGTGATCCCAATACCGGCTTCATGACAAACACACCTCTCGAAATATTCACAATCACACCCGGCCGGAGATACCGCTTCCGCATGATCAATGCGTTCGCTTCTGTCTGTCCAGCCCAAGTGACCATCGAAGGACACGGCATGACGGTGATCTCAACTGACGGCGAGCCCGTACATCCAGTTAACGTCAACACAATCATCTCCTTCTCGGGTAGGATCTGATCTTCAAGCGGCATTATTATATTTCTCATTATTTTTTGTGCCTTACTCATTCCAGGCGAGCGCTATGACTTCATTATTACTGCCGATCAGCCTGTGGGTGCTTACTGGATACAGTTGCGAGGTCTTGGCGAGTGCGGAATCCGTCGAGCCCAACAATTGGCCATCCTGCGCTACGCTAGAGGTCCTTATCAGCCAGCTTCGGCGCCACCAACCTATGATGTCGGCATTCCGCAGGGTGTGGTAAGTTGTGTCCATTATTAAAACACATTTTTTTAGACTTTTATGTCCAACTAGAATCCAGAGTTCGATAATATACCGTTAACACCATAAATTTTGATCTCATTTAACCAATCTTCAATCATTTTTCGAGTTAGCTTTACACATATAAAATCTAGTTACATTCAATGTGATCGATCACAAGTCAGTATCAATTTACCAAAAGTTTCCGAGACACTTTATCCTATATACAGTATTTATTCTGTGATACAAATGGATAATTAAAAGCTAATATTGAAACTTACAAAAAGGGAAACTATATAATATTTACTTAGCATCAGAAATATAAGAATAAAAAAAGTCTTTTTTGACCAGATAGATAGATTAGGAAATGGCTTTTCCCAATTTCTCTGGAAAAATGCTTGAGTACTTTGGAATTTTAAAAATCTCATTTAAAGAAGTAGATCTAGAATTTCCCCTCAAATAGTAAGTATTTTGTACACAGATCAGTAAATGGCGTTAGGTTTTCAAATATTCTCAAAATTGAGACTTAGTTTAACACAATACTCTTATCCTCAGTTAAACAACTAGTTATCACTGTAAGTACAATGTATAATATGCATATAATTCATATGTTATGGGATTGTAAATACATACGTTGTAAATATATAAATATATATTTAGATATAATTGCAAAAGTACAGCGTTGAGAAATGCTACTGAGACTCACGAAAAACTGCATAACTAAATACTTTTCTCTATCTTTTTCAAAACTCTGTACGCAATATTCCTCAAAAACCCCCTACACAAATGTAACATTCCACAAACCATGCAACCATGAATGTTGTTTTCCCGCACATGTATATATCTGAACACAACTCTATTTGCATTATGACGACTGACATTATGACGGAAAATACAAATTAACAAAAAAAAAGGTCATGAACCCCCTGGACGCGCAATGTAATCGTGATCGCAACGACGCTATCTGCGTAAGTCAATTAAAAAATGCACTCGAAATAGATCGGGGAATCCTTGCGGAGAAACCGGACGTGAAGATCTTCCTACCATTCCGTTTCTTCGTCTACCGTGCTGAGGATCTATTCCAGCCGAACACCTATAACAGATTTTTGGGTAAGAGCAGTAACAATTCCACTTCAAGTACCTCAGAGATTAATCTAAGCAATTTCAGTGGCTCCTACGGGCGATCATGTCATTTCTCTGATCGATGAGATATCCTATCTCTCAGCGCCGGCACCGCTTACTTCGCAATATAATGAAATAAATCCGGAACAGTTTTGTAATGGAGATAATCGTCCTGCCGATTGCGGACCCAATTGCATGTGCACACATAAGATCGACATACCACTTAATGCAATTGTCGAGGTTGTTTTGGTCGACGAAGGTAAGTTTTTTATTTCTCACGAAGAGGGTGTATATAAAAAGTATTGGAAAAGTTGGGAAACTTGGAAACTGCATCATGGGGACCAACTAAGGACTAAGAACGATTCCACAACCCTGGCCTTCGTAAGACGGACATTCCGGATCCGGTATATCTGGGAGTTTTCAAACTGTGGAAGAGTCGTTCGCGATAGATTGTCAATACCCAAGGATCATACTTGGAGGAATTTGCATTTTTCGTCGCAATACTTTAATTGTTTTCTCACGATCGTTTTCCTATGTTTCCCCTGCTTTTCCTCTATCACACACACCTTGTATTCTCGTGGTCCTTATTCATATTGGTGTTTTTCTTATATTTCAGTGCAACAACCAAACCTGTCACATCCATTCCATTTGCACGGCTACGGTTTCAGCGTTATTGGTATTGGCCGCTCACCGGACTCCGCAGTGAAGAAGATCAACTTGAAGCACGCCCTTGATCTGGATAGACGCGGTCTCCTTCACCGACAATACAATCTGCCACCGACTAAGGACACCATTGCAGTGCCAAACAATGGCTACGTGGTGCTACGTTTTAGAGCTGATAATCCTGGTAATTTCTACTGCTACTAAGACTGTTGTGATCATTCGAAATAACACTTTGTTCCTTAGGTTTCTGGCTCTTCCACTGTCACTTCCTATTTCACATCATTATTGGCATGAACTTGATACTGCAAGTCGGCACCAATGCCGATCTACCGCCCGTGCCTCCAGGCTTCCCAACATGTGGCGATCACACCCCACCCATTCCCATTAATTAAGCTAGGCTCTAACTCGTCGGCTCTAACTAGAAGAAAACTAAACCGCACAAAAACAGAAAGCGATGAAGACCTGCCTACTGAACGACCAGTTTGTACAAAGTTTTAAAGACAGCACGATGAGTATGTATGTATGTATGTATGTATTTGTTGTAATATACCCTATAAAGCACAGCAACAATATCACTGCCTATCTGTATGATATTGCCCCGCCCTCCGTAAAGCTTGCCTCTGGGTGCACAACAGCCTGCACCCAACCAAACATTGCATAAAGCAATGTCGCCCCCTGCGCACCTCCCCGTCCCACACAAAGTACCTAAGCAAGTGTAGCAAAAGCGGTGCACTGATATTTTGTATAAATATGTAAAAACAAAAAAAAGAAAACAAAAAAAAACAAATTAATTAATATAATACTTGAATCAGCCATAAATATCCCCAGCAATTTGGATGTACTATTTCTTACTTTTGTATCGTGTTAAATATTTGCACCGTCTATAAAAAAAACCCTTCCCCTAAGACCTTCCGTTTCTGAAAATATGAAAATATACGCTCTTCAGCCGAAACTTGGACTAGCTCAGATCTGAGCTGAGTGTTTATATGTAATATATGTATGTACGAGCATACATATACATATGTATATACAAAGTTTATGTGTATTTAAACTAATGTACATATATATAGGACCAATTAATTACACGCTGGTGCCTAGTTTTATGCAAAGCCTAACTTTTCCGAGTTTTGAATTTGGAAAACAGAAAGTGTCGCTTTGCGTAAGTTATGAATATATGTAAAAATCAATTAAATGAATAAATCTATAAATCTATAAATAATTATTAATGTACATAAAATGTTTATATAAATCAAATATGTATTATGCTTAAACTACGTACTTATGTAATGCCTAGGGTCTATTAAATGAAATATACTCCGATTGGCTTGTCACAGTCATATTTAATAGTTGCAAATTGAAAAATCATAAAACAAAACATGCATTTGCTATTGATTACTGATATTTAAATATGTATGTATGCCAGACATGAAACTTGTACATTTCCAACAAAAACAAAATATTTAAACTGGAAAAACTGAAGATTTTGTAAAGCATGAAAACAAAACCCAATTAACTGCCGTTAAATTTATATTTATTGTTTAAATCAATTTTAATAAAATGTGAAAAATTAAACTAGTTCCACGTTTTCATTTCCACAACACTTAAGAATATATTTATATGTTATTTATTTTGCACAAAAGCCGTTCCCAATGTGATGTACATACAATCATCAAATTAAATATTTAAATGTCTACTGAGTTCACTTTTCAGATATTTGAACGAGCAACGTTTTCGATTTGCAGTAAAATGCCTTGTTAATACTATCTTTACGATTTGGAATTGTTCACAGATACTCAACCCTCTAGATGCAATTTGTGACCGCAAACGCGCCGATGCGATTTGCGTTTCGAACTTAAAGAACGCAAAGAAAGTCGACAAGAGCGTTTTGGTTGAGCGGCCCGATGTGAAAATCTTTTTACCTTTCAGATTTTACGTGTACGATCCGAAAACACTCTTCATACCCAATACATACAACAGATTTTTGGGTACGTAGCCAATGAACCGAGCGGCTTTCCAACTGTTTCTTAACCAACCGAAACGCAATCGCTTAAACTAACACATAACTTTTTATTATATACTTATATACCCATCTACTAAACTTACCTATGCTTCGATGGGTCAATCCAACAAACTGTTCGCTACCAACACACACATGTTTAGTTGTGCCTAGCGGTGACCATCTTACCTCCCTCGTCGACGAGATATCTTATATATCGCCACCGGCGCCACCCCTCTCACAAATCGAGGACATACCGCCCGAGTACTTCTGCAATGGGGATAATCGGCCGCCCAACTGTGGCCCCAACTGTGAATGCACCCACATGGTCGACATACCACTGGGAGCGATTGTGGAGGTTGTCCTCGTCGATGAGGTGCAACAGGACAACCTGAGTCATCCGTTCCATTTGCATGGCACCGCCTTCTACGTGGTAGGGTTGGGCCGCTCGCCCGACAAACTAATTAAGAAAATCAATCTGAAGCATGCCCTGGAACTGGATCGCATGGGTATGCTCGAACGAGACTTCTCCAAGCCGCCGCTCAAGGATACCATTGCGGTGCCAAACAATGGTTATGTGGTAATGCGATTTCGAGCCGACAATCCTGGCTACTGGCTCTTCCACTGTCACTTCCTCTTCCACATTGTCATCGGGATGAATTTGGTCTTCCACATTGGCACCCAAGCTGACTTACCGCCGGTGCCGCCGCGCTTTCCCCGCTGTGGTGACCACGTACCGCCCGTAACCTGGTACTAATTACCAGCATCAGTTGGTGACCCTCGTAAACTATGTGCTATTTCTAATACTATTAATATCTTATTTATTTATTAATCACTCGCCTTAGCTTAACTTACACGTAGTCTTATTTATTTTATAATGATCAGGAAGTGTTTGATTGGAGTGGTGATATCGCCTATCATTGCGCATAGGTCTATGTTTATGTTTATATATACGTTAATGTTTATGTTTGCGTTTGCATTGTGCGCATGTGTACATTTAACCATTATTAATAAATATACTTAAATATAAGTGAGTAAACCTTAAACATTAACAATAAAATGCGATGCGAAAAGCTGTCCTAAAACCAGCTCGCATCAAGGCTGGAGATCGCTTTATAGTCATCCAAACTAACCCATTCATTCTATAGTCGCCTCTGATGCGGACCATCTTATATCTCTCATCGACGAGATCTCGTACATAGCGCCGCCCTCACCAATGCTGTCCCAGTACAAGGACATACCCGAGGAGCTCTACTGCAATGGGGACAATAGACCCGCGAACTGTGGGGAAAACTGCCAGTGCACCCATAAGATTGATATACCACTGAATGCAATCGTTGAGGTTGTTTTGGTAGACGAAGTGCAGCAGATCAACATAAGTCATCCTTTCCACCTACACGGTACATCCTTTTACGTTCTTGGCCTAGGACGCTCGCCAGACACAAATATCAAGCGCATGAATCTGAAACACGCTATAGATCTGGACCATCGTGGTATGCTCGAGCGTCAGTTTCTAAAACCGTCGCTGAAGGACACAGTTGCGGTTCCAAATAATGGATATACTGTAATACGATTCCGAGCCGACAATCCCGGATTCTGGCTATTTCATTGCCATTTTCAATACCACATCGTAATTGGCATGAATTTGGTATTTCAAATTGGCACGCTCGAGGACCTCCCGCCCGTGCCACCGAACTTTCCGAGATGTGGCAACCACCTACCACCCATAACCCCCAATAGCTTATGGTAGCCCGACTTCTTAAATTCTTATAACTAGTAACTAAGTGGACGCGAAGCCTTGGCGAAGGCCTGTTATTTATCTTAAAGACTTTTACTAAATTCCAATCCTACCTAAGTATGTACTGAAGCGCTTTTCTTTAAATAATAAATTCGTAAAAATAAATAAATGTATGTATATAAATACAGCGTTAATTATAGAAACAATAAAATTGTTAGCTCTCTGAAGATGTAATAAATATTAGATAAAAATTTCATAAAATAACGTCAGTCTTATAATCTAATTTAATTAGGCTAAAATATACGTGGGAAAACTATTGTTGAACAAATATTAGCGAAAGGAAAAAATTTACAAATTGCTTCCACTTATTTTTTGTTAAAAGAAAAACTTTTAATTAAGGAGGTCAACCAAATTTCGGCTTCCTAGCTCTTTCGATTTGGGCAAATAATATATAAAACTTGATATATTATGTGGGTATACATACACTCGCTCGCATATCTCTGCGTACACCCCAAAAAAATTTCAAAATCAAACTTTGAACACAAATTGTTCGGTCATTTGTGCATATATTTAACCCATTCGTTTTTTAAACGTTACTCTAATTTATTGTCTTCAATGGCGTATTTTTCTTAAGAATATTCTACAATGTTTTATATTTTATTTTTAATTTTAAACTTAACACTACGAAACAAGTAAGAATGCTATAGTCGAGTATACCCGACTACGAAACTCCCTGTACCCAGGTCTAAAACATTCAATCACATCTATGTCCACTTACACATACACACACACATACACAAAGACGCACGCACACAGGCGGCAAAAGCGACAGCGCAAGCGAGGCATTTTAATTGGTGGCTGTGCTTCTTCTTCCCCCTCTCGCTGCATTACTGAATCTTCTTTCGTGCATACTTCCGTGTTTATTATCCGATCGACTTGAAATTTGGACAGTAGATTAAGAGAGACTAAAGTATTGTACATGCCAAATCTTAAAGCTATATCTTGAAAATTGTTACTGTAAAAAGGTTTTAATCGATTTGCGGGGGAACGGGGGAGATATCTGAAATATGAAACAAACTTGATCTGCGTATGCTATACAGGAACCTACATTCCAAATTTGGTGTCTCTAGCTATTATAGTTGCTGAGATCGACGCGTTCATCCGGACAGACAGACAGACGGACAGACAGACGGACATGGCCAAATCGAAATCTCTTTTGATACTGATCAAGAATATATATACTTTATAAGGTCGGAGATGTCTCCTTCTGCCTGTTACATACTTTTGCACAAATCCAATACCCCCTTTTTACCCATTTTATGGGTACAGGGAGTAAAAATGTACACGCAAAAGTCTGCGTACAGCTGTTACAAGCTGCGTGGAATGCAAGATTGTGCGATTACCGTTAGGTTTCTTGGCGTCGATCTTCTTAACATTGTCTAAGTATAGGTACAGCGCAGCTGAAACTAAAATTTTGCGTCACATTCCGGAGAATTGCAGCATGGAACAAAAAGGCAAAGAAATTTCTGTTGAACAGCGAAAATTAATTATAAAATTTTTCTTGGATGGAAATCTTATAGAGAAATTGGTGCTCTAGTTGGTAGAGCCCACTCCTCTATCCAAAAAGTTATAAATAATTACAACTCGACTGGCAGTATCTTGTCAAAGGCTCGTTCTGGCCGTCCGTATATTTTAAGAATTAATTAAATACAAGCAAAATGGCAAGACCAAAAAATAATAACGAAAATTCTAAATTTTAAGAATCTATCGGGGCGAATTGTAGAGTTTTGTGAAAATGTTGCTGTTTGTTAAGGAGCTTAATTTTCATAAAATATGCAATCTGCACACATCTTGTTGTTAAGAATATTCAGCAGCAACGCATTTACTAGTTTCAATCCTCTCTGTACTATGTGATTACATATCACATGGATATTTAAGTTATGAATGGCACGGAAGTGTGGGGAGTTACTTTCAGGCCTATCAAAATTTCGATAATGAATTATCGATTGAGGTGAAAATAAATGGTTTATGAATGGTTTTAACTACGTGGCAGCGCCGTCAAAGTATGACAGCGTTGCCACAACAAATAACAAACAACCCACAACAATATATATCAAAACAATTCAGAAATAGCGAAATAGATGTGCAGGAATTGAAAAATCATGGGGAAATCAGAAGGTATATGCGATATTGTTAGCAGAAGCAATATTACCATAATTTTGTTATATTCATTTAAGATCGCCGTTCCAAGCGAAGCAAACGCCAAAAACCAGCAAGATTTGCTTCACCTGCAGAGTCCCCACCATTGCCGTCGCCGACACAAACCACAAATGTGGTTCCAGAGCCAGTTGAAGCTCTTACGACTCAACCAAAGGCACAATTAGATGTTAAAGCATCAGTGTCAGCTCCATCTGTACACAATGACAAGACCATTGAGATTCCCAGCCCACGGGCACGCCCTGCATCCAGCTCAAAGTTATCGCCAGCAGCGACAACGCCACCAAGCAATGCCGCAAAAAAGTCGAGAAAACGCCGTAACAGCGACACATCCAGCGACGAGGAGCGTTGGCTAAACGCAATCGAAACTGGCAAACTCGAAGACGTCGATGACGAGTTAAAAAAGATAAAGGATCCCAAGCTAATGACAGCACGCCAGCGAGCTATGTATGAACGCACACAAGATGCCGAGCCTGCATTGTCTGGATTCGTTGAGGAGCTGATAGCGCTGCCCAGTGGGTACAGGGAGAAGGAGAAACCCCAGACGGCCGAGGATATACAAAAGGCCGCACTGAAGTCTCAAAAACGCAAGCAACAAGCAGACGAACGCCGGGAGAAGGACAAGCAGAAGACCATGGAACGTTTGCTGAAGAAGCAGGAAACCGGCAAACAACGTTCAGCAGCTCGTAATAAAACGAACCAAAAACATATGCATCCGTTACTTACGTATATGAATACATTGGATGGCGCTTACATTATAGTTCCGCCGGGTCAGGAGTTTCCATTGCAGCCGCAAACCGCCGTCACTCCCCCGGCACGTCAGCTGTGCGGTGTACCCGGCTGTGGAAACGGCAAAGTCTACAGTTGTTCCAAAACAAATGTGCCGCTGTGTAGTTTAGCGTGTTACCGTAAGAATCTTGATGTTGTTTAGAGGAGATTGGCCAATAAATGTTATTTTATTGATTCATTAAAAAGTTGTTTATAATTTCTTGCTGTTCAGACTCAATGCGTTGCAGGTACTGATACTCGCTTTTCAAGCGCTCTAGTTCGACAGTTTGCTCAAGGATCTGACTCTGGTACACCTGCTGCTCGGTCTGGCGCTGTTTGGCCATAGTCTTAAGTTGGTTTTGAGTGCCAATTGCCCGCAATTTTTCCTTCTCTACATCCTTAGCGAAATTGTTGGATACTTTGTAAAAGTCCTCTCCAAATTTCTTAAAAACTTGCAAATTTCTGGAATATTCGAGGCACTCCTGCCTCAACTCAATTGTCTGATTTGCAATCTTTGGGTCCTGCACTCGTAGCCTGTATATTTCATCTATATAGAGTCCAGCTTTCTGTAGTTCTTCCATTGTAGCACAACAATTTCAATAGAATTTAATATGTACTTCTGTTATTCGTTTCAATGTTGCCATGGTTGCAAATATCCACCCTTAGCACAAACGGCGATAGGCACCAATAAGTTGTAAGGTATCTTAAGCAAAACTGCGCCAAACTCTAGTTACCATCAGTAGTACAATAATAAATATCAATATCATTGTTCGTCTTGTAGTTTTTCTTCTTCCACTCATATTAGAATCTTCGATGTATTATTTCACATTATGAGAGCAACCTGGCAGCATATTTCAGTGAAAGATCCATGCAGTCATGGATACAATTAAACATACCTTATAGGTTCCGAGATTCCTCATTTGCACAACTTTATAGCCTATAACTTTATATAAAACACCCGTGCTTTTGTAGTGATTATATGCCAGACTTAAAAACAGGCTGTACTGAATTAAAAACACAATTTTTACGTTATAGTTTAAAAACTGATATATTTGTATATATTAAACGAATTTTAACCAAACATCTACCAATATCTCCTACAAAATTCGTACGAAATTCTCTGTTCTCTTATAAAGAGTAAACAATTCCAGCATATAGTTTGGCTATTGATCTATTAAATCGCTTCACATTCGCATCGAAAATTAAGATTATTTATTTAAAAGAGCTTTTTAGTAACTTTATTTATTTTTCTATAAATCAAGCGATTAATAGCTCAATTATGATATAAAATGTATATATTTGATCTCTACAACTTTATATATATTTAAGCATATTTTAATATATGAGACCTAATACTTTGCGCTTTGTTTGGGATCGGATATTTCACTATTTCGATAGGGATGGTAGATTTTTAATGAATACGGATTATATATTTCAATTTGTTGGATTGTTTTTCCGCAAGTATACATAAGTATAAACGAATAGAAAGCGATATCGCGGCAGCTGTTTATATGGGGTCACTATATGGCTACTCAGCGATACTTACGCCAAAGGTTAGGAGGCGAACCAACAAAGGCTGCAAGCACCGCAATTTTGCCATCAAATCTGAGGAAGTTCCAACTTGGGTATAAATCAAGTGGGGTTGTTGCGTTTGTTAGAGCGCAGACGTGCGAGGCCAGTGCGCTCTTCCTCCTCGTCGCTAGTATACTGATGCATGCTGGCGCCGCTGACGCCTCCTGCACGCACCGATGATGTGGCCTGCAAAAGCTCCTGGTCGGGCGCATTGCGATTCTCGTAGAGTAGCACCTGCAAAGTCTCCTCGTATATGCGCGCCTCGGGAAACTCAACTTTGGTGTGCTTACGATCTGTGGCATAAACTATAGATGTACAGCAAACCTCGGCTACTTTCTTGCCGTGTCCATAGAAGGACCAGCAGCAAATCTCACTTGGCCCAATCACATCCTTGATAAAGAGTATGCGTTCGTTGAAGCGCAAGGACAGTTTGTCAAATAGTTCGATGTTCTTAAGCAGATTGTCATCCGATGTGCTTGTGTATGAGTATTTGTTATTCTGTCGCTGTACCACCAATATCACGGCTGGCTTCGAGGAAGAGCTGATCAAGAGCTGTTCCTCCTTCTGCGATGTTATCAATGGTATGCGGCATATGGGCTTCGGTTCCTGGTGCGTGTATAATGCTCGCTCACAGGACATTGCCAGCTCCGTAATGCAGTAATATTTGGCTTCAGCAAGCAGCTCAGCAATCTCCTTGTTCGTCTCCGGCAACGGAACACTGCCATCACGCAAAAAGTTTAGTATAATGCCAAAATGATTGCCGCAACGGTCTATCAAAATCCAACCTGCATTGAAAGGGCGGACATTAATTATCTGTGCGTGACTCATCATATAATAAGTTTATGTTTAGTAGTTGTACTAACCTTCTGAATCGGTTAGCACCTCCATGCGCCCACTGAACATGGCGCTAAGCATGGTATCATTATGTTTGGTCAGAGTACCAATTGTCGTATAGTATAACCGGCCGCCCACATTCAGTTTGACATACTGGGATGCGTTTCCTTTTAATAGCACTTTCTGATCACCGGACATGACTTCGGTATCCTTGGCATGGATCACTAATTGATTGCTGGCTGCTGGTGTCAAATGAACTTGGCCATTAAAGGCACGACCCAGCTCTTCAATTTCACTGCTGCTGGCTGCTGTGTTTGATCCACCAGCCACAGCCAGAGCCACCGCGTCGATGCTTCCGCTCACTGCGTCCACGCCCTTTTGTTTGGAGCCTTTGCAAACGCTTTCTTTTGCGTTGCTTACGCTCGCCGTGAGCGCTAGCGGATCAATTTTGACGAATCTTGTTATCTCTTAAGTGGAATTGTACAAGAATGCAAACTTAACACTTGACGCATTCAGCCTATTTAATGCCTATGGTACATACATACATATGTATGTATCAAATATGATGAGCGTACTGATTGCAAACATCAAGAAATGTACTAAATTAGAACAAATTGCTGCCAATGGAAAAATACTGAAAAACATTTCGCTTGTTGTTTCGTTTGTATAAAATTGGTAATTGCATATATTCTTATAATATTATATATACATATATATTATTCGCTATATTGACAATATCCGTAAATCGAGAGTAGTGAGCTGTTTATTATTTGTGTTTATATTCTGTGATTAATGGTATGGAAAATACCGAGTATGGTCATCCTTTTGGTACGGTCCCACTCTGTTAGTTTGTTATTTAAATTTTGTAAACTGATTTGAAAATCAAATGTCTAAATAAAAGTCTTAATGGAATAATAATCACTCCTTGCATTTTTAGCCTGACTAAATTTTAACACGGCTCAACTGTCGTTTTGTCATATTTTGTGTAGACACCCAAGCTCATTCTTACTGGCTTTTATTTATTAACTCGTCACATTATACATAAATTTTAAATATATGAAAACATTTTTCGTACGCATGCATCGGAGAAATAAAAACTAATAAAGTATATATTTGTACGTATGTATATGTATGTATGTGAATATATGTATGTATGTTTGTTTTCTAGTTAATGCAAATCGGAAAATAAAGATGAATTCATGATTTGAAGATTGTACAGAAGAACAAATTAAAAAGGACATATGCATATGAATAGTTAAAATATATGTGTACAAATGAATATTCGTTATGTATACACTTGCATTAAATAATTTGGAAATTTTCATTCGCTTTTTTCTTGTGCTCTATGAGCTCCATTTCAAATAATGATCAGAACAGTATTATGATCAGAAGGCAGATGCGCTTGCCACTGCTGTTGGTTCATTATAAGAATTTACGTGGATGATACAACTACTGGGGTTTCGTTGCCTGCATTGTGGCTGACACTTTCCTTCAACTCATCGACCGATGACGGTGAGCTGCTTATGTCGGTGGAATTCTTTTCTTTTCCGGCCATGGAGCCATCCTCAACCTTCAAACGTTTCGATTTGCTGTTGTTCTCGGCCTGATCAGAGCCATCGACAGCCGCATCTGGTGAAGCGCTACGTTTAAGAGCAGTCTGTTCCACAGCGAGTTCGGCCTCTAGTTTCTTTTGCTGAATTGCAGCAAGGAGCGCATCTTCGGTTTTAGTTGGATCAATTGTGGCTGGCAATTCTTGTAATTTTTTCTCGAATTTAACAATAACGGCCGTCATGTTGTCGCATCCAGTGCCATCGCCCATTGAATTTGGCGCTAAGCAATTATCGAACAGCTGCATTGATGATATTCAAAAATGAAATACATATAGATATATTTATATACAATAATCAATTATGCCTACCTCCTCACAAACTTGCGATAGTTTCTTGGTTTCATTCAGACGCAGTCGCACAAACTCTACAACCTCCTCGCTGGACATGTAGTTCCATATACCATCGCAGGCCAAGACCATAAACTCATCCTCTGGCGTAATGATCAGTTTCTTGATGTCCGGCAGCGCGGATATCATCTGTGCTTCAGCTGGCAGCTCCAAGTTCGTCTTGTATGCATGATCGCCCAGAGCTCTAGATAAATTTAAGCCACCATTAACGCGTCCGTCAAGGGTGACACGACCACCAGCCTTGGTAATGCGTGCAGACTCCTCTTCGTCCTCGGGCTTGTGATCCAGACTCATTTCAATAGCCTTGCCATTACGCGAGATCACACACCGTGAATCTCCTGCATTGGCTACATATAAGTCACGGCCGTGCAGCAAACAGACAACGGCAGTGCAGCCACTATCTTTACCAGGCTCCTCAACCATGTTGGCGCAGAAGTGATCATTTGCTAGCTGGTCTTCATCGGTGTCGTCATCACTAGCATTGTCATCCTGCAAGTAATTTGAGCAAGTCCAATTAAATTTGATAATATAAGCAGGAATTCAAGCTTTCAACAGATTTCGTACCAACTGTGCATTGGGTTTTATAACAATTATTATAACAATTACGATTTCAAGTGCTTTCAAATCTGCTATGCTCTCAAGGTCTGAAACTTTAAAAATTAAAAGATGACATGTAACAAAAATTAAAACAGTTTTAAAATAAATCCCGCACAATAGTGGCTAAAATATTTCTATGTAACAACAAATTTGGCCACAATACCCATTCTATGGGTATAGGGTATCGCCTGTGTACTTCGACACTGTTTTTTTCATGAACTCATTTTGAATTTGATCTTTGGTAGTTGCATTTTTAATAATTGTTTGCCGAATTGTAGTCAAAATAATTTTCTAAAATTGTTTCTTATTTTGGAGTCTGCTTTGGTTATTAGCGTTATCTACAGAAATGAACATATCTACATTGATTTAAATGATACGTATGATTACGAAATGCAAAGGAATTTAATCTTCGGCAAGCAGAAATATTAAAATTTTTGTTTGCGATTTTTGTATAGACTTTAAAAATGTTTTCAAATAATTTTAAGAACAAATCAGGCTAATGGAATATTTTGTAGGTCAAACGAATGCTAATTAACTACATATAATACATTTAAATGTAAAGGTATATCTTACTTCATCGTCGTCGTCATCATCATCATCATCGTCTTCCTCAGCATCGGGTGCATCCATGTCCTCATCAGAAGAGCTATCAGCCGCAATCATTTCTTGGGCTTTAATCAGATTGAAAGCATTTTCGTCGTAGTCGGCGTCATCGTCGGTGGAGTCTTCGTCATGTTCAGTAGAAGCCTTTTTAAGAGCTTTCTCAGATTCCTTGCTGGTTGATGAAATGTCAGCGAGCTCTGCTTTGCTGGTTACCGATTTATCCACACTGCCATTCGGCTTTGCATCAGCGACATCGCTAGAGCCAGACACAGTGGCGTCTTCCGATGTGGTTGCAGTCTCGTTGCCAGTTTTAACCACGGCCTTAGCCTCTGACGAGGTGACATTGCCATTCTGCTCAGTGGGTGCAACGACAGCGGCTGTTACCGTAGATGCTTCACTGGCAGCGCCTGCGTCCTTAGGTGTATTGCTGATGCTCGAGGGATTTGCGCTTTTGCTGGCACTTGAGCTGCTGCTGCTTACTGTGGATTCGTCTTCCGGCTCTAGTTTGCCGGTTTTTGCGCTACTGGGACCCGGACCGTCGATTTCATTGATTGCAGCAGAAGCAGCAGCGGCTGCTGCGGAGGTGGAGGAACCTGCGGGCTTAGCTGTTGGGTCCATTACCGCTTTATTGACCGCTTCGGCAGCAACAGCTGCAGCGCGACGACCACGAAAGCTCGTTGAAATCAGTTTTGCACCAGCCTCCTTAAGCAATGACAAGTCATGCGTTGGCGGCAGCCCCTTGTATTTCTCGAGAACCTCTTTCAATGGCAAATTACTCTCCTCATGCAACTCGGCTAACTCTTCGTCATCATCTTCCTCGTCGTAGCCCTCACCATCATCAGCCAGGTTGTGCTCGCCAGCCAGTATCTTTAATGTGTTGACCACAGCGGGGTCAAGCAATGTCCTGTCAAAACCCATATAGGCATCTTTAAGCGCCTTCTCCAACTCCCCGCGCCTGTATGCATCCAGATTTTTAAGGAACTCTGGCAATTTATCTGCGCAATATTGTGCCACCTCGGCACCCCCATGGCCATCGTAAACGGCAAAAAACGATGTGTTGGTATCAAAATTCAATATTGAATTGTGCGCGTCCTAATAACAATTGAAGTGTAAAATAATAAACATAAATATAATATAGACCAACTATATAGCTAACCTCTTGACTGTTCCGCCAGCCCTGCATCGAACTGGCGCCCACCACGAGCAAATCGCTGAATTCGTCTGTGGACGCTTTGTCCGTCTTTGGATGCGATAGATATGCACCCATTATAAGTCCAGCGCTTCTCCGATTCTCCGGCTATAAACAAAAGTAGCTCAATTGGCTGCTACAATTGCAGTTTGCGGAAAAATCGATGCTAGGCCAACGCACGCGCGCAGTGTGTACTTTTCGCGCCACCGGCAAAAATAAAGCCGGAGTCAAAGGTTGCTTTGATTTGTTTATTCTGTTTAAATGATATCAAATGGAATAGTTTTGTTACTTCACTAAACAACAACCTGTGCGCACGTTTATCATTTAACGACTGCTCAATTATACATTTCATTAGCCATTTTTCACGTTCTCTTTTGGGTAGCGTCTATCAATTTTATCGTGTGTATACCACGCCGCTTTGTTCGCAACATTTTGCAAAGCCGTCGGAGACACGCAATTTGTATTTAAAATTACTGCTTTATTTAGACGTACATTACCTTTTGCTTTTCTGCTTGCAATTACTGGTTTATTTAAATCAAAAAATTTTCGCAATATTTTCGGCTTTTAACAAAAAAAATTTTCTGCGAAGCCCGTGCGATGAGCGTGCCCTGTTGTATTATTACGCAGTGTGACCAAATCTTAAAAGCAATATACATACCATGTCTTCCTACTTTATGCATTTTTACATTTTTTAGGTACTTTGGTATTGTATGTATGCAACAACAATGTGCGGTAACATTTTCCCGGAAACTGTTACTATCGTTTTTGAACTTTTTTTTTAAGTATGTATATAGATTGATGCAGTTTCGTGGCGTAGATAGCTTTTTTGTAAATGGGGTCGATAGATTATGAAAATATACAATTTTCTTTTTTTTGGTCATTTTTAACTAATTCTAAAATACTTATGTACATGTATCTTGACAGAATAAAATCAAGTTCAAAAAATTCTTTGTACAGCCCAAATCGAAAGAGCTGAAAGTGAACACTAAGAATACGTTTTGGGAAATTCCACCCTCAAGCGTGGAAAATCGAAATGAAATTTAACATTATTGGTTATCATGTGATTTGAATCGAACTTTTTTCATAGCTCCACACAAGAGAAAATTAAACGTGGTGGTTATCAATTTTTTAAACTTTTCAAAACAAATTCAAAAGAATGCTGACCGATATT
Source organism: Hirtodrosophila confusa (assembly GCA_035043065.1). Classification (NCBI taxonomy): domain Eukaryota; kingdom Metazoa; phylum Arthropoda; class Insecta; order Diptera; family Drosophilidae; genus Hirtodrosophila; species Hirtodrosophila confusa. Next base: position 5,325,357 of record JAWNNI010000160.1, on the reverse strand, counting down.
AAAAAATCTCCATCACCATCACGGGCGTTAAATGAGGATCAAGGTAAAATGTGTGAGGTTATGTTTTTTCTTAGATTGACATCAGTCGTTTTTCTACAAAAATAATTCCGCCCCTCTACGGGCGGAAAAATTGAGCTACGCTATTTTTATATATTTGTCACCTTAAAAGCTATTTAAATTCGAACAGGTCATCCGGGTGGGTATTGGTAAAGCGATTGTTATGCTGACAATTTCTTTTATGAATTTATTGGGTTTTTTGTCAATATCGGGTGAAGAAGACCGAAAACCCTTTCAGAAATTGATTATTTGAATTTGGTTTTAATGTCAACAGCTTCAGCCATTTTTGAAATCTTCATTTGCTCGAATCGAGTGATCCATGGCTTGAATTAAGTCTAAATTAGCTTTTTGGAATTCGCGACTCAACGGCTGCGAAAGGCGTAAACAAGATTAATGGCTTGTAAGCTTATCATAAATTCGAATTTCATGGTATTATTACGATATTTGGAGTCTGAGGCTCTCAATTCAACCAAGGAAAATGGAAAAAACTCAAATTTAAAGATTATGTAGACGTAATCTTTTTCCAAAAACTCAATGGGGGGATTGATAACTTTGAATGCTAATTAAACTGGGCTTCTTTGCTGCAGGCAGTGTGCCACCCCGAAATCATTAATCAAATCAATTCATCAAAAAGCTGCCACTAGAATGATCGATCATAAACGTAGTTTTGGTATAAAACCTTTTTCATATTATGTTTATATATATATAAATATATGTATATATTTATGTATATTCCGACCAAATTATCCAATAATCAGTTTCAATTATAATTTATCAACAATATAATTAATCACATTTGATTATTGAATAAATTTCACCAAAATTAGATATTAGGGGAGATCATCACACTTTATCAAACGAGGAGTTCGGTCACTTTTCCGATTGAGTATAGAATTAGCATAAAACGCTATTTACAACTAATTCCAAGATATTTAACTTTTAGTCAACACTCATGCTAACAAATTTAAAGGCTTCCAATGCTCTCTTACTATATTTCAATTTATATATCTTTCCAGGGACCTTAAGTAATGAATATTTTACTATTTGTAACTAAGTAAATCATATTGAAAGAAAACTGCTATTAATAAGGAGTACTCGTACACTCAGAGTATCCTTGTTGCAAGAACTAGTAGATACTGATGCAATGATTTCTAATTTTTATAAATTGTATGCTAAAACACAATTATATTTAGATAGATACTTATTATTGTCTTAAAAAATATAAATTACTTTTTGAATATAATTTTTGGCTCAGAATTAAATATTATTTCTTCAGTTTTATATTTCAGATTAGCCAAAGCAACATTTATAGTCCTGCAAGAGTTTTTAATCTTTGACCTACAAGGATATCGTTTATTTCTTCTTTGGTTTGCGATTGTGTAAGTAAATATGTACATAATTCGCAATCATCGTTAAGCACAACATTTGAGATACGAGTAACTCAACTAATTAAAAGATGCCACAAAATACACTAATGAAAATGAAAATGAAAATGCATTGTACACACACATGAGGACTTGAGACATCAACTTTGCAAGGAGAGCGTTTGACGTTGCTGTTTCCATCTAATTGATAGGAAATATTCTTTAAGAGCTGAACGTGGCTTTTTATAACTTTTTAATTGTTTCGATAACTTTGTTTGTTGTTGATTTTGTCCTGACAGTGCCAATGGATGTCCATGGAGAGCATCTGAGACGGTTCCTTGGCGATGTTTAAAAATAATCTTTGTCTAATGCTAAATTGTTTTTCCATATGTGTGTAATTAGTCACGGCAAGATATTTTGATATGGAATATGCATTAGTGAGCCTGTAGTAGGTGTTTTGTTTTTTGGAAATTACAATGGATTTTTGTTGTTATTATCTAATTGGTACTTGATAGTGTCATACCAATTCCGTATGCATACCTACACATAAGTATTTTCCCAATTTTGGGAAGCAAACAGGTTCCACCTTTGATTAGATAGCAATTCATTTTAATGGATTTGAATAAATTGTTATGTACCCTTGCTATGTTTCACAACTATATGAAATATGTATGTATGGATATGGTTATTATATAATGAATTTAACCTTAAAAGATAGTTTATCGTCCAAAGCAAGGGGTAAGATAAAGTATCCAAATAACTTATTAGTAAGAAATACCAACAAATTGGTCGGAACTACAAACTTTGTGCAAGTGGAAGCCTTCTAAATAATTCTTAATAAAAAATTATGTCACCTACTAAAAACCGTTTCCTGCCTTTTCTGAAATAAAGCCCTGTAAATAATTCTTACTAAAAGAATATGTCACCTACTTTAAAGCAGTTTCCTGCGTTTTCTGAAATTAATATAGAATTAATACCCATGTGTAGTATGTGTGCGTCATGAATGGCGATCTCCAACTTAACGGCACTTTAGTAGTGCATTATGGATGAGCAGCTTCCGGTAAATCTGTGGGCATCTGGCAACATGTTGCTGCCTTGTGTAAGCCTCTGTCTGGGCCAGTGCAAAGGCAACAAAAGCAACCGCAACACAGCAAAAGTCGGCCACCCAACTCCCACATTTCACCACCCACCAAAAGTCACCTGCCCCAGTAGAACACGGCACAGCTCCAAAGCACACACTGTGTATCAGTGTTATCTCACACCCACAGGATACACACTAACACAAATACGGTTACCAATACCAATGCCAGACTCGTGTTGTTGTTGCCTCCACGTCGCGACGTCACCCGTTCTGTTTGGTATAAAAGCAAAGGCGACCAAAGGACGTCCGCTCATTCACTTCGGTTGAGTTGTGTGCAAAAGTTCGTGTCAATAGCAAAACACTCGGCAACAGCGAAAACAGCAGCAGAGCTACCTGTGGCAGCAGGTGAAAGCGCAGTGCGGTGAAGTTTCAAAACCAAATATTTAGAAAATGTGAGTTTTCAAATCTCGAAAGTCCGAGTCAAGTACGAACTTTAACAGTATTTGTGCTATGGGCAAAGCCAAAAAGAATTTCGGCTAGTGATAAAAATGAGAATAGCTCTCTAACTTATTTTATAATTAATGGAAGAAATTTGAGTTTCTTTTAACTCGTGAACAGGAAATGTTTTTCAGCAACTCATATTACGATAATCATGACTATCCTGTTCTCAATTTCATTTCCGAATCAATTCCCCCAAAATATGTAAAGCATACTTTTGGGAACTTCTAGAATTTAAATAAAATTTTCCGTCTTTGAGCTTTTAAATAGTAAAATCGATTCGAAAGTGGAATTTGGTACAGGCTCATATATCTTAACACATTTAAATATTTGCTTTTCAACGTGTTTTCTTAACTTGTTCATAAAATAGCTTAAAGTAAATATGAGGTGCTTCGATCCTTAACTTGTCTGTGCTGTTTTGAGCTTAAGAAAACTGTTGGTTTTTTTTCATATCAGAAAAATAGTTATTAAACAATTACGGTCGTAACGATCGAAAGTGAAAAGACAGCAAATTCAATAAACTATTCGGTGCTCTCGAAAGTAGATATCAGAAAATTGCAAAAACCCCGTCGGTACTGCAACTCCTTACGGGACTTCAAAATTCAACTACTTTTAAACTAAGTCCGATTTTAAGTGGGACTGCTTTATGTTCTCAAAATATCGAATAGTTCCATAAGATAATAATATTATTTTGGTCGCTCGAAAATGAGTCCGAGTTTTGTATCCCGCTATTATGTTTAATTTGAACAGAAACATATAGACGGATATTCGTATGAATTCTCGATCAAGATGTTATATATCACATATGTATGTGGAGCCGATGCTTTCAAGATTATATTATAAAAGAAGTTCTGAGATTATGTATTATAAAAGAACTTCTTAAATCTTAACAATTTGGTAAAAGTGGTTATAATGTAAGATGTACAATTGTATTATGTAAGAAGCATGCATACCGAGATTAACTTATTCTAATTTACATATTTCTCCCCTCATTCGAACGATTCAACAAATCTAAAAGCAATTTGCAAGAACATTTTCAAATATTTTATATAAAGTACACAATTTTGTGTAGGATACTTACAAATAAATACAGGGTATGTTCTAGGCGAGAATTCTAAAGCACATTCTCACCTGTATTGTCTGTGTTTTGTATTCAACTACTACACATTAAATGTATGTACACAAGTATGCTACTATGTACCACATATATAATTCAGAAATGGTCTCGAACTTATTAAAAGAAATTACGGATGCTGTTAAGTTCAAGCATAAGCAAAATTTGACTTTGTACTTCAAGTTGAAGTGATGAAATTACTGATTAAATAAACGGCTAAATATCCACTATTTATGTACTTCACAAACTTTTTGCTGAGACGCCCTTGGTCCTAATGAGCGAGCCATTGTATCAAAACTCCAGCCTAATGAATAAATATCAATTACTATGAGCAACAAGCGTTAATGGGCCAAGAAGAAGTGAATTGAGTAGCTCTTACAAGTAATAAGTATGCACAAATTATTGTTGATTTTTTCTTTTTGTTTCTCAAAGAACACAGGCACAAAAGTTTACCATAGCCAATGGCTTAGGACTTTCAATCAATATTTATGAATTGAGAGCCAGCGGCTTGAGGGCCAGGATTCTTGGCTGTGGTTTTCTGCACGCAGCCAACTTTTGCACGCTGCTTGCACTTTTCCCAGTGCCCCAGGTCCTCGTTTCGATAATAGTTTATTTTTACAATTTTGTGGCAAAATATGAATCAGAATAAAGGAGGAGTCTTTCGCTGGGTGTCAGCTTAGCTAGGCAAAGAGTGCACAAGTTTGAAACTCCCTTTGGGAGTGACAAAGGTAATAAAACCAAATCTGTGGTTTTATTTGACTGTACTCACAGAAGCTTCAATAATATTGACATTTCATTCGTTGCAAATAATACTTGGTTGCAGTTGTTGAAATTAAAACGCATTGTTTTCACATCGGATAAATTCAGCGGGCACAACAAAAATCTGCTTTGCATATTTTCCAAAAAGAAAAAATAATACTAGCTGCGATAGTACGTACAAAAATGCATAAATGGAAAAGATTTAAACATTTTCGCGGTTGGCAGCTCCACAAAATCAAATCCCATCATACTAAACACACACATCAAATGCCTCTCCTGTTTACACAAGCACATGTTCATATTTATACATATATGCAAGGACCTTCCTAGAACTCTATGGGGATGGGTTCTTATTTGTTTTATTACAATTTCCTATCGCTGTCTGTTTCGTTGTCACTGACTTGTCAGTTTCTTAAACTTTTCTCGTATCTATTGTACATTTAGCTATTACCTGAGCTGCCCCCGACTTCTCGACAGCCCGTTTAAACTGAAAACACGTTAGCTATATAGTAGATGGTAATATATATAAATATAATCATTAGAGTATCCTGTACTTATTATGTGTAATTTTACAACAGCATCTTCGAAGCATATTCAATATACAATAGTTTCTCCAAATTCTAAGAACAATAAAGGTCAAAGAATTTATTTTTATTTTTTTAAGCTACTTCTGCATTTGCCGATCGACTTAAAATTTTTACAAAAGATTACGAGAGACCCAAGTATAATGCATGCCAAAATTTAAGGACATATCTTTGAAATTGTTGCTGAAAACGGTTTTTTCGATTTGTTGGGATGCGGGAGAAAATATCTGAAATTTGAAACAAACATGATCTGTGTCTGGCGTACAAGATCTGCGTATGGCATACATTCCAAACTTCGAGTCTCAAGCTCCCATATATCCTGACATCGACGCGATTATCCGAACGAACATACAGAAGGTCAGGGCCAGATCGATTCGGTTAGTGATATATATATATATAATATATATATATCGATATCTCTCTAACCCAAAGAAAGCTGTTCTCTCTTGACATTCACTAACATGACCCACACATATACTACATTGACCCAAAATTGTCACGCTCTGACACTTGATAAAACGATGTTATTCCCCAGGTACGCACACATGTATAATATGAAGTTATGCATGAATATAATTATAGTAACCACTGTGTGTGCCTTCTGAATGATGCCCCTAAACGTGCCCGGCTAAATACATTTAATGATGCCACGCACAAAACTGGCTGGCCAAAGAAGATTGAAGGCGGGGCGGGGCTCCGAAGGTGCCACCAATTTAGGCCAGGTTAAGGACTGTCAAAAATTTGAGTTAAATGTGGTAGACGTCAGCATCAGTGGCTACTGCGTGGCTGTGTACTTGATATCTTAATTGAACTTTAGCTGAAATATTAAATAGGAAATATTTATAATTGCATAATCCAGCGAAGAAGTGGGCGTCGTGTTAATCTTATCCATAATCAGGCTAAAGCTTGTGCTGGTGATGGCACTTTAGGGCTAGTTAAAAATTCTATCAAAGTAATGTTCTCTTTTTTGCTTAACCTTTTTGCAAAACCCCCAACGTCGCTTAATTAAGTCAATGCCATGCTTACCACTGATGGCCAAATAAACTCAAACAAAAGAGATGTTGGTAAAGGTGTTTATTTGGCCATCTGGTTTCTTGCTGACGCACAAATCAGCTAAAAAGAAAATTCAAATCAAATTTCGTACGTGTCCGTTTTTTTGGGTTCAGCAATATTCACCTGATTTGCGCATTTGGGCCCTTGTTAAACGATTGTGTTTTGCAATCAAATCGAAAGTTGCCTTTATTCTGGACATGATATCGAAGGTATTTTGTGTGGGCGGGTGCGTAATAACAGTATTTACGATACATGCGGACAAACCAAAACCATAAATTGTGATTTAAAATACATTCGCCATGCCTTGATCAATGAATTGGCCCCAAAACCCCAAAAAGAGAGAAGCAGCAAATTTATGATTGCTGGCAATTAAATGCCAGTGTACGTGTGCACCGTAACGTTGGTGCCCCAAGTCGACGCGCCCCAAAAATTGATAGAAAGAATATAACGATAATAAGCCGTAGCTAGTACTCATCAATTACCAACGTATCATTTGGATAATCGGGCCCATCACCGCCCAGATGGCTCAGTAGCAGCTATCACTATCAGTTGCGATAACAGGAATTTCCGCGCTTCATCCTTATCGGCAACCAGTTAGCCCTCATATATCATTTGGCTGGCGAAGTCGGAGTGACTCGTCCGAGTCTTACAGCCACGTCCTTACCCCAGCATGAATCTATTTTTGTTTTTATTTTTATTTTTATTTTTATTTTTATTTTTTATTTTTTCTGGATTTTGGCCAACGCCCGCGCGGCAATTACCAAATTACCAAATATTCCCTAATTGCAATTTAGTGCGAGTTAATGCGGCGTTTGTCACCTGGCGACGTCTATTAAAATTTATTTGTTTGTGTTTGTTGAAACACGGCGGAACACAGCCTAATATACATACGTACATACACACATACACACAGGAAATCACACGCATACTACATACATATATAGATACTATATATGTGTGCATGTACTACACACAGCTTCTTTGCCTTTGTCAAAGTTTATGTGAATTTTGCCGCCTTTGTTCTTCGGTTTTATAAAGCAGATTTCTATCCCTTTTAATCGTGAGGCAGCTCATCAGTGCGACATCTTTTTTTCTGAGAACATTTATTATCCCTTATTCGGAAAAGAGTTCTGACTCGCAGCACAGGGATAACTAATCACGGCTTCCGTTGTTATTTTTGTTATTTTATCGGCTATTTATTTATATTACTTGTGAAACGCTTCATACATTTTTAGATGACAAACATGCTCACACAAGAGACTATATAATAACTATTATATTGTCCTTGCTGATACCAGATGTGGCTCGTTTTCTTGCAAATGGAAATGTTTATATTTCTGTGAAAATGTTGCACGGAATATTGCGAGCTATACAATGTAAATCTTGTCAAAAATTAATTAACTTCTTTTAACTATTTCTGAGATGGATGTTCATAAATTTCAAATGTACACATGTATTTACTATAAACTCAAACAAGAAATAATGTGGCAGAACAATGTAATACCAAGAAGCAGCTCTTGAATACTGACAAACATTTTAGCCATGCTATTTTATATCCTGTAATTGTATATAAGAAGCAGAACAAAACTTCTTCGGAATAATGCAAATAAAATTCAGATAATATTTAAAAATGATTTTCAAACCTTTTTTGGCTCTACAGGGTAAAATATTGCACTGATTGAGATACTGAGGTATAGCGAATTGTATATCTTTGCAGTAAAATATAAAAATCAGTAAAATATAGAAATTAGACCGACGAGCTTATTTGATACAGCTCCGACCGACAGTTTTCATAGAATCGATTATCTCAGCTTGAAAGTGATACAAGTAAAACCGATTTTAATAAAACAATTGGCTCATATTTTGAGTGAGTAGCCATAGTAATTTCAATTATAAAGCCAAAACTAAGCTTTCTCCACTAAACGCAACCAGCTTAATAAGTACCAAAAATTACAAAGCCAAAACTAAAACATAAGTTTTTCCATTAAACGCAACTAGTTTAATAATTGCCAAAAATGGGTCAACTGCTAATTTGTGTCACATGCTACCTCCGTTTGCGTCTCCCCCGAGAAACAAACGCCCCAAAGCCGAGCAGGAGCTGATGAAGCTGATGCAAAAATCCACTTTGAAAAGGATTTCCCGTTGCGGCCGTGTATCTAATTAGAACTCGTTACCTGTCGCGGTGCATTTTTGCATTTAATGCATGTATGTATGCAAAATAGTGAAGATTATAGGGACAATTTGAGCTGTTCCAGCAACACAACAGCCACATTGGAAGCCTTTGAAACCGCACACATCGCACTTTGGTTTTGACATGCTACAAATTAGAGCTAAAAGCCAGACGAGCAAAAATAGAACAACGCCTAGGGTGGGGCCCTAAAAACTTGTCCCAAAAGTGAGCAATTTCTGTGAAGCCAACGTTTCTGTCACCAAAGCTGCAGGTTGAGTTCAGGAAGGGGCGTGACCACGCCCCTGGGAGACCAGGCCAGCGCGGTAGTCCTAAACATGTTGGCACGACACAAAAAATATGATACCCTCAAAAGGTAAAAAAGGTGTTAAAGAGTCTGGCCGCTGACTGCGTGTGTCCAACAGGACCACAAGGACCACCAACAGGTTGGTATTCTGATCTGTTTTGCACACAATTGTCTGTAATTAATTTGTTTGAGGCCAAGATGAAAAATAATAGAAAAACGTGCAAACAGCTTTTCCGACTGACAACAATCGTCAACCGCCCAATTATTTAGTTAAAACTTAGGTTAAACTGTGTCATAAATAACTGGTAAAATATGTTATGGTGTATGATTAATCGTTGTTTCTTTGTGTGTAAATAAGAAATATGCATCATTTCTGGATGTATTCCAAAGATAATTTTGTTCAATGATAAGTGATACATGCTTTGAGTTTTGATTCCTAAACACAAGGGTATTCAGAAATATGCCCTAGAAATGAAACACTTCCTGTTCCCATTTCCGACTACTTTTCAATCCGAATAATTTAGGATATCGCGTTTATATTTTCGAATGAAATAGCATGAAGTTATATTTGAACAGCTTTTATTCCAATGCCTCATAGCCAAAATGTTTCAACACAAGTATTTAATCATTTTCCGGAATTCCGAAGAACAACAATTTCGGTTCCAAGGGATTTGATCGATAAAATAAATAGGACTGCTTAGAAATTTGTCTTATCCCAATTAATTTCAAAATGTTGTCATGTATTATATAACTTAGTGTACTTATACTATCTATATAAGTAGATTCTTGATTGATATAGCCATGTCTGTCCATTTTTAAATCGTCGAGACAAAGTTACCTTTATTTCTTTCTTGAAATTCTCCTATATTCTGAAATACTTGAATTATTTGAATAATTAACCCAAAGATTCAAATATCAAGCCGCGTGCTGCCCAAAAATTAAAATACACAGGAATTGCAATGCGCTTATTAGTATATTATTGGAAATTCATAGAGTACAAGGAATTTGGTAGGACAGGATGTATTAGGCCCAACCAGATGAGGCGGGAGCCTTTCCAACGCTATTGCCACTCAGCCAGTGCCCGAGGCCAAGGGCCTCCAGATTGGGTACATGATTAGTACCAGCCGTAATGGGGGATAGGGCAGCATCCTTAATAATGGTCAGATGGTGGGCCGCACCAGCGTTGCCATTGCGGGTGAACTGGGCAAACTTGGCCGCCTCGAATTCCGTCTTTTGAATCTCGGCGGCAGCAGCATGTGCGGAACGCTGCAATGCCGTTGCTGCCTCAGCCTCCCGAGCTGCTGCAATGCGCTGCTGATATGACACCGCTGCCTTGGAGGCAGCGAGTCGCTGCTGGGCGAGAACCACCGCGGAGGCAGCCGAGGCCGCCTCGGAACGTTGTATGGCGGCAGCTGCCTCCGACTTTTGGGTAAGGATTGCTGCATGTGTCTCCTTCTCCATGGCAATGCGCTGCTGGTTCAGCACATTCTCCTTGGCGGCCTGCATTTGCTGCTGGGCGATGAGCACATTGGCTGATGCCTGTTTGGCTGCCGAGATGGCATTGGCCACCTCGTGGGGCGATGGTACAGCCTTAAGCGTACTGTGTCCGCCACTCCAGCCACCACTGCCGCCTCCCAGGCTTGCCCAGCCGCCAGCCGAGTTCCAATGGTTGCCAGCTCCAAGTTGTCCACTGCTCGTCGAGGCCCAGGGAATGGAGGCATCACCAATACTGCGCTTTGGCAGCGACTTATCGCTGACCGCACTGCAGCCAATGGCGGCAGCCAAGACCCACAACAGCAGATGCATCAGGAATTGCCTGGGTCTGTAGCTGGAACTTTGAACACTGATTTGGTTGCTTCTGAAGTGCATTGCTTGGCTGGCTCTGTCTCGTACTGAATGCTGCTCCTGGTGGCCTTACTATTTATAGGCTATCTCTGCAGAAGCAATGCTCTGAGCTGTTGCCTTAATCACTCACGTAGGCTTTGGCATCGGCAACTTTGGCCTCTTTCTCTGTGGTAACTGATTTCACAATAGCAACGCCTGCATAGCTGTAGCCAGGGGGAGACACGTCAAAGACCTGCAATTTCCCCCTTAAAACTCTGACAAAACAAAGCTTTTACATTTTCGAATAAACTTTTCATCATTTTTTCTCCGCATTTGCCCGGACGGTCCCGATCAATTTAAAATGTACAAAATTTAATAAATCACATTTTTAAAATGTTTTTCCTTTTGAAATTGTACTTATTTTTTGATTGGTATATTATATATTTGGTTATTCTCTTGAGTTTAGTCACAGAACTGAATTGGTATTCCATATAACACATTTTAAATAAAGCAATATATAAGATTTATATTACTTTGTTTTAATTCTTTTCCATTTTTAATAAGAATTCTTAATTCAATAATAAGAATTTCACATAAAGTTAAAAAAGCAATTGGAAATTTGCAATGACAATATCAAGCTTCTATTTGAAAAGTTATTTAAATATGCAGATGTACACCAGGAGGAATTTTGTAAGATATGAATATGCAGTTTGAGCGAATGTCTTGCCACCCCTCCTGCACATTCATTTGAGATCCTAGCTACGCCCATGACCGCAAGTGGCTCGTTTTCATGAACATCAACGGGAAATGAAAGGTTGCTTCTCGCTTAGGCTGACAATTGGAAAACTACCAATGCAGCTAGGCCTGTTACGCCTTTCTATATCAATTAAGTACTTCAGTAGCTATCATAACCCAAATTTTATTATGCAATTATGCATTATGTAAGATTAATTCTTAGTAATAGGTAAGCTGTGCAGCGGAGGAGTTTCTATTTCTATCCTTATGCTTGTGAATGCGATAAAAAGGACAAGCCCACACACGCATACACCCACACACACACGTGTACTCTTTGACTCTATAAGCCAAACACCCACAGCTGCAGTTTTTCTCCGGTAAAGGCAACATTCTGTTTTGCGATAGGTCCAAAGAGCATATGAGCCTTTAATTCCAGTTAAACCAAATCGTTTTTTTTTCTCCTGCACGCTTTAAATGTTTTCCAACTTAGCTGAGCATTGAAAAGGTGGAACCCCCGAATATGATTCCTCTACAAAAGTGGGGTAGATATAATTTATATGCAAGAACTAAGCCAAAACCTTGAAACTAATAACTTTGACCTTGCACGGGAGCTGTACAGAAATAGAACTACCCACATACATAGTAGGTTTCACAGTAGTTAAGTAGCTTACATAACCTTATTAGTATTTTTTTATAATTATGCATTTTCTTTATGGATTTTGTATCTTTTTAATTCTCGTAGGTGGGCTTGTGCTTGCAAAAATACTTTAATGCGATGTCAAAGACAAACCCACAGATCACGGTTATTTATGTACATTCAGATGCACGTGTATGTATGTATGTACTTTGTATGCCTTTGCTAGCTACAAACACATGGACACGCACTCAAAGACAAGCTGGCTTTGTGCCACATTATAAATGTTATAAAAAAAATAAAATTTAATTATAACGCGAGAGCCACGCAATTTACGTGTCCGAAAGGTATTACTCCTGGGAAGGTGCGGGGCGACATCCGATACAAATTGTGCAGCTCAGCTGCCGAACATCCTGTGCCTCCCCTGCAACGAATTGTAATTACCATTAATGCACGTGGTGTCGCCGTGCCGGACAACTCAAATTTTACTTTTACTCGCGTTAATGAATACTAATTGAATAAGACAGGCTCATGCTGTCGAGGACATGGGAGGACAGGAAGGCTCCAGAATTTCTTATATTATTCTCAAAGAAAGAAGATTGATTCGGATCAAAAGTGCATTAATTTTCCCGTTCTTGTCATATAATGACTATCAAGGCTTAAAGACCCATTCTTTAAGCAAGATTCATACTTGTATAAAGGCGAATATCTAAAGTGAAGAAGGAAGAAGGAGTCGGAAGCTCTGGACTCTCCGGCCACTCTATGATATAGTAGGAAGCTGCTATAAAAATTGCAGGCTTCTAGCTTCTCCCGTTCCAATCAGTCATTCGCTCTGGCTAAAGAGTTTTATACAAATAGATGACTATATTTAACTCACACAAACTAGGTCAATAGTTATATAGACTACCGACTATCTTGGATATATCAGTAAACAAACCAAAACAAACACTTAATCAAGTTATTAACTGCTGGTTAATGAATTGTTTGCAGAGAAAAATAAAATTAAGAAAAGAACCTCAAATTGGTGTCAGTTGGCTCAAGAGATAGAAGCGGTGTCCTTTCACAGTACAGTTGTCGATATATTGCAGCGATATGGCAAGCATATCGCATTACTCATTGTCCTTTTAATGGCCACCCACTGAAGGATGCCGCTCACCCACCTTCATTTATGTATTTGTTTTATTGCAGAGAGCAAAATCTGGAGGCCAGAAAGCCGCATTCGAAGACATTTGGGATGCAGTCACGCAAATCTTATATAGGCCTTTTATTGCTCACAATCTGGGCTTTTCTGGCGCAAAGCGTTCTGGCAGCCGCCCCCGACACAGCCTACGCCGAGAATGAGCTCCACAAGGACAACGGTGAGCTGTCCATGCACTCGGAAGTGCTTTATTCCTGCTTACCCGATGTGTCTCTTGCCTTTCAGAGTTTCCCACTTTGGTTAAACGACCCGCATTCTTTGTGGGCAGCCGATATGGACGCTCTAGCGGCAAAAGTGCCACTGCAGGCGGCGGTGCCACAAGCGGAGTGGGCACCTCAAAGACCCGACGACTAATCATTGTGCCCCGGAATGATCGCTTCTTCCTGGGCTCACGATATGGCAAACGTAGCGATGAGTACTTATCCCCCTATGAGCAAAATACCCTGGGCCTGGGCCAGCGGGACGCGGAACGATCTATTGAATCCGGCGTGGAAAATGAGAAAGGTAGCGCTGGTGCAAGTGCAGGTACCCTAATGTCGTGCGTCTATACAGGCATCAGCAACTTTTACCGCTGCAGTAATCCCAACACGTAAGTTTTTCACTCTTTTCTATACTATGTTCCCAAAGGCAAGAAGAGTATATCGTCTGTCTGTCCGTATGAATATTCGTTCGGCTTTCTTAAAGTATGTAGGCGAGTCGGAACAGGTGCTAAGGTATCTCTGACCCGCTCACACCCACTCCCGAAATCACAAATTAGCATAGATTTATACAGATTGACGAAAACTATCAAATATCAAATGAGGTCACCCTATGGAGGGTTATCTGCCGTTTCAACATAAACTAACCTAACCTAAACTCTGTATAGTCACCAAATTTGGTCAATCTTATACCTCTCACAATAACTGATAATCCTAATAGATGAAAACAAAATTCGAATTCCTTAAAAATATTAAAAATATAACACTGGGAGCAGAGTATACTATAGTCGGGAGCTTCCGTCTGTATCGTTCTGACTTATAATTTGACGAGCATATTCTCCCCTCTGCATTTACCGGATACAGCGACGAGCTCAACAATATTATGAATCGCAGCGATGGAATGTCATTGGATTCCACCAGCATAGCCTCGGAGGACACCAACAGCAACACCAAGTAAGACACCAGGACGGGGCATTAAGCGAAAGCGGAGAACGATGGCGATTGATTGACCAACCTGTGGAGTGGCACATGATCCTTTGGCAGTTAATATCCTTGTTATCCATTGGGCTTTTTGCCACTTATATAGATTATCCTATGTTTAAAGAAGCAACTGGTATTAAAACTTTTAACGGGGCTGGAAAAGTTTTAATACCAATCAATATTTTTGTAAATAAGTCAACACACTATAAATATCTGTATCAAATAACACTGGCTGCATAAATAAGTACTATAATTACTTACCAATTACATAAAACTTGTATTTAAATGCTTTTCAAGTACATGGCTCCAACCTTAAGCTGCTTTGCTGTGGTAATTAATCCGCTTAACCGGGTGGAAAATGATTCATAAGCCTTGCGATAGTAATGCCATATAAAACTACTATGTATGGGCAGTTGAACCTAAAAAAAAAATAATAAAATGCATTCATATTCAAAATTGTGTGCATGTAGTATTATATCTACTTGGAAATGTAAATGTTTAATAAATGCACTTCATAAACAGTAAAACATGTACACATTCTGTAATACACCTATAGAATATATAAGAGGTTGTTTCCTGTTCAAATAGATGCAAGAGTTAAAAAACAAATACTTACTTATGTAAATACTTTAACTCTATTTTTATGCTTTATACAGCCGTAAATGCGATTCACAATTCCAATTTTTTAACACCAAATCATTTTCACATAAAATGAGTAACGCATTTGTGAACCCATAAGGACAAATTATTCTCAGGACCACTAGCAGAATTTGGTTCCATTTAAATTTTAGGTTTTTTTAATGAAACCATATAAAACACATTCTGAAACCTTAAATATGATGGCAGATTCGACAGCTTAACATTGAGTCAGGAACTATTGGATAAAAGGAATTTTAATATGAAAATGGTTTGTGTTTCTAACGCTAAATACTTTTCTACTTTTATGGTTTCACAGTTTATAGTTTTGGCCAGATTACTATATTGCGATTTGTACTAAGGGAATGGTTCTTGTACCATTGACGCATACTCATATGTATATGCATAGAAATATGTATGTATAAATACCTTAGCCGCACTAAAGCAATTGCAATTTCGCTAATGCATCTCTCTTGCGAGAAATTTCCTCTGCGGGCTGACACAATTCCTTAGGTGCTATTGTATGTACAGTTCTATGAATGTATGTACTTATTTGTACGTGTGTAAGTACTACAAGAAATTTAATTACCATAGCAAAGCCCGCACTGCTACAATTAATGAGCAAAAAGGCAAAGCACTTACACGGAAAATGCTGCCTTCTGCAGAAAATTCAAAATGTAAATATCGAGTAGACGTTGTAAAAAGTTTCCCTTAGCTGGCATTGATTTTAATTGATGGCAGCAGTTAGTGGTAGATGCTGAAGGCACGTCCACAAGCCCGTCCACGCGCCTTAGCCTAAATTTAAACAACATTTTAAGTTAGTGGCGAAGTGCTTGCTAATTGTATTAACGCGCCTAGGCAGCAATGTCATTGGGATCCACCACAGCGACTGAAGCCGGAACGTCTCTGAACTCTGGTGCAGGGCACGCCCGCATCATAACTTTTTGGCAATCAGGACATGGCAGCGCGGCGATACCTGCTCGTCAAACAGTTTTTCATAGCGCAGCTCCAGGCACAGCTGCTGTCCTGCAGCCAGTTCCTTCAGGTAGCATAGACGGTCGTACAAGACCAGGTTCTCGCAAAGTTGCTGTCCAGGAAAAAATCAAGAGATAGACAAGCTTAATGGAATTACACATAAAAGCATTATATATAAATGTACCTGCATGCTTGTCTGCAAACAGCACAGGGCCTCGGCTAGACGACACCCCCTGTCGTTGGAGTACCGCCCGCCTATTTCCGTAAAGCGTGCCTCATGAACAGGCCGCCAATTCACAGCTTGCCCCGTCTGTTGCGAGTGCAGCTGGTACCGCTGCTGCACGATGCTGAATGTTGTGGGCAACTGTTGCCTGTCCTTACACCGCCTTACTTTCACCAGTTCATCCGCATCGCATAAAGCATTCGCCAGAGCACGCCAAAACATCTGACTTCCATGGTCAGCGTGTGCCTGGGCAATGCCGCGCCAACGCGCAGCCGTCTGCTGGCAGGCCAGACGCATGAAGGGTCGGTTGAAGCAAGTAGCTGCCACCTCGGCTGACACAGTTCGACGCAGAGCGTCGCTTAAGGGAAAGTTTACAAAGGGGGTGCCTGCAGCATCTTCAGACAAGGCGAGCTTGTGATAGCAGCAGGGCATAATGTGTAGACACCGCACTTGTGGCATTGACAGGAATAATAACATGGCGCTGATGCTTAAATCCGCGCAAGCATGCAAGCCAATTATTGTTGTCCTTAATGTTTCACTTAACCCATTGCTTTGAGCCAACTCAGCTGCGTAGCGCTCAATGATAGCACAACAGCTGGCGTCGGCTGTGATGAAAAGCTGTTTGTAGCTAATTGAGTTAAAGGCTTCCTGTGGTAGCAGTTCCCGGCTGCGTTGGTGTGCCGTTTGTACACGCTGCTCATCTGCTTCCAGGCCAAGTATCAAATAGTTGGGATCGAGTTGAAGCAGAGCTTCGCTGAGGTAGCCTAGCCCAGCACCCAAGTCGATTATCAGCTGCGTCTCATCAGCGCAGTGTTTGTGTATATGTGCTGCGAGTTGTTCGATTTCGTGCTGCTTTTTTGGTGCTATTTTGCGAGGCAGCGCTTTAGGGGCACAAATGAGCACTGGGGTTGGTGCAACCGTTTGTGTGGGCGTCAGTTTGGCCACCTGTTGGCGGTAGCTTAACACCGCTTCTGGACAACCGTCTAAATGCTCATGAACGTAAGGAAATGTGTTTAGGTGCTCGTTTGATAATCCTAGAAAATAGTTCTTGAAGTCGCTTGGCATATACTCCAGGGATTTGATGCATGATGTATTGGCCTCACGGTATACCCAGGAATATGTATGTAAAAAATCCACAACAGCCTTAAAATATGCATGGTCATTAGCATACGTCTTTGGCAGTGACATTGCTGAACCTGGAAATAAATGATAATTAAACTATGAATGACAATTTTACAATATTTTTACAATTTTAAGTTTTCCATCCTTAGAAGCGCTGGGATGCATCATATCTGCTGGCGATGTTAAGAACACACTTACAGCACCATAAGTACAGAGAATGATCAGCTCCTTCAAAGTTAGATATTGGTTAAATAAAAATGAACCTCTACTAAATTCTCAATACAAACAGTTTTATTTTTTGAAAGGCAACGTCCTTTTATTATCCATAACAAGTAATCAACGCTGTGCGATAGGAAAACAAAACATGAATAAGAAATCTACGAATTAAATAGAATCAGCTCAAATGTCTAATATGAGTCCGAGTGCACATGCATAGTTATATACAGTTCGATTTTTACTTCAACACAATAAGCTTAGGATATGATCTTCCATTTTAAATTAGTCTCCTCTTCTAACTTGTCGTTCGCCGGTCCTAAAATGCATTTGCCAAAATGTTTGGGTTCCTCCTTGAAGTACTTTTGAATTACAGTGCGCAGCTCGTCGACTGTCACAGACAGCACCCGAGAACGGTACTTCACAAACATCTCCTGTGAGACCCCATAGAGGAAGAAATCGATGCCAATGTTGCCAGGCGCAATTGGCGAATCCAGCTGCTGCAGCACGCCCAACTTGGCCTCAAATAATGTTTGCTGATCCAGTTTATCGCTTTCCGCTCGTAGCCACTCGTAGGTTTTATCAAAGGCGTTTAGTGTCTTCGTTGAATGTGGATCTCGATAACTGAAGAAACTGAAGATGCCATCAGAACCGATCTTGGCGCCCGCGCCATACGCTCCGTTTTGTTCACGCACCACAGGCAACAGATACTTGGCGGATACGAGCTTAGCTAGAACCCGTAATACTGGATGATCTTCGTGCAAATACGGAACCGCGAAGAAAGACTTTGCGCAGTAGTTTACGGGTATATTCATAACATAGTGTTGAAAGCTGGGTTTCACCAAATGCAATTCGGTGTTGATTTTCGACTTTTCAAGCGTAGGCAAGTCCTGCAGAAAAGATTTGTAGTGATCCATTGCTTTTGGTTGATAAGCACCCGAGCTATTGATGGCAGTACTCATGTTGCTCTTGTTGAAGACCTTCGAGCCAATATCCTTCAATCTGTCTCGAATAGCATCTGTGCTATTCTGTTGCACATATTTTTTCATAAAGTCTATATGATCAACTCCTGACAAAAGGGACTTCAACTTGGCAGCGTCGCTGACCAACGCAGCAGAGCTTAACATGGCGTACAAATGTCCAGAACTTGCGACTCCCACTGAGATATTTGAAATGTAATTCTCGATAAGCATCTTGAGGCGATCCGTATCTTCTAGCTTAAAGTTCAGCAGCAACTCTTTGCACAATCCAAACATATCGGGTACGTTCTTATCAAGTGCATGTGTTGACATCATCAGGCCAAGACGATATGACTTGGCATCCTTGACATTTTCGACGAAGTTCACTTTAAAATCAATACCAGCAGTTTTTGAAAGAACCAGTTTATCAAATTCGCGGAAGTTGTGATTGCTGGTGCCCATATCGTTGACCACGTTGCAGAATAATGGTACGAGCATAACCTCATCGCGACTTAGTCCGGTAATATTGAATAAGCACTTGAAGTATGTTATTTCGTTCGTGGGCACTTTGCAGAGCTGAGTGGGAACATCTTTAATATGTTTCGTTTCAATTTTTGGCAAATTTGGCGGTTCCCTGACATCGCTTAGCGATAGACACGGCAAAACCTCCGTATTCTCTTTGGATTTTTGAGACGCCTCAAGCTTAATACCATTCTGATACACATCCTCAAGTTTTTTGCTATCGAGCGCGTTCACTTTCTGCTTTAACATCTCAGCCTCAGCCTGCTTGAAATTCTCCTCATAACATTCGTCAGGCGACATTGTTAAAGTGAGCTTATGTGAGTTGTTTGCAAAGTATTTCTCAATTTTCTGTTGGAAATAGTTTTTATTCTCTTTTATGTTGGACCTCAGATTTGCAATCATTTCCGAGACCCTTAAATTTGCCGCTACATCACCCTCATGATTCCACAGTGCCGTCGAATTAAACAGCAGAGCATTGCCAAAGTGAGGACTCTGATGCTTGAGGGACAATTCGAAATTGTGCAGAACACTTTCTATATGTTTGGACTCAAATCCATCTTTGATAGTTTTATGGACCGTCTGATCAAAAAGCTCGTTAAACTTTTTGAAATCTTCCACCTTCAGGTCTTGCAAGCCCACTACGAAGTAGGTATCCTTGCAATCTGACGAATATCCCGTACTTTGGTTGTAGCCACCAGAAAAATTGGGCTCTATCAAAGACTTGTAGAAGGCTGAATTGGGTCCACGAATCAATAACTCGGATAGTACGTTTAAGTCAAAACTTTCTTGTAGATCAGTAGTGTCGCACATCATCAGGGCAATAGCTATTTGGTTCTGTCTATCGAAAGTAGCTCCCATGCTATCCAGTCTACTGGAAATGTGCACATTGCGGGGCTGTGGCCAACGTGGCTGTGCTGGAATGCGGCTGTATGAATTGTCTATGCATTCATGGTGGGAAAGGTATTCCTTATCGACGTATTCAAGAGTTTTCGCTAAATCAAAAGATCCGTAGCAGAATATGCGCGCATTGCTTGGGTGGTAGTATTTTCGATGGAACTCGACCAAATCCGTGTGTGTTAATTTTGGAATTTCCAGTGGATTGCCGCCCGATACGTGACCATAGGTATGATTAGGAAGCATGTTATTGAGCAGATTTTGTGCAAACACTTGCGAGTTTTCAGAGAAGGCTCCTTTCATTTCGTTGTAGACGACCCCTTTAATTATGAGCTCAGAGTCGCGATTGTGCAAGTCCTTATGCTCAAGACGCCAACCTTCTTGTAGAAAATCCAGATACGCTAAATTTGGTCTGTAATACAAGAGTGTTAAAATGAGAAATTGGAAAATACGTTTTCTGTATTACATACCTAAATACAGCATCCAAATAAATCTTCTGAAGGTTCCTGAAGTCCACCTCATTCATGGTTGAAAATGGATACAGCGTGTAGTCCGGCCCAGTCATGGCATTCATAAAAGTCGCCACGGATCGATTAAGCATTTTGAAGAAGGGATCGCGTACTGGAAAGTTTTTGGAGCCGCACAGTGCGAGATGCTCCAATATGTGGGGCAGACCCGTCGAGTCGAAGGGCGTGGTGCGAAAGTTGATTGAGAACACATTATTGGCATCATTGCGATCGATATACCAAAACTCCGTCCCTGTGCCTATATGTCGTAGGGTACAGGATACTAGCTCAAAGTCGGGGATATGCTCGATGCGTTCGCACTGGAACCCATGATAAATCTTTCCCTCACTATACTTGTATTTACGATCTGCCATAATATGCGGCATATTCCCTTGGACCGCAACTTTCACATCCGGCTTGGCACCGCTCAGGACCTCCTCAACATTGACAGGCTTGAAATTTCGTCTCGCGGTTTGGCCGTGGAGCACGCTGACCGGACGCGGAAGCGCCTTTAACCATTGTACGCGTTTGAGCATATTTGTTAATGCGAGTCTATAAATGATAAGCACACAATACAAATTGCAGATGATATCCAGATCAAAGCATCGGGCGGCATGTATTAAAAGTAACCAACATAAAACACAACACGAGTTCGGGTTACATCAGCCGGCATTCATATAGTTTCTATGTATACATATGTATGTATGGACGCCTTAAATTAATTTTGCTGTGCCTGTGTGTAGTTGATGAATTTACAGGTTTTCAAGAAATAAACTGATTGAAATTCCACATACATATCAACTTTATCATTGAGCTGAGCTGAATAAGCAGTCAGGTTATCCATAACACTTACCAACTCCAATTATCCAGATGTTTTATAAGTTAATAATTCACTCGTCTCTGGACACATATGTACACATATCGGTTGTACATATTGTTGATATAATATCGATATATCGAATCTAACTTTGCGGCACATCGATTCGTGCTAGTATTAATCGATATCGACTGTACGATAGACTTATGAGGTAAGGGTCTATCGAATCAATATCTTATTCAAAAATATGCAACATATGGAACAAATCTGTAATATCTAAAAATAAGAGAAAATAATGCATGATTTATTCTACGGCATACTAATTCAATCATAAAGCTTGTCAGCATTTACCCTTTAATTATTTTTGGCTTCATATTTAAGAGAGGAAATAAGAAAAACCACTGAGCATAAAAACATATAGGGATTCCAAATGTTTCTTTTGCATGACTTTGAATTCGTTCGGGTGGCCTGCCCCTGCCCGACTCATGCGGCAGTCCAACTTCGTAGTTGGTCGTAGATTGCCCCTCCGATCTCAAGTCTTTGTTAGAAAGCAAATGCTGAGAGAGAGCACCGAGACAAGATCATCAATAAATCAAATATTTTTTACGATAATACAAACACTCAATTTTCGTCAGATTATGATCAAATAACAGCTCGCAAGTTCCCATGTAATATTTGAATAAACCAAAAAGTTTTTCATACAAAAAGTTATATTTCATCCGATTGTTCCTATGTCTGTACAAAACAATATGTTCTGACGCACAACAGTAGACCTCCAAAATAGGCAATTGCATAGCACTTACATGGAATCAGGAAAAAAAAACTAAAAAACAAACTAAAGCTTCAGAGTCTTCCCGCATCTACACTAAAATTCTAAAGGACTTTTTCATTTGTACGGGATCTTTAAAGAAAACAAGCTTCAGCAGTTCATAATTTCAAAACATGTAATACTCATGCATAATATATTTGGATAAACACCTGTATATACTATCTTTAAATAAAATTAGTACAATAAATATTCTTGCTTTCTGATCCAAAATGTTTTTCTTCGCCCCTCGAAAATAACTTCTACACGCGACTGCATTATTTAACATACAACTTCTGCTAGATCTTCACTCTTTTGATAGTTTCCTGTTCCAATTTTACCTTTTTTTGGTCCCAGAATGCATTTACCAAAATATTTTGGTTTCTTCTTAAAGTACTTCTCAATTACAGTGCGCAACTCGTCTACTGTTACACACAACACCGAGAACGGTAATTTTCATACATCTTCTGTGATACCCCAAGGACAAAATAATCTAAGCCAATGTCACCAGGTGCAGTCGGCCAGTCCAGAAGCTGCAGGACGCCCAGCTTCGCTTCGAATATCATTTGATGATCCAGTTTGTCACTTTCAGCTTGTAGCCATTCGTAGGTTTTATCGAACACATCCAGTGTCGTTGTTGAGTGGGGATCACGATAGCTATAGAAATTAAAAATTCCGTCATAACCAATTTTAGCCCCGGCGCCATAAGCGCCGTTTTGTTCACGGACTACAGGCAACAGATACCTGGCGGATACGAGCTTGGCCAGAACCCGTAATACGGGATGATCTTCATGCAAATACGGCACCGCGAGGAAAGATTTTGCGCAGTAGTTCAAGGGTGTATTCATAACATAGTGATGAGAGCTGGGTGGCAGCAGTTGCAGTTCCTTGGTGTTTATCGTCTTCTTATGAGTAGGTAGGTTCTCCAAGAATCTTTTGTAGTGCTCTATGGCTTTTAGTTGGTAAGCATCTGTTGTATTTATGGCAGAACGCATATTGCTCTTGTCGAAGACCCTAGAACCAATACGCTGCAATCTGTCTCGAATAGCATCTGTGCTGTTCTGTTGCACATACTTTTTCATAAAGTCTATATGATCAACTCCTGACAAAAGGGACTTCAACTTGGCAGCGTCGCTGACCAACGCAGCAGAGCTTAACATGGCATGCAAGTGTCCAGAAAATGCTACTCCCACTGAGATATTTGAAATGTAATTCTCAATAAGCATCTTGAGGCGATCCGTATCTTCTAGTTTAAAGTTAAGCAGCAGCTCTTCACATAATTCAAACATATCGGGAACGTTCTTATCAAGTGCATGTGTTGACATCATCAGGCCAAGACGATATGATTTCCCATCCCTGACATTTTCTACAACTTTAAGCTTAAATTGTATGCCCGCAGTTTTAGAAAGAACTAGTTTGTCGAATTCGCGGAAGGTGTGATTTATAGTACCCATATGGTTAACCACTTTACAGAATAATGGTACGAGCAGAACCTCATCTAGACTAAGCCCTGTCATATTGAATAGGCACTTAAGGTGGGTGATTCCGTTAGTAGGCACCTTACACATCTGAGTGGGAACACCTCGTATAGTCGTCTCTTTTATCTCTGGACGCTCAAGTGGTTCCTCAACGTCACTCAGTGATAGACATGGCAAGACATCCATATTTTCAGCGGCTTTTTGGGTTGCCTCCAACTTAATGCCATTCTGATATATCTGCTCCCAGTTAGATGGACTGAGATAGTTTACTTTCTGCGTAAGCAACTCTGTTTCAGCCTGCTTCCAATTCTCCTCGTAGAACTCATCAGGCGACATTGTTAGGGTGAGCTTATGTGGGTTGCTTGCAAAGTACTTTTGAACTTTCTGCTGAAAATAGTTTTCATTCTCTTTTAGGTTGCACCGTAGTTTTGCAATCATTTCCGAGATCCGTAAATTTGCGACAACATTTCCATCATGATTCCACAGGGTCATCGAGCTAAACAACAGCTCATTACCAAAGTCTGATCTTTGGTGCTTACGAGACAATTCGATACTGTGCAATACGCTTTCTATATGCTGGGACTCAAATCCGTTTTGAATAGTCTCATGTACGGTCTGATCAAAAAGCTCCCTAAACTTGTTGAAATCCTTAACCTTCAGGTCTTGTAAGCCTACAGCGAAATATGTATCCCTTGAGCTAAAGTAATATCCAGTATTCTTGTTGTAGCCACCAGAAAAGTTTGGCTCTACAAGACCCTTGTAAAAAGCTGAGTTGGGGCCACGGATCATTAGTTCAGTTAGTACATTTAATTCAAAGGTTTCCTGTATATCGGTCCTATCGCTCATTCGCAAGGCAATGCCAATTTGGTTCTGTCTGTCTAACGGTGCGCCCATGTTACTCAACCTACTAGAAACGTGCATTTCCCGTGGCTTTGACCAACGTGGATGAGCTGGTATACGACTGTAGGAATTGTCCTTGAACTCATTTTTGAAAAGGTATTCTTTATCAACCAATGCCAGTGTTTCCATTAGATCAAAGGAGCCATAGCAGAATATTCGCGCATTGCTTGGATGGTAGTACTTGCGATGGAACTCGATCAAATCCGAGTGAGTTAACTTGGGCATCACCAATGGATCACCGCCAGCTATATACTTGTATGTATTATTGGGAAACAAGTTGTTGAGAATGCTCTTTTTGAATAATCGGGCGTTTTCAGAAAATATTCCTTTCATTTCGTTAAAGACAACACCCTTTATCATAAGCTCCGACTTCCTATCGTGCAAATCCTTGTGTTCCAATCGCCATCCTTCCTGGAGAAAGTCCAGATAGAGTAGATTTGGCCTGATATATAAATTGTAGTTTAGAAGACTGGCATAAATTATATTATTGACTTAAACTTACCTAAAAACCGCATCCAGATAAATACGTTGAATATTCCGGAAGTCTACCTCATTTCTGCTCGCAAACGGAAAAACAGTGAAATCTGGCCCAGTCAGTGCATTCATATTGGTCGCAACTGATCGATTGAGCATTTTGAAGAAGGGATCGCGAATAGGAAAGTTTTTGGAGCCGCACAGCACGAGGTGCTCCAATATATGTGCCACACCCGTCGAGTCAAATGGCGGAGTGCGAAAATTAATTGAGAAGACATTATTAATATCCTTACGATCGAGATACCAAAACACTGTCCCTGTGTCTATATGACGCAGTGTACACGCATAAGGTCAAAATCTGGGTTGTATTCGACTCGTTCGCACTGGAACCCGTGATATATCTTGCCTTCTTTGTATCTGTAACTACGATCTGCTATTACATAAGGCACCCTTCTTCGGAGTGTGACTTCGGACTCCGGCTGGCTACCGCTGAGGACCTTTTCAGCTGTAACGGTGGTGAAACGTCGTCTAGTGGTTTGGAGGTGCACTACTCTTCTAATCGATCGAGACATTCTTTTAAAATTTCTACAAGCTAAATTACTAATAGACCAATTAAACATTGATTAATGCGACTTACAAAAACTGAAATTTACAACTGGGTGTACACAACAAATTTGGATTTTGTATCTCCAACTGACACATTTTTCATAGCAAATATTCTTTATATTCTATTTATGTAGCTTTGCGCAAAATTTGTATAACTTGCTTAAGGTGCTACTATACTAGGTAGCAGAAAACTTTTTAATAAATATGTATACAAATTTTTCCCAAGAAAAGGGAAAACTACACTTTCTCAGAGAAAGACATTGGCCTGGGGTCAATTTAGTATATAAAATATCGAATTTGTTATCGGTGTTATGAAAATTTGTAACTATCACCACCACTTTGAGATGGTTTTTATACCCGGCTGCATTTTTTCATTGTTAGCCTACATTGATCACTTTTGATGAGCAGAATTATCTTTGTAGAATATGTATATTTTATTATAAATCTGTACATGGTTATTAGTTCTGTTGGAATTGTTTTTTTCTGGTCCCAAATCTGCATATGCCAAACTGTGTTGCTTCCCATCTAAAAAAAAATTACACGGGGATGCATTTTTTTACATACAACTTCTGTTCTTTTTGGTAGCTTTCCTGTTCCAATTTTTCTTTCTTTGGGCCTAGGATGCATTTACCAAAATATTTTGGTTTCTTCTTAAAGTACTTCTCAATTACATTACGCAACTCGTCAATTGATACAGACAGTACCCGGGAACGGTAATTTTCATACATCTTCTGTGATAACCCAAGGATAAAATAATCTCTGCCAATGTCTCCTGGGGCAGTCGGCCAGTCCAGAAGCTGCAGGACGCCCAGTTTCGCTTCAAATATCATTTGGTGATCCAGTTTGTCACTTTCAGTTTGTAGCCATTCGTAGGTTTTATCAAACACATCCAGTGTCGTTGTTGGGTGGGGATCACGATAGCTATAGAAATTAAAAATTCCGTCATAACCAATCTTAGCCCCGGCGCCATAAGCGCCGTTTTGTTCACGGACTTCAGGCAACAGATACTTGGCGGTTACGAGCTTGGCCAGAACCCGTAATACGGGATGATCTTCATGCAAATACGGCACCGCGAGGAAAGATTTTGCGCAGTAGTTCAAGGGTGTATTCATAACATAGTGATGAGAGCTGGGTGGCAGCAGTTGCAGTTCCCTGGTGTTTATCGTCTTCTTATGAGTAGGTAGGTTATCCAGGAATCTTTTGTAGTGCTCTATGGCTTTTAGTTGATAAGCATCAGAACTATTTATTGCAGAACGCATGTTGCTCTTGTCGAAGACCCTGGAACCAATACCCTCCAATCTGTCTCGAATAGCATATGTGCTATTCTTTTGAACATACCTCTTCATGAAGGCTATATGTTCGACTCCAAATAGTAGGGACTTCAACTTGGCAGCGTCGCTGACCAACGCAGCAGAGCTTAACATGGCGTACAAATGTCCAGATCTTGCGACTCCCACTGAGATATTTGAAATATAATTTTTGATAAGCATCTTGAGGCGTCCTATGTTATCTAGCTTATAATTAAGTAGCAACTCTTCACACAATCCAAACATATCGGGAACGTTCTTGTCGAGTGCATGTGTTGACATAATCAGGCCAAGACGATATGATTTGCCATCCCTGACATTTTCTACGACTTGAAGCTTAAACTGAATACCGGCAGTTTTCGAAAAAACCAGTTGGTCAAATTTGCTGAACCTGTGATTTATAGTACCCATATGGTTCACCACGTTACAGAACAATGGTACGAGCAGAACCTCATCTAGACTAAGTCCTGTCATATTGAATAGGCACTTAAGGTGGGTGATTCCGTTAGTAGGCACCTTACACATCTGAGTGGGAACACCTCGTATAGTCGTTTCTTTTATCTCTGGACGCTCAAGTGGTTCCTCAACATCACTCAGTGATAGACATGGCAAGACATCCATATTTTCAGCGGCTTTTTGGGTTGCCTCCAACTTAATGCCATTCTGATATATCTGCTCCCAGTTAGATGGACTGAGATAGTTTACTTTCTGCGTAAGCAACTCTGTTTCAGCCTGCTTCCAATTCTCCTCGTAGAACTCATCAGGCGACATTGTTAGGGTGAGCTTATGTGGGTTGCTTGCAAAGTACTTTTGAACTTTCTGCTGAAAATAGTTTTCATTCTCTTTTAGGTTGCACCGTAGTTTTGCAATCATTTCCGAGATCCGTAAATTTGCGACAACATCTCCATCATGATTCCACAGGGACATAGAGTTAAACAACAGCGCATTGCCAAAGTCTGATCTCTGATGCTTAAGATGTAATTCGAGACTGTGCAAAACGCATTCTATATGCTGGGACTCAAACCCTTCTCGGATAGTCTTATGCACGGTCTGATTGAAGAGATCCTTAAACTTGTTGAAGTCCTGAACCTTTAGGTCTTGTAAGCCCACAGCGAAATATGTATCCTTTGTAGTATAGTAATATCCAGTATTTTTGTTGTAGCCACCAGAAAAGTTTGGTTCCACAACGCCCTTATATAAAGCTGAGTTAGGACCTCGGAACATAAGTTCAGATAGTACATTTAATTCGAAGGTCTCCTGTATATCAGTCCTATCACTCATTAGCAAGGCAATGCCAATTTGGTTCTGTCTGTCTAGCGGTTCGCCCATGTTACTCAACCTACTAGAAACGTGCATTTCCCGTGGCTTTGACCAACGAGGATGAGCTGGTATACGACTGTAGGAATTGTCCTTGAACTCATTTTTGAAAAGGTATTCTTTATCGACCAATGCCAGTGTTTCCATTAGGTCAAAGGAGCCATAGCAAAATATTCGCGCATTGCTTGGATGGTAGTACTTGCGATGGAACTCGATCAAATCCGAGTGAGTTAACTTGGGCATCACCAATGGATCACCGCCAGCCATATACTTGTATGTATTATTGGGAAACAAGTTATTGAGAATGCTCTTTTTGAATAATCGGGAGTTTTCAGAAAATGTTCCTTTCATTTCGTTAAAGACGACACCCCTTATCATAAGCTCAGACTTCCTATCGTGCAAGTCCTTGTGTTCCAATCGCCATCCTTCCTGGAGAAAGTCCAGATAGAGTAGATTTGGCCTGATATATAAATTGTAGTTTAGAAGACTGACATTGTAAATCATATTATTGGCTTATAACTTACCTAAAAACCGCATCCAAATAAATACGTTGAATATTTCGAAAGTCTACCTCATTTCTACTCGCAAATGGATAAATTGTAATATCTGGCCCAGTCAGTGCATTCATATTGGTCGCAACTGATCGATTGAGCATTTTGAAAAAGGGATCGCGAACAGGAAAGTTTTTGGAGCCGCACAACACGAGGTGCTCCAATATATGTGCCACACCCGTCGAGTCAAATGGCGGAGTGCGAAAATTAATTGAGAAGACATTATTAATATCCTGACGATCGAGATACCAAAACTCTGTTCCTGTGTCTATATGACGCAGTGTACACGACATAAGGTCAAAATCTGGGTTGTATTCGACTCGTTCGCACTGGAACCCGTGATATATCTTGCCTTCTTTGTATCTGTAACTACGATCTGCTATTACATAAGGCACCCTTCTTCGGAGTGTGACTTCGGACTCCGGCTGGCTACCGCTGAGGACCTCATCAGTTGTAACGGCGTTGAAGGCTCGTCTAGTTGATTGTAGGTGCAGCTCTCTTCTAATGTTCCGATGAAATGCTTTCAGTAATTTTAAATGACCAAACATTTTTTTCTGATTTCCTACAAGGAAAATAAAATTAAAAATATTTAATAAGATGGTCAATTACAATTAAACATAGATTACCGGCTGTTAACGCGACAGAAAATATATTTACAAAAACCGGAATTTTTATATACTAAAGATTAATATCTGAATTTACTAACACCCTATAAATGCACAACTGATTTATTTTTCATGCCACATATTCTTTATATTTAAACAAGTAAGAAAGCTCTAGCAAAGTTAACACGACTACGATGCCTGACATAGCCAAACACACACACATATCAAGCAGTTCAGCGACAGTGCAAGCAGATCATTTCAAGTACCAGCTGCGCTGCTTCTCCCTGCTACGCAGTACTGCTTCTTGTTTTTTGAAGAACTTCTCCGTTTATTATCCGATCGACCGGTTATTTGCGCAATATATTGTCATCATATTGTATACATTCTTTTAAGTGTTGCTATGAAAGGTTTTTATGGTATAAGCCGATGTCTAACTCCTATTGTTCCTGCGATCGTCGTGAGCTATACAACAAATCTTTCGACACATATTTCATCAATTTTAGAAAATATGCCACCATGGGCCGAGAATGAGGGTTTATTATTTATTTGCTAATGACCACTGTAGTATAATATGACCGTCTGGTCAAGATATGATTAAAAGAATTGAATTGTTTTATTGAATCAATATACATTTACGAGTACAATTCAGTTGTCACGCCATACAGTGCGGACGTGTAATATCTACCGTAGGGTATATTGAGTTAATACAATACTCAATTGTTTTTTATTCATGTATTGACCTCGCGCCGACCCAATTCTTGTATATTATTTAAGATATTAGCCTAATCAACACAAACACAACACAAATTGTATACCGTACGCCAAAATGACGACAAAAAGCCAGGTTCGTCAATCTGTAGAATATCTTGTATCTCTCGAAAGGCTTATCTAAAACAAAACAAAAAAATAAACACCTCTCCCAGCTAGTTAAAGCTTAGAAATATGTACATGTTCTTGGGAAATTAAATCAAATACTTGTAGCTAATCAAAAGGCTCGCCGTAGTATTTGCAAGTGTGTAAGTACATTTGTACTCGTATGTAGATGTATACATATGTTATACGAGTACAATCTATATAATTTACTATGGTTGTGGCTCGGCGCGACGGTTTACGGAACAACGATAGACTGAGAGTCGTAATCTATTTCAGTTGGGAAGAAACGCTCGAGTGGCTTTGACGTGTTGTTCCCATACATTTGGGATATTAAAACACAATCACCATCTGGCTTAAAAATGATATTAATAGTTTTGATAATATTAATTGCAATATTGGCGATCTGTGCTTTAAGTCTTAGTAAAGACTATGACTTACTATCATTTTGCCTACGCTTTAAGACCGTTGATGGCGCACCTTTGGAAAAGACAGTTGCCAGGGGCAAAGGTAACACAATTTTCGGGAATACTTTTGATACCCTCGGAATGAACTCTGGTGAGTAATCGTGTTGTTTGTTCGTTTCTCGCTCACAGCGTTAAATATTGTGAAATGAATTTGTCCGCAGAGCAACTGTTTTATTATTCTCGTGACTATGCTGCGGAACTGAAACGAAGCTACATCCAATATGTATTTGGATTTCCAGTATACAACATAATTGACGCCGCTGATGCGGAACTGGTGTTAAATGATAACAATTTGATTACCAAAGGCGATATGTACCGGTTTCTTCAGCCGTTTTTAAAAACAGGTCTTTTGACGAGTACAGGTATTTGATTATTCATTCTATATGAGCTATTTATAGATTTAGGGTATAATCTAAATTGTACTTATCAGGTCAACATTGGCATAGTAGACGCAAATTACTAACACCAGCATTTCACTTTAAGATATTAGAACAATTCTTGGAAGTATTCAAGTGAGTGTAAACTACATAGAATTTCATGTTTCTTTTGGAATTACTTCCTTTTCCATTATAATCAGGCAGGAAAGTGATAAATTTATAGATGGTCTGCAGAAAGTAGCAGCTAATACTGTCGGCCCATGTGAAATCAATTTGAATAATGTAATACCTCGATTTACCCTGAACAGCATTTGCGGTAAGCTTATTCACTTAAGGATTAACCGTTTTAAAAAGCCTTTAACTTATGATTCAATCTTTATATAGAGACTGCCCTTGGGGTGAAACTCGATGATTGCTTGGATGGCGATGAATACCGAAATTACATCACAATATCCGAGCATAGCTTTATAAATCGAGCGATAAACCCACTCATGGCCAGTGATACCCTGTACAATTATTTTGGAAACGGTCGTAATGATATACCAACATTAAAAAAATTGCATTCATTCTCAAGCAATATTATACAAAAACGACGAGAAAACTTTGATGAGAATAGTTTCAATGAGGCTAACGAATCAGAATCAAGGTATTTATTTAATAAAGCAGACATTTATTGTGATTGGCATACATGTATACTGCCCCCTTTCATTCTGTTCTATCATTGTTCATAAACATTTACTCATTTTATATTAAGCCATGCTCGCGGTTTCACATCACTTTTGCGATTTCTGGAACACTTTGCCCTGCGCTTTGAAAAGTAAATCGCAAGAGTGTTGCAATTTCGAAATGACATGCATATTTATTAAACGTAGTAGCAATAAACCTATCTGTAGAGAATAGCATTAAAATTATTATGCTAACCTTCAATATTAGTTTTAATTGATTTTCGTTCTTGGGACGACTTACTGCTTTCAAAAGTCTTACTAACTAAGGATTATCTGAATATATTGTTCACCTATGATCTTCGCTAAAACTTTCAGGGACTTGAACACAAAGCAACGTTACGCAATGCTGGACACCATGTTGCTGGCGGAAAAGGAAGGTCTCATTGATCATGCTGGTATTTGCGAGGAGGTGGATACATTTATGTTTGAGGGTTTCGATACGACATCTATGAATCTCATACTCGCCCTCGCTTACTTGGCCAACCATCCACAAAAACAACAGCGATGCTATGAGGAAATTACCGAACTTATTCCCAATAATGGTATACTTTATTTTTTAATTATTATTAACAATGGATACAATGTTATGGAGACGGATATAGATTAGTTCATATCTTATTTTACAGACGACCTCAGAACCTTGGACAGCCGTACTTTGGGCCAACTTAAATATCTGGAATGTGTTATCAAAGAGACGCAGAGACTTTGTCCATCGGTTCCAGGGATCATGCGGGAGTGTCGTGAGGCAACGAAACTAGCGAACAATTTGATTCTTCCAAAAGGGACACAGATAATACTACACATTTTCGATATACACCGCAATCCACGTTATTTTGACCAACCGAATGAATTCATGCCAGAACGTTTTCTCCCTGAAAACTCCACTCAGAGACACCCTTATTCCTTTATACCCTTCAGTGCTGGTCGACGAAATTGTATTGGTCAAAAGTTTGCCATGATGGAAGTGAAAACATTGCTGGTCTATATTTTGAGCAATTTTGAAATATTACCAATAAGTAATCCGAAGGATTATAGATATTTAGCTGGAATTTTGATCAGAACTCAAACGGAAGTGTTTGTTAAAATTACAAGGCGCAACAATAAAATTTAAAAGACTAATGGAAATAGTCAATTTGTTTCTCAATATGTTTAAGTGTAGTGAAGCGTTTTGTTTGGTTATACCAACTTTATTTATTTTGATTTGTCACAAACATTACTTAGACATCCAAATGCATCACTCTCGAAATCCAATCAAGTAGCTTAATGTTGCAGTCGTAGATTTGGCAACTTTCAGTATTAGAATTATTCTTTTCGGCCACTTCGAAATCGTACGCTTCTCCGGAGTCCTCATTTATCGTTGACGAGGGGCTGTCACATTGTTTAATTACTATATTTATTGTTTAATTAAGGATATATAATTACCTTAGAATCAGGTGCAGCAGTTCATGTACGACACTAAAGTCTTTCGAAAATTGAATCGCATTGGCTTCGCAAATAGCTTGCAAGAGGCATTCATGGCCGTTATACCCGTAACTGTAACATCAATCAAAATATATTCTTCAATATATGTAAGCATCAAGACTTACCCATTGAGCATGTGTTCGATGTAGGTATAAATTTGCCAACGCAACTCTGTGGGTTTCTTTTGCATCTGGCGTATCTCGATCTCGTCGATATCGCGGTTTATGGACACTGTATTAAGCTTGTATTCTGGCAGAAATGGATTTTGTCGAAACACGCTGGCATTGTATGGTAAATAAAAATCTGCTTTAAGCACGTGACCAACGGTAAGAGATTCATATGACAGATCCGCCGGAATGCCAATGCCAGCAATGAACTGGGAATATGTGAAGCTCCATAAAATGATCTGTGTTTGTGTCTAAAGTTAAAAATTTACCTGATGCCTAGTTGGGGACTGCCGCGGAAAGAGTAGAAATCGTTTTGATCGGATTCGTTGTTCTCTTAGCTGTACAGGCAACGCTGAACACAGGATGAACAAAAAAATATACCACACTCTGCGGCTCATATTGGCAGACTAAATGCAATTGCCGCAAATTGTGTGGTTGTAACCGCCTAAGCTGCTCTAGCAATTAACAGGCCACTGCTAGAACTCAAATCTAAATCTCTTTGCAGAAACAATCTGCCAACCTATCCAACTAGTCCATTGAATTAAGACAATTGACACTTTCAGGTCTTAGGCGCTTTTCACAAGTTTTCAGAGCTTTTTTTTAAAAGAAATTGCAATATCTATGAACATACTTACATATACATATGTAGTATATCTTTTAGCTATCTATTCTATTAATCGCTTAGAATTTATGCAGCAAACTACAATGTATGCTGAAGGATGCTGTTTTTACTATTTTAAATTAATAATCAAGATGTGAGTGTCTCATTTGAAATAAATTGAACAAAGCCCAGTAAAATATGCAAAAAAGTATTGCAGAATTTATTGGCATTAAGGTAATTATGATTTCATAAAATAAATCGTAAAATGTACACAAAACATTGTAAAAAAAACTGATACAATAAGGATTGGATTGGATTGGACTTGCTTAACGACCTTGTATAATGAACATGTTACAGTGACTTGCGCGGAAGGCTGGAAATACTTACAATACTTGGGGCGGTCCATATAAGCGTAGTTACAAATACAAAAATTAAATTAAATAGGTACATTAGATTAAAAACGTACTAAGGAATACTTAAAAAGAAAATTAAATTATAATTAAATCAGAAGCTGCCGCGTCTTAATGAGTTGAAGACTAATTGTATGCATGTAAGTGGAAACATAAAAGACATTTACATCTGAGTACGCCGACGCCTCTGTTCCCTTAAATTGTCATTTTATTTTACTTGTGCTTGTGAAATTCCTCCATACAGAGTTTGCAGCTCCAGGAGCCCTCCGGCGGTGTTACGAGTGGTGGCGATAAACAATACATATGGTATCCGCGATCACAGTCATCGCAGAAGAGCAGTTGATCATCATTGTCGGAGGTGCCACAAATAGAACAATATTTACATTCAATGCACTGCCAGCGGTAGCGCTTTACCGATATTATCATATTGGGCGTAAACTGAAGACACGATGGATGACCAGAGCGACCGCAGTCGGAGCAAGACACTAGCTCTTCGGGCATATTGGTTTTCTTGTTTTCCCGCTGATCGCCCAAACAGAAATCGCAATACGGTGATGGCTGTGCCACTTCTCGTTCGGCACGTAACTTGTTCTTCTTCGGACTGGCCAACGGAACCGCTGGTGGAGCATTTACAGTTGTATATATAGCTGGAGTTGCAGCGGATGCTGTAGACATGCCCATACTAGCCATGGTGGCCAAAGGAATTGAATCATTTGAAGCGCCTGCATCGTTGAGTGAAGTCTTATCGAATGATGAAGAAAGCGTTGGGGTCATGACAAGAGCGGACTGCGACGTCTCGTCGATAATGGGTATTGGTGATGCTGAGTTTGAGTGCGACGCATAGAGTCCGGTAGCTGCTGCTGCGGCCGCAGTGCTAGCGGCATGTGCGACAGCCGCGGCTGCCGCTGCAGCTGCAGCAGAAGTGTTTGCATTATTGCCAGCAGCACCACCACGTCTCCTTCGATCCGGTGTCTCTCCATCGGTTGCATTTCGACGGCGACTACCTGTGAGTTGATAATAGGACGTAAGTGAGCTTTTGGTTTAAAATGACAAATAATTTGTAAATACTACTCACCGCCTCCTTTGCGTCCACGTTTTGGGGTGCCGTCCACAGTTGCATTGGAACGTCGAGGCCGTGAGCCACGTTTGCGTTTTCCCCTACTGCTATACGACTCGTCGAAATCATTGTCAGAGTCAAAGTCGTCTTCGTACTCATCGGCATGATGGTAATGGGAAGTATCCATATCCTCATGGAACCAATCTTTCTCGGCATTCGCATGAGAGTCCTTGCTGTCATTGTCCCCTGAAGCGCCCATAGAATTGCCATCTGTGGCAGCAATGGCTGCAAAAGTAAACAAATGATGTTAATCAATGAACAAATACATGTATACATATGTATATATTTTGCTTGCGAATGAACATACATAAGAACATAAATCAGCCCCCAATATTTAGATGTGCTTCTGCCCTTTCTTATAGGGTGGTTGCGCATTGTGTACGCTCACAATTACATGTACACACACACACACACACAGGCGAATATATTTGCACATACATATAGAAAATGCAGCCTCAGAAAGACACACATGTTTAGCTGAACTTTTATTGTTGTTTTCATAGCACAGTGGTCCAATAAAAATGAATATCAGTTAAGACCATCTTTGGTAACTTGAAGATTCAAATTCACATTTATTAATCTACAGAAAGAGTAAGATCTGATTTAATTTACGTTGATGGCTAAAGATACTTTCTAATTTTTAGATTACAGCACCTGGAAAATAATTTCCGAGGTTTTCAAGATAGTTTACTAATCATAATTCAAGGGTCTATAAAAATGTATAAGTATGTGATTAGATTTTGTACGGCATACGTAGGTATATATATTTATGTATTATATATTAACTTTCGATGGTATCGATGATGCTGAACCATCGACTAACGAAACTATCGAATTGGGGCAGTATCGATACATATGTTCCACAAGTACGTATTTACATAATTCGATTTTGATAATTACAATTAAAATATGAAGATATATAAATATTTTTTAACCACTGTGCGGAGTTGATGGCGGGGATGAGACTGAGACTGAACAAAGCAGCAGCAATTGTAAGTTTTATTGATTTTACAACGACTTAGTATATATGTATCATATATAATATATTTGTATATAAACAAGTGTATTATAAATTGCTAATTGTAATGAATATAAAAATCTTACCTGCACTTTCTGTCTGATGATGATCACGTGCACCGACCGTTCCAGAGCTAGACGTTGGTACATGATGGTGTTGATGCTGGTGCTGGTGGGGAAGATGGTGCTCCCGGTATTGGTAGGCGCGGTAGCTGTGATGGGGATTCAGTAAGTATTGGCGCTTTGGCTTGCGCCAGCGTGCAGAAGGATACGTGTAGATTTGGCCATGTCGGAAGCCGGGCATACGTTGCTTGCGTTTCATAAAGAGCGCGCAGTGGGTCTGTGCGACGCCAGTCTGGGGATCGAGGAACGGCATTCGCAGGCGTCGCTCAATGCAGAGCCGCGTGTTGAAGTTCTCGCTGTTCTCGAGTATTTCCTTATATGCGGTGTCATTTAAAAAGTTCTGAATCTTTTCAAAGTTCCCAATGTTTACCACCGCGATTTCGGAAGCCATATTGTTACCGTCAGCGTCAGCGTCGGCGTCAGCGTAGTGGCCACACGACGCACCCTTGAAAAACAACAGCTTGGTTCAATAAGTGAACTGAACAACACTAAAGTTATATATCTCAATCTTTTTCAGGAACTTTGGCAGATTTTATGCACCAGAAACACGCATTTTTTCTTCGTTTGCTTTCGCAAACAAGTTTTTGTGCCACAAAACAAGAGACTGACCAGAATAGAGTTGCCGCATACGTACACAGATTCTGTCAAACAGGTGGCAACGCCAAACCAGGTAAAAGTTAATTGCGAATTAGGTCACACTGGCGGGGCGTGTTTTGTGTTTTCTGACACAATACTCATTTGTGTATTAAGTTTCCTCTTCGTTGTTTTTGCTAATAGTTATTGTTTTGTTAAGCTGAGTAAAACTTAAGACAGTTTTTAACATTAGCGCAATGGGTGCATCCAATCGCAGCACCCGAGTTGCCCTTGGCATATCGGCGCTCTCGTTTCTGCTGTTTATTATCGCGTTTGCAACGCCCTATTGGTTAATCACCGATGGCCATCTTCAGAATCCACGCTTCACCAATCTCGGCCTTTGGGAGGTGTGCTTCAACAATTTCCAGGATATACATCGGTTCTACGACACCCGTTTCAACGGTTGCATGTGGGTGTTCGAAGAGGAATACTACATAATACACGACTTCCTGTTGCCAGGCTTCTACATAGCCGTTCAGCTCTTTGCTACATTGTGCCTGGTCATGTGCCTGATTGCGCTGCCCCTGACGTTGACCTTCTTGCGCACATCCCGCGATGACGATCGCTATGTCGTGCTGCTGCTTACGATTGGCACTTGCCAGGTGCTGGCCTCCATATTCGGCTTCATTGCAGTGGTCACCTTTGGTGCTAAGGGGGATTCACGCGACTGGATGCCTGGCTGGCAGACCAACGATATGGGCTGGTCCTTTGCTTTTGCCGTTGTTGGTGCAGTTATGCTGCTGCCAGCGGGCATTCTATACTTGGTAGAAGCACGTCGGGAACGCTACAAGCGACTTAACGAAATTGGCAACCGCGAAGTGAGCGAGTACGGCGATGACTACTATCAGAGCCAGGCTGCCGCCGCTGCAGCGGCACCATCGGCACCGTCAGCACCCTCACCAACTTACTTCGCTCCTGAGTCTAGTCGTCCTCGGCGCCCACAGCCAGGACGTCAGCCAACTGCTCTACCCCAAGGCAGCATCCAAACGGATATTTAAAATGTATGAGCATATTACTGCATTCACAACGATTAGTGAGGTCTTCTTGTCTACAAACGAATATTATTACATATCCGTCCAGTTTTATACATAAATGTTTATCTGTTAGAACAGTATCATCGTCCTTAGATTAAGTTCAAAATTGCCTCGAATATACAACAACAAACTTTAAACATTCCACATTTTAGAGAATCTTGACATACATATTAATCTATTTTTGTATTTTACCTACAATGCATGTATGTATTTAATTTAAATAAATTGCGTTTATAAAGACAATAAATTTTATGAAATATCTCAATAGTTATACCTATTATTCAAGTGCCATCCATAAATAGTTATACCTATTATTCAAGTGTATCCAGACTCAATAATCGCTTTTGAATTCACAATGAATACATTATGATTCAATTTGTATGCCTAAGTGCGTAAAATCTAGATTTATTTATTACATCGATTGTAATTTCAGATAACGAAGATCTGGTGAGAAAAAATGTTAGAGGGTGAAATATTTTTCAATTTTAATGTCTTAAATGTATTCGTTTTTAATTTTGCCCCATATTGTTTTGTTATAAAAATTTAAAAAGAGAACTTTACAGATTATATCAGTTCATAAGAACATTTTAGATATTTTGATCTTAAACTTTTATGTAGACAACAAACATTATATTTAGATCGAGTTTACTTATTTAATTTTTATTGTAATATATTGAAAGTAGCAATTTAGTATCAAATCCTCTGTTGGTCATTTAGTACTGATGATCTTGAAGTTTGTCTACCGTTACAAACAATACAGAACTTCTCTCTTAATAGGCCAGTTTTTTTTTATAGCCTGAATCAACTTCTATTGAAGTTAACACAAAAGAAATTTAAGATTTACTTCTTACATTATCAAGACTATCAGGAATTGATATTCAATTGATAATTATTGCTGTTTTATAATTGATAAAAGACCAGCTTTATATATTATATAATACAACCATTGATAATCATTTACATTAAACAATAAATTCAACCAATCATCCAATTTCAACTACACACATGTTATTTGTAAAGCTTTTTCAAAAGTATATATAGGAAATTTAACTTTTTACAATAAATTTTTGTATATATATTTTTTTATACGTATGTATACTCCCGATTATAAGAACTGAGGATTCATATTACTATTGTAGGACAAGACTATATGGACTAGCATAAACCTATTGTTGTCCTGGTCAAACGGCATGAACCGAGGATTTCTTTAGCCAACGCTGTGCAGCGTCTTCGTCCTGGCTTCGTTCGAGTACAAGAAATAGTTCACGTTGTTGGCCCTCTTCAGATAGTTGTTCTCGCAAAAACTGAAGCATGTCCGCCTCGTTGCCAAGCAGTTCCGGCTGACGAAGTTTCGAATCCAGATTATAGTAATGCTCTCCAATGCGACGTACGGCTATCCAGTGTCGCCGGCGCAAAGGCAGCGTTATATAGCCAAATTTGTAATCAGAGGGAATGTTTAGTATGAAGCCAACAATTGCATCCAAATCTATAATTGAGGGATCTCTGTGGGGTATTTAAAATTAGTGTTTTGGTGCTTAATTGGTGTCTGGATGACTGAGAAACTCACTTTCGCTTATCAAACCAAATTGCCTCACAATTTCGTTTTTGCAGTGCAGTCATTATGACATTGATATCATAATTTCCCAGTCCTAGCACGGATCGATGTGGATTGATCCAGACATTTGGACTTAGATTACTGCATATATCGTCCAGTTCAGCCTTAGTGTAAGATTGATCACCTTGAAATAGATTGTTCAGTGCGTGGAGGGCACATAATTGCCTCATTTGTTTTTCGTGGTATACAGATGATGGCATGATGTCAGGCATCAATGCCTTATACCAAGTCGATATTTTCTTTAATTATAATTGTAAATTTAAGTGAAATTTGTACTCTATTTTATTGTTGACAGTGCCCAGTTTGTTGTATGTGTACTATAATGCAGTGTGACCGAATCTTAAATAGGAAGATATGTACCGTATGGCTTTTTTACTTTTCACATTTCTTCTGTATTGTAGAAAGTTAACACACTATTGTGGCATCAATTTTATATTTCCTTTTCTTTCGTCTTTGTAATTATTTTGAAAAGTCGTTCTTTTAAAGAAGTTTGGTTCGAACTAAATTTATTGCTGTCATGGGTCGTAACAGTCTAATAAGTGGTAAAAATGAAATTCTGACCAGTTCAATTTTAAATATATCTCCCTCCCGGTACGCTGCGACCTGTTTGTACTTTATTACTTATATCATTTCATTTGAGTCCCATTCTAGTTCAACTGATTTGTATCCCAGTTGTTTATTAAATTCTTTCGTTCGAATTGTTCGTTAAGGTGCAGTCACACGAAATGGCATATTGCCACATATATGTAATATCGTTATCGAAATCAACCGTAAAAATGTTTATATGGCAAAAGTAAGAATATATGTTAACTGCCGACTGCCCCATATGTGGCAAAATGCCATATCGTGTGACCGCACCTTTAGAGTCACACTTTCGATTTCGATTGTCGATTAATCGACCATACAAAACAGTTAGAGTGCGGTTTTGTTTGTTTTAATTGCACTGCTTGCATTGATTGTGAAACGCTCGATGTGTGGAACCATTTTATAGTTTCTAAAGATGGATATACATACAAATATATATTAAACATATATATATATACATATATATATATATATATATATATATATTATACATATATACATATATTATACTATATATATATATATATTATACATATATATATATATATTATTCATATATATATATATATTATACATATATATATATTATATATATTATGTATACAAATGTACTTTCAATAAAATCTCTTAGATCATAAGAATTTGAAATAATTAAATATAAATATAAACATAAATAAGAATATAATGAAATATTTGCGTTAACAAAATGCAGAATTAGTTATAACAATTTAAATATTAGATAAAACTGTTTTGTACATTCAAATCAATTAAATATCAAATCCAATAATTGTTATAACCAAGATTATTATTAGGGGAGAATACTATTAAACATATTTATTTAAACAACACAAAAAAACACAATTTTCAAAAAATGTAGGGCAAACATCTGGTCCTTCGTCATATATATGCTAAAACCATTTGGGAATTATAAGCACAAAGAAAATAAAAATAATTTAAATGATCCTAAAAATAATATTTTCGCACATTTATACATCTCAAACATGTAAATAATAATAAAAATAATATTAAATAAATATCAAATGCAATAATTATTAACCAACATAAGAATACTATTAAACATATTTATTTAAACAACACAACAAAAAAACACAAAGGCAAACAACTGGCACTTCGTCATATATATGCTAAAACCATTTGGGAATTATAATCACAAAGAAAATAAAAATAATTTCAATGATCCTAAAAATAATATTTTCGCACATTTATACATCTTAAACATATAAATAATAATAAAAATAATATATAATAAATATCAAATGCAATAATTATTAACCAACAATATTATTAGGGGAGAATACTATTAAACATATTTATTTAAACAACACAAAAAAAAACACAATTTTCAAAAAAAGTAGGGCAAACATCTGGCACTTCGTCATATATATGCTAAAACCATTTGGGAATTATAAGCACAAAGAAAATAAAAATAATTTAAATGATCCTACAAAATAATATTTTCGCACAT
The DNA here is from genome assembly GCA_035043065.1 of Hirtodrosophila confusa. Classification (NCBI taxonomy): domain Eukaryota; kingdom Metazoa; phylum Arthropoda; class Insecta; order Diptera; family Drosophilidae; genus Hirtodrosophila; species Hirtodrosophila confusa. The sequence continues at coordinate 5,283,206 of JAWNNI010000160.1, read as the reverse complement.
TTATACATCTTAAACATATAAATAACAATAAAAATAATAATTAATAAATATCAAATCCAATAATTATTAACCAACATTATTATTTGGGGATAATACTATTAAAAATATTTATTTTAACCACTCAAGAAAAAAACACAAATATTCTCCAATTGCATAAACTCACCATTTTCAGTTACAGGTAACCAAATAATTCAAGTTAACCAATGTATGCATGATTGATACACGCTACAACATGTATGACGAGGTGGCAGCTTGCGTGTGCGTACCTAGGCAACTGCCTAGATCAGTTGATTGTCGATTTCGATTGCCAAATGTATAAATTAACCCAAGGATCAACTTAAGCATTTAAATTGAGTTTTTTTAATTTTCAGCAGCATACCTGTCTTTGCTGGAATCACTTTCAGTATTTTCAGTATTTGAGTACAACCCCTAGCATATTGAAGTTGCAGCACTTGGGCACACTTAACTCACCACGAACTGTCACATGATTTTCACCTGACATTTGCTAGCTTCTGCGAAAAAATCTGTCGACGAGAATTCCAATTTAATAGGAAGAAATTTCATCCCCGTCGAGGAGCAGTGTATATCAAAGCTAGCAAAATGAAAATCTGTGGTCCTAAATGCTCGCTCTGCGGCCTGATTATCTCCGTTTGGGGTATTGTGCAGTTGGTAAGTGTGTTGAATGCTGAACTTGGTTTGTTTGGTGAGGGTCATACGGGAAAGAGTCACAAGATCCGTGTTACAAAAATTCGCCTATATGCATGAACTTACATGTATGTATGTATGTGAGTAAAACTAATATCAACTTTTATTATTTTCAGGTGCTCATGGGCTTGTTCTTCTACATACGCAGTGTGGCTTTAATTGAGGACTTACCACTGGGGGAGGAGTACAAGAGCTTAGATGATTTCTATACAGCTGCGAATAATGCATACAATCAGGTTGGTTTGAAAATTTTAACTATGCTATAATTAATTACATGCATACATATGGAAACACATATGTATGCTTATCTACGTAAATGTGTTCATACACATACACAATATCCATGTATGGGATGTGTGTTTTATCCACCACTTGATAATCATTTGACTAATCAAACTCCAAGAGGACTTCAAATACGCGGAGTTATGCAGTATTAGTGTTGAGCTCTCTTCTCGTTCTCTTTTTAATGGCCAACTCAGCAGCTCACTTCTAAGTTCGAACAATAACATATTCTTTGTCACCATTTTGGCTAACATATCTGATGGGCGTACGCTCTTCAAGCGACAATCCAATTTACAATACAGCTGCAGTAATTGCTTAATGTTTTCCCATTTTATGAAAATGAATCCATATTTCAACAACTTTGTAAATAATTTGTAGTAGTGTTATCTATAGTTCCAGAACACAAAACAAAAGCAAGTATGAGTGTGCTCGACTTCCGAGATACACTGAACGCTGCTATGCGATATCCAAACTGTGAACGCACTTATACATCAAGCAGTGCACTACTTCCCCTCCAAGCAGCGCACTTTAGGCCGGGGCTGCGCTGCTGCTTTCCTCTGCCGTGTTTTATATCCGATCTTTATAAAAATGTACGCAGTAAATAAGCAACAAGCCAATAACCAAGGCTTCATATCTTCAAATTGTGGTTATTAATTGATTTTTATCGGGAGGAGTATCAAAAATTTTGAATAAACTTCATCTGCTTATGCTAGTATATACAGAAACCAACATACCAAATGCGACACAAGGCTTGCTCATCTCGGCTGTTAATGCTGATCGAGTATATTTACTTTATAGGGTTCTGTCTGTAGCATATCAAATATCGTCGCAATTTTTCTACACCCTTTTTACCACTTTGTTTTTTCAAAAATTATAAATTATACTAGCTTTGAATTTCTTGGGGTGTTAAAATGTGTATATTTTGAATAAATGGCTGTATAATTAACATCTTCGTTGTTTTCAGAACGCCTACAACTGCTGGATTGCGGCGTGCATCTACGTTCTGACGTTGCTGCTCTCTGCCCAACAATTCTACATGAACAGCAGAGTAACTGCCAACTAAAATCTGCGCTTCAACTTCAAAATAGATGCTGCTCTTCGTAGGCACAATGTAATGAAACAAGCAAAAAACAACAACTGTAACTTGTTCATTCGCCGATGAGCGCAGCTAACCACACTTAGTATTGAAATGTTTTATTTAAAGTTGAAGAAATTTGTTTATTTACTGTTTAATATCCCCAAAGTTTTGTTGCTAAAGTTTAAATTGAATTAAATATGATAATATTTAAGTGAAAGCTTCATGTATGTATACATATGTACGTAATACAACTGTTTGTTCATATAATCACATTCCTTTGTTAGTTCAATTATTTCATTTTAATTGGTCCTGCTCATTATTCAAATGATAGCAACAAAAGCCACCAATTTGTATCTGCCTCCAGCATAAACATCTCAGAGTCAATGTGTATCTATCTGTATTGTACGTCAGTTAAACCAGGTGTATTTATGAATGTATTCTGAATTCAATATCAAAGAAAAGAAAAGTTTATCGTTAGCTTAGCGGACTTTCTGGGATGGCTTAACGACAACTTATTTTCGTTGAAATTGTTTAATCTAAAAAATAAATGTAAAATAAACTAAAAATATGTTTTCCTATTCACTTAAACTTTTGAAGCTCTTGAATCTTGGTCAATACTACCAATAGATCGACAAATTCTTGTGAAGTACGAAATATGATGGATTATTAACTGGAGAATGAATATCTGACACCAAAGCAGAGTGCGTGGTCATTTAGATTGCGCAATTGTAGCCGAATTGGATCGTGCATTCGGTATAATATCTAAGAGACTGGAAGCAAGTGTCCCAAATGTTCCATTCTTCTGAAAGGAATTTGCAATCGGTATCAGCTTTGCATGGTATTAATAGAAAAAAAGGATTTTTTTTATTGATTTTCCGATATTTAAATAGATAGATATATTGTTTATTTTGATTTATGTATGTAATGTACATAACTATGTGGGTCTTTCATTATCGTACATAAATATATTATTTGAATAATTATAATAAATGTATTATAAACAATGTCATATTCAAATATTAATACAAGTTCAAGAAATATTCGACGCGTTGTCCTTAACAATCATTGTAACAGTCCTCAAAATACTAAAGAGCATATACGCATAAATAATTCAATTCGTATATGCCACACACGTACAGTTAACCAGCCAAAGTGTATACTAGGGACTAGAAACTAGCAAATATGTATGAATTCTTAATTATAATATGTATTAGCATATTTTAAATTAATTTATTAACAAGAAATACTATATATTCTCTCTATTCTTATCCACAATGTACACTTTTACAACGCTGGGGGTATTGAAAATATGTTGAGAGTCGAGATTATTTGGTGTTTTCGTCAGATTCAGTAAGTTATACTTGAGGATAGTGTAGAGTTGAATTTTAATGTCATAGAAGCTCAAAAGCTGTTGTCTATAGAAGGCGATAGATTGAGTTTTGAAAGCGTGTTTTTTTTTTATAAAAAAGCAAGCCCAATAAATAATATATATCGTGTGATGTGGGATTTTACAATTTACTTATAACTTATTCGCTCCTGATTGCAGCTCGAAGATCGAGACGATTTTCGATTGATCGATTCCAGATACGCTCCTGGGGTCCAACCTTCTGAATTGGTATCTGTGGCAAAAGTTAAAAGTGTGTGTTGTTAAACGTTATTATCGGTAATAACTACTATAAAACTCTAACAAATCATGCACTGGCCTAGAGCGTTAAAATAAACATTTACCTAAGACGCGCACATACCACCAGCCGGCACAGCCCACTTTCAATAGCTCGATAGCTTCGCCTTCTCGCATCGAAACTTCCGAGTGTCCCATAGCCGTATAATCAGCCAGGGCAATGAATTTACTGCCCTGAATTGAAATTTATACAATAGGTTATTGTGTGTTGGGTAGCGTTAGCGTTTAGTAAAAGTATTAGTACTTAAGGCAGGCATATACTATTAGATATACTAATATTAAATCTGTGTTTGTCATTAGAATGTATCAACAATATCCTAAGTTATGTTTCAAGCAGTTCTTTACTAAGATTTTTCAAATAATACACATTGAATTTCTGTTGAAATTGTTAAATTAATATAATATGCGTGTTTGTGTTAATTATAAATATATAGTTAGTGGACTAGTCATTTGATAGAATGACGAGTATTATTGATGAGGGCACTTCTCAAATTAACAGCAGTTTGGAATTTGTAAGTTTTAATGCCAATTATTTTGTATTTTAGAAAGCCTTTCAATATACAGTCGATGAATTCTATAAGATCCGTGTAGATATTCCTGGGATAAAACTGAGAGTCAATTTTTTTGGGTATTGATAAACAGCAAAGTATATTTTTTACGATCACCTAGCAAACATGGCATAATTCAAAGGAATGATAACACAATTAACTTGAAGGTCTCTAATAGATTATGTGAACATCGGGTTAAGAACATAATAACTATAAATGTCAATACGACTGTGTATTATATTCTCAAATTTACGAGTAGACATGGCTAGATCAAGTAAAGCTGGTCATTTATGGTGATGCACCTGTCCTGAAACTCTGAAGGGAGTGTATGAGTACTTAACATGCAGTGCTGAATTTGTACGACTGTAAATTGATGTTAACACAATGTACTTATTGTTATATAATAGTACTGCAGGTTATACTTAAAGCTTGCTGGCAAACGTTTACAAGCATCCTTTTTACATTAATTGCGTGCTAGCGTACTATTAAGATTCCTACCTAGTATTGTTCTTAATAGGAAAGTCACACTTTAGAGATCAACGGATACATAAAACTTGGAGTTTGATTTGTTGCTGCGCGCAAAAGTCGTCGAGGACGAGGCACCATCGGCATTGTATGGTGCCCAGTGTGGCAGGATATTCAGGAAGCGCTGCCAGCGCGTTTGGTATTCGATGTACAAATAAAAATGCATAGACATATAACATACATGTGTATGTTTAGGAGAGTGTAGTATATATGTGTGTTTGTTCATGAAAGTAAAAAGATAAACCCATAAACATCCAATAAGGCTATAAAAATATATTTGATTGATAGAATACGGTTATGTATAGAATAGATAGAATAAAAGCATTTCATTAAATATTACCAATTTTACCAAATTGTTTTCGGTGCACCGAAATGGATAAATATAAAAATATACATATATGGGTAAAAAACCCAAATAAGAGGAAATGATTTTCCCAACAAATATGTAGTACAAGAATTACTTTTGTCTTTGCATAAAGCTCCCACATAAAGACAATAATCCTTCCAAAAACTAGTAAAACATAGGTGTGAGTACATACTCGCACTTAATTCATCGAAAATGCATTTCATTTTACTTAGAAATCCACCATTAACTACAATTGCTATAACTTTGATGGTCTAATTACCGGTGTGCTAATATCCTCGTTCAGCGACAGTTCGTCCTCGCTGTTTGAGTAGTCTGAGCTCCAGCCGCAGGCCTCCTGGTGTTCCCTGTCAGCCATGCCGCTACCGGAATTGGTGCAGGCAGCTGCTGCGGGCCCATTCTCCTCGCTGCTGCAGTTTGAGTTGCGGTTGGAGGACTCTGAGGAGGCATCACAGCTGATTGTGCGACTCGGGGTGCCGAGAATAATATTGGGCGTGTCCCAGGATGTGGTCTGCTTAAGGCCACGATGATTCATGCCATACTGCTTTATCTTTTCGCCCTTCAACTCCTCAAGCTGATTGAGTAACACTCGCTTGATCTCGGCTACCCATTTGTTCTTGACATCGATAGACGGTGCCTGCATTGTGTGCACTTCCTGTCGTCCTTGCAGCCACACCTCAAAACGTTTGGTATCGCCCCGAACGGACTCCGTCAGACCGATGTGTGACATCTGTGAACGGATCAGGCAGTTCATAACAATAAATAATCTATATAAGGAAGTGGAACCCACCTTAACGTGGTGTTTAAACTGGTAGGTACTCTTGTTGTGACCCGTTTTTGAGGTTTGCTTGCAGAAGAGCAACGATTTCTGGTAGAGAAAGATGTGGCGCTGCTGTGGCTTAATGCGCAGGCGTATGTCCTTCTTTGACTCGGTCCACACCTGAAATGAGTCCTGCAGCAGGAGCTCGCCCTGTTGCGCCAGATCAGTCTGCGTAAAAGGAAATATATGAATCCAAGCCGTCAGGCATTATGTGTGGTTTGGCTTACCGGAAAGCCTGTTATAGCCACTTGATGCATGGAATCATTTACGCATTTGAGCACGATCAACATGCAGTCGAGTGCCTTTTGCAGCTCCTTGGTGCAGCTGCCGCTGTCACTGAAGCGCAACAGGTCCTTCAACAGCAGCTGATACTTGGTTATGCGCTGCACCGGCTTCAGCAGATATGCAGCCAGGGGCAGCTTGTGACCCAATCGTTTTTGGCATTCTTGTAGAAAGAGGTGGGTGTCCACGAGCGTTTCTCGTAGACGCTCGGAGCGCGGTATATTCTGGCAATAGAACGAGTACAGTTGGTAGAAGGTATCACGCTGAAATAAGTGAAAGATATAAGTAGGGAAAACCAATTGGTTAACTTATGAAGCCACCTACCCTTTGCACAAAACAAAGCGCCACCAGCTCCGTGGTTGAAATGCAGTTCTCCAGATCCTTGAGAAATACCTCGTTGTGAAAAGTGTAGAGCTTGTGCAGGTTGCCAAATAGTATATCCTCTTTACCCTGCAGGCTGGCTGGCACGAGATGCATCAGCTCGTCCGACTGCATTTGATCACAGTAGCCCTGGAAATAGAATATAACAAGCTTGGTATTATCATCTCTAAATTGGAAGAAGGCTGTGAATCTTTGAATTTAAGTTACATGTAATTTATCGCGATCGTCAAATGTGTTCATTTTGCTGCCAATGAGCTGACCAAACTTTTGGTCCACATACTGTTCAACGTTTGCATAGCCCTGCGTTATAACGAAGTCCTTCAGGACGCGCTCATACTTGGCCAACTTGAACTTGGCGTGGCCGAGTTTGGGTAGTTCTTTGACATCGGCGGTGTCCTTAAAGCTATCTTCAAAAAACTGTTGACAAAAGTTGAGTATCTCTTGGTATGAGCTGTGCCCCTCAGAGCTTGCTTCTCTTTGTTTGGTCCTTGCTATCCTTTTGCTCAGTTGCGTTTTGTTTTGCCAGCTGGAACGACAGGAGCTGCACATTTGGCTGTCTAGAACGGGCATCTCCTTGGGCGCTTTCAAGGATTTGGGCGTTGAAAGCAGCTTGGCATTGTTCAGCGAACCCAAGGAGCTTTGGGCACGCGCCAACGAGGATGAAATGGACATTAAGCTCTTGGGCTCGCTGTCTTCCAGATATGCCAGTATATCCATATAGTTCTTGCGCTGCAAATAGTCCTTAAACTCGGTATCGTTCTCAATTTCCGAGTAGCTATTCGATTCCAGATAGTCCTTGACCAGCCGATACTCCAGGGACTCGTCACAGCTGGACAATTCGATTAGTTCCTTGAATATGGTGCGTCGCTGATCCTTTAAACGCTGCAGACTATTGCTGACTGTGGGCTGCTCCACTCCCAGTCTAAAATCCAGCTCCTGATCACTAATGGAGGCCTCGCGCTCCTCGCACTCCTGCAGCGTGTTGATTATCTTGATGGTCGACTTGCCATTAAGTATATTGTGCGTGGCAAAGTTGCACAAGTTGGTGCCAAAAATGTAGTTGCCACCCAGATCCGTGCTAAGCGACTCAAAACGCGGACGAAAATCAGCAGGACGATAGCTGACGCCGCCCCAGGATGCCTGCGAGTCAAAAAGCGAGCCTTGAAACGAAAGCGGCGAGTCACGAGGCTCAGCTGCACCGGACAGCGGTAGATTGAATCTTTTGATCAGAGAATCACCAAACTTTAGATTGAATCTGCCGACAATATTGCTAGCCGTACTCTGTACTTGTCGCAGCCGGAATGAGCTTTGTGCTGGCGTCGTCTTCGGCTTTGAAGCTTTGCGCAGATCGTAGCCACCGTATCGCATATTTATGCACTTAAAAAACAAAAAAGTTCTAGTAGAATCGGGTATTGGAGATTGCTGTACCGACGCGCACAAGCGTTGATCGCTAAATGATTGCTGTTAGCTTGCTGGGGGCTGTTGGCCACACGCTTAGAATTGGTAACAAATTATTAGTGGTAACTTCTTAGTTCGATGCGCTGCCAACTCTTAGCCTAATGAGTTTAATGCACTAATTACAAGCAGAGGCATTCAAGCGCTGCCGGGACGGGGCATCAAGAAGAACCAGCTACTACTCAAAAGATATTGTATTGGTTTCAGTTCGGTGGCCACTGGGCAGTTGCACAGGTTTCGACTTCATGCTTCATGGCTGTGGGCCAGGTCTGTACCGTTATAACCATCTCTACACATCCATCACACTTATACTCGACCATACATAGCAGCATTAACTCAAAGTTCTTATTTACCTTTAGAATCGAACTCATTTCGTTGACATAGATCCGCTCTGTCTCCAGAAGTTCAGATAGCACATGGCCCCTCTTAAGTCTGCGCGCCTCAGCGTCCTAGAATTTGAAAATAAATACACACATTTTACTTTTAAGTTACTATCATTGTATAACATTTCTAGAAGACCTCACCCATAACTTACTAATTGATAGAACTTTTGCATACTTAGTAATAATTATATGGGCTATTCATGGCCAGTGGTTAAACGGGTTAGCTGGTTATCTGGTTACAGATGAAAAGATATTTCATTTCCAACAACATAATAAATGTGAATAATTCAAAAAATACTATCGACCTAAGCTCTTTTATTTAAGGACTAGTTGCTTATTTGGGTTATATATTCACTATGTTTGATCAGACTTTTTGAAGATTTGTTTTCTTGAGATTTGAAGTACAAATTTTGGGTTTTGATAGATTTTGAAGTAATAAAATACTTATTAAACTATAAAAGTATCGATACTATTGAAAGTGGCATCGATTGCTTTGCAGCTCTACTTCTTCTACCAATTTTTCAAGCGTTAGGTTAAAGTTAAATTAAAAACTATTGGTTAGTTTAACTAACCTGTTGATTTTGCAGGTGTTCACCATTGTCTGGACTCGAGCCAGTGTCGCCATTCAACGAGACGCCCGAGTCAATGACACCGTCCATAGATCTGGGTCGTAACTCATGTATACCAGTCTGGAAATATAAGAAGCAAACCAATACATATATCAGCAAATTAGTCTGATCTATAAATGTCTATATACTTATACTGCAAAGTCTTATAAAGGGAACACTCTGGCAAAAAAACAAACAAAAATACCTTACTAATGATGAAAACAACGGTTGGCACAGATCTTTAGCCCAGCAGCAAAAAAAAGACAACTTTGTGTCGCGTTTTTTGACAAATCTTCAGGTTTCGACAGCTTGGACAGAGCTGCGGCTTTTCTAACTAGACAATGTTTATTTAAATGTGGAAAACGGTTCTTTTTTTGTAGGCAACTTGGTTGGTTTAGTGTTATCAACCACTTTCGCTTCGTTGTGGCTCTGTTTGGCCGCTTACCGGTCAATTCGTTCGACTTTCCATAGCTCAACGCTTTTGTGGTTTCAGACTTGGCCAAGAGTTTGGGGTTTTAATAGTGGCAACTGTGGGGCAACCAGTTACCTAGTTAGTGCTAAGTTCTAAGCAGTGGGAGGCTATAATTACTTGAGCTTACGCAGAAAGTGTGTATTAGATAATTGCCAGTGAGCTTTAGCTTTTTGCGCTTTCTAAACCAACAGGCAGCAGCTAAATTGGCCAAGTTAGCTGCTCACAGTCTATTTCTGTTTTTAATTGCTATGGCCGCGACTTCAGCCTCGGCTGGTTTGGCAGAATTAACTCGGTTCTTTGGCTCCCTCATTGTTATTAAATGTACAAGGTCTACATACTCGCATGTGTAGTAGTGTGGCTTCACTTTTCTGGCTGGTTTTGCCATTTCCTTTTCGTTTACTTTCCACAAAATTTCGAAATAAACCCAGTGAAGTGGGGCATTGGGGCATGGCACTAACAATTGGATCAGTTAACTACCCCTATTTACTTTTTTATGAGGAGTCTTAATTCCCTTTCCTCATATTCTCAGCAATGTTTAAGCTTGTTAAAGAATTTACTTTGGCGTGCAGATAAACTGTAATTCGTTTGCTCATCTTCACGTTAACGAAATGCAAAATTTGGGTAGAATTGTCGCCACACTACCTTAATAAGTTGGCAGCACCTTAACGGCAAGTTGACAGTTCATGCGGAAAAAGTTGCCAGACTGATCAATAATCAATGTTTTTTGATTTTTGTAAGCATGCGATTATTGATACAGGGCCACACTGTTACACTGCAAATCCTGATCAGTACAGGATGATGCAGCGCGGGGCTGGCGAGGAGAACACACAGGACGTAGTTGCCGATACAATCAAATCGCCAATGCCCAATGCAAAGCAAAAAAAATTTAAATGTAATTTACTTACATTTAACGAACAATAAGTTCTACTAGATAAGTAATATCTTAAAAAAAAAGATCTTAAGTGTCCTTATACAGAAGAAGAAACCTCATTGTTAATTCTTAGTTACTTTGGCTGGCAACTCTAGCCTATCAAATACAAAACTAGTTATAAATTAAATAGTGCATAAGATCATAAAAAGTGAGAGTACGCTTGTCAACCCAAAATTATAGCCAACCGAATTAATTAGCGCTGTTCCCGTAACATCGATAGCAACTACAAGTGCAAAACTAATTACCAACACAGGGAGGTACCGACCAATGCGTGACTTTTTGGGGGCCCCAGATCTACAAATTATGCAAATGTTGGTTGGTCTTAAGACGGTGACAATAAACTCGAACTGTGCTAATTAACAAACTGTGGCATTCACTTTTTATATGGGAAGTTTGGAAAGCACATGAAGGTCGCTAACTTGTAGGCAGATGCGACAGATTTGTGTTTTGATTGCTTTAAATCGGGGCCAATAAACACAAACAGAGAAATTCAGATGTAGTCGGTACCGTTAGGTCATAAAATTTGGAATTTTAAGTTTGTGGCCGCATCATCAAAACTTATCATGTTGTAAAACTTAATGCCCACCTTAGAAGCTTGAAAGATTTCGAAATGCTAAGATTCGATTCTTGAATTATATTTAAGTCACAGTAGCTACACGACAAGATCTACCCGGCTTGGATTACCCAGCAACAAATCGAAGACAATAGGGAAAGTGAAAGGTGTTAGCGGTACGTGCCAGCAGAGAGCCGAAGATGATTTTGTGGAACTGGCAGACAGCACTGCGAGAGTGAGATTCCCCCCCTTCCATCAATATCAGTAGCCCCACGTATATACATATATACGAGTATATACAACAAATGCCCCTATGTGGAAGGGGCGTCTCTTAGACATTGCGGCCAAAGAGTTTAAGCAAGCGTAAAATGTCTTTTTACAGCTGCTTATAACTTAAATGAAAAAAGCTGGCTTGCCAATTATTTCATTTTAACTAGCAACAAACAACGGCTCATGCTTTAACACATAATCTCAATAGTTTGGCGTTAATGAAGCCGCAGGTCAGTACTTTTAAAACGAAAAACCAGCTGGAATGCTACAGTCGACTGCTCGATTGGCAGATACTCTGTAGCCAGGTATACATCTGTAGCAGGTATATATCGAGAATGCATACTGGGCTTGAAAGGAAGTAGCTAGACCCCAGCATTTTCAGTTTTCCTACTCTTAAAGCTGTATACTTTAAAAAGGCGATTGTAACACAGTGTTTTGATTTGGTGGCAATGGAAAATAGAAATGTGTAAGACGCTTTTAACATGCCTATGGTATCAGGAATGTTATAGGGAATTCACATACCAAATTTACTATCTCTAGCACATATAATCTCTGAGTTCGTTCAGATTAGTTCGACTCGTATTTAACAGCAACAGCTAATCCAGAATCTGTTTATACATTATAAGGTCGCAGATGTCTCCATCTTTCTGTTACATACATTTATAATACCTTCGCTTGTCCATTTTATGTGTACAGGGTATAAAACTGCCTCGAAAAGACAACAGGGCATATGGCAAATACTTGACGAGTCGCCTCGTCAGTGGCATATGAAAAATGCAAAGTGTCTTTGTAATTTGTTATGAAACCGCGAAATGAAAACCACAACGGGCAAAATCAAACACTGAAGTGTTTTTTTTGTTTATTTCTGTTATATTTTTGCTGTTTTATTTATTAATAAACTGAAGCTTCCTGGCACACGATAATATACTGCACGCTACCTTCACCTTTGGTCGGTTAATGGGTCTTCGGATGTGCGACTTTCGGGTTATGTAACACCTGCACATGTATTCCTATATAGCTTATGAATATGTGTACTAATATGGACTGTTCATCCGTAGTCTCCTAATAAATAGCGAGCAAATATTGCAAAGCCGAGCTGAGGCCCAATTACTTGAAGTGTTTCGTGTCAACGGAGTATGTCGTGTCAGAGTGTGAACATCTTGGGCCCATTTCCTGGCTTGGCCCATTCAACTTAGGTATAGTGAAACATCGATCAACCCGGAGATGAACCATTAACTAAAACAAAACCAAACACATTCACCCATTTACATACATATGCATATTAACAACCTAAATTCCACAGACTTTAAGTATTCTATGATCGAAATATATTGTATTTGTACAGGTTTATCTGCAGTAGCAGAGGGTCTTTGAATTTTGACAACTAACAACTATTACATTATACTCTACTTAGTTGGAATGGCTTTTTGGAATACTGACTACAACTTATTACTATCCTACTTTCAAAAGAAATTATTTATAGAAAATACTAAAACACCTAATAGGTTGGCGAGTTAAAAAAAACTGGTATATCAACTGGTTGTACCATTCACCTAATTAATATAAGATATAAATTGGTTATAGCAAGAAAGACCTCTTGCATTTGGGTTTCCAAGGATTAAATACTCTATACATACTACTATATTCCATTGCTGCTATGTCATATGTTATTCTGACCTCAACAAAAACCTTAACCATTAGTAAATATTCAGATTTCCGATTTGAGCTTTCAACTTTAATTCGAAATGATTTCATTAGAATCAAAAATTGGAGCAGGCCCGAAAACATGAAAAATGAAACTGTATTTCTTCTTCCGATAGTCATGTTTATTTTCTATTTTCATTAAATTTCGAAGCTCCATTCCCAACAGTCTTTGTCTCATCAGCTCACTTCAGGCGAGGTTCGTTATCAAATTCTCGAACTGATGCTAATTCTGAATTTAACGTGTAAACGCTAAAGGGAAATACGGTAAATGAAGAAGGTTCTAAACATGCGGGCCTAGCTGAAACCTGAGACCTGAGTTTAAAATGCAGTAGTAAAATGAGGAACTGAAATTCCAACAAGCTGTTGCATAGGAAATATATTCAAAAGAGCTCAGATGAGGTCGAAGGGAGCGGAAACCAAAAGCAGCATTGCGAAAAGTGGATTAAAGCTTCCGCCTAATTAGAGGCGTATAATTATTGGGTCTGGAATGACGCGGAAAGGTTTACAGTTTGTTCGTACCTTTCGCAACAATTGATTGTTACGTGCGATCATCTCGTTGCGTCTTCCCGGCACGTGATCCAATTCAATGCTGAAGTCGCCCCCGTAGTAGGAGCAATCATCCTCATCGCAGCTGGATATGCTGCAGCAGCATCCGGCGCCGGTGTTGGGTTCAATCTCATAGCAGGCATTGTTCCAGTAGATGCCGCCGCTGGCATTGCAGCAATCACCAATAGGACAACAATTACTGGACGCACTCGGCTGTGCACCCGAGCAGGAGCAGCAATCCTGCTCAGATTCGCAGAGTGAGCTATTGTCAAGAGTGGAGCCGCCGCAGCCGGAGGATGAAGTGGAGGTGCTTGATGATGTCGCCGGGGCACGACCCCTGGCCAATCCCTCCCGCTGATCGTCCCCATCCTCGCCGCTGCTGCTCACAAAGATCTTGACGCTGTTATTGTTGGAATGGAATTGGTTGTGGGCGTAAGAAGCTGGTAGCATTAGGGAGTCCGTTTCCATGTAGTCGTCGTTGGCATCTATGCACGACTCCTGCACCCAGCTGTCATCAATGCTGATGGTCGTGGTCGTTTGGTGATTCAACTTATTTAGTTTGCGCTCCTTCTCAATGTTGCACTGCTTGGCCTGGCTGGCAGCGGCCGTCAGCAGCTCCTTGGTGGTGGCCTTGGTCAGATTCTTTTTGGCAAAGTTCTGCACATCATTGGGATCGGCAGGGGTCTTCAACTGAACCGAATGTGGAGCTGTCCTCTCGTACTGCTTGTGCTTTTGCTTCTCTGGCAGCTGGCTCTGCAATATCTGGACACAATCCACACACTTATCGTCCGGTCGCAGATTCGTTTGCTTTGACTGCTGCTCCTTGCTGTCGTTGGAACAGGAGACGCCCGAGTCCGAGCAGCTCTCAAGTGAGAACCGCTTGGGATTCTGCTGTGCCGGCTTGCTGCTCTTCATCTCCGGCGCCAACTCAGATGCCAGCTGGTTGACAATGTGCAGTGGCTGTCGCTTTTTGCGGATGTGCACACGATCCAGCTTGGTTTTCTGCTGTAGTCGCGGCGACTGCTGCTCGGGAGCAATGGCCACTGGCAGCACATCCTTTGGGCCTGCCTTCTGGAACATCCATCTGGGCGCCGGACTGTGACTGTGCACCACATCCTGCTGGAACAGCTGCTTGACCCGACGCTGCAGCTGCGCGTTTGCCTCATTGTATGGTATGGGTATCCGCGATCTTGTTGTTAGCCTATGGGGCTGCTGCACGGGCTCCGGCTGCTGAAGCAGACACGCGGAGCAGTCACCGGCCTGCAGCTGGCAGTCCCTGCTTTCGATGCGCGCTATGCGATCGGCACGGGATTTGATGCCAGCTGCGGCGCCGGCACGCGCCAAATCACGTCGTATATCGCGATAGTTCCAGCTCTGAGATTTCTCGCAGTCTGGCGTCACGGTGTTAGTCTCTGTCGCATCCGAGCTGGAGCTGCAGTTCGAGTCGGAGCAGGAGCAGGCCGAGTGTGTGTCCTCCAGGCGTGCCGGCTGCTTGGCCAGCAAAAGCCAGGACTCCACTGTGGGCGGTGCAGGCAGCGCAGCCGGCAGCTGACCCCTGCGGTTCACACTCGGCAGCTGCGCCGTCTGCCGGCGATAGCCCACGAATCTGGCCGGATTATTCAAAATAGGCTTGGGCGGCGGCTCGTTGGACTTGCGCATCATGGCCTCCTTGCACTGATGCACATAGTTCACCTTGAGCAGCTCCATGGGCAGCAGCTCGCTGTGGGACATCCGCGAATCGATGGTGCTGTCCAGGCTGGGGCCATCATTAATCGGGGGTTTCAGGATGCGGGTCAGGGAGTGCGGCTGCGGTACTTTGCCAATGGGCATTTTCTTTCGAAAGTTTCGAATCAATTTATAGCTCGATTTGATCAAAATTCGATCAAAGCACACAAAACACTTCACTCAAAATGGAAAATTGCAACAGCTTCGCTTCACATTTCACAAGTCGCATGTCACATGATACATTTCATAGTCACTGTCACAGTCACTGTCTAGCCTGGTTCGAGCTATTGTAATGCTAATATTATTGGTCCAGTCCCAATTGCATAGTCATAGCAATCAGCCTTTGTCATGCCTTCATTGATATGCGGCTATTAAATTGACACTCGTCGCGACTCGGCTGCCTTTCGGCACTTTGCATAGCTTATGACAATCGTACGCACTCGCGGGCTTCGTTCGACTCGTGATTCGTTCGTTTCGTGCGCTACGTTCTTGCGTCGTCAAAAGATCGGCTTAAACTGTCGCTTGCTCGGCTCGATCGACGGCAGGCAAGCCGAGTTGTTCAGGCAGCTTGTTTGCAACTTGTTGCAGTTGTGGTTGTGGTTGCGGTTGTGGTTGTGGTTGCGGTTGTGATCGCAATCAATGCCAGCTGTATACGAAATCGGTTTGATGTCGCAGCTTCTGTTGTCACCTCACATCCCCCTTTGATCTGGTTTCGAGTGATGCACGTTTACATACACACACACACACACACACACACACACTGCTCGGACATTGACCACAACTTAGCCTTATAACCAGAAATAGAATAATTTCTTCGATGAACATAAATGTGCTTCAAAACTATCGATAACACTATCCCAAGTATCGATGATAATAGTAAGAGAAAAGTTGAAAATAAAATTAAAATAATAATTTGGTGCAATAAACACCAAAGTAAATTCATTATGTAATACCCAAACTAAAGAGCATTCATGCTTATATTTTTGTATAAAAAATCTACATCGGCCGCCTAAACAGATTTCACTTATTTGATTTACAATTAAGGGCAACCCACAACAACTAACAACTTTTATTCTACAAACACCTTAACTAACAAATTTTCTAAACATTATAACCCAAGCTTCACACAAATCTTAGGGACAGCATATACTAAATATCTCGCTTAAATTAAGCTCCACACTAAGCCAAGTAAATATAAAAAGATTGAATAATTTTCCTTTGTTGAAACAGATTGTAAATAAATAAACAATTGTTGATTACTATGTAAACAAAAATGTTTATATTTTGTTTTATTTTCCTAACATTTTACAGGAACATGCTGTTTTCTTGTACATATTTGAAGCCGCTTTCCAATAATTTCTACTATGTTTTATCAATGTTTCAAGATTTTCTAAGCAGCGTCTCTATTTTTAACGACATTTGTCAATATGATCGATGGTTTCAGCTATCACTTTCGAAACTATCAATGGTTTTTTAGCTTTAGGTATACCCCTGAACAATAACATGATAGATGTTTCTGGGCGACATATGTACAAATGTAAGTACATATGTAGTAAATAGTTGGTGTACATACATGTGTACATATTTATGATTGCAAACTAGCTACCAATGAACAGCTTAATTTGTAGGTTCGTGCTTATCCGTTTATGGCTCAGAGCATGCAACAGTAGTTGGCTTACAAGTTGGCTGACAGCTACTGGGCGTCGCTGCCGGCATTGGCAGCGATCGCTTGTGCAGTTACGTGAAACGGAAGCCAGGCGCCCACAAAAGGATTACGCATGAGTAGGAGCTGCCGGTTAACATCCAAATAGGTATTACCAGTGGCAGGCCCAAAAAGAGGCACAACCCATGGCCAAAAGAAGCAGTTCAATTGAAAGTGAAACGCGGCTGAGAGCAATGCAGCAAGAAATTGTTTAAATTTCATTCACTAAATTCACTTAAACAAAACAAAACAAAATACAATTAGCTAGAGAAATGATCTCATAATAGATAAGTATGGTAGCTGAAGAAAATGTAATGTCATTAAAATGAATTTTGGCATTTTAAATTAAATTTATGATTTCATCGTCGGCGCAGCAGGCAATCAAAGCCCAAAACATGCGCGTTTCGACCATCTCACCGTTGACACTTAAGCCCAGAGAAAAGGAAAGCTCGAAAGTGAAAAACCTAATGTGGCGTTGCAGCTCTGAATATGCATTTAATCAAAGCTGAAGCGTGACGGCTTTCAGGAGTACTTAGTACCGCACAACAAACAAGACAAGATCGGTATCAAATTGGCGTTTTCTCATCCATTTATAAATAAGAATTATTTGTATAACTATTCTAAAACTGCATAGCAAAAAAATGCGAAATACTGCTGAACTTTCGATATTTTATATAATCAGCCTCAACGATACTATCTTTAATATCTGCTTAGAGTTGTTGCGCTTAAAATATAAAAATAAACAACATAGTCATTAATATTATGTATTTTGCTTAATTAGTCATTTCAAAAACATTTAACGAGTAAGATGTTGAATAGATTTGTTTTAAAGTAAAGACTGTAGGATAAAAGACTATCGATAACAGCATTTTACAATCGATAGGGAGAACCAAAAGTGCGCAATCGATACTATCAAACGTGCCATCGATAGTTTTAAATGCACTGGCATATCACAGTTTCTAAAACTGTTATTTTATTTTTTTAGATAAATATTTTTAAAATACGCCATGCTAAAGTAAATTTTGATGACCATTTTTGTAATTGTAATGAATTTTATGAGTATCTCCAGTGTTTGCTCTGAAAAGGAGAGATCATGCTGTTCAATGTTTCCTTCGATTCGATAGTATTGCGTAAGTTCAAAGAAGCCCCTCAGTTAAATCACAATCGGCGTGCTTTCGCCTTGATCAGTTAACCAACAAGTTCAATTCGCACGCTTTGCTTTGATTAAAGATTACTGACTGAAAATGACATTGGTATTACCTTAATTGGTTAGTATTCGTGGCCATCGTTCTTTTGTTTATTGTTTTTGATGTGATTGTTCCCAAAATTGTTGGTTTCATTAATTGCTCAATGAGCAAAGTACTTAAACAGTTGTGCACTCTTTGTATAGTGTATATAAAGCATGGCAAGTGAATACGTTTAACTTAAGGCCAAGATATGATCATGTAACTTTTTACGATGCTCTGCATAGTTCAGAGTCAATGTAATTCATAAACCAGTTCTTAATTAGAGAATAGAATTATTTTAGCATTGGCCAACTTGGAAAGTCTTAAATGGCCTCAATCAAAAAGCCAAACAATACGGGAAATAGTTAATTGTGCCAGCTTCTTCTGTTCAGCCAAATTATTGTTGCTGCTCAGCAACAAATTTTGTGAAAACTAAGTTGGTCAGCGCAAATAAAAGTGTTTCTAAGAAAAACGATCCACAATAGTATTTTGCGCAACAAACAATAAACACAATAATGTGTCACACAGTGAATTCATATGGACAAACAAAAAACTACTCGAATAATGGAACAAATGAAAGCCAATTTTAAAGCAAACAAGGCAGGCTTTAACAACGTATTTTATACCCTTCATTAACTATTGGGGTATTCACGACAGGTGGTTCAATGGTTTTCATAGTTAGCGTTGCCAATTACATAAAAAGTGCAGTGCAGTACAAATAATAATGATCTTGTACTTGTAAAAATGAAGAAGATGAAAAATTAGAAGAATAGATAATCAATTTTAACCAGTCTCTGTGAATATCCAACATGTGCCTCCTTATAAATACTAAGTACTCATTGAAAGCTTGAACTTTAAAAATTTAAACTACTTTTTATACTATGTTCCCGAAGGGGAAATAGTATATTGGGTTTGCGAAATGTCCGTCTGTCCATCTGTCCGTATGAACGCAATTTTTTTCCACACCCTTGAAGCTAGAGCAACCAAACTTGGTACACATGTTGGTGTATACCCTCAATTTATGTGTCGAGATTGTGTTCCATTTTGTAACAATTTTACTTAGACTTTAAAAAAATATTGATGTCCAATTCCCAGATATAAGTAAATCTATGAAAGATTACGGGCTGGACAATAAAGGCCTTAAATCGTAGAAAGTGGAAGATATTGTATAGCCTTAAAATCGTAGAAAGTAGAAGACAGTGACCCTTAATGCCTCAACGCGGCAACGATCGAAATCCAAAGTAGACTTTACATTCGTTTTCCCCTTTGGTAATGTACTTACATACTTACATGTGTATGTAATTGTACTTTAGTATTACCACATTTCATTTCTCATTTGAAATCAATTAAAATTTCTTTCTTTTTTAACGGCTTTCAAAACTTCGTCTGCGGTTGCGTATTCGTCTTCGTCTTCGTCTTGGCTTATGCTTTTTGTTTTTATTAATTTCCGCTTTGTCTGCACAAAATTTCGCCTTAACCAACGAATACTGCGCTTTGTTATCATGCGAAGCTATCAAGCGGAGAAGTAACCAATTGTTTTCGTATTTGGTATTTCAAGAAATAACAGCTTCAAGTAAACGAGATGGTGGAATACCAGTTAGAAGATACCCTAAACATGGTATGTGGGTTCTTGACTAGATCAGGTTTCCTTGAAAATCAATAAGTTCCAAATCTTAATCAAATGCAGACAAAAACACACCGATTGAGAGAAATGACACTAATTTCGTTCTTTTAAGTCAGCTTGTAATCTTAATTTAACCACTGGCGTAAGATGTGAGCAGAAACGGTTCTATAATTGGGTTTTGCTTTTAGTTTACAGTATCCATAGTATTGAACATTCTCATGCCATTTTTTTAAGTCAATGCAAATTATAGCAAACATTGATTATACGCTTTTTCTATGTCAGCATATTCCAATTTGTTTGTTTTTCGACTTGTTTGAGCTTATTGACAGACTTATTTTAGCCCAGAGCTGTTTGCAGGCAAGTGTATCGTTGCTGGGTTGAGTGGTTTTAACTATAACAAATCATTTATGATTACCAATTTCTGGTTCTTTTTACCAAAACGAAAATTTCGATTGAACCAACAAAAAAGAAATCGCTGTTGTTTGCTGACATTAGAGAACAGTTTAGACTCGAATTGGCTAATTGCTTAATTTGCGTTCCTGAACAAACAGATTACGAACGGATTTGAATG
Source organism: Hirtodrosophila confusa (assembly GCA_035043065.1). Taxonomy (NCBI): domain Eukaryota; kingdom Metazoa; phylum Arthropoda; class Insecta; order Diptera; family Drosophilidae; genus Hirtodrosophila; species Hirtodrosophila confusa. The sequence goes on along the minus strand of JAWNNI010000160.1, from coordinate 5,262,770 downwards.
TATTGAACTATAATAATAAGTCAATGGCTATTGGGTTCGGGAAAATATTGTTCTACTCAGTTGCCTTAGAACCAGAGTCGACAGTGGTTAGAAAGCTAAGATGTTAGTGGCTGGGAAGTTCAGCAATGTGGACCAGAGTTGGTCGCTTATATTGAACATCATAAGTAAGGGCATTATATGGAATGATTTAGAAAACTGAACATAGAACATATCATACAAGTTTATAAGACTTAAAACTCTAAATATCATCTGCTTGTATTCAGTTGAAACATATTTGCATGACAGCACCATTTGTATACTGTGGAATGAAGACTATGAGTTTCAGCCACAGAACACAGCTGGGGATTACTCCAGTTTTATAGGCATCAACACTGTTACCCTGTCCGGCAGCTTCGAGGACAACGTGGTGGATGCAGGGACCAAGGTGCGGCAGTTGAAGGACTGCGATTTAATCTACGATGATCTTTTGCTCAAGCTCACACTATCCATTGAGATGTCTCACTGCGAGGTAGGTTCTTTTGTACGTTAAAACAAACATATTCCATGCTTAGAAATCTTCAAAATGACGCGCTTCTTTTGCATTTTTCCGATAATGTCGCTATTTAAAACTAACTAACTATTAATTGATCAAATATAATAATTGATCAAATATAATTGAAGATATTTTTTTTATGTTTTTCAAGATATTTTGACACTCTAATTTTAAGTTTCTTGATAGCAAACTTGATAAAAATTCTGTTGAAATAAAGTTTATTTGTTTAGATTTCAGTTACAGATTGACAAGTTTCTAGTTTAAACCAGATTATTATATCGCATATCTAGGGTATTTAATAGTTGCCATCTTGAAGAAAACAGTTTTATTTCTTCCAATTTAACAGAGTTTCCTTGTCTTCGGTGAAGATATTCCCCGATTTGTTGCTGCCTTCAACCGAGCATCGATGTACTCGATCTGGCGATCGTTGCACAACAAATTTGTGTTTGCTCATGTGGCACAAGAATTGGACGAGTCTTGCTGTGGAGACTATTTTTTTCAGGGTAATAGTTAAGTATTTGTTCGAATTTCAACGACACGTCTAGCCGTATCGTTTTCAGATCAACCCAATATACTTTTTGTTGTGCGAAGTTACCAGAATGCGACTGAATTCGAGCTCAAGACCAATAAGTATGTGGGACCCAGATCGGAGCAGCCGGCTCAGCTGCACCTCCTGGATCGTTACGATGCTTTAAAGCAGCAATTTCAGCATAACATATTCTTATTCCCCGACAAACTGAGCGATTTGCAGGGGCGCGAGGTGATCATCGCCGGTTTCGACTACAGACCCTACGCGGTCATCAAAGAGGTAAGTATGTCTAACTGACTGACACCTTATAACTAAAGGGTGGGTACATTGTGCAGGGCACCCTTAGCAACGTCCGCGATATTGGAGTCCCTACGGATTCGAACCAAGCTTATGTGTACATCGATGGAACTGAGACGCGTGTTGTCCTCAGCTTCTGTGCTCAGTTCAATTGCACAGTGCAGATCGATACTTGTGAGTATTCCACTTATATATATATATGTAGTAGAGCCCCGTATCCTTTAAACGCCGCTGTTTTAATATCATTATCGATGTATTTGATATTCACTCATTGAATGGCAAACTTAAGATAGAGACATGCGTAAATATTAACGATTGTGGAAACACCTTTCAGATATCATTGAAAAGTATCAGTGAAACGGTTTGTGATTGTCATCGATATTTCAGTGTTAATGTTAATATCAATATAAACAGCTGTTAATATCGGGAGTTTGACTGTTAATATCAGGACTGTGACTACGGGGTCCTGTTACTCTCGATATTCAGTCACAGTTTGACAAGATATTTGTCAGTCGATCAGATGCAGGGCTCTACTACAAGGATGACATAACAAGGACGAGTTGGTGATGAATATTCTGCTTAGCTGATGCCTACGATTGGGGCACCATCTACCCGAACATGTCGGGGGACGGAGCATTGGGCATGATTATCCAGCATAAGGTCGACATTTGCATAGGCGCCATGTACTCCTGGTACGACGATTACACCTATCTGGACATGTCCATGTACCTGGTGCGCTCTGGTATTACTTGTCTGGTTCCAGCCCCATTGCGCCTGGCCAGCTGGTACCTGCCCCTGCAGCCCTTCCAGGCTACTTTGTGGGCCAGCGTACTCCTCTGCCTGAGCATCGAGACCTTGGGCCTGGTGTTGACCCACAAGAGCGAGCAAGAGCTGTACGCAGCCTCAGACCGCAAAAGCTGGTGGCAGAGCTGCAAGTTTGGACTGGTCACCACCTTCAAGCTATTTATTTCGCAGGCTGGCAATAGTAATGTGCGATCCGTAACCGTACGCGTGCTACTCTTTGCATGCTTCCTCAACGACATAATCATCACGAGCATCTACGGAGGCGGCCTTGCCAGCATTTTGACCATACCCAGTCTGGGAGAAGCAGCGGACACCCTACAACGCATGCGGAGCCATAAACTACAGTGGGCGGCCAACTCAGAGGCCTGGGTGTCGTCCATCCGTGGCTCCGATGATGTAAGTATTGATAACCACAAGTAATGATTATTCTTAAATTATTATTTAAGGAAATCACATTGAAATAAACAGGTATACTAGTATTTTGCTTGGCGGAATTCATTTCTGTTTTTACTCCCTGTACCCATAAAATGGGTAAAAGGGGGTACTAATTCTGTGCAAATGTATGTAACAGGCAGAAGGAGACACCTCCGACCCTATAAAGTATATATATTCTTGATCAGTATCAAAAGAGATTTCGATTTGGCCATGTCCGTCTGTCTGTCCGTCTGTATGAACACGTCGATCTCAGCAACTATAAGAGCTAGAGACACCAAATTTGAAATGTAGGTACCTGTATAGCATACGCAGATCAAGTTTGTTTCATATTTCAGATATCTCCCCCCGTTCTCCCGAAAATCGACAAAAATCATTTTACAGTAACAATTTTCAAGATATATCTTTTAGATTTGGCATGTACAATACTTTAGTCTCTCTTAATCTACTGTCCAAATTTCAAGTCGATCGGATAATAAACACGGAAGTTATTCACGAAAGAAGATTCAGTAATGCAGCGAGAGGGGGAAGAAGAAGCACAGCCACCAATTAAAATGCCTCGCTTGCGCTGTCGCTTTTGCCGCCTGTGTGCGTGCGTCTTTGTGTATGTGTGTGTGTTTGTGTAAGTGGACGTAGATGTGATTGAATTTTTTAGACCTGGGTACAGGGAGTTTCGTAGTCGGGTATAGTCGACTATAGCACTCTTACTTGTTTAATAATATAAAAGTTATATTTTGAGTATTATTTTTCGATAAAAATACATTTATCTCATCATCTTTTTGAATACAAAACAAAAAGTACTACATTACACAAAAAAGGTTTTTACTCTGTTTTTAAAAGACAGAAAATATACAAAATAAAAATACTGAAGTATACAAAAATAATTAAATAAAATATGTTCCGCCTTATTCAAGTCAGAAAATTCAAAAAAAGAAAATTGCATTTTCAGTATTTTTTCATATTTTCTATATCTTGAAATCCGACTAAAAACTTAGAGCGTAAAATAAAATTTAAGAGGTAAGGCGAACAAGTAATTTTAAAAATATAGCTCCAAACCGTTACGTTACGTAACAACAGAGACTGTTAACTGCATAACTGCTTAACTCCTGATCTTTTGATCCACTGCAGCCGTTGGTGCATGAGCTCCTAAATAACTTTCACATCTACAGCGATGAGCAGTTGCTGGAGTTGGCGCAGCGGGAGCGCATGGGATTCACCGTGGAACGTTTGCCCTTTGGTAGCCAACTGGACACGATCTCCATACATATATCCACTATAGTACGTATTTCTATTGGTTTTAGGCCACTTTGCCATTGGTGATTACCTGACTGCACCGGCTATAGAACATATGGTTATTATGCAGGAGGATCTCTACTATCAGTACACGGTAGCCTTTGTGCCGCGTCTCTGGCCACTCCTCGAGCGCTTCAATGATCTGGTTTACCGCTGGCACTCGTCCGGATTTGATAAATACTGGGAGTACCGTGTGGTTGCCGACAATCTTAATGTACAGATACAGCAGCAGGTCGAGAGCACAATGTCAGCTGGCAGTCAAGAGGACATTGGGATTGAGCCAGTCAGCTTGGGCATGTCCAACTTTGCCGGCATTTTACTGGTCTGGGTTTTGGGCATCACAGCGGCTCTAATGGTTTTTGTGGCCGAAATGCTGGCGGCCAAGTTCAAAAGGCAGCCCTTACGCATCTCACAGTAAACAGCAAGCAAACCGAACATTATGAGATACTTCTGTAAAGCACATAATCGCATTTATTGCCAAATCTTCTTTTGCGCAATATTTCGCAACAGATTTCACTTCATGTAGCTCAACAAATATCTAGATATGTGCACACTCGTATCTTTAAGCACAGTGTCAAGTGCCGCAATGAAATGGCGGTCACATTTTATGGTAGTTTCACTTAGCCATGCATCATGCAAAGATTCAAAGGGCCAACGCGAAGCGATCTTCAGATAGAGCCGGGCCAGCAACAGTGCGGAAGTGCCGTGAAAGTTCTCAGAGTGCCGGGGACTTATGCTCTTTTAAAAAACTACCTGGCTGTTACATATTTTCTTTTACTGCAGCGCGCTTTAATGGCATCTACGTGTTGGCAGCTTAAAGTAACCAGATGCATGTCAGTGCGTATCCGTCAGATACTTTTCCACCATGACACGCAGGTGCAATGAACTTGCCAGTCTCTTTAATATTTGCATACAGGCATCACTGTTGCGAACACGACGATGAGAAGCACAAAATGCAGAAAAGTTACACTTTATAAACAAACAATTAAGAACGTTGAAGTCTGCAGCACCGACTGCAATATATACTGTTCCCAGTTTAAAAAGAGGTTCAAATGGTTCAACAATTTAAGGTCTACACTTAAAATTTGAAAACTAGCTTTATAACTGGCAAAACAGGATTTGTGTAAGGGAAAAAGTGGACGGTAGAATAATAATATTATCTTTGAAGATTTCATCAGCAGTGCTTACATTAAATTTAGTGATTCTAGGCTTTTAGAACTGTGAGGATAGAAATTTTACTTATTTGCAAAACGTTTAAGAAACTGAGAAAAAATTGATTTTGCACATTCAATCAAAATTATGTTAGAATTGACACCCCCACAGAGGCAACCCTTATATATTCAAGTAAAATAATAAATAATGGAAAAGTACGTTACATGCAGTTTTGAGATTATTCCACAACCAAACATTTAAATAAACCACATTTAAGGAGAAACTTAGCGGATCTGGCAACGCTGTCAAGCATGTGGGTCGGATTTGCCTGCCGGACCTCCTGCCTGTCCAGCATGGCTCAGCCTGTCACTGCGGGTGTGAAATTGTGGCCATAAGAGTCTGCTACCATGTTGAGGTCATGGCCAATTGTTTTGGCCCAAACGCACACGAAGTGCGAGTGAAATTCTTGGCTAGACGGACGGGCGGGCGGGCACGCCAATCCATCGAGACTTTGGGGCTAATTGACTGCGCATTTGGCTTTCGGCTCTTTCGAGTCTTTCGATTTTGATTGACATGCACGCTATGTTGCAGTTTTTTTGTTTTAGAAATTTGTCGAAAATGTCTTTGCAAGATTTCAAATCGGATTTGGATTTGTTACAACTTGTAGTGAAAGTGAAATGCACAATTTTTAAAACAACATTCACACTTCAGCTAAGCACATTCAAGTCATGTTGACTTGATCAATAAAAGAAAAACTCATTTTATTAGTTGTTAACTTAGTTCTAAAGCTAGGGTATTTGTCTTAAAAGGCTACAATCAATTACTTTGATCTGAAGTAACACATTTGTTCACTTATCAATTGAATAAATTAATTTAAATTAATCATGACGAATTGTTGGTCATTTGCTTATTTTTGACCAGACTACATTTATTTATAAAAAGCCACCGTTTTTCCAAAGCTCATTCAGTACATCGAATTGGCTTGAACGGCGTGTTCTTCGCATCATCATGAGATTCTTCGGCTACATAATTCATCTGATGGTTCTTTCAACAGCCCTCGCTTGGTCTTTGGAGGACATAATGCATCGCATAGGTTCATATACGTCCAGCCCAATATTTGGCAAACTTTAGTACTAAACTTCGCCTTTTGCAGCCGTGTGCAGCCAAAATCCCCAATATGGAAATTGCGGAGCTAGGACCCGTATGTGGCACTATTCGAAGATGCACAGGATGTGCAAACCTTTTGTCTACTCCACCTGCGGTGGGAATTTGAATCGCTTCTACAGAAGGGAAGAGTGCGAAGAATACTGTAGTGTTGTGCGTCGGCCCTGACTTGATCTTCTAAGCTATCTCGTTAACTTTGCACATTTCTTATTTCAGTAACCTGCAACTTTTAACTGGAGGCTCGATTCCAATACCGCCTGTCCCGAAAGGGTATTAGCTATTCATATCCTGCTCGCTCTGAGGTTTATTGGAACTATTCCGTTCCCGAAAGTTCCGAAGTTTTCGTCAAACATTTATTTTCCTTAATTTGAATATTAATTTCTGTTAATGATAATACTACCATAATTTAAAAGTATGACCAGATTTTAATGCAGTGGAATTACTGAAAGCGCGATTACCAGTAAATGGGTAGATTCTTAACTGAAAAATCATTGGGAAGTATACAAAAATGGACAACGGATTTTATAAATACCCATGTGATATTATTAGTCTTTTAAAAGATTACTTATAATCATTATAAATATTATTATAAAAGATATTTTTAGTATTTATTTTTTAATTTGTATAGTAAATATCTAAATTATATTTTGCTATTATTTCTGAATCATATGAAATTATAAGCATATACTAGCTGAAACCCCTGGCAGCCATGGCTAACTCTTATTGTTTATTTATAGTTTTAAATACAAGCTAATATTATTTAATTAAATCAATAATACCTACATTTTATATATTTAATATAAATAATATTTAACTTATATTATAATTAAATTTTATTTCTAACATTTGGCAGTCAAGTCCTCTTCGGAAAGATTTTTCGATTCCCCGAACTCGAAAAATGATTTCCTTTAGCAACCGTTGCGCTGATTCATTAGATTTTCATAAATAAGTTTTTGGGTTAATAAGTACATACATAGTGTATAGGTACTTATGGGTTCAGCTCACTTTATTGGAATGAGAAAAGTGCAGAAGGTGCTGAGAAAATGAGGCAAATGGGCTGACTGCGCTTCAGGTGGGGCCTGGAAAGTTCAGTGTGCTGCTATGAACGTGCATTTTGATCAAGTTCATCTATTGTTAAGAAAGTGCAATACCCAATCAGGGGGCCCATTGTAGTACTAACTGAATGGCACACAGCTCTTTTCAGCCACTACTGACGGCCTTCGCGTTATGGCCATGTTTGGAAGCAGATGCGTGCCGCAGGTTCATAATGTGGCTGTTGTTGTTTTTGCTGCCACTTGTTGCCTGTGGCCCGTTGCTGGTTGCTGGTTGCTGCACTTACTTAACCTTACGTGCGTCGCTTTGACAATGCCAACAATGAAAATATTTCACTTTGCACAACACTTGCGCGACGTCAACACGGCGACACATTCAATTGGCGTCGTCTCATAATTTTTTAATACGAGTATCGCACATGCTCACTCCTCGTATACAAATGTGAAAGTGAAAGAGCGCATTGCTTATGCACGGGCCTAATAAAATGACGATTAATTATTTAATTATGGAAAAGCAGCGATTGCAGCAATCATATGGACAGATAGAGACGCACTGTCTGCCATCCAGGGACTGAAACTGGGAATCCAACAGTGCGCAGGGAGCCAATATCTAATAGGCAACATCGCACAGTGGGTCAGATAATCGATCTAGCGAACAATAATTCCAATATTTTGATTTTTTCAAGTACGTATTAGAGCTGATTAACACTCTATATCAATCATAACTATCAATAGTATCGGTTTGGGGCTATACCTATCGATAATAGTTTTATTAGTCGATTTGATGCACTTTATTTAAAACTAGCTGGTAAGATCCCAGCGTTGCCCGGCGTTATATATAGATTTAAATGCATTATTTTGAATATTACTACTTTCGTGTATCGTAGGAAATACACACAATAGCGTACCACCATTTTCCGCCCATGGAGTGGATTTTCCAAAATATAATAATAATTTGTCGAATAGATCTTGGAAAATAAGTTTGAAGATTCAAAAATTGAAGGGAGTCTAGTACAATTGCTTATTTAAAGGCCTAGTGGTGATCGCCCTTCTCTGCGATTCTCATAAATTTAAGGGAGTCTAAAACAATTGCCTATTTTGGAGGTCTAGTGGTGATCGCCCTTCCCTGCGATTCTTAAAAATGAAAGGGGATCTAGTACAATTGCCTATTTTAATGGCATAGTGGTGATCGCCCTTCTCTGCGATTCTCAAAAATTCAAGGGAGTCTAGTACAATTACCTATTTTAATGGCGTAGTGGTGATCGCCCTTCTCTGCGATTCTCATAAATTTAAGGGAGTCTAAGACAATTGCCTATTTTGGAGGTCTAGTTGTCATCGCCCTTCTCTGCGATTCTCAAAAATTGAAGGGAGTCTTGTACAATTGCCTATTTAAAGGCCTAGTGGTGATCGCTACAGTCGCACTTTCTAGTTCAATTCACTGATTTAGTTCAGTAGTTCATTTTTCACTGAACGAACTAATCTTTCATTTGAGTCATTGAGTCCCATTGTCGTTCATTCTAGTCATTCGACTCATTTGAGTCCCATTCTCGTTCAGATGCTTATCATTCATATAGGTCATTTGAGTCCCATTATCGTTCAACTGATTTGAATCCCGGGACATCGGATATCAAGTTCTATAACTATGTTACTCCCCTTTTCCTTGACCGAAGTACGTCCTCGAATTCGGAAGTATATGCATAAGGCGGATATTAATATACCTATAATGATTATAGTGTACAAAATAATTTATTTTCTATATGATTTTTTTATGTAATAATTAATTTCTTTACTCATGTGGCTTATTTAAATTAAAGGTTTAGAAGTAGTGGTTTTGTTTAACAATATTTCTATCTTCCACTGTAATTGTTACGTTATTTATTTGTATGCCACATTGGTTAACTTTAATTATTTGGTTACCTGAATATATGTGTTTCTATTCTTGAGTGGTTTAAATAAATATGTTTAATAGTATTCTCCCCTAATAATAATGTTGGTTAATAATTATTGTGATTTGATATTTATTATATATTATTTTTACTCCCTGTACCCATAAAATGGGTAAAAAGGGGGTATTGGATTTGTGCAAAAGTATGTAACAGGCAGAAGGAGACATCTCCGACCCTATAAAGTATATATATTCTTGATCAGTGTCAAACGAGATTTCGATTTGGCCATGTCCGTCTGTCTGTCCGTCTGTCCGTCTGTCCGGATGAACGCGTCGATCTCAGCAACTACAAGAGCTAGAGACACCAAATTTGGAATGTAGGTTCCTGTATACCATACGCAGATCAAGTTTGTTTCATATTTCAGATATCTCCCCCGTTCCCCCGCAAATCGATTAAAACCGTTTTACAGTAACAATTTTCAAGATACAGCTTTAAGATTTGACATGTACAATACTTTAGTTTCTCTTAATCTACTGTCCAAATTTCAAGTCGATCGGATAATAAACACGGAAGTTATTCACGAAAGAAGATTCAGTAATGCAGCGAGAGGGGGAAGGAGAAGCACAGCCACCAATTAAAATGCCTCGCTTGCGCTGTCGCTTTTGCCGCCTGTGTGCGTGCGTCTTTGTGTATGTGTGTGTGTATGTGTAAGTGGGCGTAGATGTGATTGAATGTTTTAGACCTGGGTACAGGGAGTTTCGTAGTCGGGTATACTCGACTATAGCATTCTTACTTGTTATTATTGTTTAAGATGTATAAATGTGCGAAAATATTATTTTTTAGGTTCATTGAAATTATTTGTATTTTCTTTGTGCTTATAATTCCCAAATGGTTTTAGCATATATATGACGAAGTGCCAGATGTTTGCCCTACATTTTTTGAAAACTGTGGTTTTTTTTGTGTTGTTTAAATAAATATGTTTAATAGTATTCTCCCCTAATAATAATGATGGTTAATAATTATTGGATTTGATATTTAATTGATTTGAATGTACAAAACAGTTTTATCTAATATTTAAATTGTTATAACTAATTCTGTATTTTGAATGGGACTCAAATGACTAGAATGAACGATAAGCAACTGAACGAGAATGGGACTCAAATGACTCGAATGACTATAATGAACGACAATCAGGGAATTAGTTCAGTCGTTCAGTTTGAAGATTAGTTCAATCGAACTAAGGCTGAACGATTCGGTACAACTTTAGTGATCGCCCTTCTCTGCGATTCTCAAAAAATTATGAGAGTCTAGTCCAATGGCCTGTTTTAGAGGTTATCGGTGATCGCCCTTCTCTGCGATTCTCATAAATTGAAGGGAGTCTAGTACAATTGCCTATTTTAATGGCATAGTGGTGATCGCCCATCTCTGCGATTCTCAAAAATTCAAGGGAGTCTAGTACAATTACCTATTTTAATGGCGTAGTGGTGATCGCCCTTCTCTGCGATTCTCAAAAATTCAAGGGAGTCTAGTAAAATTGCATATTTTGAAGGTCTATTGGTGATCGCCCTTCTCTGCGATTCTCATAAATTGAAGGGAGTCTAGTACAATTACCTATTTTAATGGCGTAGTGGTGATCGCCCTTCTCTGCGATTCTCATAAATTTAAGGGAGTCTAAGACAATTGCCTATTTTGGAGATCTAGTGGTGATCGCCCTTCCCTGCGATTCTTAAAAATTAAAGGGGATCTAGTACAATTGCCTATTTTAATGGCATAGTGGTGATCGCCCTTCTCTGCGATTCTCAAAAATTCAAGGGAGTCTAGTACAATTGCCTATTTTGGAGGTCTAGTGGTCATCGCCCTTCTCGGCGATTCTCAAAAATTGAAGGGAGTCAAGTACAATTACCTATTTTAATGGCGTAGTAGTGATCGCCCTTCTATGCGATTCTCAAAAATTCAAGGGAGTCTAGTAAAATTTCATATTTTGAAGGTCTATTGGTGATCGCCCTTCTCTGCGATTCTCATAAATTGAAGGGAGTCTAGTACAATTGCCTATTTTATCGCCCTTCTCTGCGATTCTCAAAAATTCAAGGGAGTCTGGTACAATTGCATATTTTGGAGGTCTATTGGTGATCGCCCTTCTCTGCGATTCTCAACAATTTACGTAACCCTCACACACATAATGTAGCCGAAGGCCCTAGCAGCCAGTGCTATATTAAGCTAGTCAAATATAGTTTTCATAATTGTATCTAGCATTAAATAAATAAAAAGTTTAAAGCCGATTGGATGGTAAACAAAGAAGTTTCATACAACAGTTTCCCGCGATTTGCCACAATTGTGGGTGGAATTTTCCAAAATCCCGTCTTAGTGCGCACTTTCATCATAGATGGAACCTACTGTGAAAATTTCAGCATCCTAGCTCTTACGGTTTGGGCTGTGCGATGATTGCCAATCAGTCAGTCAGTCAGTCAGCACGAACTCTTTTATATATATATTCAGAGCCAAATATATGAAAATAAATTGAAATCGTTTGAGGTTCTAAATTCCGAGAAGCGATTGATTTTTCACTTAACATTAATTAAATCATTAAAGCCTAATGTGATTTTGGTAATATTATAATGGAAAACACTCTTCAGTCTTAACTGATTGGTTTTATGGAAACTACAGGCTGTTTTTTGGATGCATGATTTGGTTTTAATATGACTTATATTCAGCTAGATAGACCTATTGGCCCACTGTGCATCATTGTCCAATTTTGGGCAACACTCGGCAGCTTAGCGCTTTGTACATTTGTATGAAAAGCGACGTGGCACATAATTGCATTTGATTTGATTTAATGAAAACAATTAGCTACTGAATGCAGGTAAGACTTTCGATTGTTTGTCGGCATAATCGACGGAGCCAAGCGGTTGCTCAATGGCCACCTGGGCCAGCAAAGAGAAATCGCCGCAGCCTCCCAACACTTTTCACACAGAGCAAAAATGCTCGAATAGGCCATTAGAAATGCAAAGTTAAAACCGTATGCAAAGTTGTGCAAGTACTTTTGTACCTTAACAAATGTATTTCTTACCCACATCCATTAAATTCAGAGCTGCAAGAACGGGTCGCTGGGGCAATGTAAATGCCCATAACATATCTCTAAGACATGCAAAAAAAAAAACACAGCCGTTAAAAAACGATCTGAGACAAAAGCCTGACACAGCCATCAATCATTTTGACAGCTGCTGAAGAACTCAGTCGCCCCGAGCAGAAGACCAGCTGATATATGCTGGCTAATATAGCAAAAACTTCAACTTTGGCAAAAAAGCTGACAAATGAAATGATTAACATATGGCCTGGACTCATTGCCATCTGTCACGAGTCTTGCCCACATAGAAAAGTTTACAGCATAACCCTCTAAATGAAGAATGGAGTTTAGTTCAGCGAAACAAGTACATTAATACATAAATCAAAGTATTTGCATTTCAAGCTTATCAAATTCAAACTAAACGCCCGAAATTAGTTAACTGCATTTGCTATTCCCAAATCTCGGTTGGGAAAAGCAAGCTTTAGAAATGCAAATGCCAACAAATACAAGTGGCTGAAGATTAAAAGCGAATTAATGATTGCAAGACACCTGAATATTTTAAACACCTTTTTATAGTGTCGATAGTTGACACAAACGAAACAATGCAATGTTTGAAATATTTCTAGTTTGAAGCTTGACAATACGAAATCAGCCAATGACAATATGAAATCAGTCAATGCAGGTATAACCATAGAATAATAATAGTATATTGGGTACAGAGTCTTAAGCGCTTATAAATACGAGTATATATAGATACTGCGAATAGTCGTTAATCGATGCTCTAAATGTTTAAGTTGTTTAATATATTTAAAGGAGTTTATTCAAAAATATTAGGTAATAGATTTAAGCAATACTAGGATCTAAATCTACACAAGTATATGCTCGTTGGTTTCTAGCATTCGGAAGCTTTTCAGCTTCTTTGTTGTTTACGCTCATTCGCTTGACTTGGTTTTCGCAAACATTTCAAGTGGACATGACTTGGAAGTTATTTGCATTCGCAAATTCTTGGAAATGGTATGTAGTATGTATTATATATTGAATTGTGGACTTGGTAGCGGTACCTAAAGCAAGTCACGTGCAAGGTGCACCCAGGCACAAAACTGCAAGCAGAATTGTTCGCAGCAGAGATCGGAGGCAACGGGAAACTGGGAAACTGCACAGTTAACAGTAATTCAACTGAGCATACTTAGAAAATGCAGCACACTTATGGAAATTGCTTTCTTTGCGGAAACTCTTTTTTTTCCTGATGCCCAGCGGAAATGTATCATTTGCCATTCTAACCTTTGCTGCAGCTCGTCGCAAGCCCAGTTAAATGCAGTTTCCCCGCTTCGGTACTTGGCCACGCTGCACTTGCAGCTTCGATTGAGCTTTATGGCTAACAGCACTTAACAATGAGAGTGGGCCATTAAAAAATGGTATCAACACTTTGAGTATCCAATCAGCAATGTAGCTGTTTTTCTCTCATCTATATAAGTGGTTTCGGTGGATTAACTACAACAGTAGTGACCAAGAGCTAAGTTCGTTAAAAAGTAATCAAGGATAATACTTCTAGATTGTATTAAACAACACTTGACCATTTTAACTGAGCATATTAGACGAGTTGCAGTCTTTTCTTTAAATTCGATATTATGTTTCTGGAGAAGAGCAGTTAGAGTAACAGTTTCCACACATTTTCCACCCGTTGTGGGTGGATTTCCCATCATTTCGGGAGTAAAATGCAAATAGCCCTCGGGTATTCTATTAAAGATTTATCAAATCACTGAAACATGAGTTAAATAATTTTTTGCGTAGATGAGTTTCTCCTATAAACTCTTAACCCCAACTAAATTTCCATATTGAACTGTTTGTTGATTACCAGGCCAAGTTACTACTGACATTCTTTGGTAGATCAACATTAGGAGAGGAACCCTATTGAATATCTATCCGAAAATAAGGCAATAAGTTTACATCACAACGACAAGCTTATACCTGTGTTCTGTGCTCGTATTTTTTGCATCGTTTGAAAGGCATTTGGTTAATGGTTGAATGTAAATGTTTCTGGTCGGCAGTCATTAAAAAGCAACTTAATGGTAAATGGCACCGAGCGTTCAACTCAATTATGCGCTGTCTGCACAAATTTAGCTCGGAGATGGCGCACAGAAGGTAATTATGAGATTTCGGAAGGCTGCTGGTCAACAATTTGGGACCTCATACGACTTTTGATGGGGCATACCGCGACTGCGACCGCGACCGCGCATCGCCCCTGCTGTTAGCACAGCTTGCCCCGGGCTATGGGTCGGCGTTGTCTTCACCTGAGCGGTAATCTACGATTTACGCAGCCAGCAAAAGTGAAACTTGTGTCTGGCATTTGTCTTATCATGGCAGGTAAAGCGACTCGGCTTTGTTTTGCCCTGAGCTGGTTTATGCACTCGCCGCAACAATTGCCCTCCGCCGCGGGCCCGAATCTTTTCGATAGATAAAGAAAGAAAAAAAGCATCGTGTGAATTTTGCACAATGAACTTGAAATTTTGTACAACAAATCTAAAAACAACCAAAAGAAAATTGTAAGGCAACAAGAAAAGGCCGCTGTCACGCGGCGATGTCATTGTTAAATTAGGAATCTTTTACTCTTCGCGCGCCTTTAAAATGCAAATGAAAACGCATTGCATATTCAGTGGTTAATAAGCCCCCGTCACATCGCATCTCTATTATTTGTATATTTTTAATACTCAGTACGCATTGAAAATGGGTAAAAAGGGTATCAAAAGTTGTGCACAATGATGAAAGAGGCAAAAGGAGAGGTACACTTATACATATCCTTCATCAGCATTAATCGGTGAAAAGTCTAATTTTTTTAAATCCTTTGTTTATAGACATTTTTTACATTAACTAGATAAATTTAAATCTCAAATTTTTCTTTATTATTTGAAGAAATATTTTGAAAAACACTATTTCTTTAAGTTGTCTAAAAGAAGTTCATTTTTTGATCAAAATTGATGTCAGAAATTCAATAAAGTTTGAGTTGTGTCGTGGATTTTCAACTACAATAACTTTGTCAAAACTGTGTTTTATGATTTCAGGCAAAGTTCGAAGATATACAGGGTATCTGCTAGTAAAGTGCTCTCCACTAGAACAGAACTACTGGATTTTCAATCGAATTAATTGAAATGACTGCGGCACATTTTGAAAGTTAAATATCAACTTATCTAACCATATGTATGATAATCTCTCTATTTAGCACTTACCTTGATTTGTTTACGGCGCAACAAGTGGGGCGCTCCGCCCGGCGGCTGCAGGGGCACCGCGGGCTCGGGGGTGACCTGCTGTACAGGACGCGGGGGTTTCAGAGCCAGTTTCTTGAGACTCGCAATGCGTTTGTCGCACATCAGAGACACATCGTCAATGCGCTGCAGTACCTGCAATACAAAATTGGAGTGATTAATGATATGTATAACCCACTTTTGTTTTAGGCCATAATAGTAAATTGAGCCCTGCAGATGGTTTTGCTTTTGCCCCAGGCATTGAGATATAAGAGTAATTGTCTTTATATTCAAATAAACAAATCAATTTGAAAGAAGTTCAACACACTTTTAGATGTGGAGTACACCAATAGACTTGATTTGCTAATAACTTTTCAAAAAGTAACCTAGGCCAAAAAATAAAAATATATTCAACAAGTAAGCATGCTATAGTCGAGTATACCCGAATATTAAACTCTCTGTACCCAGGTCTAAAACATCCAATCCCATCTACGTCCACTTACACATGCACACACACATACAAAGACGCGCACACACAGACGGCAAAAGCGACAGCGCAAGCGAGGCATTTTAAATGGTGGATGTGCTTCTTCTTCCCCCTCTCGCTTACTGAATCTTCTTTCGTGAATAACTTCCGTCTTTATTATCTGATCGACTTGAAATTTGGACAGTAGATTAAGAGAGACTAAATTATTGTACATGCCAAATCTAAATATATATATCTAGCTATATCTTGAAAATTGTTCCTGTAAAACGATTTGCGGGGGAACGGGGTGAGATATCTGAAATATGAAACAAACTTGATCTGCGTATGGTATACAGGAACCTACATTCCAAATTTGGTGTCTCTAGCTCTTATAGTTGCTGAGATCGACGAATATATATACTTTATAGGGTCGGAGATGTCTCCTTCTGTCTGTTACATACATTTGCACAGATGTAATACCCCCTTTTTACCCATTTTATGGGTACAGGGAGTAAAAATAGGTCAGCTCTTATAATTTATAATTTTATAATTAAAAGCAGAAATATCAATTATATTATCATTTCTTTTATATATAAATCATAGAACAATAATATGCATATTGAAAATTGAAAAGAGGAAATTTAATGAATTGTATTATTTAAATGCCTAATTATATATTGTTTATTCAATGAAATAAAGTGTTAATATTAGCGAAATTATACGAAATATGAAAATGGCCTTTAGTTTAAATATTTCAAATACTAATATACACAAAATATACACAGCACATTTATTTAAATACTAAATATTTGCCTTCATTGAAAAAGTGAAAATACATTGAGAAAACCTTAAATTATTGTATCTGTTGTTTTTCTGTGTAGTTTTCTAAACTCAAACGAATTAAGAACACATCATCAGCAAAAACTAGAGAGTTCTGGGCAAATATAAGTACTCAATAAATCGTAGACTAAAGCCACATTTGGAAAGTCGCTCGATCTACATACAGATCACACAGAAGTATAAGAAGTTCACAATGTATTGACCACGAGTAGAGTATGGAATCTTAAGCTCTCTATTGTCAGTTACTCAAATGAACATTCACGCAATAAAAACTGTATCATTCATAACGAGCAGATTTGCTGGAATTCTTCAACTCCTCACTTTTTAGAGCTTTAAACATATTGTTCGTATTGGAGAAAGATGTGGCAAGTTCTTGGATCGATATTTTTAAAGAGAAAGTGTTAAGAGGTGAGTCCGAGGGACAAGATAAAGCACTTAAGCCTAAGGAACAGTTATCTGTTGGAGTGCTAATAAATAAAATTGTATTAAGTAACTTAAGTAACGCTTAACCAAAGAAGCAAAACAAGCTCTAATTGTCAAGTAGTAGAGTTCTTAAGTCTGAGAAATTTCTGTGTTCATTCAACAGATCATTAAGAAATGCTAAAAATAAAGCGAAATAAAAAAATAAACGTGTCTCATAAGCTTGGCCGAAAGGTTAAATAAAGTTGTGCAAATGTTTGTAACAGGCAAGAGAAATCTCTTACGCTATAATGTATTTATATGGTTATGGTTAGATCAAATTTAGTGTTAATACGACTTGTGTTTTAGCTACCAACATTTGGACAACTCTGTGGTATTACAAAAGCAACCGCAGTTGTAGATACAAAATACCAATGTATACCCGTATACTACTTATAATAATGTTGGAGAATTTAGTGGGATTCGCACGCGTTTTCTCCGTGATTTGTTGGGTGAAAAATGAACTGAGCTGAGCCGTGGTAAAAAGAAATGGGCTTGAGACAAAAGTAAGGTTGAGATGCCAGACAATTAACAATTATGTTTGTGCCACACCAGAAGGGCAGCAACTCCTCACCGAATTATTGAATTGAACTGCCTTGGTTTTATTTTGCATTTATTCAGACTGCAATTAAACTAATTTGACTGCAAATTAGCTGGAATATTGTAGCTATAGAGGCTAGAAGAGAATTTCAAATATTTATAAATTATCTTCTGTTGTTCACTTCAAATTATACTTTTAGAAAACCAATAAATATTTATATAATACATAAAATAATAGGTAGGGTGTATATAAAGTTAGAGGGAAACATCATTTTAACACTCTCTGCAAGAGTATAACTAATATATCTATACATTTTTAAAGTTTTATTTGAATTGTGATTTTCTAAGAATTAAATTGATTGATATATTTTTAAGAAAACATAATACTCGTTTGAATTTCTCGTATGCTTACGAACCTTATCGATAGTATCGATATTTGAACTTCATGTCTTTGATCAGAAACTAGAGGTAAATTGGAGAGCATCAAAGGTTTGCATAAACTAACAATTTGCAAGGGTCAAATTGAGCAGTTAGGTTAAAATGATAAATGTCTATTAATCGATAACTGAGAATTGCATAATCGCCCAGAGGACACAGGCATTTGGCAATGTCATGACTTTTGACATTTTACGTAATGGTCGGCAACAGCACAATGGCCACTTTCTCTTTTTGCTTCCGCCCGGGGTCGGTCTCGGTTTCAGTCTCGGTTCGGCGTCTGATTCGGGCTTATTGTCAACTGCAGATAGGCGCATCTTCGGCGTGCCACAGGCGGGGGCAATTCGATGGGGCAGGCAGCAACGCCGCTTTCCAGTGACCAGTTATGTGGGTTTTCGCGAAAGTTCATTCAACACGTGCACTTAATCAAATGGTAAGATGCAGCTGCCGATGCGCTAACCAAAACATAATAGTATTTTGTAATGTTAAATTGTTATTTATTTGGCCTGCGTCTCCATAAATTGTTACTAACTTCTTTCAGAGTTGTCGAGTGTATTTAAGTTAAAAGGACTATCGTAAGTTGATAGAAATACCCATTTAACATAGATTATATTATAGCATTTATCATCATAATCAAAAAATGTGTCACTTTTTAAATAAATCTTGACACAATAAAATCATTTCGAAGCCTGAAGGCTTAAATAATAACATTGTAATTTAGAATTAGTTCTAAGATACATAAGTAATAAATAATGATTATAATAAAATAATTTCCTACGCTTGGGGGAACCTGAATATATCCATTGTTTCTGGCAGCAATAAAAAAAAGAAGGCTGAAAAATACATTTTTCCAGAAATTCAAAAAATGTTTGAAAATCTAAATTTTTCCATCTACTATTACTTCAATATTAGTTTAATAATAATCGGTCTATTAAGTTTTCTTAAAATACGATTATTTCAGTAACATTTTCTTATTGCCTAACAAGTCTCGGCAATTTTTGGGATGCAGGCAACTCTGATGGAATCGGTGGCATATTACTCAACTGGGGACTTGTCATCCTGATACTCATCACAGTACACGACCAGTTTGTCTTATGAACAACCTCCACTGACCTTTGCAGGAGTCAGCGCCCACGCTGCCAACACCTGTGAATAAACTCGAGTTGGTCTTCCTAAATGTGTACAGGTTCAATGGAGTTTCCTCTTTTAAAACAGACTCGTTGATTGTTGCCAACATTTTCATAGGATGAAAAATTGTTACCACACAGTAAACAACTTGATAAAATTTATATCCCTAACATCCATTAACATAAACTTTTAAAATAAAGAAATACTAATTATACTTTAATATTTAATAACGAATCAACCAAAAACCATTTTTCATATGATCGTTAACTATCTGTGTCATATTGATAACTACAAAATTTATAATTGAGTGTGATTTATAAATGTTTTATTTGTATTATTATGATCTGATCTTCGTTTTATAGTTTTATTTTTATTATTATGATCTGATCTTCGCATATCAGTTTCTTTCGGAATATAAACAACGAAATGAATAAATAAGTACATTTATTTAAATAATAAAATTTGATTGAATATTTATAAGACTTGAGGACTCATAAACTATAAAAAAGAGAAATGCATCAAATGAATTATATAAAAACTAGAACTGGATCAATTTCTCCTAGTCATGTGTATGAAATAATTTTTATAGTGATGCAACTCAGCTTGATCGAGTAATTTGATGACACTATTATATATATAGAAGCTGGCTAACGCAATCGCAAGGATAACCAGTTCGATAACTGGTCAAACGTGCAGAGACTGGAATGAAAGCGCTCTAAAGCACAAGGCTGAACTGTGTCAGAATCATTACACAAATACAGCTGCATATGCGAAATCCAGAATATCTGAAATGCTCAGAGAATATTCCCGCGGCAATGGCCCAAACGAGTCTGGTTGACCCATTTTGAGCTGGGCCCACGACAACTTTTTACTGATGACTTTAAATGAATAAATGCCTACCCAAAATAAAGACTGGATTTGCAGTGAGGTTATGGAAATAGGTCATTTTGTAGCTGCGTGGAGTCTGGGCCCAATGCCAAGACCCCAATTAATAGAATTGCTTACTTGCGAGCAAAAACTAGGACAACCCAGAGGCTGTCCTACATAAAGGGATATTTTGAATGAACTTTGAGACACTTGATATGTTTTTGGAGATAATTGACTAGTGAATAGCAGTTCTTAAAGCAACCGTCTTGCCTAAAGAGTAACTTCTTGAGTCTGTTCTCGGCAAGGGTACCCTAACATTCATCAGCTTTACTTAAGTTATCGTAAGTTATCTATCAATCCCTAAACAAAGTTTTTAGCCAGACCAGCCTATCATCGGACATTCATATATCATCAGAAGTATTATTGTATACATACATACTTTCAATCTTATATCATATTCGACCATCATACATGTCTCGTTCGATGCCTCAGATAAAGTTGCCGCTGCAACATGCTTGATACTCAAAGATCACACATGTTGGAGACAGACAAAAACTACAAAGGGGATTTACATACACACTGTATTGTGTGAAGTGAGAACCTAACTCATATGCAGTTAAGTTATATATAAAAAACCCGTTATTTTTCGATTAAATTCAAGGGCTTGTACAATTCCTTAAATCTAGAGTCTATTTGATTAAAGGAATTGTACAATACAATACATAAATTCAAATGTGTTATAAAAATTATTTCATAATAATAATACAATAAGTAAATGCATTGCAATTCCTAGTTCAGTCAGTTTTATATCGGTATTACTACTATTTTGTTTTATACAATTTATGAGTTCAAAATTGTGCAACAGCTACACTTTTACTAGCTATGTATATGTGAATAAACAAAATGATTTTCTATTTTACTTCAATCAAAAAGAATAAAAATACTATAAATAACTCCTGCATTAACAGGAAAATTGCATTTATTCTTATTTGCACTGGTTCAAAGCTCAGAATTATAAAACTCTATAATTTTATAGTTATTGAAAGTTCGAAAAGGCTACCAATTTTAATTCCAAATAATTTCATCGAGGTAACAAATCTGGTATCGCAAAATGAGACTCCTTTTAAGAACTTCATGAAACATATCCACAACTTTTATACACTAAAACCCATTCCCTCTTCCGACCCGATTGGCTGACATATTTATTCGAGTTTCAGGAATATTATTTGCAATCAAAGTCCTAAACGTCGCTACGCCCACAAAATAATGTTTGCTTTTCCTGATGCGTTCTGTGGTCTTACCTACTTTACCCAGTTCGCGTGCTAAACCAGCGACATAAACCGGTTGATTGATAGCATTTGAGGCATTAAATACACATTACGCTTGTTGTAACATCAGAGAATGCCCCATTTCAATTTCAAGCGCTGTTATCTAACTGTACTCGCAAACAGATCGACTACAGAAGCAGCTATCTGCAGACAGCAAGAACCAGTCTTTGTGTTCTTCTGATTCTATTGCAATCCCAATGCAAAGAAAAACAATTCCTAGCGCCAATTCTGAGTCCAGCCAATCGACAGCTTTGGCCAATACAGCTGCCTGTTTATGTGTCCATAGCCGTTGCTCTGCTAACAAATGAAATTATTTAATCGACACTTATTACAGCAAGATCTGCCTGCGGAGAAATGTTATCGAACAGGTGTTCAAAAGTTGTGGAAAATGCAGAAAATGTTTGCTAAGTGAGTTAAGTTGGGAGGCAGACATGGAAATTTGATTAGGCTTCTTTACCAGAAAGTCCTTAAACGTTATCTTTGGATTTGTATGTCGATCACTGAAAGTTAACTCTATTAAAAGAATCTCTACAAGAATTGACGTGAATACGGATTTAAAATAGAATTTAAAATAAAAACCCCAAACCGTAAACTAATAGAACTTGTCACTTAAGAGCCAAACCGACTGACAAGTTAAAAATTTGAAGATTGCTAAAAATGTAATGCTGCCGTAAAATAGGTAAATTTCACTCTAGGATTCTTCTATACTACAGTTTCTATAATTAATTATATTTTATGGTTACATACTTCGGCCAATATCTTTCAAAGGAAACCAAAAAAGGATTATCAGAGATATACATTTAAGCAGTAGGTGGAGAGTACGTAGTACCTCTAGTAGATACTTTTAATATGATAAGATAATTATTTCTTCTAAGAGAACCTGCATAGATCACATATTTTTTTGAGCTAAACATTAGTAAACTTTACTGCTCGTTATTCAAGCTTGGTCCAAAGAGCATCAACACTCACCTGAGAAACAAGCGCTTTGGTTTCCGGCGTCGTGCTATCCAGAAAGATTTTCTTGAATTCACTTGGACTAGATAATTTGAAATCGGAAGCAGATGCAATGAAAGCCTGTATTTCATGCAGGCTCTGTTCGGCTAGATCAGCCGACACTGAACACTTCTCGATCCGCTGGGAAGCCAACAGCTCCACACCGTTGGCACACCATTGATTAGCCTGTGAGTAAGTTAAGATGGTAAGGAATTCAGTGTAACTAGCGTAGGTCACAGCTACATACCTTTTCAACTCTCTCCATTAGCTCGCTGTTCTTAGCCAGTATTTCGAGCCGCTTATTCAGGCGCATGCCGATTATATCGCAAACGCGCTGCAGCTCGTCACACTTGGGTTGGACAATCTCCCAGGGATAGACGCCGCGGGAGCCAACCAGCTGCTGGCCAGTTTGTATGACCTCTTCGGCGTGCTCCACGTCTATATTGATCAGTGTACGAAACTGCTCCGTATCCTGAATGAGCGTCGCAACGCGTTCCACGCTTTCACCGATCTCAGTCATATCGGCCACAGTTTTGAGGTGTCCATCAAAAATATTCTGCAATAAATATTGGTAAGTGAAATTTCACTTTTATTATGAACTAAAATCAAACGAAATTACATTTGAACTCAATAACGACACCAACTCGTTAGGGGAACGAACACAGTTCGACTGTTATTATTTATAAACTAATTATTTTTGCATATTCTGGCTTAACAGTCCGGCGGACTAGAATGAAGGGGTTCACACAATGAACCGAAGGATAAAATGAAGCTACGTTAAAGAAAAACGATACTTGCATCGGTAAGATGGTCATTGGACGGTATGGGGCGAGTCCCCTAAGGACACCTAAGGATCGATAGAGCTGGGGAGAACTCATGCAAAAAGCACACGACAGATTTCGATGGAAAGTGGGATTAGGGACCCCAAACAGACAGAAGATATAGATGACTTACTTGCAGCTCGCGAAAGTCGTGCTCGAACATGCGCAGACGCAGGCACTGCTCCAGGCGATTGCGATGCGTCCTCCAGAACTCATCGAAGCGGCGCTCTGTTTCCTCCAGCTGGACCAGCAGTCTACGGTAATCGCGACAATCATCATAATGTTGAGGTTGTTTAAACTTATATTGTTGGTGATAAATAATTTGTTGGCGTTGTATTGGCTGCCCTGCACTGGATCTGCACATCGATATTTATTTTAGGTTTCGTTATCATTTATGCACATTCATTTGTTTCATTTATGTAATTTGTTAAGCATTTTATTTATCATATTGAAAATGTTTTGGGAACATTGGCGTATGGCAAAAACGAGAGCGCGACAGGGAAGATAAAAGACAAGAGACGGCAACAGCTTGATGAGTGAGATGAGCAACATTCCGATGAGCTTAAAGAATTACTTCGTTTTTCTTAACAACAATATAATAACAATTAGTGTGACTGTGTCTGTTGGATGTGCTTGTGCCTGTGCTTAATGGAAATTTGTCTTTATGAGCCTAGTCTTTAGTGTTGATCTCAGTATCAGGCCAAATAGGTGAAATCGATTGTTAAATGTGTATGTACGTTTTACAGCCATATAAACCATATAAGCCATATGTGGGCTCGACAGCCTTAATTCCAGTATAAGTACAAATATATTGACTTACTTATAAACATACACATGCACTTTACAATTGCTTTGCTTATAAGTATATCAATAAATATTAAGCGGAACTTGATTTTTAACGTAAAGCTGGGGACATCAAATTTGAATTTCATGCAATTAGTAAACACAACGATTTTACAAATTTAATTTAAAATTAACATTATATAAATTAATGGATTGCATTTCTATAACCTTGCAGTCATACTAAAGCCGGAATAACGAGCTACGTCAATACTTTCAGATTAAACAAAAATAAGAGCATCCTTAAGGACTGATCTTAAATCAAGTCCTGTCCTATGGCAGCTAAATAACACTTTGAATTTGCTTGAATGTGTCCAAGACATATAGAAACTTATAAAGACATATAGAAACTTGTAATTGAAGAGTGTAGTCGAGGTTTAAAAAGATAGAAAAGTTGTTATCCAACAAGAAATCGAACTATCGTTGCTTCTATCTTTGACAGACATTTCATATAATGATTGGTTGCAGTATTATAATATATACTAGTATTTACTGCAACAAAAATTGAAACTACTGCATGAAAATTAGTTATTTTGTATGTATAAATTATGTAGCTCTAAAATTGAAAGCCTAGTTTATTAGAAAACAGACAGACACAGTTATCGGCTTAGCTTGTCATTCTGACCAAGAAACAATATATACATATATTATTTATTCGGTCTGAAATGCGTTTGAATTCTCTGCAAGGTTCTAGTTTTAAAAGCTTAATATTCACAGCCAAATGAAATCTATAAAAATTGCATTAGTCTCTATATTGGATTGTAACAATTGGAAATATTCAAAAATTTAAATGAATCACTAACAATAATGTCATAACTAAGTATTAATCAATATCCTAATGTATAATTACATTTCTTTATGATTTAATAAAGAAACACCACTATAAATTTGCATAAAGCTCGGAGTCTACTTTAACTATTGAAAATAATGTTCACCAGCTTTAAAAATCAACTTTGTAACAAACAAACGTAATTGAAATGTTATTGTTGTTTAATAAAAACATGTAATGTATGTAGCTAATACATACACAGAGGTATGAAAGTAAATGAAAGTAATGTGTATAAACATAGACTGTTTTCAAAACATTTTCTTTAAATAAATGGTAATACAAAACCAGTGCAGAGCTAAAAGAAACCAAATGGATTTCAAGTTAGTAAAAACATGAATTAGTTAAGTTAATACAGAAACGCGAAATTCAGATAAGAGAGGTATAAACTTCAGAATACTGTAACAGGGCAATTCAAGAACACCAAATCTATATGATTACATATGGCTATATACCTTTCAATGGCGCTAACATTGCCTGTGCGTTCTGAAAACTCTTTGAGTTCCTCAATTGATTTGATTTTGTCCAACAGCGTCTCACCATGTTTGGCAGCAGCCAGTATCTCTTCCTAAAAATAAAACGCATATTAGTGCTAAGTCTGTGCAGTTTCATATTGAAAAGTAACCTTAAGTCGGGCATAGTCGATGCCCTGGTCCTCCAATAGCTTTCGTGTTGCCTCTACGGAATTGGGGAACTCCGTGTCATGTATGGCTTGAATGAATACGTCTAATTCGGCAGACACCTGATGCGTCAAGCTGGAAAACTTCTCTAGCGCCTGGAAGTAAGTAATTAATTTAGTTATAAAGCACTCCGAAAGTTTATTTATCACTTACAATCCTCTGCTGTATCCACTCGTGATGCGAATAGATTAATGAACCGCCCATATCGGGCGTTAACTGGCTGGCATCAACAAATTCATGTAGATCGGAGACAGCTGAGCACACAATCAGCCGAAAGCGGTATTCGTCCTTGGAAGTAAACTTTGAGCTCATCTCAGATATGGCCTTCTGAAGGAAGCCTGACGGACGCAGCACATAAACCACATGTATGATACCGGGAAAGTAAATCTGCAATTCAGCAAAGGAGAAATCATTAGAATTGATCATTTTCTGGGACTATAGGCTGTCGTACCGATATTCGCTGCAATGCTGTCTTTACTGATGTCCATCTATCTTTGCGACGATCAATAATTAAATGGAAGCCAAGATCGGCATCCTGCAGGCTGTAGATAAATAAAAAACAATTACTTCAAATAATTTCCAAAGAATGGACTATATCTCATATAATATCATTATATATCTTTGGCAGGGCAAATATATATTTTATGGGATGACTTTTTGTGGGAAAAAACAAATAAAATAAACGCTGCTTTACTTACGATGGCACTGAGCTAAGGTACAAAATGAGCTTCTGGTAGTCCGCTTCTTCAATTGCATTGAAATTATTGTTATCCGGGAAGATGATCAGGGGGCAACCTTCCTGAGAACGACCTCCAGTAATGATGGCATGCTGTGGATGCAGCAGATCGGCCACATCGGCTATGTTGAGGACACCCTCCCCGCTCATCGCTGCGGCCGCTTGCGCTGGACTTATGTGCTCCAGCAACGCGTTGATCTGTTCCGAGGGCCTATGAGAACTCAACGCTTCTGAGGCATAGGCAATACCCTGTGAGTTCACAGAAGTGGTGGAGTTGCTGCTGATCGTAGACGTGGTATGCTGCAGCAGCCCTGTGCTCCGATTGGTATGCGCCGGCGAATTGCTGAGTGACTGAAAGATCGCCGTCTGTATGGAAGCCCCACTGCTAACCGATATCTGGGAATCGACCATATGATGACTGATCAACTGCTGCTGCTGCTGACGTTGTTGCGTTTGCGATGCGCTCATCACAATAGCTTGAGATTCGGCCAAGACGTGTTCCACATCATTGTCTGGCAAATCGGAAAGGATAATACATTAACATCAAATAAATCAATCAGAATTCATGCGTAACAATGCATTTAATAGAAAATACTTCAAATTTTTGTATATTTTGGCGGCATAGATAATGTGGTGTGAATGTTTAAG
The DNA here is from genome assembly GCA_035043065.1 of Hirtodrosophila confusa. Lineage (NCBI taxonomy): Eukaryota > Metazoa > Arthropoda > Insecta > Diptera > Drosophilidae > Hirtodrosophila > Hirtodrosophila confusa. The sequence goes on along the minus strand of JAWNNI010000160.1, from coordinate 5,235,719 downwards.
TCCGCACACCCTTTGAGCAATGTACAGCGCCCATACTTATAAAGCTGAATGTGCACATCAACACTACAAAAAAAGCTGTTGCATTTCATAAAATATTAAGTTGGTTTTCAAACTTTAAAAATGTTCATGAGAATCTTGCACAGCAAACTTGTTTTCATTTATAAAATACTTTTGGTGTACAATTAAATATTGTATATTTCGTTATATATTCCTTAACTAAGAAAAATTCAATTTTGAATTCTAAATATATAGTTTTACAAAATATTTGGTTACTCCAAAAATAGTCTAAATACAAGAATCGCGTTGAAATCATTCAAAACATCTTTCTTTTATGAATTTCTCACACAGAAATCGGCTAAAAATATTACTCACATACATTACTTTTTAAGAACTTTGTTATCAAAAAACTTGGCCAAAATAATAATTTAATGCTAACAAAATGAGATTGCGACCTTGTCCGAGTATTGACAAAGCTCGCACGTGATTTGAGCACACAATTCATCCCTTTTTTTCTCTGAGTGTATACGCATACATGCATGTGTATGAATATAAACATTCTGCATTCATCTTTTATATGTGCACCATTGCTGCGAGGTGGTTATGGCTGGTGCGTTTTGTTTTTAGCTTTGACCCATTTCCAGCTAGATGGAACTGTGCACTTGCCTCATCTATAAACCTTTAGCTATGCCGTATACTTTGTTGTGGGCCTTACAATTGTGATCGTTTGTTGTGGGGATTCATTGAGTAAGCGGTAATAAACAGGTGGGAAAGCATTAACAATGAACAGTTGGGTAGAACTCAATCTTTATCAATTTTGGTAGGTGAAAATCTATCTGCGATGCATTAACAATATGTATTGGAAATATTTAAGTGGAGAATTTGTAAATTTGTTTTGATGGCATATATTGCAACTTCTGCTTATTTATATAGTAATAACTTATAAAGATAACACTTTTTATGACTATGGTAAAGTCTTAATCAACCTCGAAATATGTGTGCAAAATGGTATACACATTAAGGCCAAATAGATAACGTTAATAGGAGGATACTTATCACTCGTAAACATACCATCAGCCACACTTTGCAGGTTGCCCATGGTGCTCGGAACTGGTAAGCCTAATTATGTATCCGGTATCTAATAGATAAGTATGCATACGGTTTCTACTATCAACACTGATTACGGCACTGTCATGTCAATATGTACTTGACATGTGGTCTTGCCAGAATTTTTGCCATATGGAAGCATTTGTGAATAAGCTTTTACGTTGCACAACCATACAAAAACACCTGAATGAGTGTCGGCTTTAAATACATATACACTTGTGTATGTTTCACATGGAACTGAGTAGCAGCACTTGTGCGGTACTTTTAATTGTGTGTACTTATTTTCCGAGCCAAGAGTCACATATCCCACAATTCACAACAAAAAGAAAATAGAATCTAGTAACTGAAACGCAGCGTATTATGGTATTGCCGCTGTGATATTCAACGAGAGACTCTGCTTGTTGAGTCTTGGTGCTGGCATCGTCATCATCAGCTGCTCCCCAGCGGAGGGAGAGATTGAGGGACAGAGAGAGAGAGAGAGAGAGAGAGAGAGATAGAGAAAGAGAGCATACGTTATGCGGCCCATTCACGATACATCAAATTCGCTCTGGACGATCAGTGAAATAATCATATTTGTTGTCTCTGTGATCACTGTGTGTAAGTGACAGCTGTAATAGTAGTTGCGAAAAGTACTGAGAAAATAGTCACGTCAATGATCGCGATCATGACCGCCGTGAATGGGCCGCGCAAGAGAAACACATCATGAATGGAGCGAGATCAACAGAGGCCACTTGGATCTAATTGCCATGGAGGTGATTGCTCGTTGGCCAGAATACGATTTAATTTAAGACCAATGCAGAAAATAAAAGAAAAGAGCGCCAATACTCATTTAGCCGGTCGTGTTGTTTTTTCTGCTTTCTTCTGGTCGAGTTGCGACTCGTGTGTGCAGCACTTCGACTGCGACTGCATAAAGTCGTTTGCCACAGACAAACACCCAATTGGAGCAGTCAATGAACACTTAAAATCTGCCTGAGATACGATAAGTAACTTAAAGTTCTAAGCGTTTTTCTCTCTTGACTGTCAACTGTCAATTGTAAGACTTGTAACATCTGCCTCCGGTGGATATAGCGCACAGATGCTAACGATTTAATGAAATACACAGAGATTTGGTTTCGCACTGCTGTTCCAATTCCCTTTTTGCGTTCCGCTACTGCAATTAAAGCCAAGTTAATTTATACATACTTTGGTGTTATTGTTGTCATCAGTGGCGTACACAAATTAAAATAGTTTTATATAAAGCTATACTTGAGAGGCGGTTAACTTTCAAGCCCCCTTGCCTACGTCACTGGCCTTCATTACAACTGCTCACAATGATGCGATTCATTCGGCTCGCATGACGCAACCAAATGACAATAATAAGAATTTAACAACAATGTTGAAAGCCTTTATTGCACCCGAAGCTTTTAAGATACACTTCAATTAATTGCAGAATATTGGTCAAATTAAAAACATTTATTGATAGATTTAATCAAAATCTATTTCTAGGCATCACGTTTATGTAATTATAAAAGAATCTTCATATATTACAAATTTCTACATATGTGGATCGAGATCTCAACCTCCTTAATTCATAAACTCTCTATTTGAAAAAATAAATGCATTTATATATGTAGTTTCGATTTGTTGCGCATTTTACACTTTTATTTACTAATAAAGAGGCGTTTCGCTACGGTTCTTTGATTCTAGAAGACTGATTCTTAGGATTTTCACAGGTATTTCAATAATTAAACTTGTTTTTAATGTTTACACACCACTTAACATGCAGAATATTGGCTTAGAGGATACTAGACACATTTGGACGACGTTGTACCAACTTTATATATTTTGTTTACATTCTGTTTATCTTAACTTTTTACTCACTGAAGGCTTTTGTTTTGTTTTTTGTATTGCCTATTACAAACATTGCGTGCCTGTTACAAAAAACTGCACAACTGGGTACGAAAATCGGTATAAACATAAACAGAGTAATGATATGGATAGACAACTGGGCTTTAGTGTAGTAAAAACTGCTCATTTCTATAGAAAAGTTTCTGTGCATTCCTTAAGCCAAACACACATATTTACCTGCATAAGTATTTTCGTATGTATGAATGTACTTAAGTATTTATGAAGAAATGTCTAGGTGAAAACATTTCAAATGTAGCTGAAGATAATAATAGGTGTATTTCCAATTGCCAAACAAGCTTAATTATTACGAGCTGTATCTTTAGCAAACTTTTACTTTTTTCCGGAATCTGGCACAAGATACAAAGTTACTTTTTGTGCACTTTTTGTAAAATAATTTTCAATTTTGTTGCGTACCAGCAGAGCACCTTATTTATATACATATGTACATATATACTTTAGGATATTAAAACAGCTACATTAAATATCGGTATCTTATCTGTAAAATTGCGAATTGCCCCGAAGGGTTGGTTGAAAAGCGGACAGAGTGGACAACACATATCATAAATATTATTTGTAAATCATATATGAGTACACCGGAACCAATATCTTGGTATCTTATGAGTAAATCATTTATTTGTCCACCCTAATGTATGTACATACATATGTACATTTGTCATTCGTTCAACCGTAAATACTGCCAAAATATACAAAAAATATATAAATACACACATATGTACGTATGTACGTATATATCCATTGATTCATACGGCACGTATTACGTCCGATTTATTGTTAAAAATAGTTGAAGTTTTTTTGTGGCATGCTTGCATATAAGCAATAATAAGTAGCACACATACTGTTAGCAGTACAATTTTACAGGTAATATTTATGTCTCTATAGAGTTTAAGTTAGGATACATCGACAAGTATATACCCTCTGTCTAGATCAAAGATGCGAAAAAACGTACCAAAACAGTCTTACAAAAGATTCTTAAATAACTCCAGTGTTTATCCATCTATCGTTATGAATGTTTTCGGATAGGAAAGGATTTTGTAAGTACTTAAATATATGTACCCATACATATTCTGTAAAAATGTGGTTGTGATTCGATTTAATCGATTTTGTGGGAAACGGGGTGAAATAGTTTTATATTTTATAATAAAACTGATTACTTAAATACCAAATTGCAGTTCTGATATCAACGAATTCATACAGCCGGACAATACATGGCACACATTAAGATAAATATGTATATAAACATATATATAATTTTACAAATTGGAGCGGATAAGCCTCATTCCGGCTGTTAGATTAATTTGTAAAACATTATAATATACCCTGCACCAATTTCTACGGACACATGGTATAAAATACTTCAGTTCCAGCTGTGAATAAGTTTGTATACCACAGGTATGCCGATATATATGAGTGGGTGCAAGGAAAATGCCGGTAAGCTGAAAAATACAGACAAACAACCATATGCGAATGTACATACATATGAATGTATGTATCTACTACAGTATGTATAGTTTGTTACCCCTCACTGACAATGGCTATGCTCGAAGACAATTATCTCAATAGTCAGCGTACCTGACTTTACTTTACCGGCAAAAAGTAAATGCGCATCAAAAATTTATAAAATGTTCGAACGTTGTTGAACAATTTGATGCAGCAGATGTGATGCGAAGTGTCTCGCAGTAATTTATCCGATGCTCGACTTTTATGTATGCCACACAGAGCTCATTCACAAGCCCAAAGGCGATTGCATATCAGTTTGGCAATGACAGCGCCAAGAAGTTACAACGCCCGCATAAATATACTCTTATACATAGTAGTAGTAGTTATGTACATACTATGTATATATTAGGTACAAAGATTTCACGATTTCAATAGTATATATTATGAACTCACGGAACACTAATCTTTGGATTGCCTATGCATCTGCTCGAACAAATATTTATGCACATAAATACAATAGTCTATGCCATTTGCACATTAAAATAAATCAATTATACATTTATTTATTTATTTATCCTATGGACCGGGTTCATTAAAGCTGTACCGAATCGTTCAGACTTAGTTCGATTGAATTAATCTTCATAGTGAACGAATGAACTACATCTTATCGTTCATTCGAGTCATTTTAACCAAAATCGTTCACAACAAATAACAAACTGTTGTCTTGAACAAAAAACAAGGCAGAAGAAGAAGAGCGAGACTTACATAAAAATAATATTGCAGCGACATATTTGTAAGCGATTTAATCTGAAATGCTATAAATAAGAAAACTATATTTCCACCCGAGTTGTTGTAAAGAGAACAGTGAGCACAGTGATGGAGCCATTTTAAATTAACAGCAGTTGCACTTGATGCAAAATGTATCGATACTGGTATGAATAACAGAGGCATAACAGAGCACAGCTGCTAAATGTTCAGTCCAGAGTCATATTTTTATTAAAATGCATTTGAAAAGTAACGTAATTATTACTCAATGATAGCTCGACACTGATTTCGTTCTGATTTTATTCTATTTTAAGTGTAACCACTCACGTTTCTATTAATTTTGTGGTGACTTAAGCAATAATCTTGAAATTAAATGTATATCCAGAAGAATAACTTTAAATATTTTATCTTTAAAATCGTTATTTTTGAAATTATAGGTAATTTGAGTGTAGTACAAATTTAGAAAACTAATATTAATGACTGTTTTGTGTTCTTTTAAGGGTGTCTGGACTTCGTAATTTATCCTTAATCTTAGAGTTAAATAAGTTAAGCTTATGAAGCCTAAATCAATTTTGAAAAGCTGTTACTTTACATACTTTCAACCTGGTCTTCCATGACACTTGAAAACTGTATAATTCTTAGGCGTCCAGTTTTAGAAACAATTTACAGCCAAGGCCACATTCACCGATGCAACGTGGGCTCCAAACAAAGCAACAGGCAGAACTAAATGAGAATTGTCGGTACCAGCGATTAGCAATAAGCGTCGTCTACCCTAAATAGAATTGAAACCCACTTGCAGCAATGCGGCAATTGTAATGGGGGTAAAGCTTTGTGACACATGTGTAAGTACAAATGTACATATTTGTAGTATGTATACATGTATGCATTTCATAAGAGCGGCCATTAAAGTGCAGCTAAATTGGGAGCGCAATTAGGCATTACATATTGGGTGCCAGCAAACATTAAAGAAAGCCAGTCGATGCTCACTGAAGAGTATTATTTTACTGAAATTGTACCACATGTCTTGAATTTTGGAATTTAAGTTACCAACTTACCAAATAGGCAATGTCAGTCGGAGAAAGAGTGTTGGATATGTCGTTAAGAAATTTATTTTTGCTCAAGGATGCGTAAGACGCGAAATATAAGACGACATACGAATTTAAATCAGGTCTCCCTTACAGAGGAAGTGGAACGCTCAGGTCATTTTAGGATATCCCATTCAACATTTTTTTTTTTGGAGAGTCCCTCATTATTAATAATATATTTTTATAGTTAAGCTTATTTGTATTATTAGTTATTAATTAATGCGACATAAATCTACTGAAGATTCTGATCAAAATTGTAGCACACAGTTACTACGCCCATTGTACTATATAAGTATATATAAAAGAAAAGAGAGTTCAGCCATGACATCAAAAGGATAGTAAATGCCAATGTCGTCGCTTCTTATGGAAAATCAATATGTGTATTTACAAAAATAAGAAGGCGCATAGAGTAGCTGAACGGGTGGGGAGAGTTGGCCCGTAAGTGTTTAGCTTGCCCACCTCGAAGTGTTTAAAGAAATGGCTTACCTGACAACTCCGATACGTCTAGACAACTGGATCGACTTTTGGTCCTTTGCAGCAAGCGCTGTAAAGGTTGCTGTCTTTGCGGACTACCGGACTGCCCATTGTTTATATCGGCGCCGTTAACCCACTCGGTATCGATGGCCTTGGAAGCACTACGTTTGAAATGCTCCAAAAAGTGATCAATTTGTTTTTCTATGGAACTGGACGGCGAGTTTTCCATATTCATTTGTACATTATATTTTTTGGAGCACTTAAAATATATACCGAATACTCCGAAGTTTGTTAATATGTGCCACTGAATATCTTATTTATTTAAATATATTTACTTGTGTTTTTAATTTTATACTGTAACAAATAACTTGCGCATAGTTCTGTCAGTAGATCCAGGATATCCTTTCTTATGACGTTGTCAACAATTAATATATTTTTTACTTGTTACATATGAATTCGTTTGAAAATGCTTTTTACGCAAACAAGAACATTTATTTATTATTTTTGTATATTTCGCGTTTATCTGAACTCTTTCTTTTTAAGGATGCACAACAAAAAATTCACATTTTTTATCTGTACACTAATTTTTGTAGCCTTCCCTGTGCTTTTTCGCAGTTGCACATTTTATAGTATGCTTTTTTGATGACTCAACCTTAACCGTCCTTCCGCATCGCTCGGCAAAGACTGAGAGTACGGCGGAGGTTGCTATTGCCATTGTCATAGATTGAGCGTACTTTGGGTGGCTTTGGGGGATATGTCCAACACTCTTTTCATTGCAGATGAGAGCAGGCCATGACGCCACAACGATTGGGAGAGCCGGCAATTTTGTTGAATATATTCGTATATTGTTGTTGTTTTCTCACTGACGTTGAGAGCTTTGGTAAGCACGTGTTGTTTGTAAATTGAAATCCCGGACATGCGCAGTTTTGAAATACTTACAGGTGAGTACATACATACATATATGCTACATTCATATCTATCTAATGCGAAAACAGCTGTTCATATCCCTTACAAATAAGTTTTAGGGTGTATTCATTTACTACTATTCCTTTTAAAAGCAAGTCAAAACCCTCAAGTTGACTCTGCTCGGTGGGACATATGTAATTTATTTCAATTTGGGGACAAGCGCGAATATTTATTAACGTTTTAAAAAACTTTATATACGTATTGTACACAGGAACCTACATACCAAATTTGGCGTATACAGCTCTTAAAGTGTCAGAAATCGACTTGCCTGTGGATGCTGCTCAAGAATATAAATATTGCATAAGATTGCAAATGCCTCCATCTGATACAATTTTTTCGCAGTGTACATTTTACATTCTACTCGAATGTATGAAATATCAATGCTAGTTAGAGCTTAGTACATGCAAATATCCTGTTAAGTATAGCATTCTAACTTATTGATAAGGCTCTGAAGTTCTACAAAAAAATTAATACTTTAAGGTAATATTAAATCCGGTTTAAAAAACTTTTAAGCTTTTAAAATAGCTTATCATTTTTTTTGTTATATTTGCTAGATGCTTTTTCCAAATCGAGCACAACACAAGCAATCTGACTGTTTTTGTAAATTTGAGAATCGATAGTAAGCAATATCGAACTCATGAGTTCGATTACTTAACTAAACAATCGAAAGACCGATAGCAGTAGCTCGATAAAATGGTTCAAAGAACTATACTGAACTAGGCCGACACAACTCTGCAATCAATCCATAAACAAAAAAATTTTGTGTATAAACTAAAAGTGAACGAGGAAGTAAACACAAACCATAAATGCGAAGAACTGTGTATGTGGCAATTATTAATTCTTAACATCCTGTGGAGTATGGGATATTAAGGCCCTGATACTTGTGTAAGTTAAGCAACTTGGTATGACACATTTGTAATGTATGTATATGTAAGTATGAAGATGAAGATATGTATATGTAACATGCACACATATGTACATACATGTGTATGAATGCATGAGCATATGTGCATACAGATGTGTACTCGTGTACATACATACAGGCACGCATTCGTGCATATGCGTATGTAATTGTGTGTGTGCGCTTGAAGTTCAAGTCCGAGATCAAAATTAAACAAGAATTAAAACAATTTATTACAATTAACTGTTATAGTTTGTTCAGCCAATTTGTGAAGGGAAAAACCAACAACGCATTTAATCAATGTTCTCCAACGGGCTGCCGTGCAACCTGTCGTTTCCGAGCTGCCTAAGTGTACCAAAAGATGGTAATGAGGAGCTCTTGCCATCCAATATGGAGACAAGGGAACCAGTTATTCTCAACGTATATGACATGGTGAGTGCGAGATTTATCGATTGTCACCCAAAATGTTCAATTGGACCTGGTGCTAACTTATTTGACCTGATTCGCAGTATTGGATTAATGAATATACCACTTCAATTGGTCTTGGCGTGTTCCATTCCGGCGTAGAAGCATTCGGAACGGAATTCGCGTATGGCGGTCACCCGTTTCCATTTACTGGCGTTTTTGAAATATCCCCACGTGATCACGACGAGCTCGGCGAACAATTTCAGTTTCGACAGAGCATACAAATTGGCTGTACCGATTTTACATATGAGGAAGTGCGTCGCATTGTCGAGGAATTGGGTAATCAGTTTCGTGGAGATCGTTACCATCTTATGAACAATAATTGCAACCACTTCTCCGGCTCCTTGACACAGGTATATACATACATTGGTTACATTTAAATGCATCAAATCTAACACGTTTTAATTATCTTGTAAATAGATACTTTGCGGCCAAGAGATACCCAGCTGGGTGAACCGTCTAGCACATTTCAGCTCCTGTGTGCCATTTTTACAGAGATGCCTACCAAAGTGAGTTGAATTTGAATTTTAAATACATGCACATATCATATCGAACCCGAAATTCAAACTTTTCTCCCATCGAACCATTTGCTAAAAAAAAAGGTTAGATTCATGAAAAATGCCTATGTAATGTCTGTAATAGTAATGTCCATCTCGAAATAAATGTATACATCAACTGTTTTTGAATCGAACCGGTTCAAAATCGGAGTTCCAACATTTTCTACACATAACCAAACTAGTTCTTCAAAAAATATCCAAGCCCAAACACGAACCGAACCATTTTTTCTAGAAAACGGTTCGATTCGAGAAAATTTAGTGGGCATCTAAATTATTTTGCGTTTTTTGAAAATGTTTTTTTTTCTTTACATAGAAATGTCTTGGAGCGGTAGCGGTTAAAAAAATGTAATTATGTACTATAAATCAAAATGTTTTATTTAAAAATTGGTAAACACGTGACGAAACAAGGTTCGAACCAAAACCTGGGTTCGTCACGTTCTCGAAGACTAGGTTCACGAACCGAACCCAGAAGTAACACATTGGTTCGAACCGTGAACCGAACCGCTAACAAATTCTTTTAGGCTTGCAACCATGGTACATAAGTTATTAAATTTTTCATTTATCAATTACAGAGAGTGGCTCACACCAAATGCCTTGCAGCAAAGTATAACAACAACAATCCAAGAGCGCGAAGACTCGGACAATAGTCCCCTTTGAGACATTACCTGATCTAAAATATATATTTGTAACTTTCAAAGTCCCAAGCGAGCGTAACTCATCCCTGCTGTCTTAAGACCAACAATATTGTTAAGTTAAAGAGATAAAAAGCCGGGTAATCGACACTCATTTCATAAAAGCCAAGAAAACGTTTCCCCAATATATTGCAAAAATAATGTTAATAGGTTTATATTAGGCTACATTTAAAATGACTAAATTATTGGCTATTGTAATTTGTAATTTGACTATTCAGAAATAAGATATTATTAAGTGGCCGATAAGTGTAAGTGCGTAGAAAGCAGTAGAAATACAGTACTTTCTGCGAAATCATTGAAAAAATTTGAATTAAACATTAGACATCGAGAATCAATTTTTTAGGCAATTGCTAAAATGTATTAACAAGCAAGCATATTATAGTTAACGATATCAAAGTAAATGTCATCATTTCATTTGTAAACAATTTATTAGTTGATTTTTACAATGTCGAAAGCCGCATGTCTATCAAAACACCAAAACGATCTGTTATCAATAAATATAAATATGTACTTGACATTCTGATATTTACACATACATTAATACTATTATATTAAAATTTTTTAAAGAAAATATATTTTAACTCAATAATGCAACTATACGTAGTTACTTATAGTTATACGTTTTACGTCTAAACAATACAATATAAGTACATGCATATATCTTCAGACAAATAGTGCCAAACAAATGCCGCTAATTGGTCTATATAATTTCTGAAATTTTACTGCTAATGTTGCTGCATTCCGGCTAAACGTCCAGTATATAATTATTAACCGTTAACTATTGCAACATGAACAGGATAACATGTATAATTATGATAAATACATTATGACAACTATTTACAAATATGCTGGCTACAAAATCTTCATGTTCGATGTAGACGAGTACATAAATCATGCTGTACATGATTCGTTTGTTTTTTATTCCATATTATTATTGCCGCTGCTTCAATTTAAACCAAACTCGAGACATTATTGTATAAGCCAACCGCTGCGATTTCATCAGCGTCAATATCCACATCATTGCTAAGGACATCCGCTGGAAGACGATTTCGAAAAATCATGGAATGCGCTCTTATAGAGCTTGCATTTTGGGCCTGATTACCATTAGCCAAGTTTGAAGTTCGGCTAATGTACATGTCATGATCATGGGGTTCACGATGTAGGGTTAAAGGTGCAATAGGACCGTGAAAGATTTGCTGACCTGGATAGCCTCGTAGTAATCTGGTATTTGTCGATTCTCCGGTGTAAATGTTTTGAGTTCCTTGCAGATTTCTTGTACGATTTGGTATATCGTGAAAATAAGCATCTTTGGGCACATGCCTTTCAGGTACGCCAAACTGATGAGGACTTCTCAGGTGGGCTGCGTATAGGGCTGAAGGATTTGGCGAAGGTAGCTGAGGAGAAATACTAGGTAAGTTGTTATTTAGATGACTTGAATGCTGCATATCGATGCTTAGGATGCCCATATCATTCTCGGTTTGTATGGTGGAATCTATTCTACCCTGCAACTGAGCCACCATATCCTTAACTTGCCCAGTGTTGGGTTTCTTCAGGTATTTGATTTCACTATTTCTGATTTCAACTTTTCCAATAACATCATTCAAGCCTTGCCTTCTCATCTGCAGCTCGTCTTGGGCAATACTGATGGGATTGGTATAATATAGTGTTGAATTCTCTGCGAAGGTATCCTCCAAGCAAAGCGGTTGTCGCTTCAACAGATTGGACATGGATTTGTGGCAAGCTGCATGCGACTGTGACGCATGAAAAGCCACATCTTTGCTGGAAGATGGAGATTCGTGGGCGTGCGCATGGACTTGGTCTTTGTACATTAACTTATTTCCGCACAACTTGTCAGCATTCTCATTGAGAGCCACATCATCTTTACTAGAATCCGCAAATGAGACATCCTTGCGTAGTGCCTTAATCACGGTATTTAGCATATTTTCACCTCTACCAATACAATGGTAATACTTTTGGGCATCTGGAGGCGACGTTTCAAATTCCCAACTGTTTGAGTTCTGTGAGGGATTTGAGGTCTCACTCGAGTTAGGATAGCGTCGTTGCATATTTGTATACTCATCATAATTCGGACTATTGGCGCTCTCCTTGTTTTCCAGTATATTGCACTGATTTTCTGGGCTGTACATCGAAGGATTACTTTCTTCTGGTGAAAGGGAGCAAGGTTGCAGCTTGTTCTCTTGTTCATTATCTCTTTCCATGAGTAAAGTAGTTTTCTCCAACAAATCGCCCAGACGCTCGGATACTTTAAGGAAATCCAGCTTGAGTTCGTCCAGTTTCGATTGCTTTAATTCATCCTGAGTTGTCGGCAGGGCAGTGGCATTGGCATCATTGCGATTACCCGGCACTTCGGCACTCGAATTGGAATGAGAGTCTTCATTAGTGTCGCTCTCAGCTGCCAGATCTTTGGAATTGGCATGGGCATGGTAATCGACCTCAACTACAGCCTGATTATCCTTTTCCAGAATGTCAACGCTCTTTGAGTTTGACAATTTGCCGCCCTCAAAGTTACTTTCTAGCATATCTAAGCTGCGGCAACGCGACAACGTACGCTCGATCCTTTGGCACTTGGTTTGGTTATCGAATGTTGAACGAAGCGGCTCTCCACGGCGCAGATATTCATTGAGATACTGCCGCTTGCTCTCACAACGAATCCGATCCTCGATCATAGTGCGGGTCAGTTGCTCGATCTGATCGTTTGTCTTTATCGCCAGTGCTTGGACCTTGTGGCCCAGCCGTTCCTTGGTCTTGTGCACATACTTCTTTAAGCTCTTCCGATTGCAATTCAACTTGTTTTCTATGTGGCGGAAGAAGGGGCCACAATAGCAGGTGTTCCCCACACTTACCGGACCCTTATGTATGTGACCTGCGAGGTCAAGAAAATATTGTTCACCTTGCTTCAGCGGCTCTTTGGGTAATGTCTCCAGCTTGGGCGATGGAAATGAGCGCGGATCGGGAAAGTAGTGACAGCCATAAGGTGACCAATTGATCGCCTTGTCCACACTATCTTTATCTCTATCCTTATCCTTATCCTGAGCTGCTGCCGTCTTCTCAGTTTCCTTTGGCTTTTCTCTGCGATTACGTATGCGTTTCGGAGTGTTCAGTATTTCAATAATTTCACGATAATTCTTCCTAATCGCAATGCTCTGAGGCGTGTCTCCCTGGGCGTTTTTCACGCTCAAACGTGCATCCGCCTCTAGCAAAATGCGCGTAAGTTTGCGTCTGCCCATGGCGCAGGTTATATGCAAGGCAGTGTCTCCATTCAGGTTCGTCTTGTTGGGATCACACAATGCGGAAAGTAGAATACGAGTTACACCCGCATGGCCGTAACGGCAGGCAGTATGCAGCGCTGTATCACCATACTACAATAAATAGTTCAGGGAAACCCTATTAATGAAAATCTCAGAAGACAAACTATCATACGCACCTTGTTCTGAACATCAGGATCCGCACCAGCCATCAGCAATTCCCTGGAGCTTTGATTGTGCCCGTTCTGGGCAGCCAAATGCAGCGCCGAGAGACCCTCATTATTAATAATACTCAGCGTGCTGTTGTGGAGCGCCTCGATCGTATTTGCTACCCTTGCCTTTAGTCTGCTCTTCTCCTTCTGCTGTGACTTTGAGGGCGGGGGTGCACAGATTAATTTAACGCAACGGCTAAATCCCCGGCTAGCTGCTTCATGCAATGGGGTATTGCCCTGATTCGACTCCCTGGCCAGGCGGTCAGCATTGCTGCTGAGCAAAATTTGGACTCTCCTGTCATCACCAGCAGCAACTGCATCATGCAACGCCGTCCAGTTTCTAGACTCATGCTGAAATAAGGTTTCATTTAGAATATGCTACACCGATAAATTCTGTATAATTTCAACGTACTCCGGAAATGGCGTTCGGCAGGGCTTCCTGTTTCAGATTGCGATCCATACTGCATTGTCTATAAAAAAATTAAATAACTAAAATCATGTAAAATAATAAACATATTTACACAAATTTACAAATATAATTTATTTACTAAATTAATAATTTCACGAATATATAAAATAAATAAAATAAAATATGAAATAACTGAATATTACCAAACAATTTAACAATCATTTATTTGACCAAGTTGTATTGAATAACTGAAACTATGTATAATAAGTAAAACAAACCATTAAACAAGTTACAATGTACAATGTACATGATAAGTACATATGTATGTATGTACATATACATATGATTTTCTCTCTTTAAGTCACTTTTTCTGTAGTAAAAACTAGTTCCATCTTCATGGTTATATCTTCATACTTCATTAAAAGATATGTATAGTTTTTAATACTTATTTATCACTGCAAAAGTTTTTGCTTAATTTAGGTTGTTTGATAAAATAAAAAAACACACACCATTATTAATTATTACTGGCCAACAAGAATGTATTGTTTTTTACACATTTTCACAATTTACAACTTAACTTAAATTGTTCTTTAATTTCCTACTGTTATAATTTATAACTGTATAAGTTTGGCTAAGCTTATTTGTATGTATTTGCAATTTATAAACAGCGATCTGCGTGTTATTTTGCTTACATTATGTGTACGCCCAGAGTTAATTTGGCTTCAAGCCAGGCCTAAAGTAAAATAGAAGAGAAAATTGAAGCGAATTGCAAAATTGGCAACAGGTTTTGTGCATGGTTGTCACCTATTGCAATTATCGAGAAAAATAATCGGCAAGGTGCTATCGATAGCAACGAACACATCTCTAAACAAATTGTGTTTGTCATCTCAGCACAAAATCATTTTTAACAGCAATTCTCCTGTCGGCATTTTTTATTAAACGAAAAGAAAAGAGTATAAAACAATGGCATTAGCAGAAATTTGCAAAATTTCAAATGCTTCATATATGAAGCCCTCGGCCTTTGGCTCAAATGAAGCCGAGGACGAGATAAAGGTGTTCAGCAGCAATTTACTAAATCCATACACATTGTCTGCGCCTCCATTTGAGAATGTAAGTGTAAAATAGTAGTATAAATAAATAAATTGACATTAAAAGCATTTGTGCATCTGCAGCCTCTTGAAAATTTAAACAAAATCCAAGCGAATGGCGATAAAACTGGCATTAAAATGAACTTTGATCATGGCACCACAACGCTTGGCTTTAAGTACCAGGGCGGCGTCATCTTGGCCGTGGATTCGCGTGCAACCGGCGGTCAATATATTGGTTCGCAATCAATGAAGAAAATTGTCGAAATTAATCAATTCTTATTGGGCACTTTGGCCGGCGGTGCCGCCGACTGTGTCTACTGGGATCGCGTGCTATCGAAGGAATGCCGCCTGCACGAGCTGCGCAACAAGGAGCGCATCTCGGTGGCCGCGGCTAGCAAGATCATGGCCAATATTGCACACGAGTACAAGGGCATGGGTTTGAGCATGGGAATGATGTTGGCCGGCTATGACAAGCGCGGCCCAGGGCTGTACTATGTGGATTCGGAGGGTTCGCGCACTCCCGGCAACGTATTTTCCGTTGGTAGCGGTTCTATTTATGCCTTCGGAGTGTTGGACTCTGGCTACCACTGGGATTTGAAGGACACTGACGCACAGGAGCTTGGACGCCGTGCCATTTATCATGCTACCTTAAGGGATGCTTACTCTGGTGGCATTATTCGTGTGTACCACATGACCCAAAATGGTTGGATAAAAATATCCGAGACAGATTGCATGGAGCTGCATTTCAAATACAAGGATGAAAAGAACACAAACTAATATCTTATATGACTTGTATATTGCACAGCAAATAAATATGGGTAGGAAATATTCACGTTTCTTTTCATAATAAAATTAGAATTTGTAACACACAATCTGTTATCTGTCGACGGGTTGTTTAAGAAGCTTGAAGTTAAGTAAATATTCATAAGCAAACGTCTTCGTGGAAAAAATAGAGTTGAGAGTAGCGGGGCTTGTTAAAAATAAAGACCGCATTCGGGTTTCCAGTTTATAAGCCTTTCCAAATATGCAGAGCGATACCTTTGTATGACAGAACAACAGAGACTTAGATATTTGATCGTAATCATTTATTAACATAACTAATTATAAATTAATATCAATATTATTTATTTGTAATAGATTCTAAGAGGTTTCGTCCTTGGAATCATTTTCCTTCGGTTGCTCAGCACTTCTCTGTTTCGCAATACTCTCCAAAGTCTCCTTGTGACGCTCTTCAGCTCGCTTTTGCCTGAACGTGCGCTTGGTATTTGTTTTGATCCTGTTTGCACGCCTGGGCTGCATCTGCAATAGCTCGTGTGCAATATTCAGTTCCGCTGGAACATGTATCATACGGATATTGCGATTACGCACTACAAAATGTTCGAATGCACGATGTTGACCATAGCGGTTAATAAACACTGCCTGGGTCAGCTCACATGTCATATGGCCGTCGGCAATACTCAATATGCCTGCGACGGAGGTCTCATTGCGCATATCTATGAGCACAGGTTTTCCTTGCAGCATCACAGGCAAACAGTTTAAAGTGTTTGAAACCAAATACTTTTCGCGTGCGCTAAATTTTTGCATTGTTATGCTTTTAGTGTGTTTACAATGTCAAGATAATACTCTTTGCAGACATCCAAATTGTCGTAGAAAAATAGGTGATAGACTGATAACGAGTAATTCAATCAATTTTAATTGCAAAACAACCCTTGTGAAACCCTTGATAAATACAAATGGCCTGGCAGTGTATTTTTTAAAATCGTTTTTTTGGTATTTAATACCAACACACTTGGTACACAAATGGTTTGACGGTATTTTCGTAAGTTATTATTGTATCCCTTAATAATAGATAGATAAATCATAAAAAATATGTCATATGTCACACGTTCATGAAACAAATATACAATACTAAAATATAATAAGATTACGTTATTTACTTTTACGTTTTATATCACCCTCCATAGACATAAAAATATCGATAAAATATTAAAAAGCTGTTTCCACTGCTATCAACAAACCGAATTATCCCGTTTACGACCTACATGCTTACCCAAATACATACATTTTATATGGTTTGTGTAAAAATATATATTTATAATTTTTATTAATATAGAGTATATAGGTTAGGTACACAAAGCACTTAAAAATTAATGTATGTTTTAAGTTTAATTTTAATATGTTATGCTTAACATAAAATTTAGATAGCTGTGCCGCGTTCTAAATTCTGCTTGATCTCAGCAGTATGCTCGCCGTAAAAACGATCCAATTTCTTGTTGAACTTGGAGTTGCGCTCGTTTATAAAGTCGACATCAGCGTCGTCATTGTAGATGCGTCTTCTGGAATACTTCTTCCTGCGGTCGATTTGTTGTTCCAAATCCTTGACCATATTGTTAATAGCACCAGGCGTGTCCTTGGTCAGCAAATGAAGTGTTGTGTTTGGGCCGCCATAAAATGCATCGCCCAGCTCAGCCTTTTGTTTCTCGTACTTGGCCATATCGCGTGTGGGCATGGTCTTAACCAAGCGATTATATTGCCTTGCTGTTTGCGCCTCGTACGTGGAGAAGCCCAAATCTGGATTTTCCTTTCGTTTCTTCTTTTTCTCTATGCGCTCCGCATCCACCGCCGATACCTCGAGCAGCTTCAATCGTTCGTAATCCTTGCCAGCTGACTCCGCATCTGCTCGCGCCTTATCATCAGCCAGCAGCCACTCAGCTTGGCGTTTACGTGCTTCCCAGTTGCTGGGCAGCTTTTTGCGTGCGTCTTCTGCGACGACTTCCTGGTGGTTTTGAGTGCGCGCCTCCTGCCGTTGTTTGTGCAGATCAAGCAAGCGCGCCTTGCGTTCGGCCAATTTATCCGCAGCTGATTTGGATTTTTCCATTATCAAGTTAATGTGACTTATTTGTATGTTACTGTAAAATTGTCTTATCTTCTTCTTTAAATTCAATTCACAGCGAAGGTCGACAAGTTAGCAGCGCTGTTCTAATCAGCTGTTAGTATTTAATACTAAAGCGGTTGCAGTATTTCTTATATCAACACAGTATTAAAATATGAAGCAACTTTGTGTCTGGGATTAACGGGCTTTTTTTTAAAGAGAAAATGTTTATAATATTGTTCTATTCTTATAATTATTTCCAGGTTATATTTACAAACAATCAGCACAGGCTACTATGGCCGTCGGCTAAATATGGTTTTTATTACTATTAATATTTCTACATACCATCAGCCGATTTAATTTAATTGGTCTAATAAAATAACAAAAAAATTGTTCATAATATTGGTGCATACTAATTTAACTTTTTTTAAGCTAATTTTAAATACCAAGTTGTGTTTTTAGTATATTTTTGCATGTTTTAAATGGTTGGTATTTTTACGACACACTGAGCAACACGTGCAGTTCGTTTTGTTTATAGTTACCGCTTTACCGCTCCATTGTAATAATATATTAAATTTATTAAACAAACTGGCGATATGAAGTTTTCTTACAAAGTGAGTAAATACATTGAGTAGTCTTGAACCTGTTAAGAAGTACAAATGTTTACATTTACTTTCAGTTCTCGAATTTGTTGGGTACAATTTATCGCAATGGAAACCTGGTCTTCACTCCGGATGGCAATTCAGTTATCAGTCCCGTGGGTAATCGGATAACCCTATACGATCTCAAGAAGTATGCTATATATACTTATATACCTATGCCTATCTTAACACTCCAATTCTTTAATTGCTAGCAACAAATCGCGCACATTGTCGTTGGAGTCTCGTTATAACTACACAAACATAGCCCTTTCTCCAGATGGCAGTTTGCTGATCGCTATCAATGAGCAGGGCGATGCGCAGCTGATAAGCATGGTGTCGTGTACAGTGATACATCGGCATAAATTCCAAACAGGCGTGCAGTCCGTCAGCTTTAGTCCGGATGGCAACTACTTTGCAGTGGCCCGAGAGAACCTAGTGCTAATATTTTGCGCTCCAGGCGAGATTACGGGCGAGTACAATCCATTTGTGTTGAAACGCAGTTTTCTTGGTGGCTATGACGATGTCACCTGGCTGGATTGGTCCACCGATTCAAAGCTGCTTGCCATCGGCTGCCGCGATAGCTCCACGAAGATATGCGCTGTGAATTTCACGCACAACTTTCGCACTTATAATCTAAGCGGGCACACGGATGCCATAGTCGCCTGCTTTTTCGAATCGAATAGCTTACATTTGAACACTGTGAGTCGGAATGGCCAGCTATGCCTGTGGGAGTGCAGCTTGGCACCCTCAGACTTGACGGATGCCGATAAAACTAATGCTGCGCCGCCAGAGCGCAAGCGTAAGGCTCCCAACACCCTGAACGGAGCAAACAATGAAATCGAATCCGAAGATGATGTCGAAAATGATGTGGAAAAGCAAACAGCAAAGGACGATCTGGCCGCTGCTGCAGTCGACCTGAACGAAGTAAAAGATGAAAGCATCAAAAAGACACATCCATTCTTTTACAAGAAGCTGGGGCGCCATTACTTGGCTAACGAACCACGCAAGGAGAAGCGAGATGCTTTATTAACGGCGGCCAATTATAATAGAAACACCAAGGTATTGGTGTTAGCGTTTAGCACTGGCGCCTTCTATCTGTACGAGCTGCCCGACGTGAATATGATACACTCCCTGAGCATCTCCGACTATCCTATATCGACGGCTCTCTTCAACTGCACTGGAGATTGGGTGGCATTGGCATCCCGCGAAATAGGACAACTGCTGGTGTGGGAATGGCAGAGTGAACAGTACATTATGAAGCAGCAAGGACATAGCAGTGAAATGACCTGCATTGCGTATTCACCAGACGGCCAGTACATTGCCACTGGCGGCGAAGACTCCAAGGTGAAGCTCTGGAATACACAGAGCAGCTTCTGCTTTGTCACTTTTAGTGAGCATACAAGTGGCGTGACCGGGATCCAGTTTAGCCGTAATAAGAAGTTCCTGGTTAGCAGTTCACTTGACGGCACAGTGCGTGCTTTTGACGTCATAAGGTTGATCCTGTCTTGGTTCAATGCTTACAGCTATCAACTAACAAAACATTTATATTTGCAGATATCGCAACTTTAGAACATTTACATCGCCGACTCCTGCGCAGTTCGCATGCGTGGCTGTGGACTACTCCGGCGAACTGGTTGTGGCTGGTGGCCAGGATATATTTGAGATATTCTTGTGGTCCGTCCAGACGGGTAAACTGCTGGAAGTTATTAGTGGTCATGAAGGTCCTGTGGCCTCTGTGGCCTTTTCGCCAGTCTCCACCTCGTCGACGCTCATCTCGGGCTCCTGGGACAAAACGGTTAAGATTTGGAATTGCCTGGAAAACAACAGTGAGCATGAAACAATCGATGCACTTTCCGATGTCACCAGCGTTGCATTTAGTCCCAGTGGTGAAGAGGTGAATTAAGAGAAGCCTTACCCATTATTTACTTTTTCTATTTAGTTATTTACTTTCATTTTATGAACCCAGGTCGCCGTCGCTACGCTTGCGGGCAACATAACAATCTTTGAAGTTAAATCTGCAACACAAGTGAGCACAATTGAAGGACGCAATGATCTAGGCAGCGGTCGCTTGGAGACAGATATGGTAACTGCCAAAAAGAATGCACAATCAAAGTAAGTGTGAGAGCTTGACTGCGTTTACATGTTAATTTGTTTTTAATTTTGCGCATTCCTTAGTTATTTCTCTACAATAGAGTATTCGGCGGATGGGGAATGTATTCTAGCCGCAGGAAAATCAGCAAACATTTGTATATATCATGTGCGTGAGGCAATCTTGCTCAAGAAATTCCAAATAACTCAGAACCACAGTTTGGACGGTCTAAATGTGAGTGCAATTTATAAAATTTAATGAAGTTTGTTAGACAAACTTATCATACTCTTGCAGGACTTCATAAGTCGAAAGCATTTGAGCGAGTTTGGCAACATGGCCTTGGTGGAACAGCGCGAGGAACTGGAGGGAGGCAAGGTGGCAATACGTTTGCCTGGTGTACGCAAGGGCGATATGTCTTCAAGACGCTTTCAGCCTGAGGTGAGAGTCTTCTCCGTCCGCTTCTCACCCACAGGACAAGCCTTTGCTGCCGCAGGCACCGAAGGACTTTGCGTGTATGCGCTAGACAAGGGTAAACAAGCTGCCAGCCTATTTGTTGTACGAGCTAATATCTTATAATTATATTTTTTCTTTAGGCGTAGTTTTTGATCCATTTGATTTGACGCTGGAAGTGACACCTAAAGCGGCACACGAGGCACTTAAGAAGCGGGAGTTCATAAAGGCGCTAGTCATGTCCCTGAAACTGAACGAGCCCAATTTGGTGACCTTAGTGCTGGAGCGAGTGCCTTATAGGGATAGTAAGTGGTCGTAAATGACGTGAATATTGGAATGCAGTACAGGACCCCGCGACCTTGTAAACGGAGTCAGTTTACAGCCTTCGTTTTTGTTATTTTTTTTTTTTTATAATCGATAGCCATTTCGCCTTTTTAGCCATTTCTCGCATGTCTAAAAATAGCAGGGAGTTGAATTTTCCCTTCCATTTAGGACAGGTGCCTTATTACCTTACTCCATTTGGATCGAATGTGCAAATTTTTGCTTTTGCTGTTAATAAACAGTTTCAAGGTTCTTTCTGCATTCACGTGCGGTGCTGTTAGCTAGATACATACTACATGGTTAATAACCCCTTTTGGCACTGACATAGGCCGAACGTAAAGAAAATTATGTAAATCGTTTTTGCCACGTGCCTGCATATATTGAAGAGAATGTCTTTTATTTCTTTCACAGTTGAGCTGCTTTGTGGGGATCTGTCGGATGATTTTGCCCAACGTTTGCTACAACACCTGGCGCTCCTGCTGCAATCCTCGCCCCACATTGAGTTCTATCTGCAGTGGTGCTGCTGCCTCCTGACAACCCATGGCAATCGTGATGGTGTCTTTCAGCATACGGCCCTTTTGGCGCTGCACGAAAGTATATCGCGCAAATATGAAATGCTCAATAAAATGTAAGCTATACTTATTGAATGTGTATATTAAATAAAATAGTTGTATATCTTAATATTCCCAGCTGTGACTACAACAAATACACTTTACGCGTGCTGCTGGACAGGTCAGAGCAAATGGAAGCCCTTAAACAAACCCAGGATAACGATGCAATAAATGAGGATAGTGATGATGACATGTTGTTGATAAGGAGCCAAGTAGATGATCCATTGGAATGCGATTTTAGCGAAGAGAGTGAAAATGATACTGACGATTCTTCTGAGGAGAAGGATGCATCATAGTAAACAATTAATAGTCTTGTTATAATGTAAACACTACGGTTACACCCATTAAATGTATTTAGTTTTTATGAATTATTGCGTTTCTTATGGCTTATACGCTGGAAATGAAAATCACTTTTTTTGGGTCGAGCACAATATATAAAATATTCTCCAGTAAACTTAATGGTTTTGGTTTGAATCAATTTGTTTTATTTCTTTTTACATGCATAGTTGAAGTATTTTTTATTTAGATAGTTTGAAAGCTTTAGAGATAAAGTTATAAGAGCATAGTAAATAGTAGCTATGATTCCTTGTATAAAAGCCCTGTGAAATAAAGAACTTAACCAATGAAAATTTATGTACATACATATTGTTGCTACAGTAAATAAAATACATTTCTAGGTGTATAATGTACCTTAAATACTTATGTGTTGTTTTATATTTACACCATGTCTTGTTATACAAAATATATTATCCACTTTTCTTATAAAGTATATTAAAATACGTACGTATTCCTAGCTTTTCTTGAGTGTGCGTATTTGAACTACAGGTAAAAATATAAAATATATAAAGCCACAGCTCTAAAGTTCGCATCGTTATCATCGTTTGCTTCAAAAATGCGCTAAATTGTTTATTTGTCTCAATAGTGTGTAAAATTTCTAAACAGCATTTTTACTACTTATTTACATTTCAAATATATTTATTCATCCTTAGAGGATTGTAAATTTTATTATCTCTTTAAAGCACCAATTAATTGTATGGCTGATTTGCTTAAGCTTAATTAATTGCTCAAAAAATTACATGATTTGTTTCTGATGAAATAACAATAACTAATAAAAAACGAAACATCAAAGGAAATAGTTGGCATAGGATATTGTTCTTAGCAAATTACTATTAAATTAAAACAAATAAATAGATGTCAATATTTCAGCTCCAACAAGAATAACAGCAAAGCCGATATCATATGGCATACTATTTGCAGATGATCAGTTATTCACAACAATATTAATAACTTAATATTTTTCTGCTCAAACTAAACCGAGTATGAAAGTGTCAAATGTCTGGCAATCTATACATAACATATAATAAGCACAATTATTTTAATTATTATTAAAATATGTTGTGATCTTTCTGCATCAAATTATTTAAGTAGGAGCAAACCTATAAATTAGTCTGCTTTAAATATTTTAATTTAGTATACATATGTACATACATACATACATTTTTATACAGTGTACCAATAATGTTTTCGTACAACACATTTATTACAACTTTTCTGCTGTCTGGACTATATAGTATGTTGAAAAAATGATCACATTATCTAAAGTACTGAGCTAAGAATAGTTTTAAAACAGGAGTGTCAAAAATAATTTTTTTAAATTAAAAATTACCTATCTGTGATAATTGTTAGGAATTAAAACAAAATCGAATTTCGAATTTTCTGGATTCCTTGGGAAACTATTTCTCCAGACAGGAAAGATGAAAATCCGTGCTGTACTTAGACAGTATTGGTAGGCTGTATGTACTATATTGCCAGATATCTAAGTATCCGTTTATAAGACTGTCGCTTAAATCTGTTTTCTGAGGTATGCGATATTATGATAACAGACGGAGCCGGGTCTCCGTTCCAATGGAGTATTCCAATAAAAATGTAATATTGTTTTAATGAGCAAGTGTCAATTTTGAAACCCTAGATATGTTTCCGTTCCAGATGTGTTTCATTGATTTACTGTTCTCAGCAAGATCACTGGGCATAAGTTAAAGTTGACAAAGCAGTAAAACAGGCATATGCCAGTGATGAAGGTAACTGTAGATTCCACATTATGTGTAGATATAGCAGTAGATTATTTAAATTGTTTGATTGGCTCCAATGTGTATGTGTACCTAGGTATTGCAATTTAGTACTGAATTGTGTGGTAATTCCAATTTGATTTAATTTTTAACGGAGTCCAGATATGTGTATTCTGGAACTCCCCAAATCCTAGGATGACTTCATCAGCAATATGGGCCAATACAGGAGCACGAACACAAAGAACAATATCGGAAATACCGCCCGTGAAACTTTATCAATCTCACGCCACATTATCTTCTCAACTCCCGTATCCGTGTCCGTCCATGCCACTGAAAGGAGGCTTTGGCGGCGCCCAGGCTTTGGCGGTCCTCCGTTGCCTTGTAGTGATGTCTATGGCAAAGAAAATAAGAAATAGCAAACTTTCAATTCACTACTAAATTTACAGCATGGTAAAGGTTTACGGGTCAAGGTAGTAGCTGTCACAGGTGACAGCATTTCCCAGCGTTTTTTAATATTCCTTTTAATAGGCTAAAAATGAGTGCATGAATACTAAATCACGATAGTGAAAAACCTCGATAAAACTCATCAAAAACATATCGATTGTTTTGCTGCATTTATATATATGTATTTCGATAATATCGATGGTGGAAATCTACTACCTACCAAAAGTGCCATCGATTGTTTTGTAGCCTTAATACATATCTACATATACATATACCTATATAGCAAATGATTCGCCAGTTTTGTTAATGAGCTTCAAATTGGCAATGTACAATAACTACATCGATATTTGCGATGGTCGCGATTTGCTCGCATGTGTGCCAAGGCAACTCACCTGGCCTGGCGTTGTCGGAGTTTGTGTGGCCTTTCGTGACCGTACGGCTCCACCTTCCCAACTTGCCACAGTTGCACATTGACCTTTCTCCATATTGCTTATGCGCTGCACAACCCAACCACAGAGCGGGCATAGGAATGATAAAAGAAATGTCTTTATTTATTAAAGCGGCACACAGTCTTGGGCTTACCATGGGCACTACCTTTGGTATACGGTTCACCTGGTACTGGTACTGCACGTCCAAAACTTTGACAACGACAAATTCGGCCAAGGCGGCAAATACAGAAACCATGCAACCGGCCATCCATAGGTCAAGTGCCTGTCGCATTTAACAAAAAAAGATACAAAATACCAAAAATCAATTAATTTATGCCTTGGATCTAGAACTCGGAGTTGGGTAATTGCCTTCACATACGCAACGGGTGGTATATCCGCCCGCAGCCCCGTAAACATGGTCACCAGGGTTAGCATGCAGGTAACAAGCAGCGTAACGCGTCCTGGTATGGCATCCAGGCCAAGCCAAAAGCTAAACCAGGACAGCATGACGACCAGTGAGGAGGGCGCAAAGGTTTGTATTAGATGGTGTCCTATTTGCCGCTCGAAGCGAAGGTAAACGGTGAGCCGTGAAAAGTTGCCCACCTTCTCGGGCATATAGCCATCACTCTCCTCCAGCTGCAAGGGCTGGCCAAGATTGTACTGCAGCAGCTTAAGTTCCGGATTGAGCGTTACGCCGGGATCGGACCAGCGCAGCTTCACCTTCTGGTTATTGGACGAAACTTGAATAATATAAATATGCACGCTATAATTAAGTTCGATTTGCAGTCTGGCATATTTGTTGCTACTTACAACTTTCAATGTATATGGGACACACTTGTATGTCCATCGGATAAAGCTGGAACTCCATCTGGCAGGCCATTATGGCATGCATCCGTGCCGCATAGCGCACGGTCTTATTTTTGTAGAGCGTCACCGATGTGAACTTGTGCGTCAATGTGGCTATTTCTACAACGAGAAGACATCGAAAAGACGTTGCAGAGTTGCGGAACAAAGTGGTTTCGATTAGAACTATAGAATTGGTAGGCACTCATTGTCTGATATTGTGGCTACTGAGATGTACGGGTATGCAAGTGCCTTGGTTGGTGAGTGCTTCTTGAAGTAGTACGAGTACGAGGATAAGCAAATGACTTGGATGCTTATTTCGAGTGCTTTTCAATGCACTATGTCGTCAAAATGTGCGGCACATACTAAGTTTCAGTAGTTTATTTAACAGCTCTCTTTCCCTGAAAATCTAAATGTATGTACAGAGGTCTGATTTTCTATGTGTACTTTAAATATTTTAAATATTTAAATATGTTAAAAAGCATTCTATTTTCTTATATTTAAGAAAACAAATACGTTTTTTTTAATATCGAGCAGTTTTATTTCTAATCATTTTTGAAATATCCATAGTTTTTCCCTTATGAACCTATGTTTAAATAGATTTTATTCTCAAGCAGAGCATCCAATTGGTTTTTAGAATTCGGAACACCTAATAATTTCATTTTCGAATTATTTGATCGGAATCGGAAATGAGCAGAGGCCTGTATCCTCAAGTTATCGATAGCTGCCTACATTTCATTGATGAGTTGACAGCGCTGGTTGAAAAAGGTAAATGCTTCAGTTAACATGAAAACGAGTAAAGCAAATGGAGTACAATCAATTACAAGTGGAGTTTAACGTTAATATGATCATGAAGAAATGCATCTCAAAGCAATAAAATTATAATCCAGCTTCCAACTGTTGAGCCTTGCTACAAAAATTACATATGAATAAGTAAAGATAGTTTTGTATCTACGCGTATAGTTCTTGGTTTCTTATTTGCAATTACCTTTTCCTGCCATTGTTATGGCTATGAAGTGCAATTATTCAATTTTGAGTATTATAAAAACATGCTTAATTAATAAGTTTCATAGTGTTTGAAAACTATAACTTTACAAAAAGTTAGCCCGACAACAAAAGAGAAATTTGAAGCTGTTAATTTAATAGAATGTAAGAATGCTTTATCGAAAGATCTCGACTAAATAATACCCTTTACAAGGAACTAAGCTACCCGAACACACACACATCATACTCATACATATGTAAGCGAGTGTGTTATAAATAATATTTGTATAAAAATAAGTTTCCTGAAGTTTTTCAGGACTATTATTCGATCGTTATGAAAATTTTAGAGTCACAAAACGTATAGACATTAAAAAAAGGTCCTGGCCTTAAAAACTTTAAGGTGAATGCTAAAATTTGTCGACACTATGTATATATCGATTTTTGTGGGTGCTGACAAAGGCAAAATACACAGCCATCACATAAACCATGAAACCTAGTCGAGATCTTATCGAGCCCAACGCAACTGCAAATTTGCAACAAAACTTAGCGTGGACATTGGGTGGCAAGTGGGTGATATAACAGTTTCGCTAATGGCAGCAAGTCCTAGCTGACCATGGCATTGGGAACGATTTGGTCAGCGTGCAATTAATGGCCAGCTAGCACCAGGCAATCGTTCTGTTTTGTGGACTACCGAATCAGCACCCAATTCAGAATGGTTTTAGAACTACGATATGTGGGTGATTTTGCACTTGCACGCAATGCCAGATAATTGTAGTACATACTAAATGTGGACTGTTGTTAAATAAAGAAAAACTAATCTGAACTGAACTGATATGAAATGAACAACAAATATCAATATTAAACTAATTATATTGACTATATTGCAAGGTTAGGAATAATGGGGAAAACAAAAGAGTTGCATCAACAACAATGTTTGTATGGTTGGCTAAAAGAATTTGTGTTCAGTTCAAAAATGATTTGAAAAGTAGCTTAGAATCATACCTCAACTTCGATGTTTAAGTGAAATATTGTATATATGCATTAATTGATATGAAAACGGATTTAATTTTAAATCAAATGTTATCTTTATTTTATATTGGGTACGGATCATAATTCCAGTAAAATTCAGCGCTGTATCTTATGAAGATTTTAAGATATATATTTTTTATAATATTATATATTAATATATTAAACGGTATAGTTTAGTGAGAGACAAACGAGGGCTTAGTTAAAAGAATTCTATTTAAGTATCATGTGTATTATATTATATTAGATTTGGTATGGACCTACTTTATAAGATATGTAAGCAATACAAATTATAAATGTAGAGCAAATAATATGTTAATGGGCGACATTATAATACAATTTGTGTAGCTGAAGTTTCTTAAAGTTTGTCGATATGAGATTTGAGCTAAAGCAATTAATTCTCTTTAATATAGTACAGGAACATATGAATATATTTATATAACCTTGCATTGACTCTCATCTATGAGTTCATTAAATAAAATACGACATGAATGTTCGTATGCATGTCTGTTTTCAGGTTAGGTTGATTCTCTTTTGATACTTTAGTTAAGGAAGTTAATTTTGTAATACTAAGCATAAATGAGGATCGAAACTTAGAAATGATGTAATTCAGTCCCTTTTGTTTAACTGACGACCATTGGATTAAGATTTTGAAATATTATTTTGACTTAAGCTGTAAAAAAGTCGGTTAAGTATAATCGAACAACTATGTTATTATTATATTGCTGCTGTTGGAACATTTCAGTCTGCAAGGATACTTTTGTTCGGCGTGCCGAAGACACCCATTTTGTTTTTAATGCGTGATAATATTTTGTGACGGTTTTTGGATTTGATTGGTTTTGATTGGATTGCAATTGTCAACACAAAAACACATTCTAGATTGGTTTTTAGGTATACTTAAAGTTTTGTCTAGATGAAAGTTTTTAGATTCTCTTTCATCCTTATTGCGTAGTAGAGAAGTCGAGGCAATATATGGACTTCCAAATCCTAGTAGAAGTTTGCATTGTTGTTAGTTTATTTGTTTTGTATTTGGAAATGTTAAAAACAATGAAAATTAAAATGAAAAAAGAACACAATATTATTATACACAAATCAAATGCGTAGATAAGTATACTGTGTGCACTTAAGAGACTTATCAGTGATCTCAAATTGTAATAGAACTATCTATTTATATTATTGTGAATCTGTGAAAGGCTTAACAATGCACCCAAAATCCCAGCAGACACTCATTCACAACAACACAAATACAATATTTATAACTAGGAGGACGCTGTCAAGGACATGCATATCTATGAAAAACTCTTAGATATTTACCGGCAATTTTTGAATTGAGAAAATACGGATCGGGCTGCCAGAGGTTGTCAAAAAATTCTGGAAGTAATGTGACATAGTCATCGCCCTCCTCGAATATGTCATCAGATATTTCCAGTCGAGATTCCATCCATCGTTGATGTATAAACATGTCAACTCTGAAAATGCAAACGTAATGACTGGCTACATTATGTTTATTCTCTTATGAGAATTTCAGTGTTATCTAAGGCTTATCACTTACCTAAAGTCCATATCCTCTACGTTAATTGAGTTAATATCTACAACAAATATGCTAAAGTCTACTATCACTGGGGAGCCCTTCTTTGAGGGCGGTCGCATTTCTACAAATAAATAAATAAAGCAGGCCAACATCATATATTTGTTACCTAAAATAATATGCTTATAGTTACTATAAATTGTCACTAAAGTGTGTAGTCAGACCCGTATCGAAAGGACAACTGTTTACGTAAAGTCAGGCAAATGTCTATAATAAATAGTATTGAGGTAAGCAGAAAGTGTACGACTAAGTTTCGTGCGCAGAATTCATTTACGTGTTCTCAAGAAATACAGATAGGTATCTACAAACGGGTATAGTGTGCTTATACTATATGTAACTCAGATATTGGTCTGGCTAGACAAACGGACTAACAATTTGGGGAATCAGGGGCCCTTCAAGTTCACGGACAGCCTGTAGGCCTAAGGCTTATTGCACAACAGAGAAAATCGATAAAAAAAAACTAAGGTGTTGTTTAGCCATATTCATAAGGACTATATGTGCAGCGGTAAAATACATAAATACTTTAATTTGAAAAGCTTGAAGCTAAGGCGTTATCACATATTCAAGTACATATGTTCAGGTCACCTATACATTCCAACCAAATCAGTCCAATGTTATGATAATGACTATTCAGTATTATTCAGTGCTTAACATATCCCAGTTAAGTCAACTCACACTTAATATATTGGTTTGACTGGTTTGTTTCAAGTCAGTCTTATTTCTAAGATGTGCTAAGGAAGGAAGTTTCTATCTATCTTTCAGGAACTACATTTTACCGCTGAGATGGCAGATTAATCTTTGCCAAGTAGTTCCAGGGTCTCTGAAGAGCTATAGCTTTTATACTCTCATAGATTGAGAGACCATAGTGACAAACATTTAGATATGGCTAAATCGAGTCAGGGCACGCAAAGTATATGTTATAAATATAATTACATACAAATAGTCCTGGGTACAGTTTAGTAGTACTAGCATACTTGTTTTCTTTTAACTGAATATAACTATTAGAAAACTAATATTATAATACCGTGTGAATAAATAAAAAATTGCATATGGGAAAAATAAAACTGTTAATTCATCATATTTAAGTTTTCGATTATTCTTTTCATCGATCGTAAGCGTTGTCGCCTTTAAGGACATAAAGGACCTACACATATGCAGAGACATATGTACGATACATAAGTACTAATTACAGAAGTTAGGCGAATATATACCAGCTGAAGTCTGCAGTGAAAGGCCCTGAAATTTGCTGCGTCACGATAAACGCCACACGCAATGTTTCAACAATGGCAATAAACGAATCCCTACAAAAAAAATCCATGCAATTAAAATACAACCGTGGTAAAGGGAAGTAATGAAACGTTATTGAGTCACCGTTGTTAAAGTGGCTATATATCGAAACAGACACCAACAAGTAAGACTTTACATTGAAGAGTTTGCGACTTAAGGATACACTGTTTCTAGATTTGAATAAATCAAAGATGTACAGGAATGGTTATTTTTTCATATTTTGGAATAAAATCAAATGCTAGGCCAAAATCGCTTAATTCTAATTAATCAAGAATATAATCAAAGGTTAATAAATATCTTTTATTAATTTTGAATATTACAATTGGATTAATATCACTTTTTTGACTAAATGAATGAGTTCAATATTTGAACGTAATTATGTTCTTCACCCTTAAATCTAGATTAACCCCACTTGATACCGTATTGTCCGATAAAGTGTAAAGATCCCGAACTCCCTCCACCGGATATAAGCAAAATCTATATTTCCTTTTATACTAACTTGAGTCACCAAATTTGATAAGAACACTGCTTTTTGATAACCTGCTTGAAAGCTTTGACTAACAATGTTTTTGCAATGTCCACTTCCCCCTAAATAATACATGGAAACAGAGTATACCGTAGTCGGTAATATCCGACTAAGCTTATTTCTTCCAGTAAACTAAAATGTACAATGTACACTTCAAGCTATATCAAATAGTTCCTTTCCTTTATATATACACACGTTTAATCTTCTTATTTTTACAAACAACTTAAATTAAACTTAATACATAATAAATGAAGTGTGAATAAGTTAAAACATAGAACGTGCAACAAAAATGTAGTCTTTATATTAAAAAATTCGTTTGTTATTCCTTGTTTCCTATTTAAGGATGGGGGATAGAAATAGAAAGTTTTACAAAACTTGATCTGTGTGTGATATACTTAGTTTATCCAAATTTCTTATATTTAATTCTTATACGTGTAGTCTATGAGATCAACATGTTTATATGGCATGTGTTGATGGTGAACAAGATTATGTGGACTTAAGTGGGTCGAAGTTGCCTTCATCTGTCTGTATTATTAACTTGGACAACTTTGTTATGCCCATCTAATGGGTACAGGGCATGGGAAAGTGAATATTAAGTAAAATGCAGCTCAAATGCAACCCAGCAAAGGTAAAGTCGGGTCTAAGCAAACACCGTAAACTTACCCTTGACATAATTAGGCGGAAGAACCACTCGCGGCTTCGCTGTGTAGTTGTAGTTTATGTGGGCGTCCGTGGCCTCACTAATCCTGAAATGGCCAAAAAACACAATCGGATATAATAACAAATACTCGTAGAAGACATACATTATATACGCCTTTTGGACTTGGGGTAGAGGCCCAGTTTTGGCCATCATGGGCACATGCAACTATTGTAAACTTTGTCAATTTAAGTCTGACTGCAAATTAACTTACTTCGTGTCTGGGCCTGTCTGGCTGTAAGTGCATGAATACATGCATATATGCATATTTCATTTTTTGTGTTTACCTGACAACCCTCAGCCAGGCTTAACGTTGACTAATATTCGTGCTGGGACCCCATTTGCTGTGATTCGATTGACCTTGGTGGGATTGTCAAATGGCTTGCCAATACTTGCAAATATATTGCACAGAGTCGGAACAAAATGGCGCATATGCAATTTCGAAACAGAGACGTACACTGATTGGTTAAAGAGCACTACCAAAAATGTAATCATCTATTCAAGAACCGAACAAGCTATGTCCAAAATTGCTGTTAGTTATGTTATAGTTCAAAAGTAAATAAATTAATTTTAATTAGTACTAAAACTTTTTAAATCTGAAACATCGAAATTTAAGAAACTACTTTACATGGAACCCTGTTAAAAAAACATGTTGCACCATTTGTATTCTATCTGTGAATAGTACTTAATTTCTTAACGTATTCTGATTGGAACTGATTTCTTGAATACTTCCAAATATTCAAATAATTATTCGAAATAATTTTTAGAAAAGTTGAACACAGATATTCTTGAAACGGCTCTTCTATCTCGTTTACCCCCAATTGATCATACCATAAGTTCCTAAAATTGGGTTACAAGGGATCTCCGGTCCCATAAAGTACTTAATATGTACATATACATACTAGTATGTATACTATTGAGCAGTATTGACAGCGAAATCGCTGTAGCCTCGCCCACTTCTCTATATATACACCTCGATCTCAGAGATTTAATGGGCTAGAGACACCTTATGTGGTATATATTTTTTGGTATATTTCCAACTTCCCCACAAGTCGATAACAATGAATTAAAACCACAATTTTTATGATATAGACGTCTGATATTTACAAAACGTTCGGATAATCACAGAAGCCCATTTAGAAAATAGTTTTCACAAAATCCCTATATTCTTGTCAGTTCATTCAAGTAATTAATTTTGTTCAGAGTTAATTAAACTTTCAAATTCTAGTAAAGAAATCAAAATTAAAAATCGACCAATTTTCATAAAAATCAAATAATTCGGTGAAAAAGTGTAGGCACTTTCCTAAATAGCATAACCTAATTTGGGGCTTTTAGGATACTTAAATGGAAATAATACTGAATTACATTTGAAAATATAAGCCATTTAAGAATCATAAAATTAAATTAAATATGTTACATTTAATTTTTTTAACTCCCCATTATCAATAATACTAAGGATATGGGAAAACACTTAAGTATTCAAGCTTTAAAACATAAGGTAAGTTAGCATATTGGTTATTCGATTTAGCTTAAGATAAGTATAGACACATTTGGAATTGGAATGTTAACTCACCACATCAATATGAAAGGCAATCCAAGCGATATGAATGCTTTTGTGTTGTATTTGCCCAGCATGATGTTGACGACGAAACAGAAAATGAAACCAAGCCTCAAATCATCTCACTTTACATCGACGTGGGAATTTCATAATTCGCTTTATGAAATCTGCAACACGATAGCGATATCGAATTTGAATTTAATTTTCAATGCATTCGGTAAGAAATATATGTATGTTAACACATTTATTCATTAAAAGGATACGAGCACTAGATGGTAAAGTACACGATATTAACTTATTATTTTGATTGCGACAACAAGATGTTGTATTAGGTTAGTAGTTAATTATTATTTAGTACCCAGCTGGGTTGTTGGATCGACTTCGACTCGGTACGAGCTCTGCTTGTGTTCTAATATCGAATAAATAAACCGCTGTCCACTCGGCAGCTACTACCGCATCGCGAACTAGTACTACATACTTAAGGCGGGCTTACACCCACTGACAACTCGTCGAATATGCGGCCATATTTGTTGTCAGTTGAGTGTATAGAGATTGATCCAGATGAAGAATTCTAAAAAATAGTTTGCTTAAACGAGAGAATGCTTGCATTGTACAAATTACAAAGATAATCGAACACTATAAGGATGTTCTGCCAATGAGGTCTGGCAAGCCTTTGTCAGTCTATGCCAGAGTATCTGCAACTTATTTAAAACACAAAAAGACTTGTTCTATTAATTGCCAAAGCTTGGTGCTGTAAAGCATTCAAATTAAATGTACAACAAGAGAGAGCAAACTTAAGTAAATATTCATTTGTGTGTAAACTCTTCGCCATCGAATATTCGCCATGATGGCAGTGTGTGTAAATGGGCATTTAAACTTGGAATTTAGCAAATGTGCGCTCATCTACATACAAACATATATAAATAAAAGTAGGTATCCACACATATGTGCCAGTAACTGAGTCTGTATACAACATTTATCTCTTGATTTTTGCTGTCGGATATGCACATATGTTCATAGATTGTGTGTAGCCCGGTTGCGCGATTATCGGTCCATCTGTGTGGGAGGCGTACGTACTCGTAAAATGATACCCACCGCAATGTTTGAGTTCGCCTCCCGGCCAACTGGTCAGCCGAGCAGCTTGGCAGCCGGTCAAGGCATACACGTATAACTGTAATTCTGGCACACTTTGCCCCACCAGCCAATGTAAGACAATTGAATCGCGTGCCGATTTCACTTAAGCGCGCGCGCTTTAAATGTTATCGTTACAATTCAGCCAGTACGCAAGGTAAGCTACTAAAACTGCCTACTTGGATAATGGGAGCATAGCCAACCTGGCTATGGTGCATCTTAAGGACAGTTTTTCCAACCTACCGGCAAAGTTATCGTGAAGAAAAGTTTTGTCTTTCAAAGAATTTGTGATGCGTTGGAATAAGTTTGCATCACCTTATCGACAAGTTGGCAGCGCGTATCGAATCAACAGTTAACAGTCAATGTTCGGTGCTGCCATATGTGCGTATGTATACATAATTAATTTTCAAGTTGGCAGCACTACAATTCTTTATGCTCATAGAATTTATAAGTGAACGTGTCAAAGTATTATAGACTGATATATTCGATCCACTCATCATCTTATTCTGAAAACTTTTCAAAATCCTAGGATACTTTCGATTTATCAGAAAATTTAAGGTGAAACAATGATCCACCTTTTAGAGTACGTACAGATTACTTTATGAAAATCAATTATATGAAAAAGGAGATGAGCTTTGTATCCATATAGCAAAATAGGATGAGTTGTGTAACCATGCAAACAAGAATCTCTCCATTGCAAATCTAAACGAATTGTGATAATTTTCAATTCAATTAGAATCATGTAAAATTGCTAGTGTACTTGTAGGCATTTATTTACGACTATGTAGCAAGGCACCTGTGTAGTCTAAAATATCGGTTGTGGTTCTAAACTATCTAACATACACATAGAGCAGATAGGCTATAGGAACTGACACCGACATTGACATTGGCACTGGCAATGGCAATGGCAATGACAGATCTCGCCATTCAAATTAAAAATTCCACTTGAATGAGTGGATCGCAAGATGAAGCATATCCGGCAGGTCCAAGTAGAGGCATTTGCGTCTGCCACACATTTTATATGTAGATCTGAAGCACATAGATATATGTATACGGCTCGCATATGTATACATACAAACATTTAAATCAAGATCAGCGTTTATTGCAATTTTTATTACAGTTTTTAATTGTTTAAATATACATGAAACATTTTAGTTAAGCTACAAAATCATAACTACGTGTGCTAGAAGCTTTAAATTTTCTGATTAGTACTCGTATATACAGTGAAAGCTTCCTAAAACGTACACCTGTGCCTATGTCTGGCCAGGGGGTTATGTTAAGGCATCCAATTTACTTAAACCAAAACCGACCCTGGACTATTTTTGTCTACTAATAGTGTACCGATCGCTCATAAGTTAAAGTATTGAGATCTGGCAGTTTCTGGTATATATGTACATATGTATCTACTCAGCATAATACACCTTATGGTGTTGACAAAACTATAAGAACGGTGTATCACGGACGTATTCTTGTACACTCTGAAAAACAAATTCCCTAAAATGCTGAAAGTCAGCATACTTTTATGGCCAAATCCAGCTAGCTGTATGTATTTTTTGATTTTAAGAAAAATATTTCTTAAATTTTGAAAAATTTTCTTCAAAATATATATTATTTCTGGCCGTTACGGTGATCTTTATTATAGGGCGATTTTCTGAATTGTATTGCATTTATTTTTCTGAGTGTGGGAATGTCTTCTTCAATGCTGTTGTCCGCCTAGGGAAGATATTTATTAAAAGCTAAACCAAAAACTTGGGAGTACAAAATTGATCCATTAATAGAAGCACTCTGCTTAAGGTTGTTGTTCGCACGCATTGCTTTTACTGTACATTAAGTATCTCACTAATTGAGTCTAGAAATCCATTTATATTAATTATGTTTATTGTTAAGTGCGGCTAAGTTTTAAGTTATCATAAGTAACTAGTTTATTCCGTTAAATTAATATAAATTTTTTTTAAATGAGTGCGAAAAAACATATTTAATTAATGGTCTTCCACGTGTTTGTATTAATAACCGTCATGTGGCAAATTCTTTTTATGTATTTGTTTTAAATGAGTGCCGCAAAACAACTGTTTCTTTGACACTAATCGTAAAAATCCAATTTAATTAATGTTCCTTCACTGATTAGTATTAATAACCGTCATAAGGCAAATTCTTTCTTATAATCGTTGGGCTTTAGTAATGTCTGAAAACGAGCTGGCACGAGTTTTGTGTAGTTTTCGCGGCATGATATTTTCAAAGAGTGTTTTAAGTTATATCACAAATCCAGTAACAATCACAAACACAAGCACAAGAATTTATTGACTTATTTAATGGTATTATTGTATTATTTGTATTATCCAATGATAGTAGCACTAACTGCAACTCCACGCACACAAGCAGCTAATAATACTTTAGATTAACTGGACAATAGAATTATGGGGGAATTACCGCGCTGGCAGCCGACGCGCGTTCGAATCCTTTCGGCTTCGCTCAGGAACTAAACAGAACTGAAAATGCGCGAATATCCTTGCTGCTTTCGTTGCCTCTTTAATACGGGTAGTAGTAAAAAGCACAAGCAAAAGCAAAAGCTAAAGCGACGCCAGCGTTGACGTTGACGCTGACGCTGACGCAGACGCTGGCCGCCAGTTCAATGGAGATGGTAATGAAGGCATGGCCACGACAACTGTGACGGTTTCCATTTACAAGGAGTTGGGAGTATCGTGATGGGAAAGCGTGCGAGCTCGAGCTTGGTTCCAAATTGGTGTTAGGTTCCGTTAGGCGCCATGGAACTGTGGATTGGATTTTTAATCATTTGCAATAGTATGTGGTCGTTTAGGTATTTAGTAGAATTACGGTACTAGCAATTAGGGCATATTAACGAATATATACAATCATAACGTAGCATCTTAAATATAATCAGAGTCATAAAGTGCCATAGTAACTAATTTTCAAAGTTTTTCCTATACGCTTCATATAGATTTGATAGAATGGACCCGAAATTTAACACACGTAATTTAGTTATTGTCAACTATACTAGATTCAACAGCAAAAAAGAAAAACACATATAAACTGGGTACTCGTATTATTCATAATATACTATATGCAAGGATTAGTATACATTGTACACAAATATGGTCACACATTTGTACAGATCCTAATCGTAAGAATGTAAGTTGAATAATTATTAACAGGCAGGTAGGTCTATTGAAGGTCATGATGGCGAATGTCGAGCCTCATATTTCACCCGCTGTTATATGAATACACACATGAAATACTTATACACCATATGTCGACACCTTTCCGTCAAGAAACTACTAACTAACGCAAAATGCTCTATGGTTGCTTTATAAAATGACTGACGGCGGGGTTTCCAATGAAAAACGTATGCAATTTGACTTGAAATTTCCACAAAATAACCAAATACTAAACAAGTGAGACGGCAAAAGTCACACAAATACACAAACCTTCCTTCATATATCTATATGTATAGCCCGTTGGCCTTAGTACTGAATATTTTGATAGGGATGTGGTGTGTGGGCGGAATTTCCAGCACCAACCCCCACCTAGAATAGGTAA
This sequence comes from Hirtodrosophila confusa, assembly GCA_035043065.1. Lineage (NCBI taxonomy): Eukaryota > Metazoa > Arthropoda > Insecta > Diptera > Drosophilidae > Hirtodrosophila > Hirtodrosophila confusa. Next base: position 5,197,273 of record JAWNNI010000160.1, on the reverse strand, counting down.
GTACTTACATACGTAATCATACTATATAGGCTAACTAGCGTGCTGGAAATCGCGCCTGCTTTCGCTCATGTCTCGTGGGAAACTCTTTAGTATAGCCACTAAATTATGTTATTAGGCTATAGAACATATAAGTCCCCATACATACTATAAAGATAACAAATATTAACATAAATGTATGTAAGCTTAATTTTAAGTCAGCAATTATCAAAGAACGGGGCAAAAGGCGTTTGTTTTGACAGCTTGTTTTTGCGGTTTCCACAAAACAAACTAACTACAATTGTGTGCATTATCAATGAAATGTTGATTCAATTTAATATACACATTTACAATGTAAATTTTACATTTATTCATACATACAAACAAACGCACGTACATGCTCACGCTTATAACATGTTTGTGTATATTTCTGCTACTCAGCAAATCGGCCGACGGCACTATATGACTCCCCACAGACCCAAACCTCTGGCCCAAAGGCAACGCTCGCAAGTTATGGGCTAATTGTTGCGTGGCTGTATGTATGTTTGATGTCACATACATATCACACACGCACTGCAAAAGTATAGTATAAGTGTAATGCTATGTCATTTTTCAGAAAACTTCTAAAACTTTTTTGGAGCATGGGAAATATTTCTTTTTTTAAGCAAAGTGTGGTATATTTAGATGTTGCGGCTTACATAATATGGCTTAGATACTTGCAGAGATTTGTTTTCAAAATTCGGTAGACCCAACAAAACTCTTCTTTCTGACTATTTTGATATTTAACAGATATAAAGTGTGTATGTGTATATAAAAATATGTTTCGTAGATTTATTGAATATAGTTTTTATTGAATGATGCAAGAACTAATTGGCTATTCCAAGAAAAATGGAATATATTTATAAATCTGTGGCTTTAATTCGATTTTAATACATCCAACATTTTAAATAAACATAATCTGCCCTACGCATTCCGGAACACACATACCAAATTTTGTATATGTAGTTCAGATAATCGCTGAGAATGATCGATTACCAATGCTGATCACATATGCACTATTTCATTATAGCCCTTTACCAATTTTATGGGTGCATGTCGGAAAAATATAGTACATCTTAATAAATATGGAACATGCTGTTATTGACTCCGTTGTCTCAGAATTATTCTGCGCATGCGCGTCGCTCTGAGTAGACCGTTGTCCGTGCAAATGAAAGAATTTGGTTACAGGACAGAAATACAGTAGGTTGGTACTAATTTTGCAATATATTAAATATATTTTAATATTTACATGCATATTTACATGTTTTGAAACAGTTTTAAGACTATAGTTTTCAAGAATAAATACATCTTGATATTAAAACTAAATTGGTGCCCGGAAGAAGCTTAAACAATTGTCGAGCCCTGCTGATTAGTACGCTGGTTGATTTTAACATGCGTCTGTCGTTTCTTCTCCTCCTTGAAGGCGTCAGCGTTGGCCTTCTTTTCAATGCGACGCTCGCTGCGATAATCCTTAAGCAAACGCTTGCGCTCGCGTTTCTCTTCGGGAGTTTCATCTTTCGGGCGTATGGATAGAACGCTGAGCGTGGATAGCACCGATTTGGCACAAAGCGATTTGGGACCAGCTTCGTTGGGAGAATCATCGGCCAGGTTGGCTAGCGCTTTTGCTGTAAGTCCGTCGGCGTTGCCACGCAGCACGTTAACGGGAAGACCCGTTTTGGGATCGATCTGAATGGTTTCAGAACGTCGAGCGGGGCGCGGCTCATTGATCAATTTGGGATGATTGTAAATATTTGAGTAGGTTGACAGTATGGACTCGCAGTCCCATTTCTTATCCTTTGGTTCATCGACCTCGAGATCGACAAGCTCCTCTGTTGGATCGTGTTCACCATCGACAACATTCGCGTAATTTTTAATGCGCTCGCGATCCCACTCTTTATTGTAGTCTAAATCGATGTTTTTCTTTTTAAATTCCTGGAAACATTGCATGACTACGGGATGCTTTTGGTGCCAGTTGCCTTCAATATCTTCCAAAGCGAGGTCTCCAAGCTCCGGATCATCGTAGCTGGCATAGAATTGTTCAAAACGATCATCTAGCAATGAGAGCTGTTCATTTCGCCGAATAACACTGGAAGACATTGAGTATTCAGTGAAGCGCGACTTGGTTTCTTCGTCGTCAAAGCGACTTTTACGCATTAGCGGCCCAAGACGATCCATTAGCTCATCATCGTTTTCATCATTATCTAAATCATCCGAATCAAAGTCCATATCATTCTCGTCGTCTTCGTCTTCATCATCATCGTCCTCGCCATCCATTGCTTGCATTACAAAGTCATCTTCCAACTCTTCGGTGTCTTCAAAATCGCTGTCCAGAGCCGCTACAACATCAGGATCCCAATCTGGACGGGGACCGGGCTGCGGCGCTGCTTTGTTTAACATGCCCTCAGACTCCTCGAATTCACTGGCAAATACTGAACTGGGAAGCATAAGCAGGTTGCGAGCCTTGACTTCCTCGGCGGTGTCGATTTTCGCTTGATTCGGATTCTCCATATACTCCCAAACCACATCATTCTCCCGTTTTTTCATATGCTGCATGTAATCGTAGTCGTCGTCAAAGTGTATGCCGTACTTCTTCAGCTCCTCTTGTCGCTTCGCTGGATCTGCTGTTGTCTCATTTTGTGCCTTCGACTGAGACTGTCTAGCGCTCGCCTCCAGGAGCACACGCTGTGGAGCCGTTTCATCGGTCACCAACGGATCGTGCTGACTGCGATGCACCAAGTGAAATGTGACAGCTTTTTTGCGGTCAATATACGGTTTCTTTCCTTTCACCTGTATTTAAAATACACTATATAGAAGCGCCTCTTTTATTATGCGGTGTTAATCTTACCATTTTTATGCTGCTGTTACTGCTTTCCTTTAAAAATGTTTACAATTTTCTTAGATACGGAATTGCGTTCCAAAACACATGTGCATTAGAGGTGTGTCGTTACACTACAAACCAATCGATAAGGTACATACAGAACTATCGATTCTTAACGCAGCCACTATCGATATTTTGGCTCTTCATTTGAGATGGACGCTTTCATCGTATTCATTCAAAAGCAAATTTCCCTCGACTGTGTGGATTTTTGACAAATTTTGTTTGGAAAATTGTGTTAAGCATTATAAAAAAGATACCAATTAATATTTTTAAGGGTGATCAATATTTAAAATTCTAATCAATATCAGATTAAACCCATAACCATGCTTTGATGAGCATCAGATGTGTGTAAAATAAAATAATTAATTATAATTATTAGTAATCTCTTAGTAAAAAGAATACATTAGAATAAGTATTTTAATTGTCATTTACTCACGATTAAGTCTTAACTTTATTTTTTCCAAGCACATAAGATATCATGAAAGGTCAAGATTTTGTAGCAATTAAAATATCTAAATTAAGAATTTGAATGATTACAATAAAAGCATAAATACGTTTGGGCTGTATTAAATTATATTTACGTCATTTTAGTGCAGTTCAGTAGTTACTGGAATACAAAAATAATTTTTTAAAGTTACTGGAATGTAAATATAAATGTTATAAATATTGTGAATTGCCAAACTTATTTAGACCATATGCGCACCCTTTCGAGCATCGGTAACTATCGCGAGGTGTTTGGGAGGCGACCTGTTTCTGTGAGCGCACCTCTAACTCGAATGGCTTGCATCCCTGCTGTAAACTAAACATAATTGTTGTTGTTATTGTCGTATCTAAATTATTGTAAAATGGAAGAAAATGAGAGCACTTTGGAAGCCACGAATGACGTCGCCAACGGTATGATAATGAGCAATAATCAACGTTATAATTATATTAAATAAATCTATTGTTCAGGCGAGAATGACGCCACATGCCAGCATAAATTGGAGCTGCTCCAAACGGAGATGCGCAAAATGCAAAACGAGTTTAATACGCAGCGTGCAAAAATGAAGGAGCTCTATATGCAAAAGGAGGCCGAGCGGAAGCAGCTGCAGGACGAACTAGACGAGCTGAAGACTCACGTTATGGTGGCAGCTCTAAAATCCGAGAATGAAGTGCAATTGAGAGATATAAAGGCTCAGGAGGAGATATCATCGTTGCAGCAGCTGGTGCAGGACACAATTGAGGAATCAGCTACGTACAAAGCTGAATTGGAGCGCGTTAAAGTGGAACAGCTGCGTCAACAGCAGATACAGCTTCAGCAAATCCAGGCAGAGCCATCAGGTGGTCTGGCGCCACATGTCCTAAATCAGGTGAAAAAAACGCTAGGATCCGTGCGAAAGCTGGGCAGCGATTCCTTGAACAATAGTTTTCAACAAGAATCTGCCGATAACAATGCCCGCAGTGCCAGCAAGAGTAATGCCAAGCAATATGTAAGTACATAAAAACCTATTTTAGAATGTATTTCTATATGTATAGATGTTTTTAAGCAGGCTGAAGACGCTGAAATGATGCACTCTATAGTGGAGCAACTGCAGGAGGAAATGAAAGCCCTGAAAGAAAAGTTGCGCGAAACGGACGAACAGTTGCAGGCCAAATCTGGCACGAAAGAGCATTTGGAGGGAGCTGCGGCACCTATAAATGATGCGTGTGCCATGCACAAGTCTACATCGACAGATTTGACAGCTCTAAATTGCAACGCCTGCAACTCAGCCGCACAGCATGCTGAAGAGCTGACTGCACAGATGACTCAACAGCAAAAACAGCTGGATGGCATACAAAAGCAACTTGTTGAGTCACGGGAACAGTTGAGCAAAGAGGCCGCGCTGCGCAATGATCTGGAGGATCAGTGGCAAACCAAACGTGAAGCTCACAAAACCGAAGTACAAAGTTTGCGCGACCACGTAAAAACAAACGAGCAGCAGCTTTTGGATATGCAACAGAAATTTTTGGAGACCAGGGAAGAGGTTATGCGACAACTGCAGCGTGTTACAGATGACCGCGAACGGGTTAATCAGCAGCTAGAGACGCTGCAGGCTGATAACGATTTTCTATCCGGTCGCTTTTTAGCCACATCGGAAGAAATTGAGAATCAATATATAAATCTTCCAAATAATGTTGTCGAGCTGCAGGAGCTCATGCTACGGCAGCAGAGCGAGCTGATACAGGCACGCGTTAGCAGCGAGTTCGAGAAACAAAAATGCGTTAGCTCACTGGATGAGATTCAAATACTGCAAGCTCAGCTCGAGGAGATTAACAATGAGCGACGCGCTTACAAGCGCAAAGTGCAATTAGATATTAAGTCGTTACAGTAAGTCGCTGATAAAAATCTGCATTTATATACCCAAAACATATTTAATCCCTTTCATTTTCGCACAGAGATCGCATTACGGAGCATCTGGTTGCGGTGCAATCACATGAGACATCAAAGACACAGCTGGAGCGCAAAGAAGCTGAGCTGAACAAACAGCTTTCGGAGTGCCGTGTTGAGATTATAGAGCTACAGGATGCCAACGTAAGTAGTTAGTTTTCTTGTTCCTCGATCTAATCCACAAACGGCTGACTTTCAGGAAAAATTAACAAAACACAATTCAGACTATAAGTCACAAATAAAGACACTTCAAGCGGAGTTGTCCACAATGGAAACGGTGCAAAAAGATTTTGTCAAATTATCACAAACACTTCAGGTAAGTTTCCGATTGAGTTATAAAAATATTAATTCAGTTTTATTTTCGTTATACTCGTACAATTGAAACAATCATCTTATAAAACTAAGCATAAGTTTTAATGCATAACCATCTTCTTCTACAGATGTCCTTGGAGGAGTTGCGGCATGCCGACACCGAGGTACGCTGGCAGGATGACGATGACGTGAACAATTGTCCCACGTGTAATGCCAATTTTACGGTAATGGTGCGCAAGATCCATTGCCGACATTGTGGACATATCTACTGCGATAAATGTCTAACGAAAACGGTGCCATCGGGACCACGGAAACGTGTCGCCCGGGTCTGTGATATCTGTCACACCTTGCTCACGCCAAACACCGCTCCCTACTTTAGTCATGAGCCGCAGCAGTCAAACTAGTCGGCTCCCTGCACTGGCGGTGCGTCATTATTATTGCGATGGCAAATATATATTTATTGTTTTTTGTATGTATGTACTGTGTACTATAATTACTCTATTTTGTTTATTTGTTTTTTTTGGGGCATTTGTGTTCCAATCATAAGTAGTTTCCTTGTCACACTGAACAGAGTCATATCCAGTCGCAAAAGAGCGTCAAGATTTATAATTATGTAAACGATGCATGTAACTCAGTCCTTTAGTCTTATTATACCTTAATATTGTCATGTTAGCTTTTTCGTAGGTAAGTTTCCATTATTGAATTTAACGCAAGCAAAGCAAAAATATATAAATATAAAAATCTGTACACTCGACGTTTGTGCTGCTCATTATTCTACTTGAACCAATTTCGCCTGCAAGTAATAAATTGTAATTAAATGTAATAATTTAAAAAACAAACAGGTGTTCATGCAAATAATATTTGTGTTTTATTTATAAATTGGAGCAAACAATTTGGCAATTTTTGTTAACAAGTAACTAACAATATCAAACTTACAAGAAATTGTAATTTGATACAGTTTGGTAACATATATCTTTTATGTCTTCATGGGGTTGCGAGGATATTACATATAAAAATGTATGCATGCACGCATATAAATTTGTGTATATGTTTGCTAAATATTTGTATAATATTAACGTAAAATAATAACAATTTGGGCATGCCCGTTTAATTCTGTATGTACAAACTCACTTCAACTAACAATAAGTCAACTGTATATTATAATCTAATACTGCAATCTCCGCATTCAACAAAGCAAAAAACTGAAAGGGCTTTTTATATAATTGGAAAACAGAAAAAACACAAAACGCACACACACATTGGAAGGGGGAATCACATTTTCAAATAGGGCAATTAAAGTTGGCACATCGTCAATTTCTGAAACGAGACAAAAAAATCAAATTGTCATTTTGCAATTTGCTGATCTGACAAGCAGGTGTAATTTAAAAAAAAATTAAAAAATTACATACCTCACCATATAAATCGGCCGGCCAAGGCAGCCACTAATGCTACAGCTGAGACGCCCAGAAGGCTGATGAATCTACTGCTGGGACCTGTATGAATGGGAAGATAGATACGATAAGAAGAGATTAATGAAAGGTACAAATTGCAGTAAAACCAAAATAAACCAGATTTCTTATAGATCATTTCAGAATGAAACTGAAGATCTTTTAAAATTTTTGGCTTTTAAATTACATGCTAGACAGTTTTCTCATAAATTAAATTTTCCATGTGTACAAATTGTGTTTCGGCTTTTTATCTTCACGGGAAATAAAGTAAAAAATGATGGCAGCTCTTATCGATAAATGTTATCATATAATTACAAGTTAGTAGGTCTGATTAAAAAAGTTGACAGACCGCACAGCTGATTAAAATGGAGGATGTGATATTACATATAAAGTAAAAAAGAAATTGTGAAAAGTTGTAAGACCCTTGCTGGTTGAAAATTGGATGTCTGGTTAAATAATTTTCAATTAAATCATTTAAAAAATTAAAAAGCATGCACCAATTTAGAAAATATTAAAATTTAAGGACGAATGATCGTTAAGACACTTACTTAGTTTGGCGTAGAACGTGACACTCTTTAAACTTGACAGAACAGATACAGATGCGAGGCGGGGCGAGACGAGGCGAAGGCAAAAGTCGGAGACAAATATGAAAAGCGAAATATAGTAGAGACATTGTGCGGCTAGGTGTGTGTGCGAACGTGTCTGGAATTAGTACTGGAACTGGAACTGGAACTGGAACTGGACGTCATTTTCAAATCTCTTGAGTGCGTATCCTGGTGCTTGCTGAGGGTGGGTGGATGCTGTGTTGTAGTTGACTGTATTTGTTCTTAGTTTGTGCTTGCTGAAGACATCGTTGATTGTTTCCGATGCAGAGAGAAAGTTAAAGACGGTAAGAGGCGACAGTGGTAGAGATAGATAGATTGGCTAGCCTATTGATGGGCAATGTATTGCAGTATACGCGCTTTAGATGGTTCTGTTGCTCTGAACATGTCTTATAAATAATACGTTTATCATCTATTTGAGCATCTCTGCGAGCTTCGTTTTAAGCCTAAGGATGTGTTGTATGTGTTTTCTCTGAGGTCAGGCCATGCCACCAACAATGGTTACAACAGAGAGGAGTAGACAATGCTGATGCTTGGATAATGGATTCAATGATGATTGCGTTGGATTTGCTTTGCCAATATGCAAGGCCTAGCTGTTCTATTGCTCGTTTTCACCTGCAGCGCCCGTGTTGCTCAGAGAGATCTGGCGTCCGTACTTCGCCAGCCACTCAACAATCACACCATTGGACCACCCAAAGCCCTTCTGTACGCCGTATTCACCGCCGCTGCCATGTCCGCCAAACTTCTCCGCGTTGTACTGAAATATAATAGATTAGAATGACTATTGATTGATGGAGCACTCTTTATACTTTACCTTTTCAAACATATCCAGAGTCTCGCGGTATGCTGCAAAGTTGGATTTGACCCAACGATGACCCCAGCTTTGTGACAGTTTCTTTGCCTCTGGTGTGCCCAGATTGTCCAGTCCCTCGACAAGAATGTACTGCATGGGGGCCCACACATTTGGGAAGTCCCACTGCTCACCGGTCTGATAGAGCGTATTCGGCACGCCCCCCGGGAATGTGTCCAGTTTGTTCTTCTCAACGTAGCTCAGCACAGATGCAGAGATCTTCTCCGATTCGGATATATTATAGGCCTTAACCCACAGTGGTGCCAGATTGGTGGGCACAAAGTAGTCACGTGACTTTTCATTTATCATATCATAGTCTAGCCAGCAGCCGACCTCCTCGTTCCACAGCACCGCCTGTATTGCCTGCACGGTTATAAGAAATATGGAATGTTATTATTTTGAACTAAGACAAAACAAATCTGTTAATAGTATATGGTGAAGTGTCCAAAGTGAATTTTATGTTTATTTTACCTTGACCCCTCTTACTTCAGCACCACAATTTCTAAAAATTTTCCGACCGTGAGGTGTAGATTTTTTTTTCCAAATATTAAATAAGATGGAATGAGCTTTTAAATTTATACAGTTTGGACTGTATTATGAAGTCAGACACTTACCTCTTGGAGTTTCTTTGCCTTGTTCTCGTACTCGGTCATCTTTTCAACGTTGCCAGCCTTGGAGTGGAACTCGGCAATAATTTTGGCGTTCCAATAAAGAATAGCGTTCAGCTCGACCGGCACAATGGAGCGTGTTTTGGCATTTGTAAGGTTACCAATGTTAGTACCATTCTCGTTGATATACCAGCGGGAGCTGAAGTCCATGCCCGACTCAGCAGCAGACTTAAGTTCGCTATAGTGATCTTGCTTTTCCTCTGGTGTGATAAAACTGTTTGATGTTTCGATATCCTCGCTGTAGGATTCAGGGCGCGGACCGGTTGATAAGTCCCGATATGCGACTAGGTTATATCCCTTAGCCTGCACGGTGTGATTGTTAATGAAATACTCAAATTCGTGTTCCAGCACCTCCAGCACTTTGATGGCAAACAAATCGTCCTTGGTGAAATCCACATAGGACTTTACCATTCCCGCTAGTAGCGGAGGCTGTGAACGACCCCAGTAGTAGACACGACCGCCATTCGGTATGAATCCGATGCGCTGGACAATGGATAAGAAGTTCTCGATCATGCCTCGGGCGGTATCGTACATCTCGCTGTGCAGCAGACCACGAATGATCCAGTAAGAGTCCCAATAATAGAACTCAATGAAGCGACCACCTGGCACAATAACGGGATTAGGCACAGGTATGATGGAGTAGTATTCTGGATTCTTGTGCACATCGTCTTTCATTTTACGGCCCAGGTCCTTCCAAATGTTGTTTAGGTCCACGCCCCATTGCTTAAGGTCTGGATCGTGGACGAGATCTATAAAACCAGGATGCTCCTTCCAATCCGTCGGTGTCCACACATCGAGCTCAGTGCCCTTCTCTCCAAAGTGACTCTACAATTTATAAGAATAAATAACTTTACAATCTATCATTTCATAATTGCATTCTGTGTCGCACATTAACAAATTCAAGAATTTCATCCCTGCTGGGTGTATTATTCTTGGAAGCCATAAATTCATTAAAGTCCTCCAAGGTCTTCTCGGGAGACACTGTCAGCTTCATATCCACAAAAGTCTTGGAGTCGGGAAAGAGCTTTGCCATTTGTACCGTATGCAGTAGGGGTCCATAGCAGTAGATTTGGCTAAAGTAAATAGAAAAGGGTATCAAATATTCGTTCGCTCTATTTGAGATACAGCTCAAGCATTTCGGCTGTGAGATTTTAGGTATTTGTAATCCCTACATACTTCACACTCTTTGTCCTACAAGTGAATACTATATATAGACGGATAGAAGTATGGCTTATAGATTACAGATTGAATGTTTGATGCCAGTTTTAATAACAAATTTTATTACTAAACAAGGAGTTTTTCCTTGCTGTTTTAAAATATTTAAAAATATGAAAATAATGAAATTGTTCAGTTTTAAGAGCGAAACAAGTTTGAGAAGCGTATATATATTTAATCGTATTTCAATTGTGTAAAATATGATGTTGATCAGGAATATAGTTAAAGAAACTATTTGTTTGTTATCCAGCATTTAAAATAAATATTTCGAGTTGTTTAACAAACTATGCAATAATCGTATAACTTCATAGCTTCCACTGTTAATTAAATGGATAAAGTGAAAGTCGATTTAATAAAATGAACTTCAAAGCAGATCTGTAAATGTTATTAAGTGGAAATCTCTTAATTGAGAACTCCAGCCAGAAATGAATTTAAGATCACACTAGACTGACGTCATCAATTAGTGCCATTTGCACAATTGTTAATTAACTTTGCAATAAAACTGTTAGTTTGAACTGCTTTGGCTTAACACCTGTCTGATAGGATCTGCCACATAAAATAATACATATAGTCGGTACACGATCTGAACCATTCAACGAGTAGTTGTCGGACAATCTTAAGACGCACGACTGCGATGATAACTCGTCACGTTTATTGGTGTTGATTACGTTTGGGATTACGGGTTGTTTTTTGCCATATATACCAGTCGGTCAGGCATACATACGAGTATACATATATGTACATATGCACATATGAGTATGTACACATGTAGTATTAAAATTTTAGAGTGCAAGAATTAATAATCTTCGATTTAAGAATTGGGGACCGGTTCATCGGCGAAAGGAAACCAGTTTAAAAAAATATAAGTACACACACTATGCATATGATTTGGAACCCCCTTATCCGGACTAATTAATGAAATATTGTTGATTAAATGCACATACACAAATTTGTATAATAATATATTATACGAGTCCACATATCAAATTACAGGTACTACCAATTACAATTTCGATAGCCGTGTGTTTCCAGAAACTTACCAGGTGGAAAATATGTCGGTGTTCACATTTTTATCAATGGCATTGTCGCTCTCTATCAGAATCCTTGCTCTCACCTGCGGCACAGCCGGCAGGAAGCAGCAAAGGATCGCCAAAGCGAGTGCCTTTGTGTTAATCATTGCGCTAAGGCTAAGGAACTGTGTTACTTTTAATTATTTATTTATTTATTTCTGTTGGTTAATTAAACGTTTCGCCGCTCACTTGATCACAAAACGTACATATATATTTGTATGTAGTTAATAAGTACCGAAATTATCACACTGAGTGGGCCGAGCTGCCTGAAAAGTTACTTTTAAAGTGTTGGCACTGGTATGAATTTGAATTAAGTAGTTAGTTTGGGTGGCGACTAAGTCTTTAGCGCAGGATACTTCTGCGAAATGTCCTTTCAAACTGTGTCGCTCTCAGCTGCACTTTCCGCCAACGACACAGACACAACCAGCGCCCTGCCAGTGCAAGAATACTTCTAACTGATTCGGCCGTTTTCATTTTATAAAATAACAAACAGCCGAGCGGCAACGACAACGACAACGACAACGACGACGAAGACGAAGCGATGGCAGCAGCGCCATTATTATTGCCGAACAAGAGCAACTTTCAGTGATCGGCACACGACAACAAACACGAGAGCACGAGCACGAGAGCACGAACACGAGAGCACGAGCACGAGTACAAGCGGGGTGGGCGTGGAACGAGTGTTCTATTTTTAAATCGACTGAGCAGCAATTGTGGCTGAGCCGAAGCTGAAGAAATGTACGGTATTTTAATTTATCCGTTAGCTGCCTTTGTTGTTGTTGTTGCTCTAGAGTTTTCTATCTATTTATTTTTGGTTACTTTGTGGTTTGACTGTCATACTTATTATAACTTTAGGCTCCCATTCAATTCTTATCCTAAAGAGCTAGTAAAATAATATCATGTTTTAGCATACTAGTAGTTCTGGAAAAACTTTAAAATACCCCTATAGAATTCAATTTGTTTATTTTTGGAAGCTTACTTATTCATAATTAAAACAATTGGCATCTACTAAACCTCGATAGTAGCACAACAAGAATGTCACACTTGGTTTTCCAGCTCTAGAGAATAAACTGATACATTAATTAGGGTATTTTTTATAGTATTGTTTCAATTGAAATGCACATTTTAAACAGTTGGGAGAACCTGCATTAACTAGAGGGGAAATTAAAGCGATTTCGTTGCAGACAATCGCATTTGCATACACTCATTGTATTATGGGCGTTTCAACAACTGATAAACTGTATATATATACAGTATATACATATACAGAGAAGCTATCAATAGATGCACCTAGTTGTCTAGTATTGATAACTATATCACCGCTATATCTTTTAAAGAGATTCTTACATATAGTACGTTTTTTAGTGAGCATTACTGTTTTTGAACTTGACTTTATGTGGTCTAAAATCGTCATCATATTAGACTTATTTAGTAACTGCATACATACAGCTTATAATTCAAATTCAGACTATTCATTTTGCCCAGTCCTTACTGTAACTGCTAACCACCAACAGTTCCAAATATCCAAATATACAATATATGTAGGTGCTTGCCGGTACCTGCATGTACTACTAGTATAAAGTATGATATGACGACTTATAGAGGTTCTAGCATGATAAGAACAACAATTTCAACCCCACAATTTGGGGACTTACGCTACTAAACATGTAAATTAAATCACAATCCGTACTTACAGAAATTCAAATAATTCACTGTCAGTGTTCCATTTACGATAAGTGTAAGTCCGATTTGAGAAAAGCGGAAAAACCCTTAACAAACTTAAGGTTAGACTTGCTAACAATTAAATTCTGTATATATCTTTATTAATATAATTTACTTGCAGTACAGAATACAGAATACATACGAGTAGGCTATAAAAAGTTTTACTTTCTGAGATAATAACTTTCAAGACCGGGTTATTTATTAATAACTCGTATGAGCTTAATAAGGAACACGTTAACCCATATACTACTACTAAAATTATTACTAATATGTATTTATTTATAAATAATTTTGCTGGCAAAATACCACACAATTTGAGTAGAGGCGAATCAATTTAGTTGTAAAGTGCCCCCCACTTTTTTAGTGAAAAAAACGAACCGAAACTGCGTCGCAACGTTTCCAGATATATTTTAGTAGATATGCAGAGGTACGACAATAACAAGTCTTAATTGAACTGATTTGCTGAATACGGATTACTCTGTGAACCCAAAATAAAACTTGAGACGTCATAAAAATATAAAAATTGCCCCCACAAAGATCTGCAGCCAACTGTGGCAATTGCGCTGTTAAGAAATCTGATATTATAATGAAAGATCTGAGAATAAAATTGCATGCTTATTTTTGGTATCTGATCATTGACCGTCAAATTCATTGCAAATTGTCGCACGTGGCATGTCTCATGTCGTACGACAATTGATTTATCGCATTTAGTTAATATTCACTTGACTATATAGTATATGAACTAACAAACATATCTATGAGAGTATTAGACAATATATTCACTCTCATTTTGCATACTTAGACTGAACAAGCAAATGATGTATTGTTTGGGCTTAGTAGAATGTGCCATATCATACGGAACCCAAGTACTACCTATCCCAGTCTCAAGCGGTGATATAACCGAGCTGCCTCTGTGGCACTTTTTATTGTTCCGTGGCATCTAAATTCTAGAAACAAAAGCTATTTTTTGTATTCACAAATTGGCCCCAAAGAATAACGGAACAGTTGTGCAATTTATTTTCAGCTGTGGGAAAGAGGATCATTGTCTCTGGATCAGTGACGACAGACAGAAAGTGCTACAACAGAATCAATCGTTTAATTGAAGTTTAATGCATTCAACTCTGGCCAGGAACACGTCACAGTTGCCAGTGGCAAATCGTGATATAATTAGTAAAACATAGCGACATTAACAGCTGATATTCATACCAGAACTAGCGCATGCCTTGACTTTTAATACTTAATTATTTGTCTACTTATTGTCTGCTAAATACTTATACCATACCCTATAACTAAGAATGATTCAGCAGACAAATAATTGATAAAATAACAGGTGTCACTGACTTTTACTGCGTTCATTCCATTCATTTTGCAAAATCTATTCATGAATCTTAAGAAATCGAGTTACAAAACAAAAGTTGGCATTTCATGAAATGGCGAGACGCAGCCAACTTAACTGTGTACTTTCAATGTGTACTTAGTACTTTTAAATGTCTGGCAACACTCTACGGTTCAAATTGTGAATTTCATAGCGTTTTTTCATGAGTTTTATAATAGCTATTTTGATTTTCAAGTGGCAATAATTAACTTTTAACTTAATGTTTACATTTAAACCTAACTTGCTATAAAAAAGGATTTTTTTTTCGGAAAACCTCATCCTATTTTCATTTAGTTCTCGTAACATCTTATATAAAACATGTATAGAATGTGATTTTATCCGCCCAGATAGGTTATAAGGAACTTTTCATGAATGCGAAGGCTTAGTTGTCGAAAAGCCCGGCATACGATCCCGTATAAGAAAAGGTCCCTTCTCATGAAATGTAAAGTTGAGGCATACTCATACAATTTGTATGACTGTTTCATAAACTCGATTATAATACGCCCAAAAACTAAGGTCGTTTTATTGTTTTGACTGTATAGCTGGCTGAACAAATATTTAAACGGGTGTAATGGACTTTTCAATAATTGTGGCGGCAGTGATGACAAATAGACGCCAGTTGGCACGTGTTAGGCATTTACAAATAGTTATCACAAAACAGTAAATACATAGTTCTATGTGTACCTAGCATACATATTTTAATATTATTTCCGATTCCGCCCAAGCCAAGCAACTAATTCCGGTCCACGTTCCGGATAATTCATACGGAAAGCAGTAAATTCATGAGTCTAATTTGCTTTGCCGCAGACTTACTATATTTAAGTTCTCTTCCAAGTAGATTTGCGAATTGAACAATTGTTTCAAGTTAGCTAAATGTGACGATTTATGACTTGAGGCCGTTTTTCCCCAGCTACTTTAGCCTGGACTACGGAATAGGTCTCACGTCTTAGGAGAATGTTTTCAATTTGAGTGTCGCATTAATCGCTTATTTACCATAATACAATACAAATAAAATAAGAATGTATGATACAAATAGATGTGTACTACAACCTATATCTAAATCTATATTAATTTAAATCGTCAATTTTTCTACCCAGAAAAATGTGGTTAAAAAGGGTATTATTAATTAAGCACAAGCTTGTATGTAACTCAGAGACTGTGAAAGCTAAAGACATGAAATTTGGGATGCTTTCAGAATACCTCTCTCAGATACCTTTTCTCTTATGTGATTTTTAAAAATTTAGATAAATATAAGAAAATTTAAAAATATTGTTGACCCAATTTTATTGAATTTTGGTAGTTCTAAGCGCCTATTAGATTTACTGACGTATGTGACGTCTTTATACGCATGACCAATAGCTCAACTGGCTTTTTCAAAAATCTAAACTGCCAAAAAAAACGTGTATAGAAATCTGGCAATAAATCACCAAGAAACCCGTTCCAAAATGGTCCAACAAGCGCGTTTTAATTAATTGCAGCCTATGCAAATATTGCGAAACACTCGTGCTCAAGATTGAGATTCAAGGACGACATTTGCAATAGTATTTGAATAATATAATTTAAATAGTTAATTAGCATAGGCACAGCTGAAATCGTTGGATCTATTGCAAAACGATTTTTAACCATTAAAAGTTTAAGCTATCGAATAGAATGTTTAATGTCTTGTCTTTATTTTCCTGTGGCCGGCTATTAAAAACGTGATAAATGTAAATTAACACAATTCTATAAACTGTTTTACAGTTCGCAACGCTATTTATATTCATTGTAATTATTTAAAATGTAGAAGAATTCCAGGATAACGTTTGTTTGGTCAGATCTTAGCTATTCTAAATAGAAAGTGGGAAGGTTTGAACACGAATTAACGAAGAAATTAACGTACATAACATAAATTATATTATTATTTAATATAATAATGGTTTTAAATACTGAAACCCTTAGATTTTATTCTTGGGGATGTTTAAGAAAATAAGTTTCTGCTTTTACTTATCGCGGGGATGAGAAAGAGTCTATGTATGTAATCGGACACATTTCACATACAAATTATCACCTATTTTTCAATATTTTTGCAAGCTGTATGAACCAGAGTTCAGGTGATTAAACTGGTTTTTAAAGCTGACTGTGTGCCAAAAAAAAAACCGAATATGAGGTCAACTTAAGTCTTTTATCGTTGTTTTTAGGCTATCCATTTAAATTCAAAGTGCTGCACAGTTTGCGAACTTTTGACATTGCTAATTGCCTTGATCTAGGTAGAAGATTGGAAGGTCACTCCTTCGACATTGGAGAAGACCTTGCTGATATTTGCGATATAAAACAGTATATGCCTGTGCGATAAGAGATAAGCGGAAAGTTACTGTGCCATCGTGAACAAAATGGCATGCTTGACATTGAACTTAATCTTTGATTGATTATTTAATTCAAGAACATAATTTTTGATTGATTCGTGGATTCAACATCTGAGTTATTGACCACTAGAACAGAGTGGATGCAACTTGACACAATCCCTTGTAGTTCAGCCCATGCTTGAGTGCTCGGCAAGCAATTGCACTTTCATTGCAATCAGAGTACTTCAACACTATCCAACAAGTCACATGCCATAATTACCTTAATAAGATTACACAAAAATTTCAATCTGCACTTACATTTCAATAAGTGTTTAATAATTTTCAAGAGCATTAACAGGAAACTCTTTAGTTATTCGACTTTAGTAATTAACACTTTACATGTGTCACCCACTTTTACAAACGTTTATTGCAAAACAACAACTGATAAGCTATTATCATTAGTTTCACAAGCCACAATATATATACTATGTATTGTCTTCAGAGTATGGTTGACAAACACTCCTGACTGCCCTGATCATTCAAATAGAAACGTTAGGATGCATATCATTTACAGCAAGATCAATAAACCCCTATCCAAATCGAAGCGTTTATATCAAACGTGTTCTCGACAAGTGCGCACGTTCTACATACACACTTATAAATACTCGTAGATACTTTTGTATCTAAATACAGCAACTAACACCTGTGCATATGCACAGTGGTGAGCATTCAAACCGTATCGGAAAACATTTTTTTGATTTAAAATTCTTTTTAAGTTAAAAAAATATTTTATAAAAATATTTTAGTATTACATTTTTAATGTACTTTTAAGTGTTTATTTAAGAACCAAATTCAATGATATATTATTGAAATACACTTTCGGAAGATGAGCAATATTTATAATCATAAAATATGTATTTTATACAATACACACTTTTCGAGGTCGGATTGATTAATCAAGGATGCCATCCTTGAATCTCATCCTTAGAATCTTTGTGAAATTTGTTATAACTTAGATTACATATAATTTGAATATATAATATATACTTTGAATGAAAAATGAAATTCAAACTAAAAATTTGATTAAATATTAGTTTTTAAGAAATTACTAATATGGCGTTTTTCAAATTGTTTTTCCAACTGGTGTACATCAGTTCTTAATACATACATATATATTTACATATGTATGAATCAAATCGTACTGATACCATTTCTTGTTTCTTGACATGAGACCATGACCCATGTCGGTGTCTGATGTCCATGTGGCAGGAGAACGGGTCACCCTGTAAATTGTTTGATCACCTTCAGTACAAGTATAAATATATAACAGTATAAACGGAGTACTAAACAAAAAAGATGCTTGAAAAAAATTACAATATAATTGTTTTGCTTATTTTCTGTATGGCTTTTTTGTTTGGCTACGGTCGCTGAGAGTTGAATGTTAATTGCAATTATTAGATTCCATTTTTTTTAATGAGATATACAAATATATAGTATATGCATAAACATATACATATACACGTATCGAGCATTGTTTTATTTTGCGGTTTTTCGTTTTCATTTTTGCGGTTAGCTGCTGTTTTATTGTTTAAGCAATTTGCACACAAATACATGTGCAATTGTGTTTGTATATTTCACTTGTATACGAAATTTCAATATGATCTGTTGCCATTTTCATAGATGGCGGGGTCTCTTTTGTGATTACTTGTTAGCTTTCGGCTTACTCCTCTAATCAAATCTCGCGCCGGCGCTAAGTTGTTGCCCGTTTGACGCGAGTCGTCATACTGCCTCACCTCGGGCATTGAGAACTGAGATTTAAATAAGATTTGCAATATTTGAGTACCCAGTTCCGGATCACCGTGTCTCAACCCTTCACTGACTGTGGGGAGCTGCTCGTACTTCCCTTTGGAGACTTTATAACAGTCAAAATTGCTAGCCTGCTTTGCCATTTGTCAATTACAATAAATTCGAGGTGTTGCATTATACAGCTGCGACTTATGGCCCTTATTTTGGATGAATAATGAGCAAATTGTATGGCCAGCGATTTCAGATTTCAGACCTCCATATAAAACAGTTGTGGTGTCAATATTGTAATGCTTCTAAATAGAGTTGCGGGCGAGATTTTGATTTTCACAACACACAATGTAAAAACTCATTAAAATATTTAAATATGATATAATATATTCTGTTTTTCTGTGCGGAGTTCCAGGTTATAAAAAACAAGTATAAATATGAATTATTTAGTATTTTGTAGACATAAGTTTGTCATAAAAAAACCAAAATACTAGACGAAACATATGTATATATACAGGCCTGTTTCGTATTTCCGAATTTGTTAGCTGTTCTGCATTCCGAAAAACGATTGACTATTCGTTTTAAAAAGACATTTCTTTGAGGAGTGGAGTGCACTTAACTTGAACATAACTTTAAAATAAGTACTCGGAAATGTGAACAGCACTGATTGATAATCTGATATATTTTCTATCTATGTTAATACTTTAAGGTATTTTCTTTTTATGTTACTATGTATGTAAATAGTCGTGCTAAGTCGTGTCACGAGAGAAGACACGACACGTGGCCAGCTCTACATTTGCGTACAATTCAAATGGAGCTCTGCTTGCACATAAATCTGTAGTATTTACGGCCTAATAATGTCAACTACACGTAGATATTGAATTGTTCATTGACGTTGAACTGAACAGCATTATCGCAGGCAATAAATTGGGTTTGTATATATGATTTAAGACTGAGATTAACGAAAGCGTGCAAAACAATTAGAATTTCTATCTGCATAGGCAAAGTGTTCAAGTGCTCCAGATTCTCGATCCAGTGGGCCTCAAGGTGATATTTTATTGCCGGATGGCCAGCTGGCAAAACATAATCAGTTAAAATCAGTTTCGGAGTACTTCTTATCTATTCCGAGTGCAAGCACCTTGTTCATGGGCTGTTTATTCCATTGACAGCGATTAGATAGTTGGATTGCTGAATTCCATATCTAACACTAACCTGCATCTGGACTTCTTCAGACGTATCCGCACTGGAGCTTCTAGAATTTGAAGCTTGAAGTCGCGCCCAAGGGAGGTCAATTGGCACAGTGTCTTAGCCAAACGCATTTATGATGCTGCGATCGGTTGAGAGATGAGACTGAAAGTGGGCAGCGGGTTGAGGCTGTATTTTTAGTTCCAGCAGCTTGCTTTTGATAAGAAACCCACAAGCTGATAACACAACGCGCGTGAAATATGCAAAGCAGATTAAATTATATTATATTGCTCGTTTCATGTTTTTATAGATCCCAAATTCGCCTGTCACTCACGTTTTTTTCTACGTGCCAGTGCCAATAGAGTGGCGAACTTGTTGAATTGTATATTCCATAGCACCTGAGACTTAAAAGTGTTACAGAAATCGATAGCATTTTTAATGACCCCGCCTTAATCGCTGAGCCTGGTTCAAGTTGAGTTGGGAACCTCTAATTACACTGGCCAACAACATTTTTGAGCCAGAACAGCCGCCACACTGTTTAAATTTCGAATATGAATGATGTATGGACTAAAAGAAAGCAATTTAAAAACTTTTGTGGTCATAACTATCATGAAGTTTAATTAAAACCCTAACATTTCAAATATATATACATATATGGATTTTCGAACTTGGTTGTATTATTATTTATTTATATATTAAAATGTGGTAAAAAAAATCTTATTATATTTCTTTTTCTTTTGTAATAAAAAAATTGAATTCTGTTATTCTTAAAAAAGTAAAACGCCCAAAAATTTTAATAAAAAATAGACCAGTTAACCTATCAAGTTCGAGGTTGCCACGAGGTTGCAAATTATACTGTACTTTCAACAGATTTTCCTGGTCTGCTGCCTAGTGTTATTGAGAAATGCCAGCAGCCAGATGATCGTCTGATCAGTTGTTCCGTTAATCAGTTGATCAGTTAATTAGATAGAACCTGTTACGCTCAGCTGCATTCGTATTACGTATACGCAGCGGACACACCGCCACAGCGTTAGCCAATAGCAGAACAGCTGGCAACAGACGGGCGGAAAGGAAGGACGGAGAGGGAGCAACGTCTAGTTCGAGTGCTGGAAAATCCTCCAAGTTTTAACGAGAGCTGGTCGTGACTACCGTTTCAGAGCACACCTGCTGAGTACAAGCAGCTAAGTTCAAGTATCTCGTATCTTTTTATTTCCACGTATTCAATCATTTGCATAGCATTCGATAAAGTGTTTCTCTTTTTGTTTTTGTTGGGGTTTGCGACCACAACGTGCAAATATAAATAAATTATCGCTCAATTGGATTGAAATGTGTGAATATATCGAAGCAAGTAGGTGCATTAGTTTTAGCGTTAGATAAACGTATTAGTTATTTACAAAATTGATTTGGTTTGCTAAAAATGCTTGGCATGTATGATTTGTAGGAACGTCAATGTCTCGCAGAGATTCGCTGGGGTTTTTTTTAGCCAGTGCATGATGTAAGACATTAGTTTGAGCTTCAATGAGCACGTACGTCTATTTTCTTAATGCATTTTCAAATTGGTTTCTGCTATAAATCAAGTTAATTGGAATTACACTTTAATTGCAATTGTTATGCAATATATAAGTAAGATTATATTTATTACATAGAACATTGGTCAACAAATGAAATATTTCACTGGTTAAAATGACAAGCTAAAGTACGCGCTAAACTTAATTTTAAATTGTTAACGGATTTTAAATAATTCATAGCACTCAGCTTGTGTTCGTCGCTTGAACGTGAGAATTCATGAGCCGCCTGAAGGTATGCAATGATTATTTCTGCAGCTGAGAATATGCAATACAATCAATTAAATGATATTTTCAGACTTGTTATATTCACTGAAATTACAATTTTGAATGGCTTTTTTCGAATATTCCCTAAGTAAATAGATAAGCTTGTATTTAAATATAGTACATATTTATAAATGTACCGTTATTAGTTGTAAGAAATTTAACAATAAGACTACAAGGCATCATAATTAATAAGCATATAAATTCAATGATATTTTTGCTAGATTTTAAACACTGCCACTTATGTTGACTTATTACATATACGAGTATATATCATAACTATAGGGTTATATTATGTGGTTACATTTATTTTTAGTGTCTTGTATTTATTATAAATAAGAATTTTCCAAAGTCAAAATTATAATACTCTCTCTGGGTATAAAAACCAGGGTATAAGAAAACTCTCACACGCTTCTCTCAAACTCTTTTAATCAACCTTTTCGCTCCAACTCTCCCACGAGAGAGCCAGTGAATAATAATGCAAAGCAAAGCAGTGAACTACAGTAAATACAAAACATGTTCAACCGCTGTAAATTCAGATATTCGCACAAAAAGGGGCACGTTATTGCACGTTATCTGATAGCCGTTACAGGTGCTGGTGATAACGACTCAGACACGGTGAATGAGTCATAAGCTGATAACAGACAATCACAAAACACTATTCTCTTCAGCCTTATTCATTGATAGTGCACGTTTAAACATTTAAAACATTAAAAAATTTTTTTTAGGCAATTATTTCAATGCTTAAACATAGTTTGATAAATGTTTTTGCAATCGGCAGATTGTTGCTGATTGATTGCACATTCGTATTATATTGTATGATATGAGTGTGTGATAAATTCTTATTTACACAGGAATTCTGAGAAAATGTCACCTTGTGCGCTCACCGAATACTCAACAATTCAGTTGCCAATAACCAAAATAGATAGGTAAATAAATAAAGACAAATCGAGATCGCGACAGCTGTGGTTAAACCTTGCGAAAAGACCACCTGGTGAACAGCTTCCGTTACCACGGCATCGCTTCACAATGAACTGATTTTAGAATTGCTTAAAAACACATTACAATTGGCTTGGTAAATTGTTGGCAATAATACTGGCAATTGGTGACTATTGTTCTAAAAGTTCATTGGCACGAACGTCGAGAAGATTTTAAAAAATATATGATATGTAATTGAAAGGCAATAATTTCGTTGTCGGGTGAAATTTAATTTTTATTTTAACTCGATAATAAACAAGAATGAGCCGGGTTGCTTCAGGGTTCCTAATATTAAGTACCCTTGCAGACATATTACTTAGAAAATTCTCCTTTGATAGCTATAAGTTGTGGTAATCTGATCTAAGCTTGAATCTTTCTAAACAGTTAAGCGCCGATCGACCTATCTTTCCAATGAAAAAAACCAATGCAAATATAAATTGTAAAAAATATAATGATCCCATTTAGCAAAGAATTGTTCTGCTCAATTTTCGAATATTCATTCATTGAAATATGATATTGTGTTTCCTATATACGAATATATGATTATTGTATATACGAATATATGATTATTGCAAGTTAATCGGCCAAATTAGTTTTGCAGTTCCGATCAGAAATTCTAGAAACTTTCTTCCTCTTTCTCTTCAAGCTTGTAACTATGCTATCCATAACCCTTTTCGTATTCTATGTTCTAATTATAACAAGCTTTATCATTTAATATGTTATGCTACTTCTATTTCCTTACTCAGAACTTCACTTTTATGTTATCTGCGTAATCCATAGTTACTTTTTGTCTATTGTTTAATTTATGTAGAACTTTTATTTAGCCAAGCCCGTGCTTGGTGTCGATTGGGCCAATTGAATGTACTGCCCGTTTTAGTACATCAACGTCCAAATAAATAAATAAATACTCTCATATAATTTTAGACAGTTAAAAACATTCATTCATTCGATTCAAAATTCTGCTTTCTACATTACAAGTAATTTTATGATTGGAATGCTAAACCATTTTGATATATTGGTGCAATGATGCAATTGATGGGTGCAAGTATGGTGTAAAACAACTGTTGAGTATTAGCTATCTTGTGCAATCGCACACAGTTGCTCCAAAGGTTACCCTGTCCAATGCAATGCAAAAGCTAAAACAACTGAAAAAACAGCTTCAAGGTCGCCATTAAGAAGCTATGTACTCGGTACTGCAACACGTGTTAAACTGCTTAATAATTTATTATTGTAAACAGTTACTATGCAGTTGTATTGCAAATGTTGTTGCAATTAATCCAAGTATCTCTTTTTGTGTTTGGTCACGGCTTGCAATTGGAATTGATTTTAGGTTCATTTTCTCATGTTCACATTAATGCTACTTGTGGTTAATCCTGATTACGATTTTAAAATCTGTCTGGCAGCACTGAACAATGTTTAAAGCAATCGAGAGCAAACTTATTGACAATTGACGTGACCAAAATTTAAAATTATAATTTCACATTACGATATTTTGAAGAATAGAAAACGAATCACAAGCCTATCTGATAAAATTAAAATTTCTCAAATTGGGCTGCAAAGTGATGCCAGACATTAAGAATACACACTAGCAGTATGGCAGTTAAGTTGGCTGCGGCACCACATTTCATGAAATGGCGCCAAATTCATGTACATTTACGTGCTTAAGTTGAATTCATGAAATCGTGACCCCGTTTCATTGGAATTTGCAAATTGTGCAACAGCATAAGCTAAGTAAGAGTGTGGAATATATTTAAAAGTAATATAAATATCAACCACCTCAATCTAGTCAGATTGTTTACGGATTAATGATACTCGTGGACGCAAAGAAGAATTGAGATAAACAAAGTAAATGGCAAAGAGAAAAGTCATTCATTGTGGTGACGTGAATGCGTGAGAGGCCCAAACAGAGATGACAAAGCATTTGGCCACTATAGAAACTAGCAAAAACAACAGGGGTATTTATAACTCGAACGCGAAAATACACACATACACACGTATGTATGTACAATATATATATGCGGGACTCTTGTAAAGCTTTTGGGGGTTGAAAAGTGAAAGCACTCCTAACTAACAGACGGTTTGTGTTTTTGTATTATTTTTCTTATTTTGAATTGAAAATTATGCAACTTGCAAATTTGTGCAAATGTTTGAGAAACCCAAACTTACCCGTTGGCATTCATTTTGTTTTTCCCCTAGCTGGATGTCCTCTTGAAATCGAATTATGAAATTTTATTTGCAATTTGTGGAACTCAACGCCACGCGGCGTATTAGGGAGCTGAATACGTTGAATTTGTATTGATTTTTGTGTAATATTTATCGCCCACGCTGCCGTCAATATATATGCGACTGCCTTTGTTTTGAAATGTGTCTTTTTGGTAAACTTTACTTTTATCACTCAACTCTCGTTGTTTGTTTTATCACTAAACAAAATTCCTTTTATCGTGATTTTGCCTGTGCAGCGCGTGCGACTTGCGGACGAAACGCTCCAAAGCAGACTGTATCGGCGATCGCCAAGTCAGCCCCATGTAAATAAATAGGTTTTTACGCTCTCGTGTCTTGGCCGCTTTTGCTTCCAACTACAAATCAACATATGCTTGTATGCATGTGTATATATTTATCTACTCCGCTTGCCAGTTTGGCCCCCGCCAGCTGTTATCGAGCAGGAGAGCGGAAGAGCGAAAGAGAGCGCCACGAATGATAATTTTTGTTGTTTGGTTAAAAAAAGCCAGCAAGAATTTTTAGTTGAATATCGTTGCCCGACTTTGACATACCCGTAAAACTTTAAAGAAATAGCGAGTGAGTGTGAAATAGTACAAAATGGGGCTACTTTATCTTGAAAGCCCTGCATCACAAAAAAACAATGGAGTTGATAGCATTGTTATTGCAATAAAATAGCTTCTACAAGTTATTTTGGTTACGAAATTTAGTCAAAACTGTTTCTAACTCCAAAACTTATATCGGCAATATGAATATTACTATATAATTATCGAATATCGATACTGCTGCAGCCCTACTACATGCTCCTATATTTCTTGATAACATACTTTCAGCAAAGCGGATATACCCTCTTCATTTCATAGGTACACCTACGTGCAAGTTGAGAGCAGAGAGCAAGGTCCCTTGCGTGACGCGTCACACGCGACAAACATTTAAACGAAGTTTGCCGGCAGAGGCGCTCCCCCTGACGAACGCGCACTCTTGCCCCGGTACCAGCAATTGACGTTGCTGCTGATGCAATTTGCGGCATCACTTGAAATTTGGCATGCTGACGCCAAAGTGTCAATTGCTAAATTCTTCCAAACAAAATGTTTAGCTATATGACAATTTGTTTACGCACATAAACGAGGAATATGCACACACACACGTACATATGTACGTATTCACAGTGGTACATATTCGGGTTGGCTCGATTTCAAGGTGCCCTTGCCAACTGTTGCTGCTGGTTTTGTTTGTACTCTCACGGCAACTGAAAGGGAACCGGTTCCAAAACTCATGCTTTTTCAACAATGAGTAAAAATTGCGATTAAAACACGCTCTAATCCATTTAACTTAAATAGCAAAGTGAAGAGGCAATAACCTTCGCTTTTGACCTTTGCTAACAAACTAATTAAATGTGAATTAGTGATATTTGCTAGAATACTAATAAATTCAGTCCCAAACACGTTATCAAGTATCAAATGATAAAAATTATACAATAAGCATGTAATAGATTAATACGTTTGATCAAAAATACCCCAGGTCCCAAAGGATTCATTTATTGACATTTTGTCAACACATTACAATTTCCGGAAAGAGGCAAGCCATATTTATATGTTGTATTGTAGTAATAACAAACAAGTTTTACAGGTACAACTGTATATACATATGTATCTACACGTGTGTATATACATAAATAAGTTTTTAAATTGGTATCGGTGAGGTAGCGACTGATGTATTTAAGGGGCTCGTCCAAGCATGAGTTCAAATGCAGACTTGATTATAAATAACACAAAAAAGGCAATACCCGTTTTCGCATATTCCAACTAACGTTACCCATGTCGTTTTCATGTAGTTTAGCTTGAAACACAACGAAAAGATCAAAGTCTTAATAAAGTGTAGTCCTAAGGACTATTCAACTTCCACTGTGATATTAGCATTTATATTAAACAAATGGTATTATCAGTAGTCATTTTATTGTTTGGCCTTAAAATTGTAAGAGATATAGTGCAACTGCATATCTGGACGACAGCTATATATGTATGTAGTATATACGAAGCTGCGTGCCAAATTTGATTGCTCTAATTTTAATGGTGTCGACATAAACTATTTTCTTAAACAGAGAAGGACAACAACCCAACAGGCTTTTTCTGTTGGGAACAGAGTATAGTAATAGTAGAGTAGCAATAGTGGACAATTCTCCTTTTTAAATCAGACCGCGCGTTAATCTCAATTGAGAATAAGCATAATAACATCTGGAATCTCTATATGTACATATGTATATGTATGAACTGCTCGCAATCTGTATGGGGGTAGGGTTGGGGTAGCAAAGAACTGAATTAACGTAAATTGAGTGCGGTCATCAACGTGGAAGGCAGTCAAACATACTGAAATGTGCAAGTCCACGGCGGAAAACTCAATTGAATCGTGTAAATTTATTTAGTTAAAACAATAGACGTTCATACAATGAGCCCAGTAAGTAAGCTCAATTGTTCAGCGTAGAATGGTACCAAGTACCAGCGATTATATGTGCAGCTGCTTATCTGGGGTTATCACTTCGAATTCTTATGAATTTAGGTAATAAGAATAAAAGCGACTTGCAATTAACTCGAATTGAGGGAACCATATGAACAGGTGATATTTGCATTTATAAATGCATAATCAATGGATATGTGAGTAAATAAAATGCAAAATTATTAAGCGCATGGCATTTTAACGTTAGTAAACACTCTGATAAAAACAATGGAAAGTGCAATAAAATTTAATGAACTTGTTTACTGATGGGTCTCCGCTTCAATTGGCTTGTTTAGAGTATGTATATGGAGCCGACTCTTGTCTGACTGCGTTGTTTGAATTAAGGGGGCCTGTTTTCTATTTATATTTTACATATATGTATGTAGTATATACTAGCATTATCTAAACGCGATGCAAATCCATTTAAATTGTTGTCCGCAATTAAGATAAGCACAAACGCAACCTAAGCACAATTTATCTGATTATTCTCAATTTATACACTCAAAAAATAAACTAGATACATGATATGGTAACCAGATCTTAACCAAAATCCTTTTAGCAATCATTTGTAATTAAAAAGAGGTGTCAAACGATAGGATCACTTGAAGTGGGGTTAACATTAAGATGTATTTCATATGAGAACTCAATTTTGAATCGATCTTTTTATGGAAAATGATTTAGCAATTCGATTCGACCGCGTTTGAAATTGTCATTAGCTTCAGCTTGATTAGTTCACATAAACTATGGTATTTACTCCCTGTTTTTTTTTATATTATTTTAGTTTTGTTTGTTTTAAACCAAAAAAATAATCAACTTTTGCGCATGCGCTTTTCTTAAAGACACGCGAATGCTGTAAGCTGACGGAAACGGACTGAGAATAGCAAAAGTCTGCACAACCGTTGGTTTGAACTCGACAGAAACAGAGAGTAGCGGTAAATTGAAATTGCTTGTGTTATCTTTGAAACATAATACAAACATATTCATACATACAGTGAACACTCGCAAGCGTGAATTTGGCATAACTTTTACAATGTACCTAGAAAGTTTATAAGATAATGATCTTATTAATTCATTCTATATTTCTCTTTTTTACAACAAATTAAATCAAAATAGATATACAATCGGTCTTAGGAAAACAACTACAGTAATTACCATATCAAACGCACACATGTTCATATTGCTCTATCTTAAACAAACAACTTTATCAATGCCATTTTACTGTGCAATTTTCAATAACTTCCTAAAAAAAAACAGATAACACTTTGTGACGAGCGTTCGTTTGACAACATATACTATATACTACAAACATATATCGATACTGCTACATTATTCATATTGAATATGGTACTTCCCGCTTCTTAGTTTCACGATTCAAGGATTCATACAGCATTTACTTATTTATTTCACAGCTGTATGATTGTTTCATTCCAATGTATTTATACTATTTGTATTTGTACTATACACATGACTTTATTCGTAGATTGCTGGTCTCACAAAGAAACATTGCATTAATATATATTAATTTTGGACAATTTTGGGTGTTTTATAAAAGTAGTCACGCATAAATATCGTTAACATTTTTTAAAACTATATCAATTAAATGTCTCAGCCTAAAGGTATGCTTTAAAACTTTAATCAAGCGTCGCTTGAAGCTATTTAGCCTACTATATATCTCGGAATTATTTTGACTACAGAACGCCCTGCAGTCGAAGTATTCTAGCGAAATATGTATATAATAACACAAATATATTTTATTTTGCCTTAAACAAAATACAGTGCAAAAAAATTCAAAACAAATATCAAGCGAATATGTTGTGTTGCAGGCTTTTAAATGGTAGTGGATTGTTTTGCCTACGCCTAATTTATGTATGTATATAAATTTTATATATTTATTATTATAATTATATAAAATATATATATACATATATATATATATATATATATCAAAAACTAATTCCCTTGAGTACAAATAACCCAATAAGCAGTGTGTTTTATAATTATTAAAATATTGTAAACTCCAGAAATGTTATTTACTATATTTGTCTATACTATATCGATAGTAGCTACAGCTTAAACTATCACAATCCTGATTGATAGCACCGCCACTTAATGATAGTTTTGATAGTGAAAGTTTAACCATCATATTATCGATGGTATTAAAAATATCAAGTAACATAACATAACATACTTTTGGATTTAAATTTGGAATTAAAAGGCACAATTAACAAAATACAAAAATACAAACTAAACCATAGAACTATCATCAATACACGGTATCTTATTTACTTATCCATGCATTTCAATAGTATGGAAAGTTTTACAAAACCTTGGCTTCAAAATAAAACCATCAATACTATCGATAGTAACATCGAATGTTTTCAAGCTCTAATACATATGATAATTATATTGCGCCTTCGATTGCATACCACATCCATGACGTTATCATTAGAGTTAAGCTTATGACAATGATTGTCGGGTTATGTTGTCTCTGTCTAGGCTATGACAAATAACATAGAACCGGCATATGACGGCATAACAACTGGTATTTAAAATTCGAGACAAAAATATTGTTGTTGCGAATTAACAACACAAGCGAGGCAAAAAATAAGCTTTCGCCTTGTGCTGATGAC
Organism: Hirtodrosophila confusa; assembly: GCA_035043065.1. Classification (NCBI taxonomy): domain Eukaryota; kingdom Metazoa; phylum Arthropoda; class Insecta; order Diptera; family Drosophilidae; genus Hirtodrosophila; species Hirtodrosophila confusa. Next base: position 5,167,264 of record JAWNNI010000160.1, on the reverse strand, counting down.
ATCGGTGGGAGCTTTATGCATTTACATACATACATACCTACAAATGAATGTATGTAAGTTTGTATTAAATAGTATGCTTGGGTTGATCTACTGTATTCCAGAATTTATTGTTGATATCTTGTGACTATCATCGTTTGTGACACACTCGGTAAGGCCTTATCATTTTGTCATGTTGTTTGTAACATTGATGAGTGTATTTCCAAACCCGTAAACGAGTACATCCATTCCTACTTTATTCTTGACCAGGACGACGGGCTGATTTATGTTCACAGTCCGATTGTCTAGTTGTCAACTAGTCTAGCAGTTTTGAAGCTATGCATGCTATGCTATGTTAATTTCTGGCTTTGTAAAGTTTGGCTTAATCTATAGATCTTTTTCCAAAAGAGTGTTTCCTTAAAATGTTGTAATTTTTAAGTTTCTTCCTCTACTATTTCACCAAAGTTAGATCAGAAACAGATTATTACATATGTATGTATGTACATATGTACACATATATATTTATTTGATTTAGTTTTTCTTAGCACATACTGGCAAAAATTTCAATGAAAGCTACAAATTCAAAAGACTGACCAAGAATACTTACTAACATATATTGTATGACACGTATACTTACTTAAATATATTAATATAATAAGCCAGTGTTGCAAACTTAATGCCAAAAGTATTGTACTCCCTGCATTGCCGTAAAATGATGCTGTAAATAAGAAAGCTTTAGCTATGAACACAAGCATGTGAAAATGCGTAGGCAGGTACAGTCTGACACGCATCAAATAGACAACGATCCCCCCAATGCTCCATTTAACAGAGTTCGTATTGTAAGCACTGTACATCGCAAGCTGAAAGCTCTCACGACAACTCTCAGAGCTTTTATATTGACACTCTTTCGCTCTTTCTGGGTAAGAAGGTGTTTACCTCGCAAATGAAATTTCTCACTGCGTCAGTTTGAATCAGAATCTCAGTCAGTAAAGTACGTCGAGTCCAATAAAAACAGCAACGATGACAATTGGTGAGTCGTGTGTGCTATTTTGTAGTTGTACAAGTGTATGCAGTGGAAAATATAATAGGAATAAAAGATTGACCCAAAGTTTATTTGGGCTGACAATGACTGTACCTTGCTTATTAGCCCAATAACATACTAAGTTATTCGTTTATATGTTGGCAAGCATCCAATAAAAAGAATGATGTCAACAATTAAAGTCAAAGTTTTGTGTTTTGTACAGTATTTCATATGCACAAGTGTTTTTACTGTAACTTTGCCGGCAAGTGTTGTTACAGAAATCCGTTATATTTTAACTTGAGTTAGTAGCGATCGATATTAATTAAGAAACAATAAATGAAAACACTTGTGTTACAGTATATACATATGTATGTGCGGTCGAAGTATCTGAATAAATAATAAATAAAAATAGAATGTGAGAATTGAACACCTACACCTCGTACGTTTTATTGCACCTTTAGCAGCTTTCCACGAATGGTCATCCAGTTTCAATTAACATGCATGACAATCCCGTTATAATTTACCGCAACACAAACATATACATATGTACATTACTTTGAACTTAGATAATAAATAATACTTGTTGTTTGGCTTTCAAATCTGTCTCAATGCCATGGCAATAGCCACTGAGTCATTCGATGCCAAAACAGAAATTTCTTTCCTTCTTATCACTTTGAACTTTGACAATAATCAATACGAAGCAATATTTACGACGGTTGACCTCGAGGTGCATCAAAATGATGTCATTCTCGGCATTAGCTGACTGTGAGATTTGCGCAAACATTTTTCATTATACAAACAGATACATAAGTACATCTGGTCATGTCTATGAATGTCGACAGCTTTAGGTTTATAAGTAATATGAAAATTCGTGTCTCCATACAAACAGATACATATAACATACATAAATACAAACTCTCGTACGTATACTCGCTGAGAAACCGCTAAATATTTTCTGTTTTGCATGTTTAATGAATGTGCATACACAAAAGATACATACTTACCAGATACTATGTCTGAATGTTTGCTTGTGTGGGTAACTTTGTGCCAGATACCGCAGAGCCCAGCTCAATTTAGAGCTGGGTTCTGAGCTGACTGCGAAATGAGTAAGCGCTTGGGTCTAGAAAATGCTTTGGAAAGAGTATCGGCAACAACGAAAATGACATCATGCGAAGCAAATGTGTAGATCTAATACTAAATAACAAACCCGAAAACAACAAGCATGCTCTAGTCGAAAATACTCGACAAGGAGATACTCCCTGCGCAGTTCTGAAATACCATAAGCCTGTTTTTGTACTAGTACTTATAAGTAAGTGCTCTAAAACACTGATAATTTCCATATTTGCTATTGGGCACCATTTCTTTTTTTTAAATATTTTTTTTAATGTTTTCCCAAAAATTTGTAGGTCTTCAAACTTATTTAAAATTAAGCGGCAATATATATTATTAATTTCCATTGCATTATGTAAGTTTAATCAAAGATATTAAAGAAAGTAACCTACTATTTAATAAGAAAAAACTTGATTGACGTTAGATATATAAAAACGCACATACCAAATTTCATGTCTCTAGTTCTCATAGGCTCTGAGATCGATGAGTTCATCCAAACAGACAGATAGACAGACATGGGCATCGCCAACTAATAAAGTAACTTGTATACCAATTTAGGAACACCTTTTAAAATATTTACTTACTTATTTAGATTTGCACAGGTTCATTATACCCTATTCAACAATTTTATGAGTACTGGGTAAAAATAATATGATCAATCAAACAAAAACATCTGGTTTTCATTCATTTTATGTACATGTTATTTTAAAAATATCTACAACTAGTTTAAGCTGCCAAAAAAGTGGTAGTTAATAGTTAAATGGTAGTTAAATAAAGATGCAAAATTTGAACAACAAAAAAATAATTAAAATAATTAAAATATATAAAAGAAAAGTTTACACTATAATTTATTTCAAAATACATTAATATGAATATCTTATTTTTTTAGAAATCAATACACCCGATAAATTGGAATATCAATTCTTCCCGGCCAGCGGCGGAGTCTTCACCTTCAAGGTGCGTTCACCCAAGGATGCTCATCTTGCGCTCTCCCCAAGCCCACAGGCAGGCACACCCATCTACGAGATTTTCTTGGGCGGATGGGAGAACAGCAAGTCTGTCATCCGCAAGGATGGCCAAAAGCCCGATGTTGTCGAAGTGCCAACACCCGGCATTCTGAGTGCCGACGAGTTCCGTGGCTTCTGGTTGCGTTGGTATGACAATGTCATTACCGTTGGCCATGAGGGCCAAGCTGCAGCATTCCTGTCATACGATACTGGCTCCCTATTCCCGGTCAACTATGTAGGCATCTGCACCGGCTGGGGTGCCAGCGGCAACTGGGTGCTGGAAGGTAGGATCATCATCACTTCTGTTTTCCAATCAATTTTTAATCAATTTGAAATTTTGCAGATTCCGCACCCTCGGCACCCGTAATGGGCTTCTCCCAGCCCAGTGGAAGTGGTCCAGGTTGCTGGGTACCCGCTGCCAATGGCGAGGTTCCACCAAATGCACTCCAGGGTGGCTTTGATAGCAGCGAGCAGCTGTATATTGCACGCGCCCGTCACGAGGGCGATCTTATTCCCGGCAAGCTGCATCCTTCGCATGGCGTCACCTACATTGCCTGGGGAGGCGGTGAGCACGGCCACAACGAATATGAAGTCCTTTGCGCCGGTGGCGGCCAATGGCTGCCTGTCGAGGCTGGCAGCATTCCACCCAACGCTGTGCCCGCCGGCGAGACAGCCGAGGGCGAGCCCCTCTTCATTGGACGCGCCACCCACGATGGCACCGTCACCGTTGGCAAGGTGCAGCCATCCCACGGCTGCTGCTACATCCCATATGGTGGCGAGGAGCTGGCCTTCAAGGAATTCGAGATCTATGTCGCCAACTAAGATCGGCACGAGCGTATCCGCCCAGTCGCCCCATGGTATTTTATAGTTCAACTATGCATCGTAGACGCACGCACTGAAATTTGAATATGCAACTAATGTTGTTTTAACGAACATGTTCGTATATCTATTATTTGTTTTTAATTGAGCTTTTTTTTTATTTTTGATGAATCTCGACATGTTTAGCGGTTTTTAACTGTTTTTATATTGCAAAATTTAACTGAATTATTTAATAAACTTAAAGCTTAAGACTATCAGCAGGTGTATTACTTCTAGTGGTATGGAATTACTTATACCTAATTTATAAAAGGGTATTTAAATAGTAATAAATTGTTAAAGGGGTATTTGATTTTAAAGACAAAACCAAAACATTTTTGGTAATAGAGTACCCGCAATAAAGACTAAGATGGTATAATCTATCTGTGGAAATAGTAGTATGAAATTGCGGATAGCTTATTCCGTCATACTTTTCCCTTTAGATTAATTTGAGGATTACATTTTTTCAATCCTAAATATAAATTGTTGTAGATTCTCTTTGGGGTTATTACCTCCCCCACCTTAGTATTAAAGTATATAAATTCGTGATCAGCAGCTAAGTTAATTTATTTTAACCAAAAAATCTGCAATGTGTCTTACTTTTTGTAGGTTACAAATAGTAGTAAATATCGTGTGTACTTGTTGGTTGTAGTCAAAAGTTTTCACAGGATGTATTTTTGCATTAGTATGGGCAGTTTACTTCCCATTGCCAGTTACAGATCGACGCGTTAACGTCGAAGTATAATCCACCGGTGCATTCGAAATCGTAACGAATGCCTCCCACACACTGATAGTAACGACTGCAGTCGCTGTTGTGCAGGAAGTATCCATCGGCCGAGCAGTCCCCGTTGGAACCGCCATTTCCACCGCCATTTCCACCGCCATTTCCACCGCCATTACCACCTTCATTGCCGCCGCCATTACCACCGCCATTGCCGCCGTCATTGCCCACTTCTACTCCCAAGGCTCTGTTCATTGTCTTAAGCAGGGGGAATGTCTCCCCGCAACGGCCACGGAAGTCATCGGTCTCAATGGACCAGGTCATGGCGCCGCCCAAATTGCGTGATTCTACCAACTTCATCTTGATCTCGATACTTTGCTGGTTGTCGTAGCCAACCCATTGGTCGCCTCGGAATGCATACGGGGATTTGCTTTCGTCATCAAACACGGTGTTCCAGTTGTTTTGGCAAATTTCATGATAGCCCAAGAAACCATCTGTGCCAGTATAGGCACCAGAGCTTCCAGATCCTATACAAGCAGCGCCAGGCCAGTTCTTTGAGCTGTCTGCCATCTGGTAACTGTGACCATAGAAGCCAATGCCAAGGATTAGTTTCTCAGCCGGCGCACCTATCCAAAATAAACCTATTAGGACTTTTTCTAATGCAAAATATGTGATAGTTTCACTGACCATGCTGCAGCCAGTAGTCGATGGAGCGTTCCACCTCCGGCAAAGGTGCATTGAAGCCCAAATAGCCATCGAATGCCATATGAAAGTCGTAGGTCATCACATTAATGAAGGTCAAATGCTTTGAAATCTCCGGAATGTCGTACGAAATAGTGGCAGACTCTTCAGAGGCGCCCACAGCAATGCCCAGCTCCAAGCCATAAGGATCAAATCTATATCATAGTTATAGGCAACGTTTCATATTGTAAAACCAATAAATAAATCAAATACACTTACGCTTCCTTAATTTCCCGAAGAAGTGTAACAAAGTTTGCTTTATCCGCGATATTGCCACCGCGTTGTCCAGGATATTCCCAATCCAAGTCAAGTCCGTCGAAACCATATTGCCGAATAAAGGATAATGTGGAGGACACAAAGGTAGCGCGTTTTCCTGGATCGGCAGCCATGGCCGAGTACTTGGCAGAGCCCTCATTCCAGCCACCGACCACAGCCAGGACTTTGAGCTTAGGATTTCTCTGCTTCAATGCAATGGTCTTGCTAATGAAACCTGCAAGATTAGTTAGATTAGATTGATGCATGATCAGATATACCTATCCAGAGACTTACCCAGGCCATCGTCCATATCAAGCCAGGTGTCCAGGGACTTGAACTCGCCCGAGTCGCCGATGCCAAAGAACGTGTAACTTATGTGGGTGCATAGGTTGGGATCGATGTTGGTGGTATCGAATTTACCATCTCCAGAACGATAGTTGGACCAAGTTCCCCAGTAGCAGTTGATGATCTCTGCAAGCGGCATCCATACTTATTTAACGCCTTAAAGGACCTTTATCTATACTTACTATCGCTGGAGACCAGCTGGCCTAGGCAAATAAATGCCAATACAAAGCACCCGAATTGCTTCATTTTCATAATTCTGGCATTTTGCATTTTGCCGTTTCTTTTATAGGTCGGCCAGTGGCACTACTTAATCAAATCTAATAATTATTACAACAAAAAAAATAAAATTATATTCCCTGCTTAGATAATGTTTGATGTACTTAGAAATTATCGCCAAAAAGAAAAACAATGTCCTAAATAATAATAAATTATTATTGCATTTGCTGGGTGGTTGAAATTATAAATATTTTTGACTATCAGTTTCTACTTTGTTGATTTAATTATGCACATAAATTTAAATTGTGACCCAAACATTAAGTGCATCTTGAACTATATTGGTACTCATACCCGTGCCCATTTAAACTCAAGTTGTATTTTAATCAGTTTCGCATACCACTTGAGATTAATCAAGAAGGGAAGTAGCTTAGCTTTGTCATATTTTAATTATAAGTATTTAGACCCCAGTGTGTTTATATGGTAGGAATGTATAAGTAGAGCCCCCAAAAATAGCCATTGCACTGATTATTATTTGTTAGTGACATATTATAAATGCACTTTTATTTACTTTAAGATTAATCGTAATCGAATCGAGTTCTACTCTTAGTTATTTATTTTATTCTTATTGGACCAAAATTCCTTTGAAGATCAGATGATTAAATATATACAACAACAAACAATAGAGTTCATTCCAGATACCTCTAATCTATATACATATATTTAGGCCTATTTCCATTCCGAATGAACATTTATCGAATGAATTATTGATCGGTTATGCGCTTTGAAGATTTATTCGAATTGTTTCTATTCAACTCAGTCAAAGGGAAAATTTTTCAAACCAACAAACAATAGTTTTTCGGATTTCAGAACAGCTCACAAATATGATTTCGAATGATTTGATTGGAATAGGAAACGGAACAGGGCTGATTATCTTATACCATATAGTATAACTAATACCCGACGCCTTAAACGTTGCCATCCCGTCGATCTGCCGGAAAGACAACAATAGTTATTAATAAACTTGTATTTAAAAAAAAAAGATTTGATATAACTTTTGGCTATCAAATTCCTCAACTCCGATGTTCAAAATAACAACGCCTAAATAGATTTATAGCTTGCAATTACGCTGATTACTAAAAATAATAAATAAATAATAATTAATACAATCTATTTAGAAATATGTATACCAATTTTCAAAAAATAAATTATTAAATAGATGAATATTATAATAATAAAAAAATTAATGAAAATTTGTTAGAAATGTTTTCAAGATTTCAGATTTAAGAATAAATGTTGAAATTATTAAATGAGTACAAGATTCTCATATTAAGAAAACAAAATAATAAATAGTAATAGATAAATCCGCAACTGGATTCACCTGAGCTCCATATTTGTACTCAGTTTATTCCCAAATTCCGTTTCATTGAAGAAAAATGAATGAAACCATAAATTGCTAGGAAAATCAATGAACATTAGAACCACATAAATAATTTCATTCAAAAATGGCCGCGTGAACAACTGTCATTCCTCCTTTTTTTCCCCTTATATGTTTCTGACTAACTTTATAATACCACACTACTCACTTTTAATCGGTGCTGGGTATAAATTGTTATAAATGCCATCCTATAATTTTTATCTGACTCTAATATATACTTGAATGAGTGCGAATGAAATTAATCTAAGCTGCGATAGTAAATGGGTATCATAAAAACAACCTCCCGAAGAGGCCGTATAAATATGTCAGTCTAGCATTCAACCAGAGATAAGGGAAACTGTATAAAAGGAGCAGCTGGCCAGAAAGAGGCAACATTTCAAAATTGTCTAAAATGGGCAAGCTTCTAACACTTCTGGTGGTCCTCTGTTTGGGCCAAATAATCGCTGGCGAGCGTAAGTATCCCGAGTACAGATATCGAGGGTGCATTCTGGAATCGGTTTTAATTGCTTAATCATTGTTTTGTTTAAAGGCATTGTTAACTGCTACTGGGGCACATGGGCCAATTACCGCAGTGGCAATGGAAAATTCGATGTGTCCAACATCGATCCTAACCTATGCACCCATCTGAGTTATTCATTCTTTGGCATCAACGACAATGGTGATATTGGATCGCTGGATACATGGCTGGACTTCGATCTAGGATTTATCAACCAGGCTATTGCCCTGAAGCAAAGGAATCCCAACTTGAAGGTCCTAGCTGTGGTCGGTGGCTGGAACGAAGGTTCTACCAGATACTCTAACATGGCCGGCGACTGGAATAAGCGTCGCAACTTTATTAACTCCGCTCTTACCCTGCTGCGTAACCATGGCTTCGATGGCTTGGACCTGGATTGGGAGTACCCCAACCAGCGCGGCGGCCGATGGGAGGATCGCTCCAACTTTGTCACCCTGCTGCGCGAGCTGAAGGAAGCGTATGTAATTCTACAGGATGGAAATATAACTCTTATTGACTTGTACTTTATGAATCTACAGCTTTGCCCCCTATCATTATGAGCTCGGCATTGCTGTCGGTGCAGGCGAATCCATTGCCAGCAGCTCCTACGAGATTGCGAACATTGCCCAGCATGTGGACTTTATCAATGTGATGACCTATGACTTTGCCATGGCTTCTGATGGCCATACTGGCTTCAACGCTCCCCAGTGGGCTATCGAGAACGCGATCCATTATTGGCTCAATCAAGGTAGGTGCTCAATGTGGAGGTTATCGTTCAGTTTAATGTCACTCCCAATTTCGTAGGTGCACCCGCCCACAAGCTCGTTCTGGGAGTTGGCACATATGGACGCTCCTTCCAGCTATCAGACGCCTCACAAAACTGGCCAGGAGCACCATGCCGTGGTGTAGGTGGTGCAGGTCCCTATACCGGCGATGGCGGCTATTTGGGCTATAATGAGATATGCCTGAACAACTGGCACACCGTCTTCGATGATAATAATGCGGCGCCCTATGCCTTCTCCGGAGATCAGTGGGTCAGCTACGACAACGTTCTCAGTGTGCAATGGAAAATGGACTTCGCCCTTCGCATGAACCTTGGTGGCGCCATGATCTGGTCCTTGGAAACCGACGACTACCGTGGTCAGTGCGGCGAGTCATACCCTCTCTTGAAGACCATCAACAGGAAACTGCGTTGGTAAATTCAACTTCAATTACTTGTTTAATAAAGTACCCGACAATCAATAAATAAGTACTTGTATTCAATGAATTTAATTAAAGCAATAAGATTACGAAAGATAGTTAACAGAATTAAGTATGTACCCATGAAAAGGGCTGCAAGCAAATTAAAGCAACTTAGAGTGCTTTGTACTAACGTACAGATCAAGCAGTTTAGCGGCAGTGCAAGTAACTTCGGTGTTGGTTTGTTTGCCCAGAAACAAGGCTATATCATATAATGGCAAAATTAGCCAGAGTATTATAATTTTGTCTCGAAATGTGTAATGGACTGAAGGAGACGTTTCCGACCCAACAAAGTATATATATTCTGAATCAGCATGAATGGCCGAGTCGGTATAGCGATGTCCGTCCGTCCGTTTGTCCGTCTGTTTCTATGCGAACTAGTCTCTCAGTTTTAAAGCTATCGTAATGAAACTTGGCGCAGACCCTTCTTTTTGCTGCAGGCAGTACATATGTCGGAAACGGTCGGGTCGGACCACTATAGGAATAGGAATGATCGGTCGACAACTATGTTTTTGTATGAAAAACTTTTTTGCTTATAAAGGTATCCTCAACTAAGTCTCTAGAGAGTTTATACAATCTTGCAAAATTTGGTCAAAATCGGACCACCATATAAAACTTATTGTTTATACAAATATTTCATCCAAACTAAGTGAACGTTTTATTATACTTCAAATAGTTTCCTATAATTTTATCAAAATCGGACCACATGGCACCCATAGGAGCAATCAGACAAAAATTATAATTTGTATAGAATTTAATTCCTGCTAGGGTATATAGCTTCGGCACTCCGAAGATAGCCGTCCTTTATTGTTTTAATTTACGGAGGCTTGTGAGGAAGAATCTCTGAGATTTGTACATTCATACGGGCAAGCAGACAGGACTCGATTGACTTGGCTATTGATAGTATATAATATACCTTATAAGGTCGGACATGGCTTAGCACTTTTCATTTCTTACTTGTTTGATATTTATATTTATTTAATTTGGAGGAGAAATTGACAAGATAAGATATAACATTTTAGACGAGTCAGGTCAATGAAATATTGTAGTTATGGACCGCTTTGCAAAATATTCCAACAAACAAAAATATAATTCATATTGAATGATAAGTAATAAATTTATAAATAAATAATACCTATTGCAGTCTATTTTTGTGGTGTCTGTCCTCTGTCAGATAACAAAATATTATCAAATTATGGTAAAAAAAATAGTCTGCGTGCCTCCATCATTAATCTCAAGTATCAAGCGAAAATTGATTAATTTACAACTTTGGTTAAAAATAGGCTCTAATTTTTTGATAAAATATTAAAAAAAAAATACGCATAGCTCAATAAATCCTCAATAAATAATAGCAAATAGGCAAAAATTGTCTAAGCAGTTCTCCAACGACAGTACACTTAAATATTAATTTTTATAGCATATATATTGTTATTATATATTATATTATGATCTGGGAGACGCTTGCAGAGAGCTGCAGATGGACGGACGCCATTTTAGTAAATACATTTTTCACTAAATTGGCCTACAACAACGGAATCATTAAAGGTATAAGAAAAATCCAAACTCTGTCAGGCAATTTTGAAATTCGAACTTTCGACTTCCTCGCCTCTTGGCAAGCGACGACCCTGTTGTCTTTTTTCTACGTTAAGTTTTGAATTTAATAGACTTAATCGTAAAGTTAACAGCAGTACCTTTACGTTACGATAAACTTTTTCTAAAGTAAAATCCAAAATATCAAAAGCATTCCGTCACCATTTGGTCCCGCCATTGTTCATTTAACAAGAACAATTCGGATAATATAAATAAATAAATAAGAAAGATTTGCACGAATGCGCAACATAAACGCACAATGCGCAATGTAATATAACAGCCCTGTTTAAAGACAAAAATTGGCGCTGCCAACTTAATCGACTGCTGTTCATGTTTGCGGCGTCAAAACATAATTGCCGGCTTCTTTGTACGCGCGAAAGCTGAGGACGCTTTAAAACATTTTCTTGTAAAATTTTGACAAGACGAAAATAATCAATATTAAATAGCAGTACAATAAGTAAGTAATACAATTGATTAAGTTCTGCCTTTACTAAAACTCACTTATAGATGTAATATTAAATAATGACGTCGTCCTCACTAACGCTATCCCTGGGCGAACAACAACTCGTCAAACTAACCAATGAGACTCCCGAAATACGCATGCGTGCATTGGATCAAGTAGAGACGCGCTTTATGCGCTGTCTACAGCACAAAGAAGCTATCAACTTCAAGCCGGTGCTGCTGCTCAAGCAGCTAATACGCTGGTTTGGTTACACGCCTCCCACAGCCGCCGATCGCGTGCTGTCCCTGATGCTCGAGTTGATGCGCTCAAACTACGGTGATGCGGTTGTCCGTAAGATTCCTTACCAACGCCTGCTAGCCGAGCTGGATAAGATACGCAATATCTTGCACGATCTGCAGTCAAAAAATGCCACGGACCTACTGGAAGAACTGCACAAATTAGTTGATGTAATGTATAAAGATAAAGTCACTCCCAGTGTCAGCCGGACCAGCTCAGGTACGTGACTAAGAACCCATAAAATATATATAGTCCTGATCAGCTTAAAAAAGCCGAATCAATCTAGCGATGTCCGTCTGTTTCTATGCAAACTAGTCTTAGTATTAAAAGTAAATACCACACTCCAATTCCAGAGGTACTCCCAGCTTCTCTTTGCTCTGATTCCACCCATTAGGCGTTGTTTCAACCACCTCTCTAAGCCAAACGTGCACTTGCTTTCTTTGCTTTCTTTTAAGACATTTTTGGCAGAACTAAGCCTCAATTTGGTTACATTTTTGCTTAATCAAAGTTAATTTTTATTCACAGGCACATCACAGTGCAGTTATAACGATCCTGATTTATTTTCGTTCGAGAACTTTAAACTTAGCCCAAACGACTATGAAAGAGCCTGGTCGCGAGCCAGCCCGGACGATGTGGGCACAATGAAAACTCTATTGGACTCCTTAACAGTCGTCAACGATCAACAACTGATAGAAAATGTTGCCAATTTGCATATCAAATTACGCGACTATCCACCCGAGTATCTGCTACAGACACCATACTTATTCCTGCAGATTGCGCACGCGCAACAGTTCCATACTGGTGAAATACTGCTGCAAATTAACCGCTTGTTGCTTACATTTATTTGGATGCTGCAGCGCCGCCTTCACATACGCAGCCAAAGCCACAGTTATATTGCCTGTATTGAAAATCAGGAAACGCTGCCACAGCAGCTGCGCGTGACAAGCGCCTTGTCGCTTATAATGGACGGCTGTTTGGAGCTGCTGGGCCCGCCACTGGTGGAGCATGCTACCCACAATTGGCCCGTCATCGATCTAATTGTGGAGGTGATCAGAACCTTTGCACAGATGTCTATACCCATACCGGACCACGCTATAGAACGTTTTGGCATAATAGTGCCCAATCTGATACGGTATTGTAGCAACTTTAATATTGATAAACTGAATGAATTGCGCCTCTTGACAAAGCGGCTAATGATGCCGCGACTGGAGTCGCTAATATTCAATGGACTGCTGCTGGATGTCATAATGCTGTCTGTGTCACTCGATGTGCCTATGGACAAGGTGCATGCCCGGGCACTGCTACAGCCAATTGTCTTGGACAGCATCTATTTGTACTGTGTGCCCTTGCGTGTGCATGAGTTGGACAGCATCTGCGGCCTGCTCGGACAGGAAACGGTGGCCGATGAGCAACAACTGCTGCGCCTCAATAGCGCCTACGGCTTGGCGCTAGGTCTGTTGATCGGACGTACCAAACTATCACATATTGAGCTGCTAAAAGCGCAGCGTGAAGTCTGTCTGGTAATCGTGCAATTGGGCAGTGAGTCCCTGTTGGAGCAGCTCGTCCAAGCAATTATACAAAGCACCTGCTTTTTTGGCGCCCAGCCTGATCTACGCCAGGAAGCGGACTCGCTACTCCATACATTATTTTCACTACCCGATGAGCGACTGCATAACGTTGCGCTGCATCTGCTGAGGCAGCCCGTTATTGACCATTTTCACGGCTTTATGAACAACGCCAACTACATGACGGGCTGCAGCAACTCTGAACTGGCCAGGCAGGGCATTCTGGGTCTACCAATGAGCACACAGCTGCTGCGCAAGCTGCTCGTGGTGGGCTGGCAGCCGGAACAGTCGATGCAGCTGCAGCAGTGGTGCATTGACTATATTATTATGTTGCTGGGACTCGGAAAGTTGATTGAGCGCGAGGACTTTTATGAGATATTCCAAATGGTGCTGCCAGTGGTGCCGCTGATCGTTTGTCGTGCTATCGATGAACCGCAGCTGCAGTATCTGCTATGGGAGCTATTCGATCCGGATGTCAACTATATACCGCCGCCTCAGGCTCTGCGCTGCAATACCTGCTACCTATTTCATCCGGATGCAAAGGTGCGCAAGGATGCCATAGCACGCATTGTTTACGTGCTCGTCAAAGAGGACCCTCATCGCAAATACAACCCAGACCTGAATCATATGTGCTTGGACTTTATTGCCCACGATATCTGCGTAATAACTTCGAAAATGAACTATTACAGCATATTCAGTGAACGCAGCGAGGTGCCATATCTGCGCAATCTCAAGGCACTGCTGCGATTACTGGAGACGCCCGATATTAAGTCAGGCATACGCAAATCTACACTTATTCAGCTGAATATCCTGCTGCACAATTGGAAGGCTGCCGAAACTTTTGCCAGCTATGGTAACGCCTATACGCTCTGCCTGAAGGAACTGCACGATCCATTGATGACTGAAAAATGCGCTGACGCTGTTATTATGGACACACTGCTTCCGTCTGTCAGTATACTAATGCGTGTGCTCTTTCACAGCAAGCGATTCCGTCAAGAATTGAAGAACAACCACGAATTGCTTATCTGTTTGCTGCGCTGCCTCTTTCTGCTGCCACATGAGACGCAGATGCGCACCGAGATCAGCGCATGCATCTTCCAGATGCTTTTTCATGAGCACATAACGACCACAGATACCACCATCACGCTAGACGCTGATCTCTCGGCCATGCATGAGCCGTTTACCTACAAAGTGGACAACAGCATTCCACGGACAGCTGCCACCGAAGGCATCGCACTGCAGCAGCATTTGTTTGTCAAACACTTTGAGAGCAATAAAGACATTGCTGGTCGGCATTATCGCTTCTTTGTGGCACAAATAATCTGCGGCACACCGGATCAGTTAAGATTGTCAGCGGTGCATGAATTGGACATTAATGAGACATTGAAGCTGAAACCTGCAGATCTGGCATTGGTTCAAGCTTCACTCGTAAATCGACAGCTGCAGATTCTGCTCGTGGAGGCCAGTAACTGCAGCAACCACGAGATTATGCATCACGTGATCTCCAGTTTTGAGATGTTTCTGGTACTCATGCGTGACAATGTGCCTGCGGCTCAGAGCAACACCTTGTGGCTGCTGATACACAAGTTTCTGCGGCTCACACCTGCCAACGATGCGGATCGCAAGCTCTATATGTCCATGTTGGGTTTGTGCATCAGCTGTTTGCGCCATCGTATCCCAGAGGTTATAGCGGGCCTGAGCATAGCCATCGAAACGGATCCACATCACAGTTTTCTAAAAATCTTGAATGATCGTCAAATCTCCTTGTATCCTTTGCAATTGGTTACAGAGTGTCTGGTGCAGCTACTGAAGGGGCAGCGCGCCCAGAGCAACGTCGTCTGGCACGAGAAACTCTTCATAGAGCTAAGCACACTCGCTCGAACACACTTTGAACTACGCAATCTACAGCATGTCCGCTGCCTGCTGACCGTCCTGCGGCAGCTGAGCGCAAAGCAGCTTAAATTAGATAAGACCAAAATACAGGTGAGTGGCATTCTTAAACTATAACTATATTAACAGTATTAATGACATATTTGGTTCAAGGAGATAGTACCTCTGGCAATAATATCCTGTATACAATTTTAGTATAAAGAATCTCTTGGGTGTCTTTTACGTTTCGCATACTAGCCCTAACTTTGAGCCAGTCAAATTGATACTTATTATTTAGAAAAGTGCCGTTAATACTGCGACCTATAAGATCTATTGTACCCCATTATTTGATACGAATTCAGCGCATTGTTTGATACTAATTCGAAACATTTTTTGTGTATATTCACAGACCCATTATCAACATTTTGTGCAGCTGTCGAGTAACCTGCGCACGTCCACGCAAACTGGTGCTCAGTGGCAACGGGATTGCCTGCTTATCATTTGCCAGCTGCAAGTGCAGACAAAATCGGAGCCAGCGCCTTGTGGCAAAGGTGATCCTGGCAGCAAGGTGCTGCGCTATTTGCTGGGTCTGTGCGGGCACACTGATGGAGAGGTGCGCACCCTGGCCTGGGTAGCGATTGGCAATTGGATAAGGATCTGCGGTGATAACATGATTCACATATTGGTCGACTTTCATAAAATTCTTCCAGGCGGCTTGGCTGCTTGTTGCCTTAGCACAATGCAGGATGGTCATGAGCAGTTGCTAGTGCGCGAGCTGGCTGGACGAGTCTTTGAGCTGCTAATGCCGCACATTGGCGCCACAGCCTGCGGCGATCTCTTTAAGTATCACCGGTTCTTGAATCAGGCCAACTCAGCAGTTGCCCAACTGCAACTGCAGACAGCTATGCATATGCAACAGGAGGAGGAGCAAATTGCCAAGAAAGCTGTAAATCAAAGCTCGTGCGAAATGATTGCCTGTTACGTGAGCATATGCATCCGTATGATCGAGTTGGAGCCCAGCTGGAGGCTCATACTCTGCGATCATGCGTTTATGAATGCGCTCGGCGATGTTTTGAAAATGCCAATGCCTATGAAGCTGTGCTGCAGCGCTTACCTCGAACTATGCGTGGCACAGATCTGCAAGCTATACGCTATGTTCTATAAAGATCATTATGTGTATTTGCAGAGCAACATTTGTCGCGATCCCGTGCTACTGCACAGCTTCTTCGCAATAATTTGCAATGTTCTGCACCAAAAGTTGGTGCCAAAGAATCACCTTAATCAAATACTCCAGCTGCTCATGGTCTTCTGTACTGATCAGAATTCCTATATCTATTTGAGTCAGAAGTTCCAGGAAAATCCGGGAATGCTCTTTGATCTACTGCTTTATGGCCTCAACCAGACCGTTATACAATGTATGTTGCAGCGTAATACGCTGTCTTTGCTTTCTCTGCTGCTGGTCAAGGCGCAGAAGGATAAAGATGAGTTCAATTTGGTGAGGGTGTTCGAGTCGTATGTGGAAGAGCCACATGGCACTGAAGGGGAAGAGGACACAGATACAGACACCGAGAGCGACAGCGAAGACAAGGAGAACGATACAAATACCGTAAACAATCACCTAAAGGCATTGAGCTTGACAATGCAAAAACCGTTTCCAACAAGCGCGAAACAATCAGCGGCATCCGCTAAACTGCCAGATGTATACAGCAATGCAGCTGTCTTTCTCTACTACAGTCTGGATCAGCTATTCCAGCAACTCTATCCGATCAAGACGTTCAGCTTCCTGCACCCACCAACTAAGAGTCACCGGCTTATCTGTGAGGTGATGGGCAATCTGCTCAAACTGTCGCCCTGTGCGGCGGATACTACGCGTCACTTTAAGCTGATGGACCGGGTTGTACAGCTGCTGGAAACATTTCTCGATGATCCCAGTGTGGGCATTGCCACTGTCTATGTGCGACGCGTGGGCGCGCACAAGTGCCATGATATCATCAATAATTTCCTGGTGCTGTTCAACCTGCTGATGCACTGGCACAATGCGCCTCATTCGGTCATCACGGATCCGATAATGGCCACCAGAGTTGTGCGCATGCTCATACGCCTTTGGCCCTGGCTATCGCATTCGACAGCACTTAAGCATATAACGGTACGGCTGACAACAATGTTCACCGAGCAGTCCTTTGAGATGTGCAAGCAGAGCTCACTGGTGCTGTCCGGCCAGTCGCACTCGCTGCTGCAGCTGATGGTGCGCGTGGCCGATCATGAGACGACCAAGAGAGAGACGGTCAGTACCAACTGTGCCAATCCAAAGACCGAGCACGATGCAATTATTGTGGCCGCCCTGCGTGTCATGATCAACTGCTGCTCATGCGCCGAGGGACGTCTCAGTCTGAGCAAGATGCGTGTGCTGGACATGTTTGATACAATTATGCCAGCCAGCAGCAGCATTGGGACGAAAGTGAAGCCAAATATCTTGATCGGCTGGCTGTCCTTTTGGGAGGTATTCTCTAGATACGAGCTAGGCTCCAAAATCTGTCATTTTCAGGCTCTTTTGAATGTTGTGCGCCGCTCGACGCCACTCGGCAAGATACGACTGTGTTGCCTTCGCATCCTGCGCAACATGTGCTTTTGCAGCAGCAACCGGATGCAGCTGGTCGGCATGGAAGAATTCATGGATTTGATGCGCAGCATTGTGACACAGCCGGTGCAGGATGCAAGTGGTGGTGGTGACACTAATATTGGCTCGTACGTGGAACACCATCTGGTGGTTTTATGCCTGTGGAAGCTATTCGGATTCAGCGCGAAATGCAAGGCCATGCTGCGCGGGACCAAACTGCACAAGGACTTGACAATACTATCGGATCATCTTGTGGCTTATAGCTTAGAACGTTCCGGGCGGTTTCAGACGTTTCCTTTTGCTGTCGAATTGAAGGATTTGCTGGCGAATCTTTTTGAGTCCATTCAGCCATAGATACTTACATTTATTTTGACCAAGTGATCCAAGTACAAATTGACATGTTATGTTAAATATTATTTATTTCCATCTTTCTTTTAAAATGTCCATGCTATGTTCTATTCTTACTTAGTTATGTACGACTGATAATATATATATATAATAACCGCATGTACTTACATCTAAAGTCTAAAAAAACTTTTAACTATGCAAATAATACATTGCGTAGAACAATTGAATAACTTTTGTGTTTATTTAATATTCATGAAATTTTCAACATAGATAAAGAGCATGCTAAAATACATGTTTATCAAATTGTAAATCTTTATTTTTTAGCGGTGTCTGGAAGGAAAACCTAAAATATGAAACAAACTTGATCAGCATATGGTATTTTAGAAGCTGCATATTATGTTGGCTAAGAATGATCCAAAATATACATACTCGTATATAGAGCTTTATAGGAGCATGTGTAAGTACCTTTTCACTGGTCAAAGTGTCTGTAAAGGAAATATAAATATAGCCTATTTAAAATAACGTCTATGATTTTTCTATAAACATAAAATATTTAATATTCTTCGAAATAATATAAATAATTCAATTTAATATATATATATGTAATAATATGAACATAATTGTATAGATTTAATAGTTCTCTGTGGTGCGAACGTAGTTGACGCCAGATGGCATGGTGACCTTGTCAAAGCCCTTGGGGAATAGCTTATGAGCCTCCTCATCGGTAACCGTGGGCAATATCATGACCTTGGTGCCAGGCTGAGAGTACATTAGAAATAAAAGTTAATCAAAAAACACTGAAATTTTCCACTACAGATAAATACTCACAGTCCAATTGGCGGGAGTGGCAACCACTTTTAGACGATCGGTTAGCTGCAAGGAATCAATGACGCGCAAGATTTCACTGCAAGGCAGATTGGAAGCCGAATAAATACCGATATCTTTAAGCTTTTGCCAATAAATACTTACTCAACATTGCGACCCGTTGACATGGGATAAAACATGGAGAGGCGCACCTTGTGATCCGGGCTAATAATGAACAGAGCCCGAATGGTCTTGGCTACCTCAGGATCCTGCTTCTGCTCCTCATCCAGCATGCCCAGGGATACGGCCAAGTCGCGTGTGGGATCAGCAATAATGGGATACGGAAATTCACCGGGAATATCCAGGCAGTAGGACTTAATATCATTCACCCAGTCCACATGCGATTTCAAAGCATCCACCGAGTGCGCCAGGCACTTTGTGTTCCGCTTGGCAAACTCCGGCTGATGAACAGCAATGCGACCCAATTCCGTGGTGCAGACGGGAGTGAAATCGGACGGATGAGAGA
The DNA here is from genome assembly GCA_035043065.1 of Hirtodrosophila confusa. Taxonomy (NCBI): domain Eukaryota; kingdom Metazoa; phylum Arthropoda; class Insecta; order Diptera; family Drosophilidae; genus Hirtodrosophila; species Hirtodrosophila confusa. The sequence continues at coordinate 5,147,792 of JAWNNI010000160.1, read as the reverse complement.
ACAGCACCACCCAGCTGCACGTATAAAGAACACAAGTAATTATATTTTATTCAAATATTTTTAAAATGGCGGCTTTCTTGATCTCTTGCGCTTTTATGAACGGTTCGTTTTTAGGTTAAATGTTAAAGCTCCATACCTAACCTTCTACATATGTATGCACTTGTGTATATATAACTTAAAGCTTAGTGTTTTAATTATAGTTATATTAATACTCACGAGTTGCCCTGCCATTCGTGGAAACTGATGGGTCCCTTGGTGGTATCGGCTTTGAAGTCTGGTATTGTCTGTCCTAGACGCATTTTAAAGGCTTTACTTTTTACTTTTATAACTTTAAAAACAACTTAAGAACTTGCTACTTTTCGCTTGAAGCACTTTAGCTCACTGAATGCGAATTCTGAAATGGCGACCTTTTTATACTCTCAGCCGAAAGAGGCTTCATATGAGCATTGAAACGGCAACTGAGATCTGCGATAGAAAGAGAGAGGCGAGTACCTAATCAAGTGTGGAATTATCTAGCAAAAACATATATACATACGCCAGCACATACATACATATGTAGGTATGACTATGTGCACAGTTAGTTTGGGTTGATTAATTTAAAACAACCTAAAACATCTGTGTATAAAAGCGACTTAAATTAGAGTAGTAATTTACATTTATTACTTACATTTGCAAGTACATAAGTAATTGCATACATACTATTTACTATATATACATACTTACATATGTGTACATATCTACATTCCAGTTTTAATATTTTGGTGATATTGTCTGGAATAGCCCGGCCTTGCCCGGACCAATTTCTCATTTGTCTTAATAGTCTAACCTACATATTTGCTATGAGCTATGTTTAGATACACCAACCGAATTTCCCAAAATAATTAATTGAAACGTGGAAAATCTGTTTGAAGTTGATATAATGCAAACAATACAACATATTTAATACTTAGAAATTATTAACTTAAGAATTTAAAGATTTTCCGAAAATCTACATAGCTAGTTTTTTGTGTAAAACTGCCTTAATGACAGATGCACTTTGTTTTATAAAATGAAACCCAAAATTATCGTTTCTAAAGGATGTAAACCACATCTTCTGTCATGCCGCTGGCTATAACGCTTGCACTGATCGATAGTAGCAAAACATAAACAGAGAGTTTTGTACAAAAAGAAAAGAACTCAACATTTTCTTTGAATACCATTGCACAATTTTTAGCTCAATTCAGTTACACTGTCGCTGGGAGCTCAAAAAATGCAGAGAGAAGCACCACGTTTGTTTGTGTTAGTAAGTTTCATGCGTTTACAAACACATTCAAACGCTTTCGCTCAGCGCTTATCAATCGTACGCTGTCGATGTGAGCACACATATTGGACAACCTGTTGAGCCGATCGAGACTTCGGAAAAGAGATAGACTTAAAAAGAGAGCAGTATATTGTGTACTTGTGTTAGTGACTTCCATACAATTACCAACACTAATGTTGAATTACGCTCTTTGGGTACTTTCGGAGGAATACGTGTATGGATCCAACCGAGAGACCAAATTTAAAGCTGGTTAGTTGCTGTAAAACAGCCAGCGATATAGGATGAATTTGTCTCGATTAGTCCACGGATGTACCAAACAAATTTTAATTTGTTTTTATTTCATTTGAAAGTATGTTTGATATTTGTGTTGCTCGCAAGTTCAAGGGTTCTTATGAAATCTTGGACTTTGCCTCTATCAGCTTGAAATTTTAAATGATTTTATACAAGGTTGAATTCAAATTCACTGGTAATTTTCCACTGAAACTGTTTGTAAACAAAAGCAGGCCATGTTCTCATTTGTATGGCTGATAAACTGATTAGTCAAGTGCGGTACAGATAACAAGTGGAATTTAGAAAACAAAGCAGGTAACGGAGCAAGGGGACAGCCACGTGTACCGACAGGGGACAGACTCAATGGCTTGTACAGGGTGCCGCATATGAATGTTGGTCTTCAAAGTGATTTTAAACTACTACCTTACTATTTATAGAAAGAATAAAGCATTTCAATCAAATCAGCTGATCTTCCAGCTGATCTTCTGATCAGAAGATCTATATCATATGTAAACAGAGAGCCCAAAGTAAAGAGTGCACAAAACTCTATGATGGTGTTAGTAAAAGCCATATAATTCGAAATACAATCAAACCCACGACACTTATATGAGCGAATCATTGTCACCTGAGGTTATCAATGAGCCTCTGAGCGCAGAGAGCACTGCGTCGTTTCACTGTATTGGTGAGTTCCAAGCGGTTACTAACACAAACAACCATTTACGCTCAACGATCTCACACGTATTTAACAATCTGTTTCGTCGGCTTCTTCGGGAACGAGAGAATATATGCCAAGAGAGCAGTACATTTAGTATTTGTGTTAGTAAACTGTATACAAATATGCAATACCATAACAGAATGGCATCTATTCGGCTCGCTAAATATATTTTTTATGTAGCTCGGATCAGACATTCGTAGGCAATCTACAAGTCAGGAGCATTGCTAGAAATCTTAGAAGAGTTCACCGAATGTACATTTCCAAAATATGGATAAAAGGTACTTAGTTTCTGGCTGACATTCACAATGGATGCCCTGTATATGCCAGTCTACTCATTTTAAACTTGTTTTATTCACGTGGCCTCTGCTACCCGCTGCGTCTATCTAATCTATGCTACATACATACAAACATATAATAAACTTCGTTCAAATTCTGTGCTGTGGACTTGTTTGTATTCCTACGATCAAGGCATTTAAATGTGGATGTGACTTGTTGTTATTGACAAACAGCTCTGTTGATATGGCAGTGGAAAAATACAAAAAATGTGTAGCTAATGGAATGCTATTGCGTTGTAGCTTTGAATTTCACAATACCCAACAACTGTGGAAAATAGGAGGGCTTTTTTTATACACGTAACGTACTTATAGTTGTTAAAAAAAATGCGTATATAAATTTGTCTACGGATGTCTAGACCATTAAATGTATGGGTACCACAAACTTTCCAATTTTATAATGCGTACTCGGTGGTAGCCTCTGAATTTCTGACTGAAGTCAGACTTGGCATTCGAGTAGGCCCGAATGTCCAAACACATACATATTACTTCAAGTGAGCAACTTGAGGTTAATACTGCATTAGTATTTAAGATTTGTAGGCAAGTCACCAATACAAACACTAAACGTACTGCTCTCTGGTTCCCGACGCAACAGGTTGTTAAATATGTGTGAGACCGCTGAGTATAAATGACTGATTGTGTTAGTAGCCGCTTAGAACTCACTAATACAGCGAAACGACGCATTGCTCTCTGCGCTCAGAAACTCACACCGATAACCTCAGGTGACAACGATTCACTCATATGTGTATATATGACTATCAAGTGTTTGATTGTATTTCGAATTGTAGTTAATTTACTAACACCATCAGAGAATTTTGTGCGCTCTTTGAGTTGTATTGTTTATGTTTTGGTTGATTATAGCAGCTGTTAAATCAGCTGATTTTAGTTTATGTCCTCATTCATTTATTATGCACAATAATAAGTTTCTAAACTGCTCATGATTGAAGCCTTTTTTTAATGTGTATTTAAAGTTAAATCATTAAGCATTCAACTTAATAAATATAAAAACCGGCATATAAGAAAGTGGTTCAGAAATACTACGTTGCGCTATTGGCCCTTGAAACGACATGTATCTATAAGATATCCATAACACCCTTGCAATTGAATAAAACCTAATAGGTCCCACAATTGTAATGCTAGATTTACCAACTTAGATATGAGGACTGCTGACGTGGTCCTTGAATGATTGGACCAAAAATAATTTTGCCACTTCCACAGGCGCAACTTATGTATATATGTATGTACATATACACACATATGTATATAAATATATATGTCTACATATCAATCTTTATTCTCCACACCTTCTTATATTGTGATGAACTCTTTAAAAGATATGACGAAATCATTTTTGGCACATCCACGTTCGATTCTGAAAGTGCAACAGAGTATGTAGCAGTCTGGAGCTTTTGACTGCAACCTACATACGTACATACTACATTGAAATTATCATTTCTGGAGCATTTCATTTGAAGTGAAAATGGCCCTATTCACATATTTCAGCAGCCATATATATACACATATATATATGACAGAAATAGCTTTATTTTAATTTTATACATACATAAGTAATAATAAATCTACAGTGTAAGCTTCTGTTTGCATTGAATGATAACTACGGTTTTAATTTAAACTTTTGATAAAAACTAACTGGCGCGAATGAGACGGCAAGCTAATGGTTGTGAAAACTTTCAGAGATCAACAAAATTCTGACAGATCCCACTTCAAATGAAAGAGAGCACGGCGCTCTCTCTCTCAATAGGTATAAATATTCTCGCGACATGTGACGCTTATTCAGTTCTAGACGATCGCTCTGTGCCGAAAGACATAATCGTACTCGTGGAAAAATGGTTTACTCAGACCCTGCTGGTGACTCGTCCGATGGCGGCGGCAAATATTGCTTTGCCATTGATCGGGGCGGCACCTTCACCGATGTGCTCTGCATCTGTCCGGGAGGGCGGGTGCGCACCATGAAATTGCTTTCCGAGGATCCGGAACGTTATAGCGATGCTCCTCGTGAGGGCATACGACGTATACTAAAGGAGGTGAGTCCAAAGCAAGACCGAACTAAGTTTGAAATTAATCATGTGAGAATGGCAGGAAACTGGCACAGATTTGACGGCCTCGGGCCTGGTGGACACGTCCAAGATAGGCTGGGTGCGCATGGGCACTACTGTAGCCACAAATGCGCTGCTAGAGCGCAAAGGCGATCCCGTGGTGCTAGTGGTTAACCATGGCTTCCGCGATCTACTCTACATTGGCAACCAAGCACGCCCGAAAATATTCGATCTAAACATACGCAAGCCGGCTAATCTCTACCAGACTGTCGTCGAGGTTGACTGCCGCATTGTGCCGGAGCAGTCGGAGCGCTGCCAACTAAGTAAGTTAAGGATTTAATTTTACTTTCACATCAGGTTGCTGATGATTTTCCTTCCAGATCATCAGTGGAAGGTGCTGGAGGGTGTGGCCGGCAGCAAGTATCTGGAAATGCAGCCTGTGGATGAGTCGTCTGTCCGATCCTCCCTAGAGGTTGTTCGACAGAAGGGTATCAACTCTGTCGCCGTGGTGCTCGCCCACAGCTATGCCTGCCCAGAGCACGAGCTGCGCATTGGCGCCATTGCCAAACAGCTGGGATTTAGCCATGTCACGCTATCTCACCAGGCCATGCCCATGTGCCGAGTGGTGGCCCGTGGCTACACAGCCTGTGCGGAGGCCTACCTTACGCCCCATGTGGATCGCTACCTGGCCAGGTGAGTGCACATCCCTTACCCAATCTCGCTTGTAAATAATAGCAATGAGACTGCTTTTTTGGCTCAAACACTCCACAAATCCAAAACAATCAGCGATGCAAACATCACAATAAAGATAATAGTAAAAAGCAAGAAACCTTTATCCGAGTGTGGTTGACCACGAGACACCCTGTACTCAGGCCTGAAATCCCTTAACACAACTTCGTAGTCACCACACATTCAGTATCCAAATTGAAATGTTGGAAATTGACTCGTTTGTTGATGCTGATCAGAACCTTATATACTTTATAGGGTGGAAGATGCCTCCATTTGCCCGTTACATACACTTGCCGAATCTTATAGCCCCTTTCATCAATTTTTAATGAGTACAGAAAAAGGCGAATACATACAGAAGTCGGTGGCAATAAAACAACAAAATTAATAACAAAGCTCAGTTCACACACACGTACACATGCACACAAGCTTTGCAATGCAAAATACAGTCGCGGACAACAAAGTAGGCATACCTGCAGTCTTGGTATACATCCCATCGCAATCGTGGTGAAATTTTGGAAATTTGAAAGTATATTGGAAAAGAGGGTATTGATAACACATTGGGCGTGAGTTTGTTACTTAAACAAAAACATTTAAAATTTCTAAAATTAACTTTTAAAACAATACATCGAATCTGCACAGAACTTTCTAGCTTAAGTCGAATGATTATTAAAGATTAAAGCTTATTGCGTATATATAAGGATAAATCGACGAAGCAACAGGTTGTTTGCAGTTACTAAAGTCTGAAATATGTTTTCAAAGATTAATATTTGTTCTAATATTGGAATTATATGGTTCTGTTGCAGCTTTAAGTCCGGCTTCGAGAATCAATTGTCCGGCGTGGATGTGCTCTTCATGCAATCTGACGGAGGCCTGACTAATATGGAACATTTCCGAGGAGCTCGTGCCATACTCTCTGGGCCAGCAGGCGGCGTGGTGGGTTACGCACTGACGGGGTCACGTGAAACGGATCTGCCATTAATCGGATTTGATATGGGCGGTACCTCCACGGATGTGTCCCGTTATGCCGGCAGTTATGAGCACGTGATTGAGAGTACCACGGCGGGCGTCACAATCCAGGCGCCCCAGCTGGACATAAACACAGTGGCCGCGGGTGGCGGTTCGCGTCTATTCTTTCGATCTGGCATATTTGTGGTGGGACCAGAGTCGGCGGGCTCCCACCCGGGTCCTGCCTGTTATAGGAAGGGAGGACCTCTGACCGTAACCGATGCCAATCTGATACTTGGCCGCATTCTGCCACAGTACTTTCCAAAGATATTCGGACCCAAAGAAAATGAACCTCTGGATTATGAGATAACCAAGAGCAAGTTCAGCGAGCTGCAGGCAGAAATCAATGCCCATCTGAAAGCCAGCGGGGATAACCGAGTGCTTAGCATTGAGCAAGTGGCGCTGGGCTTCATTCGGGTGGCCAACGAAACCATGTGCCGACCAATACGCGCTTTGACCCAATCCCGTGGCTTGGACACCACCAATCATGTGCTCTCCTGCTTTGGCGGCGCTGGTGGCCAGCATGCCTGCTCCATAGCCAGAAATCTTGGCATTGCGAAGGTGAGTAAGTTGTCCTTTAAAGCAATCAATTCTTAATTCGTGTTTTGCAGGTGGTCGTGCATAAATATGCCGGAGTACTTTCTGCCTATGGCATGGCACTCGCTGATGTTGTCCAGGAGGTGCAGGAACCGAGCGGCGTGGCGTTTAGTGAAGCGAACGGAGCGCTTCTTAAGAACCGCCTAGACGCATTGTCCAAGCGGTGTCATGACGAACTGGCTGACCAGGGTTTCCGTCAAATTGAGCTACAGCCATTCCTGCATTTGCGCTACGAGGCCACCGATGGCGCCTTAATGTGTGCACCAGCACCACCCCATGGCGATCAATCGCCATCAGCTCTGCTGGCCGCCTATGGCGACTTTTATGCCACTTTCCTGGAGCGCTACCGCACTGAGTATGGCTTTGTGTTGGAAAACCGACGCATCATCGTGGATGACATTCGCATACGGGGCCTGGGTAAGAACGTGACGCCGCCGGAGGTGCAGGTAGAATCTGCCAAAGAGCTGACACCCACAGCTAAGGGCCACACCCGGGTGCACTTCGATCAGGGTGCCTTTGATGCGCCTATCTTCTTAACCAAGCACCTGCTAGCCGGTCACAAAATCTCCGGTCCCGCTGTGCTTATCGATCAGTTATCCACCATCATAGTAGAGCCCGAATGCGACGTCCATGTGACCAGCTATGGCGACCTCATTATGAATGTGAAAACAGGTGGCAAGCAGGGCATCAACGCCGACCTGGACCCAGTGCATCTGAGCATATTTAGCCATCGATTCATGAGCATTGCAGAGCAGATGGGCAGGTAAGGACGCGATACGCTGAAGAGAATTGAGTCAGACTGGTAACGCTTTATTTGTAGGGTTCTGCAGCGTACCTCCATATCGACCAACATCAAGGAGCGTCTAGACTTCTCATGTGCTCTGTTCGGCCCGGATGGCGGCCTGGTTAGCAATGCACCACATATTCCCGTACACCTGGGATCCATGCAGGAGACAGTCCAGTACCAGCTACGCGTGCGTGGAGCAACGCTTAAGAATGGCGATGTCATACTGTCAAACCATCCACAAGCCGGTGGCTCACACTTGCCGGATCTGACAGTGATCACGCCCGTGTTCTATGAGTAATTTGAATGGCCCTGGGGAATGGATCCGATTGTTGCTTACCATAAATATTTATGTAATTACAGGGGCCAACCGCGTCCCGTGTTCTTTGTTGCGTCGCGTGGTCATCATGCGGACATTGGTGGCATTACGCCTGGTTCCATGCCGCCGCACTCGACCGTGCTGGCCGAGGAGGGCGCTGCCTTCAAGTCCTTCCTTGTTGTGGAGAACGGACTGTTCCAGGAGCAGCAGGTAGTGCAACGCCTGACAACACCAACAAACGCTAAGGGCGCAGTAGGCACGCGTAACCTTAGCGACAATATTTCCGATCTGAAGGCACAGATCGCGGCCAACCACAAGGGCATAAGCCTGGTATCCGAGCTCATTGACAGTTATGGCCTGGACGTCGTACAGGCCTACATGACGCACATTCAAAAGAACGCAGAGCTGGCGGTGCGCGACATGCTACGCCAGATTGGACGGGATACGTTGGAGCGCACGGGCGCGACCGTGCTGGAGGCCCAAGAGTTTATGGACGACGGCTCGCCCATCACGCTGCGCGTCACCATCGATGCTGAGAAGGGTTCGGCTGTGTGCGACTTTAGCGGCTCCGGTGAGGAGGTCTGGGGCAACTGCAATGCGCCACGTGCCATCACGCTGTCTGCGCTCATCTATTGCCTCCGTTGCATGGTGGGGCATGATGTGCCGCTGAATCAGGGCTGTCTGGCGCCCATTCATGAGGTGATACCCAAGAACTCCATATTGGATCCCTCAGAGGGCGCTGCTGTTGTTGGTGGCAATGTGCAGACCTCGCAGCGCATTGTGGATACCGTGCTGAGGGCGTTCCGGGTATGCGCCGCCTCACAAGGCTGCATGAACAACATCACCATTGGCGACGAGCAGTGGGGCTACTACGAAACTGTCGCCGGCGGTGCAGGAGCCGGTCCTAATTGGCACGGTGCTGGTGGTGTGCACACGCACATGACTAACACCCGTATTACCGACCCGGAGATTCTCGAGTTGCGCTACCCGATGATACTTAAGCGTTTCTGCCTGCGCACCGACGGATCGGGCGGACGCGGGCAGTACCATGGTGGCGAGGGTGTTGAGCGCGATTTGCTCTTCCGCAAGCCGGTTACATTATCCGTCCTGACTGAACGGCGTACGTTGCAGCCATACGGAATGGCTGGCGGGGAGCCCGGCAAGTGTGGACGTAATCTCGTCATTAAACACGATGGACGAGTAATTGCCCTTGGGGGCAAGACCTGCATCCATGTGGAGGCTGGAGTAAGTACATCAAAGAACTTAACATGACCAATCAAATATATATAATTATCTTTCAGGATACGTTTGCAATGAAAACGCCTGGCGGCGGTGGATATGGAAACAGCGACGAGGCTAAACCTGATTCGTCCTCCCCAAATAATGAAAACAATCGCAGGTTCGTGGAACGGGGCACAGTCCATGATTACCGTCAAGCCCAGGAGTCTGCATAAGTGGGCAATTAAATATATACGCACTTTTTACTTGTTATATCGAAAGCTTAAAGATTTTACAATGCTTTTAAAATCTGTATCATGCAACATAAATACACTACATTTATAATTGAAATTCAATGGAAGAGCATAAAGTTCCTCAACATGTATAATACACTTAATTTTACTTATTTTCTGAATTTGTATTTTACAAAATAGAATTTTAAAATCTTTGCAATTTTCGATAATGTTTCGTTTATACCATTTAATTTAATTTGGTGAACAGCAGTTTAACCCTTGTAATTATAAGTTCAAATAAATATTGACAACTATTAAAATTTACATCACACGCTTTTAATTTGATAATCAAAGTTAAAATTCATATTATTTTGCGTACGATGCACGATGTTTTTGTGTTACTCATTTAATTAAATATAAAGCGGGAGTACGGCTAATAAGTAAATCTATCGATAGGTTTGAAGAGCCGTTAAATTTGAATTTGGTCCATTTTTCTTCTTCTTGACTATTCGGTATATATCTTGATTTCAAAATTCGGTCACACTGCTAAATAATAACATAGCAACAACAACAGGCTGCATTTTTAGTAAACAACATGCACGTGTTGCAAACATAAAGCGAATTTAATTAATAGGTACAGCATAATAGTTGTTTTAACAGGGGTCTCAGTGACATTTAATAAGCCGCGCGCGTTTTCAAAATGGCCCTAATAACAGAAAAGTCCAAAATCACAAACACGTTTCGGGTAAGTTCCTCGTGGTCAATTGAATGAAACCATTGGATAATGTACCTGTTAATTTTCGCAGTTCAAGTCGTTTACGGATCGCGTGAATGAGATCGACTTGCGGCACCTGGCCCTTTACCACATAGGCCACAAATACGAGCAGCTGGAGGAAGCAGATAATGAAACATATTTCCAACAGACGCTACAAAAATGGAATGTGCTTAATCTGACCGAGGAGTATAACTACTTTAGCAAGCGTTGTCGCACAATTGTTACCCTGCCGCAGCTGTTGCACCAGAAGGACTTTGTGATTGATCTGATATTAGAGCGCCTAGCCACCGCCACAAATCTATCACAGCAGCCGCTGCTGGAGCTGCTTTATGTGCTGGCCCGTGATCTGCGCGAGGATTTCTATGCATATTTCCAACGCGTGCTCGACCGTTTGATATGTTTGCTTAACACTCAGGATGCTGAGCAGCTGGAGTGGACACTTATCTGTCTGGCGCATTTGTTCAAAACCCTTAAGTCGTACTTGAAACGAAATATTGGCATCGTGTTCAATGCCATTCTGCCGCTGCTGGACGAGCAACGCTATGCGGAGCATGTGACAAACTTTGCTGTCGAATGCTTTGCCTACATTGCACGCGATGTACGCGATTTTCCACGTTTCCTGGCTTACGTGCTGCAAACGGTGCTGCGCGAGCAGGTGACCAGCGTGCATGGCTGTGGCCGCCTACTCTACGAGATTCTGCGCGGCGTCAATGGACAACTACACACCTGCGCTGCGGACCTGCTAGCACATGTGCTCCAGGTACTAGCCAATGCTGACGCCAGCTATAGCAGCGCCCAAACAGCGCTGCTCTCGGACATTGTGGAGCATTGCTTGGGCCTATTGTTGAATTTTTTGGTTGCCGACCAAAGCAGCGTCCTTTGGCAGCAATTCTGCGGCGCTGTCTCCCGACAGGAGCTCAGCGTTCCGGCCACCGTGCAGATACTCGAGCTAATGTTGCCACTAATAACCCATAAGGATGGGCGTTACATTGCGGAGCTGCCGCTGCTGGTGCCCACGCTTTTGAAGCTGCTGGATCGACACATGACTGCTGGCGCCGAGCCGCTGCAACAGCTGAGCACGTTGGTTAGCAGCTTATTGCAGGCACGTCAGACGCAACTGAGCCAACTGGATGCCAGCTGCTTGCTGCAGAAGCAGCTTAAGGTCAGCCAAGTGTCGCGTGCTGTCTACGAGGATTTCATACTTCAGATGTTAGACTATAAACAGTTTGAGCTACTGGTGCTGCCGAATGTAGTGGCCCACTACGAGGAGCATCTGGACACGACAGCGCTGGAGCTGCTCGCACGCATTGTGCAGCACAAACGGCCACTGCTCGTGGATGCCAAAAGCTTGTCCGATTGGCTGGCGTATCCCATGCAGCTAAAACAGGCAAAAACCCTTGAGCTTGTAGAGCAACAATTGCAGCGCGTTGATGTAAGCGAGGAGCATCAACTGTTGCTGCTTCTGCTGCTGCCCCATTTACGCGGGTTTAGTAAGCAGCCGTTGGAGCATAGTCTGCAGGTTGCCGTGCAGGAACAGCTAGAACAGCTAACCGAATGTACGCTACTGCTTTTGCTGCTGCAAACTCACAGCCTGCTCAAGTTCAAGCTGCCGCAGGAACTGCGCGCACAGCTGCTGCAGGCGCTACTGCCGATTGTGGCCAGCGACTTGCGAGCCTTGGCCTGCCTGCAGCTCATCCTGCTAAAGACAACCAAAGGAGAGCTGGAAGCCAGCGCCACGGAGGCAACATTAAATGCTGTATCCAGGCTGCTGAGCCAGCCTCAGTCCCAGTGCCGCCGCATTGCCGCTCATTGTCTGGAGCTGCTGGGTGCCGCGCGAGGCAAACACAATCCTTATGTTTATTTTGCTGCTGCCAGCTGCATTGAGCTCAACGTGCACAATTATCGCGAGCTGCTGCTGCAGCTGCAGCAACTGGAGCCAGCGGCGGCACAGTTCAAACAGTACACCCAGCTGCCCCACTACAAGGAGCATGTGGTCAGCCTGCTGCTTGGCCTGCTATACAACAATTTCAAGTTTGTGTGGGCGCCAGTGCAGCAGCTGCTCGCTGAATATGTCAAAGTCATGACCATCGACGAATTCTGGGGCTTGTTCAAGGCCAAGCTGCTGCAGACCATCGAATCCATCGACTACAACGTGGAGTTGACTACATTAGAGCAGCCCACACAGCGCAGCTACAATTCTGCTGCCCTCAGCTCGCTACTGCCACTGGATGTGGCACAGCAGCAGCTGACGCTGCAGCAGACATTAAACTACCGTCAACTGCTGTGGCAGTGTGTACCCAAATTGGGCAACATTCCCGAGGTTAAGAACGCGGACTTGGTGCGCCTATTCCTGCAGTTCGTGGAGCGCGAGTATCGCGGTCAGCTGGAGCGTACGGAACACACTTGGAATCTAAACGAGACATCCGGTAAGGACTCATACAAGCGCTTAAGTAAAACTCCTATTTAATTTTATCATATGGTTTCTATCATTTACATTTTGCAGCCGATGACATCGATGAAGTGGATGTTGACAACGAGAATGCTGAGACAACAGCTCCAAATTCGACTGGGATGCGGAATACCAACATACGCCATAAGCGGAAGACACGAAATGTGCACGCCAAGTTTATCCTGCAGACGCTGCAGCTGAAATTGGCCTGTTTTGTGGCGCAGCCAAATCCGAAGGCGCTGCACCGCGAGGCCGAGATGCACGAGTTCTATCTGGAGCTGCTGGCTGGACCCAATGCACAGCTGCAGCAGTTGGCGTTGGACTGCCTGGCCGCCTATAAGCAGCCCGCCGCACTGGTACAACACAAGACACAGCTGGTGGGGCTCATAGACGATGCTAAGTTGAAGGCAACATTAAGCGGCTTTGAGCTGGACAGCCTGGCAGAGCACCAGCGCAAGGAGCTGATGCCATTCATATTGCGCGTGCTATATGGTCAGCTCATCAAGGGCGGGCAGCGTCAGCTGAGCGGACAGCAGCGGAAGACGCTTATTCTGCGCTTTCTGGGCCAGCTGCAGGAACAGGAGATACTTGACTTTTTGAAAATGGCCTTTGGCCGTTTTGAAACGTACACAAGCCAGCCCATCGAGCTGCTTCAGGACCAGGTGCGGGCACAGTTTGTGCCCACGGCTGTGATTGCTGCACGCCAGCTGCAGCGCATTGTCAATCTGCTGGAGCTCATACGCAAGGAGTTTGCGGGCCGCTTAAGTGCGGACTTTCAACTGTATGTCCTGAAGTTGCTGCTGCTGGCGGGCAGTGTGGCCCAGTTGACCATCAGCGGCACTGTCACCGAGCCTGCCAAGCTGCTGACTGCCTATAAGAATGTGCGACATGGAGCGCTGCAGACGCTGGTTAATTACTTTGGCCAGCTGGTGGATATGACGGAACTGTGGCAGACCGAACAGCTGCAGGCCATTTGCGATGTCTTTGTCTGGCCGGGCCTTGCGCGGCTGCCCCAGGACTCTATACATACGCCCACACCTCTGCTAAAGCTGCTGCTGTTGTGGGGTGGCGAGGCACGTTACCAGCCCTGGCTACAGCGTCGTCCCACCACCGAATCGCCACCCATTGTGCACCATCTGATGGCGTTGCTGCTGAACGATAAGGCCAAGCCCGTGGTGCGACGCGCCCTGCTGCAGCTGGTGGAGCATCTGCTGGAGTGTGCCAACTCGGAGGAGCATGGACCGACCGCTCTGGCAATACTGCAGCCATATATACCGGACGTGTTGCAGCTTATGCAGGCCAGCTGGCGTCAGAAGCGCGCCGGCAAGCAAATGCTGGACAAACGTGAGCTCAACATACTCAGCCTCTTGACTCAGCATGTGCAGCAGCCGGAAACCTGCGAGCTGCTTCTACAGCTGCTGCTGCCCATTTTCACTAAGCAGGCGGCCAGCGCGAGTGCTGAAACTGTCCTCCAGCTGATTACCACGCTTTCCAATCTTAGCCAGCGCGTGCCCGCACCACACAAATATGTGCGCCCGCTGGCGCCACTCTTTGAGCACGTGCACGTCCTGCCCGCACGCAAGCTGCTCTGCGAAATGCTGGCGGAGATGGCCAAGCGTCTGCACAAGCTGGCCAAGGAGCAGCCGGAGCTTGTCGCACCGGCGGAGGCGCAACGGGAGTGGGCCCGCCTGGTGCTGCAGCTAAATGCCTGGGACAAGCGATGGTTGGAGCAACCCGACTACGATAAACGGCTTAAGGCCATCACCGAACTGAAGCAGCTGCTAGAGCGCAAGGACGACAAACAGGCTGTCGTTGATCTGGAGCTGGGCATGCTGGTTACCTACAACTGTTTCTACATGCTCCGCCACGACTCTGACCTGGGCATGCGCGTCAACATTGGCGAGCTGCTGAAGCAGCTGCTGCCACAGCTGACGCGCCAGCTACATCAGAATGCCAGCAAGGATCAGCTCAATTTTTGGCTGGACGAGTGCCTGCTGCCATTGCTGCAGCGCTGTCTGCGTGACGAACGACACGAACACGCCAGAATTGAAGCCATTGGACTGCTGGGTGAGCTGGCGCGCCAAAACCAGGACACCCATGAGATTCTACGCGACTTGGCACCACTGACCGACCGTCACGATGTGGAGGTGGATTTCTTTGAGAACATGCTGCACTTGCAGACGCAGCGTCATGGACGCGCTCTCCAGCGGCTGGTCAATATCGCTGGCGGAGCTAGCTGGCGCCAAACGGCGCCCTGTGCTCGTACGCTAACCCAGTTCCTGCTGCCGCTGGCCACGCGCTATCTCATGAGCGAGAAGCATTCCGGCAAGCACACGCTGGTGGATGCGGCCATCGAAGCAGTGGGCGTCATGTGTGAGCTGCTGCCTTGGCAGCAATACCATGCCGTGCTGCGGCATTACCTGCAGCGCCTGCGGCAGGCGCATGGTCAGCAGAAGCAGTGCGTCCGGCTGGTGGTGCGCGTTTTGGATGCCTTTCACTTTGATCTGACGCAGGCGCATGCCGATCCCGCCGCTCTGGCACAGCTCAAGGAGCAGCTAACAGCAACAGCTGCCGAACTGACGGAGGCAACAAAAGTGGAGCAGGACGAGCAGGAATCAGATGTCAAGGCCATCAAAGTGGATGATCCGCCTGTGGATAGCACGCACATTGATTTCGAAGCTGACAAAGAGGAGGAGACGCAGGAGCAATTGGAACCCTCAAAGGAGAAACAACTCTCTCAGCCCCTGGCCCCCAATGCGGCCAAGCGTGTCATGGCCACCATTACCAATATCCTGCTGCCCACTCTCAATCGGGCCATCACCGAGAAGACCAACTACGATAACAAGCACAAGGTCAACCGGCGTCGCCTGAGCTACGAGCGGGAGGAGGAAGAGATACAGCGCGTTCCCATTGCCCTGGCCATGGTCAAGTTGCTGCAGAAGCTGCCCCAGGAGCTGTTGGATAACAGTTTGCCAGGTATGCGTGGAATTTAGCATTTCATTAGCAACTATTTGTATTGGATATTCTATCTCTACAGGCATCTTTATGAAGGTGTGCACATTCTTGAGATCGCCGCTAAAATCAGTTCGCATGCTGACCCGAGACATCCTCAAGAAGATCATGCTCACGCTGGGCGGCAGCTGTTTGGGGCTGCTGCTGGAGCAGCTGCAATCGCTGCTGACGCGTGGCTTCCAGGTGCATGTGCTGTCCGTGACGCTGCATGGCGTGCTGGATGCACTGCGTGGCCAACTGCAACCGGCGCACATCGAGCTCTGTTTGCAAAATCTGCTGGAGGTGGCCCTCAACGATATCTTTGGTGATGTGAGTGCCGAGAAGGAGGTGGATAAGATCGTGTCGCACACGCCGGAGGCAAAGCCCAGCGCCAAGAGCTATTTGACGCTGAATATTGCGGCACAGCATATACGCGACAATTGTTTGCTGGATCTGCTGCTGCCCTTCAAGGAGCAGCTGGCGCGCACGCATTCACGCAAGGTAACGCAAAAGATTCAGGAGTGCTTTGCCAAGATTGTAGCCGGCCTGGTGGAGAACACGCACATTGCGCGCGAGAGCCTTTTGATCTTCATCTACGGCACCATGTCGGAGAGCATCACAGATCTGCTGCCAGGCACACAGAAGCGTCAGCTGAGCGACAAGCAGCAGGCGCTGATGCGTCGAGCCCGTCCCAACTGTCTGCTGCTGCAACCAGCGCCTGGACGTCGCAGCGTGGCCACCGGCAACAAGCTGGTCAAGTCTAATGCCCAGGCCAATGCGCACATACTGATTGAATTTGGATTGGAGCTGCTGCACTTTGTGCTGAAGCGCAAGAAGCTAGTCGACCTGGACTATCAGCCCTTTCTGCATCCCGTGTTGCCGCTGCTGCGAGATGCCCTGAGCAGCAATCACGCCAGAACAACGAGCTTTGCGCTTAAGTGCTACACAGCTATCTGGCTGGGCGAATACGAGCTGACTGAACTGAATACGGAACAGCTGGGACCGGTGGTAAATCGAATGTTTGAGATTCTAAAGAACTTCTCCACATTCGGTGCCACGCGGCAGGAGGAAAATGCGCAGCTGGTGCGCGCCAGCTTTAAGGCGGTGGTAGCGCTGTTGCGTAAATGCCAAGACTATGCTCTGACTGAGGAGCAAATTGAACAGCTGCTCCTCCACATTGAGCAGGAGCTGCAGGAGGGCGAGTGCAGCAGCCAGACTATGTGCTTTACACTGCTCAAAGCACTAGTGGGGCGTAAAGTGGATCTGCGCTCGCTGCACGATCTGATGAAGCGTCTGGCCGATTTGTCCATTATCTCGCAGTCGGACCATGTGCGCGACGAGTCGCGAACCATTCTCATCACCTACATCATGGAGTATCCGCTGGAAAAACGCGTCGATCAGTTGCTTAAGTTCATGTCCGTCCAGCTGGCCTACACGCAGTCCGCTGGCCGTCAGTCGGCCATTAAGTTCATACATGCGATCATCAACAAGTTCCCGCTGGGGCTGCTGATCAAGCATTCCGAGTTCCTCTATCTCACACTGGGCACGCGTTTGGTCAACGACGAGGACACCGCTTGCCGTCGCAATGTGGCCGCCGCTCTGGAGGCGTTGCTTGGTCGATTCAATAAGCTGCAGCGCCAGCCGCTGCTGGACCTAACAATGCTGTTCTTCACCTCTCCGCAGTCCAGCCAGAAACCAGGTGTGCGTGAGTTGGCTTCGGCGCTGCTCACGCGCTTCGTGCAAGCGGAGCGTGCGGGCTTTGCCGAGCGTCTGCCGCTGGTGCTACCCACGTTGGTGACCGTGCTGACGCTGGGCGATGCAGAAGCGGGTGGCAAATTTGTCCGCGCTCCTGGACGAGAGGTGCTGCAGGTGGACGAGGCAAGTCTGCAGCACAAACGGCGACGCAAGGTAAGCCGTGCAATGAGTACATGTTTAGTACATGGTAATCCTTGAAATACTCTTTCTTAGCAATCCACTGGACTGCCCGATGAGGACGATTTACCCGCCGGTCTAGACACGGAGGCGCTTCTGGAGAAGCAGCAGCGCAATGTGGACCATCAGCTGATACAGCTGCAGTATTGCCTGCTTAAGATCTTCGAGCACTGCGGCGAGGCTCTGCTCAGCGATCAGGAGCTGGCGCATACGCTGGATGAGCTGGCGTACGCCAGTCAGCGTTTGCTTGGCCACGAGCACAACTGGGTACGCTGCAATGCAGCCAAACTGCTGGCCCAGCTTTTGTCGCACTACGATTACGAGTATGTGGGCCAACAGTTGGTGGGCATCAAGCGGGAGAAGGCTGACGAGGTGAAGGCATTGGAGTTTATATACGCACAGCCGGCGCAGGATCTTAAGAGCTTGGTACTAGACCTGTGTGCACAGGTCACGCCCGGCGAGACGGCCCAGGAAATGATTGACGAACTGGTCAAGCTGCTGCTCTTTGTTGCGCACATGCTCAGAGATGTGCCCTTTGCCATCAAACAGGAAACGGAGGCTGATCAGTCTGAACAGCAGCCAGCTGGCAAAATCAATCTCAACTGGCTGGTGCGCAACATACGCATACTGATCAACAAGGAGGTGTCCAAGGCGCCCCACGACACCAGCATTGTAAGTAGCCACAGCTTTGCTTCAGCCAACTTAAGCTCATGTGTCCATCATTCATATCCTTCACAGCGCACGGCCTTGTTCACGCTCATCGAAGGTCTAACCACACTGCTCAGCATCGACGCAGTGACGCGCCTGGCACCACCTCTGCTGCAGGCACTTGTCCGCGAAATGTCCGAGGAGGATCAGAACGTTGACCCGGAGCTGCGTCAGCTGGCCCTGCGCGTGGGCAGCCGCCTGCGCAAGCGCATTGGTGCCGAGAATTATGACAAGCTGCGCAACGTGGTGCAGACCAAACTGATGGTGCGTCGTGCCGAGCGCCGCAAGGCGGTGGCCCAGGAGAAGATTCACGATCCAGTGCGTGCGGCCAAGCGGAAGGCTGGCGTCCAGGAGCGCAAGAAGGCGGCCAAGCGCCTGAAGACAGCTGTGGTACGTGGCAAGGCGCCCGACATGAAACAGAAGCTTAAGAAACGCAAGCGCAAAGCCGAAGTGGAGGGCTTTTAGTTAGATTATCGCCAATTATGTGTATATAATTATGACTTGTTTACAAATATTTCTATAAATATTATATCTATTAATTATCCTAAATAAAATGCATAACAATTTGAACTTAAAAACGAAAGATCAGCTGCCTTCGGGTACCGAAATTAAATACCAGAGTTCCTACTAAAGTAGTTGCCGAACGACACTCATTCAAAAACTCAATACACGACCGATCGTTCCTAATGCAGCTATATGTCGTTGTGATCCGATTTGACTTGTCTAGACATCTATCTATATATGTACTGCAAACCGAAACAGGCAGACAAACTCGTTGAAACGAACAAAATACTAGGCGAACAGAATAGCGTAGGCCATGAACAATATTTTTGTAAGTGCTGCTTTTAGTTGCCAAATGCTAATTCTTGCAATTCTTAAAGCTGCAATCGCATAATTTCTGTACGCCTGGTATTTGGGACAGGTTCCAGTAGACCAATTAGTACTATTGAGCTCAGAAATAAAAGTGAAGCTTTTAAATTGTTTTAAAAACTTGTCCATTTGGCAAATATTGGCCGCTGAATAATAAAATGGTTTGAATGATATAATTATAATAGGTTTATTAATTTAACAAAATTTGTATTTAGTTTAGTGCTATATTTGCCTATGTAAATAAGTCTATGTCCTTTATTTATTTATAAATAAATAATCAAAAATGCTGGAACAATATTCCATTATTACGTGGTTTTCAACGTTTTTGAAATTTGAATTTTACTACGATTGCGCTAAGACAGCAATTATAACGTATACATAGTATGTAAATATTTAATATTATTTTATTTTCTACCGCTACAATTTTTAATCCAAGTAATGTTTACTATATTGCAGCAATTTAAGGAAATTTTTAATTAATAACAAGCATTAACTTTTAAAATAAACACTCAGCTCCTTTGGCATTCATTACATTCTTTTTTTTTTAGCAATATGAGTAACACTTAAGCAAATAATTTTGTAAATTAAGTTTGTCATTAATATTTAAGACCTATCTGTTAGACTTTGGGATTGGAATCAATGCAGCTTGGCCACAACGCGATCACAGCTGGTCAGGCGGAGCAGCACCTTCGCCGCATAGGCCAGAAGCAGCAGCACCAGCGTGGTTACCTCCATGATGACGAAATGCGATATGGAGGAGCCAATCTCCAGCCAGGAGCCGCTATTGCGTACCAGAAAGAGAAAGTTCAGACCCATGACATCGCAGATGAGCAGCAAGCATATAAAGATTTGGCGCTCCTGCCGGCGCGCGTACTCGCAGTAGGTGTAGACAATGGATAGATTGAGCACCACTGGCAGCAGCAGCTTCAGCAGAACCAGCGCCATTATTATAAACGGCGCAAAGTGGCTAAGAAAGCAGCGCGCAATGTTTGGATCGAATGAGCTGACCGATGCAATGTTGCCGCTGCCAAAGAGCGAAAAGAATGTGTAGAGTAGTATGGTGAAGGCCAGACGCAGCGAACACTGCACAGACTTCTGCTGTTGATGCAACGGATCCAATTGTGCTCGCTGCGCTGCTAGCGCCATTGTCAGCTCCATGGTCAGCAGTTGCACGAACAGCGACTCGTACGAGGTGCACATTAGTGTATGTAGGGCGCCCAGGTTATAGCTAATCTGCGCAAGGCGCACCTCCAGCGCCATCTCCTTGCTGAGCTGTATGGAGACAAAGACGTACACCAGATACAGCCAACTGACAATTTTAAGAGGCAACGGCACGGCCATCTGGTTGCTATGCAGATGCACGCAGATGGCGGTGTGTAGCAGGATCAATGCGTTGAACCACTTGGTGTGCCAGCTGCAGACCTCGCGCTCTTTGCTTAGCAACGCGCGCAGCAGAAGGAGCAGAATGCCGGCAAGCAGTAGATAATTATTCTGATAGCCCACCGAGGGCGGCAGCAATGGAAAACAGGCCAGCGCCACCACCAATAGCAGCCATAGATAGATGTGCGCCGTGTTATGCTTGAAGATGCGCCAGTTGCTGTAGCACGCAAATACAACAAAGCTCAGCGAGATCAGGCGACGCTCAAAAAAGGTGAACACCAGAAGCTCCGCGCAAGCAATCAGCAACAGCAGCTGTGTAATTGACGCCTGTGCTGGGCGCGCAACTATGGGTTGGCCGTATGTTCCAATGTTCCCATTGTTGCCGGTGGCTTGTTGCAGGGCCAACATCCAGACGGGCAGCGGCAGCACCATATAAAAGCCTACTGATAAAGGCACTCGTTGGGCCACAATAAAGACGATCAATAGCACAGCAGCGATGCATAAGCTGAGCAACACACTGGATGCTTGATCATTAGCAATCCTAGCGAGTTTTTTTGTTGTTGCATCTTGGCTTAGCAGGCGATATAGATAGAGTATCCAGCCCAGAAAAGTGGCCGTGGTGCACAACAGCAGCACTTTGCGATAGTATCCGTGATAGTAATCGATGCCTTCCAGTGCCAGCTGCATTGTGAAGCCGCTGTGGGCCAACGATTCTTCAAATTGGTTTAGCATAAACAGTGCTGCGGTGTTGGCTATGTAGGTATTAATCTCGTTGGCTGTTAACTGCTCGAAGCTATTTAAATATGGCGCAAAGAGGCCAGTGTTGTGCTGATTCTGTAGACTCACATATTGAGCAAGCAGCTGCAGCGCGTTGCTGTGAGCTGCAATGGCCTCGTACTTAGCTCCAGCGCTCAGGTAGCCCAATGGCAAGATACCAAAGTTGTTCATTGGCGGTGGCAGGCCAATTAATGCCGACATCAATGGTGTTAGCTGCGCCTGTTCAAGTTCGTGCAATGGCAGTTGGACGCCCTCATCGTTAGCCACAAAACTTCGGCCTGTAGAAGCACTAGGGGAGACGCCAGCTCCCCAGAGCATGAATGGTGTGTCCGTTTCGTGTGCGGCGCCAGCACCGTGCGAGCCTGCTTGGAGTAAAATGTGTGTCTATTCATGCTGGACCATTATAGGCTGCGATAGTTGCTTACCTGAATCAGTCATGCCGTGATCCGAGGTCAGCAAATAAGCCGTCCGCTGGTCGGGAAACACCTCTTCAAAAAGCTTATAAATCTGCGCTATTCCATGCTCTGTAAACTTAAGATTCTCGAGAAATAGCTCCGTGCCCGGCTTGTGCACATGACCAGCCGTGTCTAAGCCCAGCAGATGTAGAAAGAACACCACATGCTTGGCCTGGCGCAGCTCTTGCTGCTTGCGTTGCAGCAGAAGTCGTACCCTTTCGAACACCCACTCGTCCTGCTTATAAGTCTTCTCCTGACCTGAGAAGTCCAAATCGTGATTGTAGGCATCAAAGTACATCGGCCGGCCGCCGTCGGAAAGCTTTTCAAATATGTGTAGAACATCGTGAGCACCCCAGGCGTAAGTGTGGCCACTGCGATTAAAAACAGTATCGAACTCGATGGGGTTCTCCTTCCAGCCGCGTGTCACAGCTGACGGATCCTCGTAGAGCCCGGCTATCAGGGCTATGTGTCCGGGCCGTGACTCTGTGGGTACCCGGGTGTGCGATATGCCAACTACTCCTTCCCGCATGAATATCTTTCGCAAGTGCGGCACATAATTGCAATTCTTTTCAAAGAATGAGTCAGCCCGCAATCCGTCCGTAACTATCAGAACCAGGCGGTCAGCGGGCGGCTCAGCCTTCAGCGTTTCCTGTGGATGCAGTCCTTTTATGACAGGCGAGCGAAAGTATATGACGAATATGGAGCCCAGCAGCAGCAAATGCACCAACAAAGCGTAAACAATCCACATTGCGGCATTAAAGTGCAGGTAACTCAGTAAATTTTCGTTTTAGGTCCCCACATAAAGAAAGCTCAAAGCAATCGGGGCTTGGCCTCAAAAAATGTCGTTTGGTAAATATTAATTTTATATTGCAATTAAATTGCAATTGCAGACAGTAACTTTTCGTAAATAACAAAAACGTAAAATAATTAATTCTCCTTTTTACCGACCGTATATAAAGGAAGCACGTAGAATGTTGGCTTTAGGCTTAAAAAACGGGGTAAAATTTCAAGAACCGATTTGAGGTGGGCAGCTTAACTTTGTTGCACAATTAACTAAAATAATAATTAAAGCCCGTCCCACACAAGCGATTGCCGACCCGCTGTGATATACTTAGACGATAACGACAACTTTCTGTTATTAACAGAATGCAGTGCTGGTAAATAAACATGTGCTGACCAATAAGTGTTGATAAGTATCGTGAAATAATTGGCGCGAACATACTGTACGATAGCTTGAAAGAATATTTGGGCGCTAAGATTTGAATTTTATGGATTGAGTAAAGCTAATTGTATTTAATATCCAAAAATTAAAGTAAATAGCCAAAATTACATTACGCTATTATTAACGCTCTTTATTAATGTCAAAATTTGAATATTACAAAATTTCTGACAAATACATATGGTATGTAATACAAATAAAAATAATATTTATAAAAAATAAGAACATGTGTATATGACAATGGGACCATAACACAAATACACACAATACACGAGACATTTTAGTGGAAAAAAGCGACTACGTCTCCTTCCGATGTGTGGGGGCGGCGGCGAACATAAAACTTTTATTTTCCATACTAAATAAAATACAGAGATTATTTATAAATTTTTAAATATTAGATAAAAACTGTTTTGGTGTTCGAAATCAAATGACGAAAGTGGACAAAAACGGTTCCGAAATTGACTAAAAATTAAAGTTTTGTTAATTTGGGGATGAAAATGAAGTACCGAAAACGGTGAAATTGAACTTAGTAAGTGAAATTGTTTAAAATTAATGCTGTCGGCCCCTAAGCCCCAAAACAAACCGGATCGTTCAGATTTAGTTCAAAGGAACTATTTCTCATAATGAACGAATTGAAACTATGTAAAATCGAGTTCATTTCAACAGAGAGGATATGTTAAATAACATTTCACTGCCACTTTTTATCAGCAAATAAAACGAAAAAAATCTAATCACGTTTTAAATAGTTTTCCATCTTAAAATCAATATTTTGGGCGCAAAAACGCCAAGTGTGTCTACAGTTTGCCTTTTCGTTATGAATCAGTTCAATTGACGGTTCACTTAAACGAACGAGTGTGTTCATGATCGATACCGGTAATTTTGTTCAATTGTTCAACAATCAACGAAGTAGGGTTGGCAAGTATTGCAAAATTATTGGAGCTGTAGTTTCACAGAATTTAAAGAAACCTCATACTTGATTTAAAAAATTACTGTTAAAAATAAACTAAATATTCAAAAATAAAAGAATTACTTGCATGGCAAAAAGTGCATTAAACATTTATAAAATATGAATTAGATTTTTAGCTTAAAAGTCTGCTTAGACAGCCATATTAATCGCATTGATTCGTCAACTTTGTTGCGGGTTGTTTCAACCGGCTGATTGTATACTGAACCACTAAATCTGGTTAATATTAATGGAACTTGCAGGAAAAGGTAAATACTGGCTTCCCCTTGGATAACATGTTGGGATATATGTTATTTCTAGTGGAAAAAATCCCAATTTTAAATATTTTATTAAAGTGCGACAATGGCTGGTCTAAACAAGCCGTAACTATGTTATCGAGTCAAAGCCATTAATTCGGCGTTCTAAAAACTATAAAGGGCCTTCGTTGGTAAACACTGCTCAACACTGGTCATTCGATAACACTGTGCATATGCTGAAAAATGGCTGACACTTTTAATTGCCGAATCAAGTGATTGTTTTAGTGCATTCCTGCTTGATATAATGCTGAAACATGCACAAAACTACTTAAAACTAATATACGAATGCAATTTAATGCTATGCTAATTTAATACATGTGTTGAAACACCCTAAAAGGTACGTTAAAGCACGCTTAAATGTTTGGACAGTGTGAGAAAAAAATGTATGTAAGAAGTAGAATACAAAAGGGCCCGCAAACGGTTTTCGCTGCTCTCTTTTTCTTTACGTATGTTATGTGTGTGTGTATGTGTGAGCAGCAACAAATTGCTTGAAAAAAGGCGCCAGTTTGTTGCCGAGCAGGCAAAATAGTATCTGACGAAAATTAACAGTTTCGTATTTTGTTTTGTTTCAAACTTTTTGTAGAAAAGACTGGCACAAAGCAACTGCACAATAAATTAATACAAATGATGAACAACCATTTTCACTTGCAAACGCATGAACACAACAACACGCCGCAAAATGCGGCACAGCAATTTGCTGCTGTCGCTGCCCCATCCGCATACAGGTATATAACGCAGCCAGCGGCAGCAGCAGCAACAGCATTGCCAAATCCCCAGCAATGGCTGACATATCAAATACTGCCCCCCACCTTGGCGACAAATGCCGGCGGCGGGCTACCGCCAGGCATAGGTGGCGCCAAGCGCTATTATGCAAACACAACAACAACAACGGCAGCCGGAGCAGCAACTGCACATCCCAGCAGCATACAAATAACTAACAACTACACACAGCCGCAACAGCAACAGCAAACACAATCGAATTCTTTTAAGGCCAATAATATAAACAATATACGCATTCTAAGCACAGCACCAAATGTTTATAGTCTAAATAAAACCACTGATCAGCTAAATCAGCTGTATGCCACGCCCAGTTCCACAACAACCACTGCCGCCGCCGCTACCGAATTGTATACGCCTGTGGGTGCATATTACGCGGCAGCATCCAAGCTGCAGGCGCCGCCGCCGCTGGTGCCAGTAAGCAGCAACAACAACAGCAATAATGTTTTGGCCAGCAGTGCTACTGCCACATCTGCTGCTACTGTTGTGCTGGATCGCATTAACATATGCATTAATAATCACTATACGGAACCAAATCTCTGCCAGCCCTCGCCCATAATACCCGCTATACAGCACAAGGCGCTGCTGCCGCTTATCGATAGCAGCACAGCTGACAGCAGCTGCAGCAGCAGTAGCAGCAGCTGTATCTCAAACTCGAACGGACGCAGCAGCAGCATTGCCAGCGCCGCTGTTATAGTTATTGACGAGCCGGACTCTACAACAACAACACCGCACACACCGCCCACAACACCGGAAACTCTGGGCTCACCTTTGAAGTCGCCCAGCAGTAGCAGCAGCAGCCATAGCCGCTTGAGCTCGCCCACAACACAGCTGAAGCAGAGCTTCACAAGCGTTACACAGAGCATTGAGGAGACCGCAGTGGCAGGTGCAGCACCACCAACACCACCCACACCGCCGCCAGCTGCACTTAGTCCTGTGCCGCTTAGCTATGAGCTGCAGGAGGATGTCTTCATTAAGTGCAATGATGGACGCTTCTATTTGGGCACCATTATAGCTCAATCCGAGCAGCAATTTCTCGTCCGCTTTGACGACAAATCGGAGCAGTGGTGCGAGCTAGAGAAGCTGCGCAAATTGGGGGGCCATGAGCCTAGCAGCAACGGTGTCGCTGCCAACAATAGCGGACCTATGTGTGTTGCCTGCAAGCGTTCGCAACACGAGGATGTTGTTGAAATTTGCGAGCGTTGCGGCCGTGGCTATCATCGTGGCTGCACCACTGAAATCGCCAGCGGTATTTGGTGTTGCAAGCGTTGCGCCAAGCCCATGAAAATGCAAACGACGCTGGACCAAAGTGGAGACAACAAACCGCCAGGCATCTGTCGACAACTACCGTATCATGTAAATATCTATAGTCATATAATTATGAAATATACATATTAGTTATTCAATTATTCTATTGTTAAACAGATGGACAAGCTCAGCTGGGATGAAAAGCATCGCGTGAATGACGAGCAAATTTATTGCTATTGCGGCAAGTCTGGCAAATTTGATCACAACATGCTGCAGTGCTGCAAGTGTAGCAACTGGTTTCACACTCAATGCATGCAGAACTTTAAGCGCAAGCTGCTGCGCGGCGACATGTGAGTATATATGTATATTATGAATCAGCATCAATAGCCGAGTCCATATAGCGATGTCCATCTGTCCGTCACCCAAACCGAGTCTCTAGAGAGTTTCTACAATCTGACCTAATTTGGTCAAAATCGGACCACACTGAAAAACTTTTTGTTTATACAAATAATACATCCAAACTACGTTTGAGTTATATTACACTTCTAATAGTTTCCTATCGTTCTATTAAAAGCGGACCACATGGCTCCCATAGGAATAATCGAATTATGGTTGCATAAAACTAAATTTAAAGCTTTCCAATGATACCAAAAGGTATGGGCCTCTCCGCCTATTTCTTGTATAAATGGAGTCTAAAGTTACCTATCGAGAATATCCGACTTGACTTTTCGTCCAACCAAATATATATAAAACTATTTGTTATGAGCAACGGATTTTAATCAAGTCTAAGGCAGTAAGCTCAATTTATGAGTGTATTCGTTTGATCGAAATGAAATTCATTTAATTCTAAAACCATATTTAATTGTTCCTTATTTGTAGTTTCTTTGTGTTCTGCTGCACTGTGTGCAATGATGGTGTAGAGTATGTGCGTCGTCTGCAAATTGATTGGGTGGACATGCTGCATTTAACGCTGTACAATCTACGCAAACATCAGCACCAGAAATATCATCATCTGTTGAAGGACATTTGGCCCTTTATACTTGAGCAGCGGCATCAGCTGCCTATTTGCGAGAAGTGGCGCCAGCTGCCCGAAACGGCGCTGATGGAGCGCATTAAAAAAACGCTTAAAGAGTATTCGGATCGTTTTGTCTGTGGTCGCGAGTTCAAGCGTGCGCCTGCATACTATGCGCTGCGGCACAGCGGACCACCCTTGCCGCCACGAGTGTTCCTGCAGCCCCAGGAGGTGCTCTGTGATGAGCTGCTGGTGAACAAGTTTAAGCTGCTGCTGATGCCGGAAGAAGTGCAGGCAAAGCCAGCAAAGAGCTCATCTGCCAAGGATGTGTACGAGTTTCATACGGATGAGGATGAAGAGGACATGGTCGAGGCAGCAGCTGAAAGCAGCGAAGATGAAATACCCATCAAACAAATCATAGAAAAGGCCAAGAAGCAAATCAATTTGCAGCCAGCGACAGCGATCGAAGAGCAGCAGGTAAATACATACATATATAATAATATAAAACCACCATATAAACATTTCACAAATTCCGTAATCCAGCAGGTAAATAGCACGCAGGAATGCACGCCCGATCTGGCCGATGATAATGCCAACGATGGTGAACCTGGCAAACTGTTGGCGCCCGCGCCACCTCAGCTGGATGCTGCCGCTAACGGCAACGGCAGCAACAGCAATAGCCGCAAACGCAAGGCATTCCGTTTGTCGAAACGTTACGACAGCAGCCGCAACTGTGATCTCTCATCCGATGAGAACTCGAGCAGCAGCCGTGGCACCAGCTCGCTGGATCTCATAATACCGCCGCCAGCCAATTTTCTCGGTCGGAATAATCCCTTTTTAATGGCCACGCCCAAGAAATCCACACAACAGCGCAGTGGAAGTGGCGTCGTCGGCATCATCGGCTCCGGCGCAAACGCTGCTGGAGTTGCTGGCATCATCAACAGCATTTTCAAACTAAAAAACGCTGAGCTTACCAAGGCAATGGCGGCCGCGCAACAGCCGCGCACGGTGCGCACCATAAAGCGAAGACTGAGTGCCAAAGATATTACCATTGGGCCCAATCAGGAGGTGCGCAGACGTCGCACCAGGCGCCTGACCACGGCCGTCGAGGTGAGACTTTCAATTCTATTAACTTTGTTAAAACTGATTCTCTTGACACTCGGAATAACTCTTTGTTTAGAACGTTCAATTAACTAATACCATAAATTAAAAAATTATTTTTCTTTTTTTTCGGCAGGTGATCAACACTACAACAATCAATCCCATACCCAGCCACTACTTTCCCATTTATGCCAAAGATTTGCAGCCACCGCCGCCAGTGCCGCTGCTGCTGCCACCAGAGAAGCCAACGCATGGCCGTCTGCTGCGTCAGCGACCACAAAAGTCACGCGGCGGATCGCCAGGGAATGGCAGTAGACGTAATTCCACCAGCTCCACGGCCACAAATGGCAGCAGCAGCGCTAGCAGCGGCGCCGCCACCGTCAATGGAGGGCACTCGATGCTGGATTTGAAGCAGTCGGTGAACAAATACTTTGGTGGCGCCATGAACCGTATTGATGCTGGTGAATCCTTTGCCATACGCGCCAAGCGACGCATGGGCAATGGACACGTTCAGTATCTGGTGGAGTGGGGTGGCGATGCTGCTTCCACAACAACAACAGCAGCAACAACAACAACGACGGCGGCGGCGACTATGATGCCGACAAGTGGAAACTGAGCATTTGGCACTTAATGCGTTTACTGATTATTACTTATTATTCTCCTCTTTACGTTATTTTTTCATTTATGGTTTAAGCCGAAAATTTGCTGCCAGGTTTTTTAGGCCCTTAGTTTTGTTTTGTTTATCATTGAAAAACGCCACTGCCAAAATAGCAAATATGTTTAACAACAAATGTTTGGCAACAAAAATGCAACTGATTACAGGTTTTAATTGTGCAATGGCAGTTTAATGTTGAAATAAGTAACTTATAAATATGTATTCCCTTTCTGAAAACCACAATATTGGCACTTGAAAGTATTACAACATTAAACTGAAGCTATTGTTAAAATTTACTGCTGAAAGAAGAAACGTATTAAAGTATATATATAAATGCATACATTTATTCGCCGGAGTTTTGTATAGTTAAGTTTCAGTTCAGTTTCAACTATATTATAGCCTTTACTACATGCATACATACTATATTTAACTATATATATTTTCGAAAAATATATGTACTGTACTTGAACTTGAAAACAAACAAAAAAAATCATGTTATGCATACAAAAAATACTTGAGGTATACTACATATAAACAAAAATAAAGGAAAAACCAATTAGGGATAATTCAAATTACCCATAGATTAGACATAATTCAATAATGAATAAATAAATTTTAATTTTAGTATGTATTATTAAATCTACATGAAATCAAAATCGAGTTGAACGCAAACAAAACAGAAAAAATAAATCTCTAGCAATTTGCATTCGCATTTGCATTACAAAAGTAAAAAAACACATTAAGCATTAATTTATATGTGTAAATTAAACTTTTTAATAAATGTTTATACATTAATGCATTTTAATACACTTTTCTTTTTACAAGAAATGAAACAATCTTGACAAACCTAAATACACTGACATTTCTAACAAATTAATAAGAAGTCAGCAAAATATTCCTATTAATGTCAAAGCTGAATCATTCTAGGGTTTGACACATCGTATATACATACATACATACATACGTGCCAATTGCTCTGCCAAACAATTTTATTATCGAAGTAGGCGATGCAGGATTGAAAAATGACGACTTTATTAGTTGGCTTGTTGTCAGTCTGCTCACCACCTCATTAGGAGACACACAAAGAAATTTAAAAAAAAGGTTTATTAGCCGAAAAAAAACTTAAAAAATAAAATAAAACATTCAATTTGATGCACTCGTGTTAATTTTGCTTAAGAAGTGTTGTTTATTTCGTAAAAAATATAAAAAATACAAAAAAAATTCAATTTTTCAAGTGCATTTGAACAAAGAAATTTGTGGCTGTCGCGGAGTACTTGTGAATCACGCATAAAGCACGTTTCGTGGCTAATCTTTCCACCGGCATCGGTAAGTTCATTAAAGGGGAATACCACGCTACACAGTTGCTTCTGGAAAATTCCGTACATCATCTCAAAGTCCCTTAGCTTAGAGTTGGAAAGGAATGTCAGTCCATCGACAAGCGATCATAAATTTCCAATTGCTTATTAAAATACATAGTACATACATACATACATATATACATACATACATATATACATACATACATATATACATACATACATATATACCTACATACATACATACATACATACATAATACGTATAACCACGGTTGCCACTTTAAAAAAGTCAGAATGCGCCAAAAAAGATTTTAAAAAAGAGCCAATTTGATTAAAAGAAGCCAAACTTTTGTTTTGCAAATCACGAATAACAAAAAAAATACTAAATTACGTTTTAAATAATTTGCAATCTTTTTTGTTCAAGGCAATCATAAAAAAGAAACAATTCCAATAAAGAACCAGGCTTGGCGCAAAAACGCCAAGTGTGGCAACCGTGCGTATAACCAATTTTATGTTGTAGCCAAAATAGTTGTCAAAAACAGTTTCAAACTGTTAACGTTACAGCTGTATTAGTTACACTTTAACAGGAGTGTTTCGTTACCTGTCAACAATATGAACCGGCTTATAAATATAGTGTTGGTTAATAGTTAATAAAATACAATAAACGAACTGAAAAAGGTATTTTATTATGTAAAAGACTATTTAATGTAAATGAAAACCAATTTTATTAAAAGTCTTCAATTCTATCTAATTATTTATATGATACATATATGTCGATGTCATCACAAATATCATACAAAAAGTGTTAGCTAATGCCAAAACAATGTTGGGCGAGAACGAAAAAAAGCGAGCTAGTTTCTCAAAATAACGAGAACGAAATGAAGCGAGTATTTCTCCCTTCGAAAAATAGGCGAGTGAAAAAATCAACGAGTCGAGTAGAGTCCGTTTAAGTGAGCGGTCGTGTTTTCGCTTAGCACACGACTTATCACATATTTTTTGTGAAGAAAAAAAACCTTAAAAAAATAAAAAAAAAATTAAAAATATAAAAAGTAACCAAAAAAAAAATTGTAAAAAGTAGCAAAAAATTCGAGCAAGTGCTGAAAACGTAAGTACGATTGAAACTACACCAACAAACGATTGAAACACCAGACAAAGCAAATGTGGAATTTTCTTGTGAAATGTGATTCGTGTGCCACGCAAGATGGCGACGTAAGCTGTCGTCCAAAAAGAGCGCAGTATATTGCTAAAGAAAACGAACAAAGAAAACGACCCACAGCCCTTTTGGTGATTTGCAAGTTAGATTGTGTGCGCCTGCATTACTCAAGATTTAGTATTCAAATTAGATTAAATTAATGATTCGGGTGCGGGCCAAACGTGTGGCATGGATATGTGTGCGTGAGTGTGCGCATGTGGAAATTTTCCAACATGAGTTCCGAACTATTTGGTACTAGTGTGTGAAAGAAGGAAACACAGCAACAACAAAGCACATGCCTATGCCGCGCAGTGTTGCCATGTCGACCAAACGGCTGCCCGTCCAACTGTCACATGCGTCAGTATTGCCACACAGACACGAATGCACACAAGCACATGTACACATATATTATGAGAACCGAAAGCAAAAACCACGCCGATATATATTTTTTCTTGCAATTTTTGTGCTTGCTTGTCAGAGAGCGGAGAGAGAGGGAGATCTTTAGACTTTGCCAGAGCTTAACATATGCATAAGTTTTAACAATTGATTAACAGCTTGAATATATATTGTTTAATTACTCTCAGGAGGACCTAATCACCAAAAATGGCTTCTTTATACGTTGGTGATTTACACCAGGACATCAACGAAGCGGGACTTTTTGAGAAGTTCTCCACTGCTGGCCCAGTTCTTTCCATTCGTGTCTGTCGCGACGTGGTTACCCGTCGTTCATTGGGCTATGCCTACGTCAATTTCCAACAGCCAGCCGATGGTGAGTAATGAACACAATATATTGTTAAACTTACATTATATTCAATACATATGTATGTACATTAAAAGGTGGGAGGGCCTCACAGTGACACAAGCAATGAAAACACGTGTACAATTTTCTGCACACACACGCACGACTATATTGCTTGTTTCATTGTGTGTGCGTTGAAATTCCAGTTTTTGTGCCAGAAAGTGAAAGAGAGAACAAAAGGAAGAGGCAAAAACAGCTGGCTGTTGCCAGTCATCACAGAACTGGAAGTTTCTACAAAAACTGCAATTCTAGATGCTATGATATTTAACTTCAACAAGAGCTTATCGCATACGACACGCCCCATTCCGCTGACGCCTCACAATGGCGTCAGTTTATTGTTTCCAAGTGCCGCTCCTCGCACACATTCACACAGTTTTGCATATCTGTGTGCCTATCTTTGTGTTTGTGTGTGTCCGTCGTAAACATGTGTTTATTGTTTATACACGCTCGCGCCTTTAAAACATTAAGAAAACTCGATTTATTATCTATTTATAGGTTATACTTGATTATCGCATATTTGCACGTTTTTACATTGATTTTTTCTGTGTCGTGGCAAAATAAAAAAGCCCGACTTTTACCTTTGTTTTGCTTTCACTTTTATGTTAAATGCAAGGCCATCGTCGGACGCGCCTGTTCATTCATGTGCTGCTCATTCATTAACACGTGTAAATTCTTGGCATGCCAAAGTCCAACAAATTCGAGACTTCAAATTCAATTACAAATATGTATGTATGTATATCTCTCCAGTGTTTTCTTTGCGAGTAAACGAAAACAAACTTCAACTTTCACCGCAACTATAAAAAACAGCGCTTCTGTCAGCTTTTGTTGTTGATTACGAAAAGGTCGTTTACATTTTGGTTGTTTATTGAATTAAGGCACAGACCCCGGCTGTGTGAAAGCGTAGTCATCACATTCCGCAAAGTTTAGTGAACTGCGATGGCTTTTAAGGCCAGGCCTTGCAATTAATATATTGCTGTAAGCTATTTAATTTGGAGTTAATGTTCATTTAGCGAATTTAGCATAATTTTAAGAGGCATTTTGAGGACATTTTTGGGGCTATTTTTGCCGACTCGCTTTGTCATTTTGGCATATTTGCCTGTTTTTGATATTAGGCAACACTGTTTCTAAAAAAAATACCATAGGGTTTTGAAATACGTGTCATGAGCAAAATTATCGGAACTGTAACTGTTACTGATGATGTCAGGATTGATTACCTGTTATTCTCGATATTCAGTCACAGTGTTATAGTATTTATCTGTCGCAGGTAAGAAGATATTGTCATTTTAGGTCATATCTAGCAATAAATAGTTTAGGGAGATATATGCAACTTCTACCCATTGGTTGGTCAAATTATTGTAACCATTTTTGAGCCGACTAAGATTCAATGTTGCTAGAATAAATCACGTGACTTACCATGTAGATAAGTGACCGACTCTTATTTACAGAAGTAGAAGCGTTACACGCCAGAATCTAAAATACTGAAGAATTTGTTAAAATAGCTACATCTACCCATTGGTTGGTAAAAATGTAATCATTTTTACTTCTTTTTTGTTGTCAAATCTAGTATCAAATACTAATCCTTAGGTCGATTTATGCAACTTCTACCCATTGGTTGGTCAAATTATTATAACCATTTTTGAGCCGACTAAGATTCAATGTTGCTAAAATAAATCACGTGACTTACCATGTAGTATGAGTGTCCAACTCTTATTTACAGAAGTAGAAGCGTTACACGCCAGAATTTAGATTCTAGAAGAATTTGTTGAGAGTGGCAACTTCTACCCATTGGTTGGTCAAATTATTATAACCATTTTGAGCCGACTAAGATTCAATGTTGCTAGAATAAATCACGTGACTTACCATGTAGATGAGTGTCCAACTCTTATTTACAGAAGTAGAAGCGTTACACGCCAGAATTTAGATTCTAGAAGAATTTGTTGAGAGTGGCAACTTCTACCCATTGGTTGGTCAAATTATTATAACTATTTTGAGCCGACTAAGATTCAATGTTGCTAAAATAAAGCACGAATAACTTACCATGTAAATGATTCCATAATTATCATTTAGGAAATTGAGAGCGTTACATATTGAAACAAGTAAGAATGTTATAGTCGATTATACCCGACTACGTAACTCCCTGTACCCAGGTCTAAAACATTCAATCGCAAATTTATCAAAATCGGAACTCGATGACGAACGACTGAGGTAAGTGAAAGAAATACTAGCAGCACAATGCTGAGATGAGCGAGACTGATCGAAGAGCTGATACTTATCGATATTTTATCGAAGAGGCCAATTGGCTGCGCGCCAACAGTCAATTTTTGAATTTTGATGCATAGTCTGCACTATGCAGAGCATTGATAACAATATGTTTCAAGAAAATAAAGTCATGCAGATGGCGCATGTCTCACAAAGAAAACTGTCAAGCAGATCAGGTGCTTAAAATTTATCGTATGGTTTGCGTACCGATAAGCAATTATGAAACCATATGGGCTTGTGTTGCTTAAAAGCGACATGTGCATCAGCTGATGCCGTGTGTTTTGGTATGTCGTGACGTCACGAGTACAAGACCCGCTGCACTTTCGCGCTCGCTCGCACACATGGTTAAGCCTTAAGTACTTAATAGAAAATGCACGCGCTTCGCGCTCGCTCGCCCATATGTACATACATATGCTGAAGCCTTCATGTTGCTGCTTGCCAAGCCTGCAGTACTGAATCTCTGTTTGTTGAATAACTTCCGTGTTTATTATCCGATCGACTTGAAATTTGGACAGTATATCAAGAATGACCAATGTATTATACATGCCAAATCCCAAAGCTATATCTATAAAACTGTGGCTGTAAAACGTTTTTATTGAATAGCGGGGCAATGGGGGGAATATCTCGGATCCAAAATAAACTTGACCTGCTCCCGCTATACACGAAGCTACATTCAAAATTTGGTGTCTCTAGCTATTATAGTTGCTGAGATCCTTGCGTTCATACATACGGACAGACAGACGGACAGACGGACAGACAGACGGACATGGCCAAATCGAAATCTCTTTTGATACTGATCAAGAATATATATACTTTATAGGGTCGGAGATGTCTCCTTCTGCCTGTTACATACTTTTGCACAAATCCAATACCCCCTTTTTACCCATTTTATGGGTACAGGGAGTAAAAATAAGAAAAATAAGTTATTCAATTAGTTTTAGGCAACTTCTACCCATTGGTTGGTCAAAGTATTTAATTTTTTTTTGAGCCGACTAAGATTCATAGTTGCCAGAGAAATGCTATAGCAGACTTGACTTACCATGCGTTATTGCATTATTGATTGCAAGCGCAGAAGTAGAAGAGTCACAAAATGAATATTAATGTATGAGTATTTTTTTGATTTGATGTTCCAAAAGATAGTTAAGGTATTACGCGACATTCGGACTTCGAAAACCTATTATTTAATGTTGCCATTTTCTGTTTAGTATAAAAATTTAGAGTAATTAAGACGAGACTGAGAACCCATAATTTAATGAGATACAGTTTATTCATGCCATGAAGCCACGTCTAAAATAGCATTGTAATTAGATCTGCATATGTATAACCAACTTTCCATAATTTAAATGAAAAATTTCGGTTCGTAATGAGCAATTTCTAAAATCAATTAAGATTTCTAAAAATTACTCGAAAGTGCATAATCATCGTGAATGGGGGTCATATTACTATACAATTTATAAGCCTTTAATGGGATTATGGTCGACGTGAGGGCGACCTATAGCAAAAGCGAATCTTGGAATTGTTCTCTTTGCTTAACGATTCCTTTGTTTTGTTGTATGGAAATTAATGAAAACTGGAAATGTTCTCTCATCTCTTTCCCGACAGCTGAGCGCGCTTTGGATACAATGAACTTTGATTTAATTCGCAACAAGCCCATACGCATTATGTGGTCGCAGCGCGATCCTTCACTGCGCCGCTCTGGCGTTGGTAACGTGTTCATCAAGAACCTGGATAAGGCCATTGATAACAAGGCCATTTATGATACCTTCTCCGCGTTCGGTAACATTTTGAGCTGCAAAGTGGCCACCGATGAGAAGGGCAACTCCAAGGGCTACGGCTTTGTACATTTTGAAACAGAGGAGGCCGCCAATACATCCATCGACAAGGTCAATGGCATGTTACTCAATGGCAAGAAGGTCTACGTTGGCAAATTCATTCCCCGTAAGGAGCGCGAGAAGGAGCTGGGCGAGAAGGCCAAGCTTTTCACAAACGTCTATGTAAAGAACTTTACCGAGGAGTTTGATGATGAAAAGCTGAAGGACTTCTTTGAGCCATACGGAAAGATTACCAGCTACAAGGTAAGTTAATTTCCGTCTACTATTTCTGCAAAATGAAAATCCCACATGTTCCAAAAACTTAAATCTTGAAATCTAGACTACTTACTATACACAGATTTAAAATTTGATCACACTTCAAGTACATACGTCATTAAAATGAAACCCAAAATATAAAAGTAAAAAAAATTTAAAAAATATAAAAAAAATTGTACAAATTTTATAAGAAAATCCTTTGAAAACCCGAATCGCTGAACCCAATCCATCTCTACTGTAGACCTTAAGACCGATTTAGTTTTGAAGACCGTCCGGACTTTAATTGCGAAATTTCTGTTACTTATTGTTAACTAGGTCATGTCTAAGGAAGATGGCAAGAGCAAGGGCTTCGGCTTTGTGGCCTTTGAGACCACCGAGGCCGCTGAAGCCGCCGTGCAGGCGCTCAACGGCAAGGATATGGGTGAGGGCAAGTCGCTGTATGTGGCCCGTGCCCAGAAGAAGGCCGAGCGCCAGCAGGAGCTGAAGCGTAAATTCGAGGAGCTGAAGAAGAAACGCCATGAGTCCGTCTTCGGTGTCAACTTGTACGTTAAGAATCTGGACGATTCAATTGATGATGAACGCCTGCGTAAGGAGTTCTCGCTCTATGGCACTATCACATCGGCCAAGGTCATGACCGATGAGGAGGGACGCTCCAAGGGCTTTGGATTCGTTTGCTTCATTTCGCCCAATGAGGCCACTTGTGCCGTCACTGAACTGAATGGCCGCGTGGTCGGTAGCAAGCCCCTTTACGTGGCCTTGGCACAGCGCAAGGAGGAGCGCAAGGCGCACCTGGCATCTCAATATATGCGCCACATGACCGGCATGCGCATGCAACAGCTGGGACAACTGTTCCAGCCGAACACTGCCGGCGGTTTCTTTGTGCCTACAATAGCGCCCAGCCAGCGTTTCTTTGGCCCACAGATGACCACACAGATGCGCAACACACCACGCTGGGCACCGCAAGTGCGTCCCGCAACAGCGGTGCAGAGCGTGCAGGCCGGCGCTGCTTCCGCCGCTGCTGGTGGCTTCCAGGGTGCAGCCGGTGCGGTACCCTCACAGTTCCGCCAGGGTGCAGCCGGCGCCCGTGGCGCACAGCCCCAGCAAGTGCAGGGCACGCATGCCGCCGCTGCTGCCGCCGCCGCTGCAGCCAACAATATGCGCAGCTCCGGTGCGCGCGCCATCACTGGCCAGCAATCGGTTACCGCTCCAAACATGCAAATCGCTGGAGCTCAAATTGCCGGCGGTGCCCAGCAGCGTGCTTCAAGCTACAAATACACCGCCAACATGCGTAATCCGCCAGTGCAACAGATGCAGCAGGCTCAGCCGATGCCACAACAGCTGCAGGGCAAGAGTAAGTACACAAAAACCAAATCGAAACTATTGATAGTTGTTGTAGTAAAAACAAGAATAGCCCATCTTCGGATCCCGAAGTTAAAATAGAGTTAAAATATTGTAATATCATTGCTTTCATGACAACTATTCCAATCAATAATGTTTTTCATACAAAATTCCTTTCGCGACCGATCGATCTTATGGCAAAAAGAAACATTAGTTTTTATAGAAACAGACGGCCATTGATGCTAATCAGGAATATATATATATATACAGACAATTTCTAATTTTTATATTAATTAATCTGACGTAAAAATAGTTCAATTGCTCACAGAACTATTTATAATGTACATTTCGATGGATAAACGATGTCAGTTCTTGCTCAAGTTCAAAGAAAGCTTCTTTAGTTTCGTTTTACAATATGTATGCCCTACATACGTACTAAATTCTTAGATCATTTGCTAATTTGGCTTTTTATAATTTTGCAGACCAAGAGAAGCTTATCGCCTCATTGTTGGCCAATGCCAAGCCACAGGAGCAGAAACAGATCCTGGGCGAGCGTCTGTATCCGATGATTGAGCGCATGCACGCCGCACTGGCTGGTAAGATCACTGGCATGTTGCTGGAGATTGAAAACTCTGAGCTGTTGCACATGTTGGAGGATCAGGAGGCACTCAAGGCCAAGGTGGAGGAGGCAGTCGCTGTGCTGCAGGTTCATCGCGTCACCGAGCCGGCTAACTAAGCTCGAACAACAACAACAATAACAAGAAAAGCGGATTAAAATTTTTTACAAATCACTCGACACCCAAAAAATGTACGTAATTTTCAGTTGATTTTTTTATTATGTATTACCATATTAACACCATCTCTTTTACTTGCAGTTTTTTCCCCTCAAATCACTTTCAATTAGTAAACACTAAACTATTCGCATATTGATGCTCAAGCAAAGAAAAAACGCAGCGAATGACAACAATAACAGATGAACAACAAACTTGAGGGCAAAAGCCGACTATTTTCACTTCCCCAGGAGGGCGACATATATACACATATAAAACAATTTCAATCATTTAATTTCGAACGCATTTACGCAAGGATTTTAGCTACCTTCTTACAACAAAACAACATGCAACAGGCGCAGATGTTTTTTTATATATATATTTTTCATTCTTTTGAGTCTTCAAAAACTATTAATGAAAAAAGATAGGCAAAACAACACAACAGAAAACGAAAAATATGTAAACCCAAAAACATTTTATATACCTATTTATATGTATACACACATATATATTTATTTTTTGCTTGAACTGAAATATGTTTATTTTGTATGCGTAAACAAAAGGCAGAATAAATAGTTATTATAAATGCAAAAGCAAATAGCGTAAAATCATGCAAATAATTGAAATTGTTAAGCCAGTCGGCAAGTTTCTTGTTACATCAATACACAAAAACAAAAAAACTTAAGAATTTTCGTACACACAACTTTCCAACAACATCAACAAACAAGAAAGTCAAAATGTAATATTTTTTCTGTCATTTCAAAGCAAAGAAAATGCCACTTTTAAAAAAGATGAAAATAAAAAATAATACAAAAAAATTGCAAAAATCGTAAAATAAATAAAAACGAAAAAATGTAAAAGTAAACGAAAAGATATAGAGCAGAAAAAACCAACCAACCGCAAGAATATGAGAGTCAAGTTTTTGCTACTTTGAAAACCAACAAAAACAACAACAAAAATCAATATGTTGAGAAAAATACAATTTTAAAAAAAACAAATATAAATACAAGAAAAAAACTTATGAAAAACACAAAAAAATTGCAAAACCTATGTAAAAAAAAAAACTAAACAACAAAAAAATACATATATATATTAAAAACATATATGAAAAATACAAGAAAACATGAGCGCTAAAGCGCGAAACAATGCGAAGAGAATTTTGATAGGGGAAATGCTAGCAAGCAAGATTTTTATGTTTATTATGAAAAGAAATGAAATGAATAATAAAATCAATACAATATTTGCATATTCATGTGTATTGAAAGTAAAAAAGCGAAACATGTTAAGCGAGCGAACGCCAAGTTATTTTTTATTATTTGCGTTCAGCCTTTTGTTAAAAGAGAAAGATGTTTTTACACCATACATATGTACGATTATATTAAAGCAAAAGGCAAAATGATGAAAGAATACGCCATGCGCATGTAGCATGCAGTGAAATTCATATTTTTTTATTAAACAAAATGAAAAAGCAAGCAAAAAAATATTTGAAAAAATTGCAAAACACAAAAACATTTATACGCAAACAGCTGCAAAAATATTTAAAAAATACAACAACAACATATAACCAAAACCCGATTTGGAATATTGAACATTTTTTGAATATTTTGATAAAACGATCAAGTAAATTGACCGATAAAGGTTTACTTTTTAACAAATATAAGACAACAACAACCACACACACATAAATATATAATATATATATCAGATATATATTTCAAGCGATATAAACAAACAATAATTTGTATAATTCAGAAAGTATTTGTTATAAATTTGGATTGCATGGTGGAAGTATTGTGCAAATTTCAAAACAATCATTGCGCCTTAAGCCAATCCAATAACAAAAATTTTCGATTTGAATTGTAGTAGGCGCACAGCAAGCAGTCAAAAGAGCAGAGCAAAAACTTTGTACACCCAGAAAATTTCATTAAATAAAATTCCACTTCGGCAAAAACAAACTTGGTTTTTTTTATGGGTTTGGGAAGCTATACTACGTATAGTATCGACAGTGTCAGTTGAAATTATTAATAGTATCAAGCAATGGGAACTTTTCCAAATTCTTTGAGATTATAGGGCCTAATGGAAATCTTTAAAACAAGAAGCCATTGATTTTATAGACTCTATATTATAGTGGATGCCATCGACGATGCAACATCATTAATCTCTAGTGGCTCATCTATTAATTTCGATGGTTCTAAAAACCTCGATAGTTGCTTAAGAAACCGTCAGATAAACCTTCGATACAGATACCTTACTTATATGAGGACAGCTCAATATTTCATGATAATGGTCTCAAAAAGAAACAAAAAACAAAATAATTGATGTGACGATAGTTTGAAAATTAATTCGAAAAAATATTTAAGCGCTCAGACCACATTTAAAAATAAAAGTAAAACCTTAAAAAAAATTATATTGATAAAACCCAAAAGTTACAGTAAATAGTCAAAGTTCTATTTTATAGACAGATTATCTTAAAATATCTTTTTAATAAATAAATAAACTCATTTAAGATAAAATAATTATTAAAGATTAAAA
Organism: Hirtodrosophila confusa; assembly: GCA_035043065.1. NCBI lineage: Eukaryota > Metazoa > Arthropoda > Insecta > Diptera > Drosophilidae > Hirtodrosophila > Hirtodrosophila confusa. The sequence goes on along the minus strand of JAWNNI010000160.1, from coordinate 5,106,329 downwards.
ATAAAAATAGAGAATAGAAAAACGATTATTTTGTTATTGTCAATGGGTCCATAATACAAATCATTATAAAAATTTTAATATATGCATGTACGTAAGCACAAAAATTTTCGAGCAATAATTTCCAGTAGTATAATTATGCATATACATATGTACATACAAATATATACGCATGCACGTGTGTGTTCGTATGTATGAATCGGTGAGATATGTGTTTTATTACTTTATGTGTTATTTATTGTTTTATTTGATAATTGTACTAAAAACTCAGCCTCCCCCACCGGAAATCGCATTTCCGCGTGTTTTAAGACCACAACCAACATTCTCATTGCTTTCTTTCTGTGATAGACCTCAAAGATAATTACCAAAAAATCTTTCAAATTAAAATATCAGTGCTGCAAAGCGTACTAGTTTCGTGATATCGATAGTATTGCTGGCGATAGTATCGCAATTTTTATTAAGCGCTCCTATCGATATCTTTGCACAATCGATATTGTCATGACAACCAAAAAAATAGCGCTCTTTTTTTTTAGTAAAAAACAATAATAAATAAATTATCATGAGCAGCGAAAAGAAAGCAATGGAATTACAATTTCAAGTGCGACAGAACGCACGTGACTATCAGAACGTGGTAAAGGAGCTTTACTCATGGGAAAAGGACATCAAGAGCAAAGAGCATGCTATGCAAAAAGCGCCTGCTCCGACCGTCCATTCTACCGTGAGTAATAAGGGGTAAAAAATGATATGTTTATTTCAACACTTACGCTTAATAGAAGGCGCCAGTACGCAGTCATGGGGCCGGGGCAAATGCAACGGCCAACACACAAACAACAAGCAACAAGGAACATAAAACTGCCACAGGTGGCCCCGGAGGCTCAGCGGCAAGCACACCGACTGAAAAGCAGGACTTGCCCCTAGATGCTGTGGCACAACAGCACAAAAAAGCCAACGATATTAAAGATCGCGGTAACAGTTACGTGAAGCAGGCCGACTATGACAGAGCCATAGAAGCATACACTGAAGCCATAGAGGTGTATCCTCAAGATCCCGTTTACTACATTAATAGGGCATTGTGTTATCTGAAGCAGGAGTGGTAAGCAGCAATGGTACAGCAGCATGCCGAAAGCTTACTTATTCTTTTTTGTACAGTTATGATAGATGCGTGGAAGATTGCGAAGCAGCCATCACGCTGGACAATCTGTGCGTTAAGGCATATTATCGACGCATGCAGGCGAATGAATCGTTGGGTAATAATATGGAAGCTCTTAAGGATTGTACTACCGTACTGGCCATTGATTCCAAGAACTTAGAGGCCAAGCGGAGCTTGGAGCGTATCAATGGACGTTTGCGCAAGATTGGTATTTACTTACATATTTGTTAATCTGAACTGATCTAATTGGGCTCCATTACAGCTTCAAAACACGGCCCAAACTTTAAGGCGGCACGTGATGACTTAATTGATATCTTGCCATTTAATAAGCCAGCTTACAAACGCTCAAAAGAGCCTATGCGTCGTGTGCCAGTTGTGGACGTTGTAACGCCAAAATCCAAGCAGGATGAGCCAAAGCAATTGCGCATATCGGATGAGGAAATTGACAAGATTTTCAACAGCAATTGCGGCTATTATGAGGAGGTAAAAAAGGATGTGCAGAAAACTAAAAAAAAATTAGATATTAAAGTGCAGGAAATCAAGGAAACAGCTTTGCAGTCAAAAATTGAAGACATAAGTACCAAAACCGTAGAAAAGCCTGTGGAAACTGCCACTAGTCAAAATGTAAAACCGAAAGACACCTCTAAAAATATCAACTCCTTAGAAGAAACTGTCAAAACTGCTTCAGAAGAAATTGTTAAATTGAAGGATTCTGAAAAAGTAATCAAAGCTGTGAAACAACCGATTGAAACTGCAAAATCTATCACTATATCGGAGCCTCAAATGGAACAAGCTGCAGGCAGCTCAATGGAGGTTTGTAGACCGTTGCAAGTGTAACGAATCACTCTTTAACTATTCTATTTTTCAGCGCGTACCAGTGGCGCCTGCTGGCACAGCACAGTTCTATATTACATGGAAGGAACTATCGCCAACACAGAAGTATTACTATTTAAAATCTATTGAGGTACCGAACCTCTGCAAAGTTCTTGGTGCTGGCTTTGACTCGGACACGTTTACGGATTTATTGCGCACTTTACAGGATTTCTATGTGCCTAATCAGGAACCAACCACAGCAGCAGTGCTACTGGAGATAAGCAAAAACGATGAATTTTCTATTTTGGCCATGCTTATGTCACAGGAAGAGAAAAAGAGTAAGGTTCCTACCAATGATTCTCACATTATTAATAATTACTTTGTTTATTCCTAGTGGTTTCTTTTGTGATGGATGCCATTCGAAAGCTGCCGAAAAATAATCCAGCAATATTGCAAAAGCTTGCCAAGGCCTATAATGCAGCCTAAGTTTTAAATTGCTTACAACAAAAATATGTACTTGATTTGCTTCAGATTGTTAGCTCAAACCTTAAATTATTTTTCAAATGTTAAATATAAATGTTGATTTAAGGGATGTACATTAAAAAAAAAAGAGTGGCTTACATTGTTCGTTATTATTAAAGTTCAAGCCTTAACAGTACTAGATTGTAGTTGAATTGAATTAAAAAGTTCAGTTTCTTCTCAATTTCTATTTAACGAACTAATCGGGCAAAGCTCGTTCGTTATTTTGATTTTCTCGTTTAAGTCGCATTGTTTTGTTCATATGATACACATTTTTCGATGCATCTGATGATTTAAGAACGATCATTGGGACTCAAGCAGACAAGATGAACAAAACTGACGAAAAAAGTTAGTTTAGTTTAGTTAGTCGTTTAATGGAACCTATTTTGAACGATTAGCCATTCGATCGCTCACGTACACCTCACACGAATTCCAACGCTTTCAAAGCTCTAAGCACAACGTAAATTAGAAAAGCTTTGCGTTCACCTATACATGTGCATTTACAAATACAAGTATAACTTCAATACGAAAGCTTAGTTTGCCTTAATGCTAACGCAAAATAAATAAAATGGTACCATAAATCTAAACCATTTACAATAACAACTCGAATAATGAATATCAAGTTTTTGCCAGAAGTAACTAAATACCATTGGGATAGAAGAACGAGAACACGAACGTCGCCCAGTCGAGCAATGAATATTAAATAGCAAATTGAGTAATATGAATTAGTGTAATTTACATAAATCAACGTATTAATTCAATCAGAGAGAGAGCTTCTACCTAAAATGTGCACATGCATATGTATTTCTTGTAAACAAACGGTTCCATTAAGTGATTTTAAGTTGAAACTGTGCGTTGATGGGTTAACTGCAGGGCATAATATCATTACAACACCAATAAAAGGCGAGAACATTGGAACATTCAGTACTAATCTGGGGGGTGTATTGTGCTGCCGACTCTGAGAATTCTCAGCCAAACCCGAAGCCGGATTTGTGTCAGCGCTCGGGTCCACAATAATTGCGTGAGAGCCACAGCCGACGGCGTGTACTAAGCAAATGTACCGGGGTTAGCTTAAGCCCATTGTTGCCTTAGCTAGTTATAATTTAATTTACATTTTTCTTATCGTTCGTGCATTCGGTTTGTGTTCGTGTGTGTCGCCGCCTGTGTGGCTTGACGTATGTAGTTGCCAGATGAGCGCAAAGTTGGCGAGCGCACTGGCAACTCCGCAGCCGAAGCTAAGCTTCATTAAGCAGAGATGGAGAGGCACCGAACGGAGCGCATGATCCCCCAGTTGCTGTCCACACTCTAACAGATTTAGATATCGCGCTCTGACTGAATGAGAAAAAATACAATAAAAATAAATAAAAGTACGAGTGAAAAATAAGCACACAGAAAATAAGCGATCCATAGTAGTTGCTAGTAACATATATCGCGTATACGAAGCGTAAAACACAAAAGCGATCAAATCAACGTAAACAATTACAGTTAAGCCTAGCCTCAAACTAACGGAATTTTCTGTAAGGTGTGTGTGTGTGTGTGTGTGAGAAATTTAAATACAGCAATAAAATAATATAAATTAAAAAGGAAAAACAACAAGTGCAAGCTTTGAAAACAAGAGAGAAAGCAACAAAGAATACACAAATAATGTGTAATGTGCACTAAAACTAATTCAAGCAATGGAAAAAAGCAAAGTGTAGACTTGGTGAAAAGCTGGAAAATTGTTGCAAATTAAGAAAATCCATAAAATGTGTACAAGTGTGTGCAGCCGTAGATACAATTGTGACTATGAAAATATTGCTAAAAATGTGCAAATTATTAGCAGAAAAAAAAACAATGAAACTCCCACCAAAATCGTAAAACTTGCGCAGCATCAGCAAATACACAAACACAAACAAACTACAGAGGACAAAGCGAGAGATCGTCAGAAAGAAAGAGAGGGAGATAGACAGATGAATACTAATACCAATGTACAGCCACGTACATCGCTTACCTTACATTTAATTATAACCATACCGATAGACATTAAAAACGCTTAACAATATATTGTAAAAGAATGCTAAGCGAATTTGTTGTTGTTTTTTGTTCTTCCACTTTGTCTGGCACATCTTCAAAGTCTCCGATCCCAGTGTCGAGTGCCCGCCCACCTGCCGCACGACATGCCTAATTTATGCTGGGTCCCCCCTAAACCGGAGACGGCAACCAAGTTCATATCCAAAGAGCCTCTTGTGCTCTTTATAAACGTTTCTTATTTGCGCTTAACGCTTCATCGCTCGTCTCAACCTGTGCCATGCGCTAAAAGAAATAATACAAAAAAAACAACATACAAATACCATCCCAATAGCCCCAAAATAAGACTAAAATGACAACAATAACAATAACAACATCAGCAGCAGCAGAAGCAGCATCTACAGCCAACAAAAACAATGAATATCAGCAAAAGACATAAAATTCAACCGGTTGGTTGGGTTTCAAAGCCGCTGACGCTGACGCTGTCGCTGCCGCAACCTCAGCAGCGGCGCAGCAGAAATAATTTGTAAAAAAATACAGAAAAAAATAAAAAGTTATACGTTTATAAATAAAAGCTGCTTTGGGGTAAAAACCATGCGCAAGTGTGCCGCCAATCTTCGCTGTTTGTTTAGCATAGTTTCTTTTCTATAAATCCGTTTAGCTACATTTTTTTATTGGTCATAAGAGCAGTCAAATCAGAATATGATCAAAAATATTCCTTGAATTTCCTCGAAATACATTACTTGAGCTCATTTATAATTGGCTTATGCTAATTACATTTCTATATTTATATATAAATATGTATTCAACGAAGTCGGTTTGTTTTAAAACTTGTTTAGTTCAGTGCTTAGATAAAGTGCCGGTTTTAAGAGAGAGAAAAGATAAAAGTGTTGAAAGTATGGCAACGCTAAAAGAAATGTTACTTTAACTGGCCATGGAGGTAGGTTAGGTTAGGTTAGAACGGTAATCAGACTATCTAATTAAAACAATAGAAATTATAACGAATAGTTTTAAGCATAAGTTTTAAATTCTTATAGTAAGGTAAAGAGAAATGTAATTTTCCAATTGATTTGAACAAATTAAAAGATTTTATCGCAATTCGTTGTACTTTTGGACTTGCCAAAGCTTATAAGCTACGTATTAAATACTTTCCTCTACTTAGCAAAACCATGTTAATTACAAGTCACCGACCAATTTCAATATTTCAAAATTCAGTGATCCAAAACGTAACAGATCCATTGACGACTATAGATATGAATCATATATTAGAATTCCAAAGCTCAAATGTACCCAAATATTGTGACGCACGATAAACGGGTCAGAAAACTAAAATCAAATTCGGATCTTTGGATATGATTGTTTTCTTCCTCAGTTGGATGGTCTGTAAATCTGCTTGGACTGTCGCAAGTCAGCAGAGTCAACGTATTTGATCAAATCTTTAGAGCCAGCATGCTAATTAGATTGATTAGAGTTGTTGCTGGCGCTGAGGCCTTTTGGAAGACGTGTGTCCAAAATTTAGCTGTTGGGCGTCTATTTGCATTTTTACAAATTAAAATCATGGGTTGGACAGCGTCTGAAGGCTGGTTATCGACTCATTTCTGGCCTGTCTACTTTTCTTCTTCTATTTTGTGGAGCTAATCCGAATGTAATTGAAATGTTGTTGAAATCACATGCCAGCCGGGCAATTAGCACAACATATACATCACATATGAGAGTTCGAATGAATACATTTTTTGTATATTTATAACTCAATTCGTGCATTTTTGACCGGCACGCCATTTCAATGCGAATAACTCGCTATTTAAGTTGTTATTTCAGCTATTTTGATTTTATTAAATAAATATTTTGGAGGTGTGAGCAACACGTCAAAACGAAGATGGCCAAATAGCCGTTGCGCGATTTGTGTTGTTGTGGCTCAAGGATGAGCGGGGCCAAGACGCGCGGCCTGCAAGCAATTGACCAATAGCAACAACAACAATCGAATCACCTCTGGCTTTAACTTCCGGTTCGAACAATATAACAACAATAAATACTCTTTATAAAGTAGCTACAGGTTTTTTGGCTGCCTTGCCTTTTTTTTTGTTTTTTGTATTTTTAAATACATTTTTCGGAATGCTGTGCAGCTTCTTCAAGTTGTTATGATTCTTTCTTTCCTTTTTTTTGGGTTTTGTTCATTTATTTTTAGTAATATTCTGAAGTTTGCTGTTGCGTCAAACTAAATCAAATCACTTTAATTTCTTTGAGTATAAGGCATTGTTGTTGCTGTTGCTGCTGTTCTTGTTGTTGCTGTTCTGCTGGGATAAGCAAACTTTTGCAAATGTATCCATATCTCAGTCCGTCGCAGAGTCGCCGAAGCCAAAGCGTTAATTTAATCAAAATCATTGCGAAAACACGACAAACAGCAACGTCAATGAATGCGACAACAACGACAACGACAACGACAACGACAACGTTGACAAAGATACATAGTTCGTCAGAGTATCTCAGCCTTGATTGAATACATTTTTTTGTTGCCATATTGATGCTTTCTACAAAAAAAATTACATGTGTATATGCGTTTTTAGCAAGATTTAAGATAATCTCGCACACATATATCTAAAACTTAGATACCCACATTTCATTGAAATATTCGCTTTTGATAACAACTTTTTTGCGTTTTCTGTATAGTAATAATTTTGCACATTTCATCATTTAAAATCAGAAACAACAGCTATCTTCGGCCTGCTGAACTTTGCACAAAACCTATTATAGAAAAACTCCATTTTCTACCGATTGTTCCTATGGCAGCTATATAATAATGTGGTCCGATTTTGAGAAAATTAAAGCAAGCTATATAATGTATAAAGAAATCCTTGCACTTACTGAGTTTTGCTGAAATATCTAAAGTTTTTCATATAAAAACTCATTTTTCATCCGATTGTTCAGCTATAAGATATAGTGGTTTGGTGAGTTTGGTTAGCATATCTTCATAAACAAAAAAGTTATTATATAATACACTGTGTCGCAAAGAGAAACATCTGCCTAAAACTGAGAGACTAGTTTGTATAGTTTAGACTGAGCTAAAAAATTATAATACCCTCTCTGCAAGGGTATAAACATAAATGCGAACAACAAACAGAGCTAGAGTTAATGATAAAGAGACACAAGCAGACAGACAACAACAACAAAATCATTTTTAAATACGCAATTAAAAGCAAAACAAATAATAATGAAAAACACTTAAGCATAGCTTGAAAATTCCACAGATCTCTTGAAAAAGTTGATTTTGAATATAGCATTTTTACTGCATACTTAGCAGCGTTTTTTTCGGATCGAACAAACAAAATGTTGATCAACTTTTGAAAACCAAAAAAAGTAACTAGAAATATAAATATTATAGTTATTATTAACGTTCGATATAAAAAGAACTTTATTGATTTCAGCTACATTAGCAAGGTTATGTAGTATATACATTGTAGATAGAGTATTCAATATATGTAAGTTCCCAAGAGCTTGGGGCATTCTTAAAAGCTGGGAAATTACCCGCGCACGTTTTGAGTTTAAAGCAAAATTAATATTGTATTTTATAATACAATTTTGATTGCATGGGAGAGCAATTCCTTTATCGGGGATTTTGTGCGCTCTGCTCTTCAATGAAAACTTGTGGTCCAGAGTGCAAACGAGATATCATACTCGTATCAAGTAGTATTTGCCAAAACTGCGACGTCATTGTCTTATCATACTGACTGTACAAAAGTATTTCAAATATGCAAAATGTCTGGACATAATGTAAGCCAACCAATAACAGAATACTACTGTATACAATACTCGTGGAGAATTGTTGTTTATTGCCATACAGATTCCTGGAATTATGGAAAACCAGAGAAAAAACCGAGCTATTGATGTTACTTTATAATCAACACTTTGACTTGAATTCAGTCTAACTGGTTTTATTATTTTATGCTTGTCAAATTGCAGTTTTTCTAGCAAAACTTTGTAGCCCGTAAAAAGGGGGTAAGATTTATAATCAACGTTGAAATTTGAACATGAGAATAAACAGAAATTGTGAATACACATTATGAGAACTAAGTGCAAAAAAAAGCAAGTCATTAATGCTTTCTATATAACCAAATAATTTATAGAATAACAATCAGAAACATGCTATAGTTAGTCTGGAGCCACATTAAAAGGATGCTACTGAAGTGCAAGCGATTATTGGATAACTACTTTGGATATGAACATGGAATTTGAATTTCCGGACTTTTGTAAGTATACAAATGCTGAAACAAGTCTGTTAATATTAACAACTTAACTATTTAACACTAGAAATGTGAGCGGAACGGAACTATCTACATTTTTCATTATCAAACTTAGCTTAAAACTAACGCTACTTTTATAAATGTGTACAGATTTCAGGGTTAAGTTTTAGAAATGCCTTAGTCTAAGGGCAGTCTCTTCAAACCGTAGTGCTGTGTGGAATCCATAACCTCTAATCGTTTATATTCTGAAGGATTTCGTTTGAAACAGAATATGCTGCATTATCAAGTTTTCAATCTAATATTATTTTATATCACAACTCTGGGGAAGAGAGCTATCATATTAAATTAAACAATTTTATAGATTTTAAAGGTCTAAGATTTAGGTATCTAATAGATAGATATACCATTATATTATATTAGTTATAAGGTTATAAGAGCTAACTATCTAGTTTTCAATTGAAAATGATATAATATAAGTTTTAGTTCCTTTTATCATAACTCTGGGGCTGAGAGCTATTATATTAAACAGAGACTTTTATAGGCCTTAAAGGTTGAACATGTAGAGTAACTTAATGGATAGATATACCATGACATTATATTAGTTTCTGCAAGGTTATTAAATGTGAATAAATTGTCCTTCGGCTACATCGAAGGCTGGTTGCTAAAATATGCGCCAACAACAACAACAACCATTAAGGTGGCTACCAAAATAGACGGCAAATAAAATAAATTGATGTAGCAGTCGGCGTTGATATGCTTAACAAATTTTGGCTTATAGCTGCTGGCGAATAGGCAAATAGACACGGATACAGATACAGATACAGATACAGATACAGATACATTGAGATATATAAACATTTTTATACATTTCTAAATAATGTCGCCTGGTTACTGAAAGTGCTGGAAAGGAGCAAACATTGTTTGATCAATATTTTGCAGGACTCAAATATTTGCACGCCGATTGAATTCCCAAGCTGGCAGTGCACAGAAATTTCTTACCGAATTTGACGTTGAGGCGCGAGTTGAATTCTAATACTTATTCAAATAATATAATACTTAGAGGAGAGGAAAAGGAACCTCAGCTGAAACAGAAATATTGAGAAACAGCTTTGCGGCTTATTGTAATACGTGAATTGCAATGTTTTTAAATGTCCAATGCATATGTAATAACATTTAAAAAACACTTGCAGAAACAAAATCAGTTTTCATTTGCATTGCCTTTGGTTTGTTTTTAATGCCTTTTTTTCAAACATTTTTTATTTGGGTTTCGCTTTCATTTACTTGAAAGCTTCTGCTTCTCTTTCTTTCTTCTTTTTTTGATTATGAGCTGTGGTTTTTCTTTTTTCATTTTGTATAAATACATTTGGAAAAGCGCATTTTCACTGCTCAGCGAGTTGTGAAAAGTGCATCAACCGCATGTGCGCTCACATGTGCGTTAGATAATTGTTTTTTTAAATATATTTTTATCGAACGACTTCAAATGGAATATATACTATAATTAACACTTGATGCTGCCGCTGCTGGCTTGGATGGCTCTGGCAGAAATCACAGCGGCAGCTGTTAACTTGGCTATTAGTGCATCTTGTTTGGGCTTGGCCAACGTGTTAAAGCTGCAGTTCAGCCTAGTAATTGTTAAGAAACCAAACCAATTATGGATTATCCCAAGGCATTAAATGGTAATTAATTAATAATTGTATACGCGTGTGTCTGTGTGTGTTTGTGTGTGCATAAATTACAATACTAAAACTGACATTAAAATTTAGTTGGCACATCAATTCCAGCCGAGTCGCGTTTATCGATCAAACAGTTAATACGACTACATTTTGCGACTGCTTATCAGTCACATTTGAGTTCTTCCATTTAGTACAGAAGAAACGTGAACTTATCACATTTGTGGAGCACATATTGCTGTGAACGCCCCTTAAAACAAACCAAGCGACAATCTGTGAGTCAGTGCAGTGCATAAATGAGTATAAGTAAGCGGATATATAGTTCACACAAGCGAGTACTTAATTGCAAGCATGTAAAAGTGCTAAAAATAAAAAGATATATGCTGAATAAACCAACTAATCTGACAGTTCTATAGCCTTAGACTGGCCTTTAAAAAATAGAAAATAAATCAACTTATCTGCATTGAATTCAGTTTTTCTATTCAAATACTAATGCTGCTATGAATTATTCAGCCAGGCATTGAACATCCATCTACATACTATATTTATATAGTAAAACTTTTCTAAACCAAACTTCTACTTTAAATACAGCATTTTAAGCAGCTATGGCGCGCTTGTACTAACATTTCTAGCAGTACCAAAAACTATATTTTAATTCTAACACATTTAACATTTTATTATTTTAATTGAATACATTTTACTATAACATTTTCAACAGCTGTGGCGCTGTATCTTAACCTTAGTATCTAATACTGTTACTCTATGTTAACACATTTAACATTTGAACATAACAACAGTTCAGTTAAACATTTTAAAGGCTGTGTTATGACCATTGCCATAATTACCGAATTTGATCATTATATAATCAGTTAACACATTTAACATTTTAACATTGTAGCTACACTCGAATACAAAATTTTTAACAGACTTGGCGCGCTGTTACTAGCATTTATAGATTTCAATTTTTGTATAATTCTATGTTAAGAAAACCTAAAATTATTATATCAACAAAGCAGCTTAATAAGCATTTTAATATAACATTTAAGCATTTATTATTTATTTCTATTTATTTATTATTTCAATTTCTGTTTATTTACATCTATGTTATCGTAACTATAAAACACTCTTATTCTATGCTACCAACATTTCTACGTTACCATTACTACCCAATATAATTATTCTGTTATTTATACATAATGCCTAAATTTGAGTACTATATTACTTAACAGGCTTTCAGCAGAGTGTAGATAGAGCGTATAGCGTTTAGTGTGTACCGCTCGACAGCTCTACGTAGATAAATTTAGAGTAGATACTTTGGATCAATGTTATTCAGCTGTTATTAACAATGGCACGCTGTTACAAACATACTTAGCTATAAAATGTTAAGCAGCTGTTACATATTTTAGTGTCTTTACGCAAAGTTTAAATTGATTTTTGTTTAATCTATAGCTCGCCCAGATTTTATGGATGGCATCGACAATGAAGCCCTGGATTTGTTTATGCAAGCCGCCGGCGTTGGTCCACTCGATGACACTGGACAGCACGGCAACAATGAAGCTCTGGCCGTGGACCATACGCCGGCAATTGTTGGCGGAGTCTCCAAGCTGGAGTCGCCACACACGCCGCCAATGAATGTGCTGGATGCACAGCTGACGGGTCGTGCGAGTGCCATGACAATGCCGCTGGCACATCTGCCGGAGAGTCCGCCCGATTCGGGCTCAGAGCCCGCCTACAGTCCGCTGGGTGAGGCGCACGGCGTGGTCCTAACCGGACGTGAGCTCATCTATCCCGGCCTGGCAACCATGCAACACCAGCATCAACACCAGCAGCAGCAACAACAGCAGCAGCAACAATCGGCCATGTTGCAGGCGGAGTTGCAGTTTGCGTCGCCGCCGCCGCCGACGCAGGGACATCACTTTGTGCCGCCATTGCAGGATGTAAGGGTGAAGCATGAGGCTGGTCTGGTAATGAATGCCAACAGCCTGCTCTGCCAGCAGCAGCAACAGCAGCACCTGCAGCTCAGCGATCAACAGTTGCTGCCGCTGCACCAGCAACAGCTGCAGCAACATCACGAGCTGCAGCAGGATCAGCTGCTCTATCAGCACTATGACAATGGCCTATATACGAGCGGCAGCTATCAGAATCTATCCAGCATGTCCACCTGCATGCTGACCTCACCCCTGGGCCTGGGGGATCGCGTTCAGGTGATTGGCACCAGTCAATTGTCGCTGAACCGCAGCTCCACACCCTCAACGCCAGTGCATTCGCTGTCCCGCAAGCGCAAGATGTCCACGCAGCTCGACTGTCCGGAGTTTGCGCCGGGAGCCAAGCATGATACGGGTCTGCTGATGAGCCCGCTGCGCAGCTCGCATCACTCCATTGCTCCCGCCACAGCAAGCAGCAACGGCAACAGTTGCACCCAGAGCGATCATGATCTGAGCAAGACACCCGCGCATTCACACTGCTCCGGCTCCGTTTCACCGGCGCTCTCCGGCATTCATTCCCAAGCGGAGAACAGTCTGGACGGCCAGACGAGCAATGCGGCGGCGGGCTCCGGCTCCGGCAGCGAAGCTGGTGATCCGGCACTGACACAGTGCATACGCTTCAGTCCATTCCAGCCGGAAAACTGGCACAAGCTGTGCGACCAGAGCCTGCAGGAGCTGTCCGTCATTTATTATCGCGTCGATGCGGACAAAGGTTTCAACTTTAGCGTCTCGGATGACGCGTATGTGTGCCAGAAGAAGAATCACTTTCAGGTTACCTGCCATGCGCGCCTGCAGGGAGATGCCAAATTTGTGAAGACACCGTCCGGCCTTGAGAAAATCAAATCCTTCCACTTGCATTTCTATGGTGTCAAATTCGAGGCACCCAATCAGACCATACGCGTGGAGCAGAGCCAGTCGGATCGCTCAAAGAAGCCATTCTATCCCGTACCGTGAGTCCCATCTATAAGTATTTCCCCCGATTTGCTTCTCAAAATTTCAAACTGTAAAAATAAAACACATTTCAATTGATAAATTACAAAATACTAATAGCCCTCCTATAATTTTTTTTGATAAATACTATTTCACAACTTAATTAAATTTAAAATTTATAGTAAATTTAAGTTTATCCTACAAACAATTAATTTTATGAATTTCCGTACCAACGAGATTTTAATGGGGATATTATATTATTTTCGAATCTACGCTCCCACCGCAGAACCTCCTTAATGTCCTTTATTTTCGCTTACTCTCCTATCACAACTACTCTGAATCCCTGTACGTTAAAATAGATTACTTTAATACGTATGTTCCCTATCCTCTTGCAGAATCGATCTCCAGAGCCATATTGTCAGCAAAATAACCGTGGGGCGACTGCACTTCTCGGAGACAACCAACAACAACATGCGTAAGAAGGGACGCCCCAATCCGGAACAGCGTTTCTTTCAACTTGTCGTGGGACTCCATGTGCACACCACGTCTGGCCACTTTCCCGTGGTCAGCCATGGCAGCGAGCGTATCATTGTGCGAGCCTCCAATCCGGGTCAGTTTGAGTCCGATGTGGATCTCTGCTGGCAGCGGGGCATTACACAGGATTCCATCTTCCATGCGGGTCGTGTGGGCATCAACACGGATCGTCCGGATGAAAGTCTCGTTGTGCATGGCAATCTCAAGGTGTCCGGTCATATTGTCCAGCCCAGCGACAGTCGCGCCAAACAGGAAATCGCCGAATTGGATACATCTGTTCAATTGCGCAATATGCAAAAGATTCGCATCGTTCGCTATCGCTACGAGCCAGAATTTGCAGTCCACTCCGGTCTGAGGCGAGAGAGCGATACCCGGGAAATTGTGGATACGGGCGTCATAGCACAAGAAGTCCGGGAAGTTATACCGGACGCGGTCCAAGAGGCTGGCAGCGTCGTACTGCCCAATGGAAATGTTATTGAGAACTTTTTGCTGGTCAATAAGGTAACGTAGATTTCTTAAGAATCTTTCAAAAATTGGAAAAATATTGATCTTTATTGTTCTGTAAAGAATTTACATATATCTCAATTCAATTAAAAGTACAATCCATAACCAAAAAGGTATTCCGCATGAAAGTCGCTTCAGTTTTGACAAAGTTACGAGAGTTGGAAATCTGGGAGAACATTTATTATGAAGTGGGGAAGCACAAGTTCAAATCATAATCATGGAAAACTCTATTTATGTTGTTTTTTTGAAATAATTAAATTTTAAATGCCACAGAACAAACCATGGCCAAAAGAATATTCCGCAGTTTAGTTTTGATAAAGTTATAGGAGTTGAAAATCTAGGAAGAAGATTTACTATCAAATTGGGAACTACAAATTAATTTTTATTAGAAAAACTATTTTCATTCTTTATAAATGTCGTTGATTGTCAAAAAAAAGATTTTGGATGTTTTGAATACATCTATCAAGGCTATCCACTCTCAAAACATCTAATATTATTACACACACACACACTTTTATCAAATATTCGAATTGATTTCGAAAAAGTTAACTTTAGGACAACAGGGATACATCAACATCCTTTTAACTTATACTTTTCCTTAGGATCGTATATTAATGGAGAACATTGGGGCCGTGAAGGAGCTGTGCAAGGTCACCGGCTCGCTGGAGACGCGCATTGAGCATTTGGAGCGAGCCAACAATAATAAAAATAACCACCAACTGCGTGCCAAGGATCTGTTGGAGCCGCGCTGCCTGCTCCCGCTGCGGGCGCCAAAATCCAACAATCGCAGCGATGGCTACGAGATCTGCTCCAGTCGCATGATGCAAATTGTCATCTTCTTGCTAATCATTGTTATGGCAGCCTGGTAAGCAGTAGTTGAACAAACCTTGCAGCTTACAACTCCAATTTAAAGCAACAACCAAGTCATTCGTTTCAACCAAGCTGATCAAGCTTTCGAGTGCACCTGAAAGCTTGAAGGCTTGCTTGCCAAGAACGTGCCAAACGAATTCGAGTGGCTTGCCTGATCAAGCCAAACAATTCAAGCCTTTCGATTGCACTTGAAAGCTTGACGGCTTGTTTAAAAGCAAGCAATAAAGTGCGAAGCACAAACGTGTAGACTTTTAAGGGAAATGAGCGAGTGCAGCCGTCTTCTCTAAAGCTCATAATTTATTATGAAATCACATTAACTAGGGATCATAGCGCAGAATATAGTATATGTATGCATAAGACTGCAATATTTGGATGTCTTAGTCTTGGCTTACATTATTACTTTCTTCTCTAGCTTGTTAGCTTGGCTTGTAAGCCACTTTAGTTGCAAGCTCATTGAGATGATTTGTTTGCTTGCGAGCTTTTTTTCAAGCCAAATGATTTTAAATGGACATCCAATTTCATGGAAGCGAATGCACTCGTGCAAGACTTATAGACTGAATCATTAATATCTATAAATATGTGTGTCCTGCAGCCTTGCCGCCGTTTCCACGCTGTATTTTGTGGAGCACAACAAGCAACAGCAGCCGATGGATGGCTATCAAATGTTTGGCGACAGTCGCATCTTCCGACCGGATGCATCAACACGCTTGACGACGAGGAGCGCTTCAACCTGCAGCAAAATTGGCCAACGCTTTTCAAGAATAAAACGCACGTGCCGTGGCCCAGTTTAATGTTTGCGGCAAGCACCACGCGACCAACGGGCGGCGCATCGATGCGTATGGTCGATGGCGAGGACACGCAGGAGGAGGAGGAGGAACTAACAGCCGTGATGAACAATCCGCAGGTGAATCTGCCGCAGGTGAAGCTTCAAGCACGCATTACAACAACAGCGCCGCGCAACAGCAACAAGACGATCGCCAGCAAGAACAAGTCCAAATGGCCGGTCTCCCAGGAGGCATTGCGTCCCGGGGGCAATCAGGGTGCCGCCCAGAAGCTGCTGCAGAGCGTCCGCGTTGCGGCTGTCGGCAGAACTCTAGCGGCAGCCAGCATCAATGATACGGACAGCTCATCGGAGAAGCCGCAGGGTCTACCGCTGTCCCAACAGGACTTTGAAAACAATTCAATTGACATCGATGCCCAGCAGCAGCAGATCCAGCAACAGCTAAAGCAGCCCCTGAAGCTGGACGAGCACATTGTGGTGGTGGGCACCATTGCCAGCACCGCCGTTGAGGCCGCTGTCGGTGCCGATGCCGGTCAGGCCATACGCAAACTCAATGCGGGCGATGCAGCCATATACAATGTGTACAAGACCGTATCGCCACCCACATCCAATCTGGTGCTAACCACCAACAAGGTGAGCACGGAGCAGACACAGGCCCAGAGCACGCTATCCCTGGCCCTGGATGTGCCACCTCCGGCTGCGGTGCGCAACAGCAGCGGCGGCAGCAAAGACATTGGGGATGCCTTGGATTTGCAGAATCTGAGCAATACCAATGAATCGGAGGCGGTGGATAATCCCATAACGGCGCTGTTTGGCTTTGAGTATACAGGGGCTGGACTGCGGGATTCCAGTGTGGGCAGACGCTCGGCGAATCAACGGAGTCTGGATTTCATTAGACATAAGAGCCTAAAGACGCCGCTATTTGGACAGCCGCCGGAGTGCAATGGCGATGAGTCCGTTAACGACAATTGCCAGGTGGGTTTGAGGGATCCCTCTTTGTAGATTCCAATTATAATTGTTTGTTCCTTCAGTCCACCTGCTTTGCGGAGCTGCAGCCGGCTGCAGCTGCAACAGACAATGTGGACGCCAATGTTAAGCATCAGCATGTTGAAGATGAGCTACAGTCCGCCGAGCAGGAGCAGGATGCCGACATATTGATCATACAGCCAGTGGCAGGCAATGATACCAGCAACGTGCCAGCGAACCGCGTTTACCATGGCAAGAGCTCGCACAACACAGCTGCTAAAGCCAAGCAATTCTCTACCGAAACGGATGGCTCGGCCAGCGAGGATGCGCTCTATACTGTGCTAAACGATGCGCCTTTAACGGCTGTGGAGCATCTGCCCGATCATGTGGAGCTGCTGTCCAAGACAAATGCACCAGCTGCGCCCGTTGCGCCGGTGGCGACCGCAACAACGTTGCCCTATCCATTGGATTGCTGGAGCATTACCAGCTGCGTGCTGGCGGCGCAATATAATCACACCATCGACGTGGAGCAATTCTGTCCAAATTCGGGCAGCTCCCTCAATGTGAGCTACGTGGTGCCGGTGTCGCGTTATTTGCAGGCCGTTAGCTTGGAGTTGCATTTCAGGTGGGTTTCGACTCCCAAAATATGATATATTATGAATTAGGCTAATGAATGTAATCAACAGCTCCAGTAAGCCGCTGCAATGGTCCATTTGCAGCGACGAGGATCAGAGCAAGTCGAACGCGGGCGCACAGTTGAACGAGGACGAGGATGCCACACCAAGCAGCTGGGTCAAGGTGCTTAAGCAACTGGGCAACAACAAGCTGATCCTGGCGCTGGACATGCCTAGTCGCGGCTACTTTTTACGCGACTTTATGCTGCGCGCCAGCACTGACCTGGAACAAGTAGGCATTCATATTGATACTTATGCAGCCCAAATCCTAACTAATTATCGTGCTTGCAGCAAAAGCTATGCGATGACAACGCCCATGTGGCGAACCCTATACTCCAGTACAACTTTAGCATCGTAAGAAATTGTGATTAGTTAACAATTTAATTTATGGCACGGATCGGATCGGATCGCATCGAATCGAAACCAAACTGTTGTGGCATTGAATACAGCACACCTGAGTCAGCTGCAACTGGCCGCGGACGCATGCAGCAGTTGAATGAGTGACAAACAATTTGGCAATAACAATGCATAAACATTTATCAACATTTTAAATAAAATATTTAGTTAAATGTATTCTGGATTGGGTCATATTTGCTTATTGAACTTATTGACATACTTAAGACAACTATTGGCTACTGGAGTTGTATAGAATTCTTCAGGATAAGTTCCATCGAATGACTAACGAACGATGTTCCTGGCTTTCGTTCATCTTGTTCATTGAAATCCCGAACACGAGAATTTAACGTCTTAACTTATTCGATCCATAGACCTACTCTGTACAACTCTATTGACTACACTATGGCTAAACGGCAAACGGCTGATCCTTGCCATCCTCGTGGTATTTGATATAGGTCTCGCCGTGCGTAAAGTCCTTGCTGCCTTCTAGGCGACCACGTGGTGGGGCCTTGTCGTAGTCAAAGGCCTTCTCAGACTTGCCAAACAGTTGATTGGCCATTTCAATATCTTCGCGGTACTTGCCTACCACAACCTTCTTGCCGGTAATGGGATCGGTTATGTCACCAAGGGGGTAGACGACTTTTTCCACGGCGTGTGTGATGAGTCGCGACATGCGCTCGGGCAGTTCTCGTATTAGCACCACATCGCCGGTTTTGCACACCTTCTGTGGATCGTGGGCAAAGAAGAACGTATCCTTTTTAAAGTACTGCAATATAAACATTGAATATATAAGAATTCCATGCCGACCAGAACAACACAACAACAAACCATGTTCAGGTTTTTGTCCAGCTCCATACGGCGTATGCGTATTTTTGAAGCGTTTTGCTTAATGCAGGGCATGCATTGGCCCATTAATAACAAACCGCGAGCTGCCATTCTATTTAAAACTATTTAAAAACAACAGAAATGCACGATATTCAGCAATAAGATAAATTGCACGATTTATAAAACCTGTGTGACCGTAAGGAACAAAAGACTGCGACATAAAAATACCACAAATACCGTTTCCTTGCAAAAATACACCTTGTATTTAAAAAATCAACCTGTCTTGTGTTTTAGGCCAAAAAATTGGCAAGTTATAGCCTGTTTCCACGACAGCCAAAAAATGACACATTTAAAAAATGTGGATGATGGTGTTTCCACGGTCATATGTGCAATTTGTCATTTGCCCGAAATAAATCAGCTGTTCGGCTTGTTTTGATGAAAATTTTCACAAAAAGTGAAAAATATGGCAAATAATGGCAGAACTGTAAAAAGTCAAAGTTGCATATCAATAGGCATTTAGTTGCGATGTGTTCGTACGGTTTTGAACAGTTGGAAGATGTCTGGGATGCGGAGATGGGAGAAATTTGCAATGAAATTGCGGCTGCACACCTGTGAAGTGCACAAACTTCAATGCTCCTAAAAGGCGGTGTACCTTGTCAAAATGTTGCCAGTTCGAGGGTGCACCTCCGGATAAACCTTCCCTTTTAACCTCATCCTTACTAAATACAGGAACATTAAGATATAAGCATTTTTCTATTTATTTTAAAAATTAATTTTGGCGCACAACTCGTCATTGTTTACCTTTGCACCAGTTAATCGATAAACATCGTGAGTTCGATAATAAAATACTAAAAAATGCCGGGGCGAATGGCATCATATTAAAAATATGACGAATTTGTCATTTTTTTCTTATGGGATTTTCTACAGGAAATATGTGACATTTTTCCAAAATCAGAAATATGACGAAAAATGTGGAAATATGATGTCGTGGAAACAGGCTATTAGTTACCAAAGAACACAAATACTATATAAAAAAAAAAACAGAAATTAAGAAACCAAACTGGTATATTTTCAACCCAATTGTGCAGCAGGTGTGCACACACTTGAAAACATTGATAAGCAGCTGACGGACAGCTGTTCTGTCCACACCTTAGTGATGTAAGCGTCGACTTTGTATCGATATTGAGCATCAATAATATATCGCGAATAGGTACATCGGCTATGCAATACAATAAACGTGTCTAATTTAAATTGTACAATGATAGGATATTATGTGCAGTAGGCTTTTAAAATGCTGTGCTTCATAATGTGCCCACAAGTTACGCATAAATTATATGTCCCAAGCTGAGAAAGCCATATCAGATCAGAGACTTATGTTACAGTCAAATATCGATACCTCTATCCAAAGTTGACATCACTAACAAACCTTATCTCCAATAAGAAACATTTTTGCGTTCTGTGTTATTTTTCATTTAAAGATATTAATTCATAATAAAATTGACATTAATTATATCCTAAACGGGCCAAACCAACTGCATGTAAAGAAACTGCAGCCGTGCACGAGAAACGCACGCTTACGTCACAATGGTAATAAAAACAATGAAGTCGTATAAGTTCGAGATGCGCAATACAAAGATAAAAGTATCCTATGTTGATAGTGGAGTTGCAATAAACTTGATTATTTGCATAAAGAGTATGTTGTTTGCATTGAACGGAGTAGAGGAATGGAACAATATTTGAACGCATAAATTCTTAAAACCATCGACATTTTGCATATTTTTGACAGAGCTACGAAGATAGAGACTACCATGAGGATCCATTCCCAAAGGATTACGGTTATGGCGAAATGGAATTGAACCCCAATGCGTCGAGCAACAGCGAGACGAAACCACGAATTTTATTGATGGGTCTACGGCGCTCGGGCAAGAGTTCCATACAGAAAGTCGTCTTCCACAAAATGTCACCCAATGAAACACTCTTTCTGGAATCGACAAGCAAAATTGTTAAGGACGACATTAACAATTCCAGCTTTGTACAATTTCAAATTTGGGATTTTCCCGGACAAATTGATTTTATAGAGCCCACATTCGATTCGGATATGATCTTCGGCGGCTGTGGGGCGCTTGTGTTTGTCATTGATGCCAAGGATGACTACAACGAGGCACTGACAAAGTTCAAGAACACGGTTATAAAGGCGTACAAAGTGAATCCACGCATTAAATTCGAGGTCTTCATACACAAGGTAAAGTATATCAATATCAAAGTCTTCAATATCATGTTAATTTATTCGTTTTCCAAAGGTTGATGGCATAAGCGATGATTCAAAAATGGAATCTCAACGCGATATACACCAGCGGTCATCAGACGACCTCAGCGAGGCGGGCCTCGATCAAATTCACTTAAGTTTTCACTTAACTTCGATTTATGATCATTCAATATTTGAGGCATTTTCAAAAGTTGTGCAGAAGCTCATACCGCAGCTGCCGGCGCTAGAGAATCTGTTAAATATCTTCATTCCGGTATGTAGAAGTAGACACACTTAGGCTTTATAGAAATATCATCACAATTGTACAAAACTTTACAGAACTCAGGCATTGAAAAGGCATTTCTCTTTGATGTTGTGTCGAAAATCTATATAGCAACGGATTCATCTCCAGTAGATATGCAAATCTACGAGCTATGCTGTGACATGATCGATGTGGTCATTGATATGTCCAGCATATACAGGTAAGGTGTAGATTAGATAAAACTTGTGGATTTCAATTGATAACTCTGTTCTTCTTAGCTCGGAAGAAACTGCCTTTGACAGTGGCAGCTCTAGTCTCATTAAACTGAATAACAATACGATACTCTATCTGCGCGAGGTGAACAAGTTTTTGGCGCTTGTCTGCATACTGCGCGAGGAGAATTTCAATCGGCAGGGCGTCATTGATTATAATTTTATCTGCTTTCGTGATGCCATCAGCGAGGTGTTTGAGCTGCGCCTGAAGCGCCAAAAGCAGCTCGAGAACATTGATGAGGATGATGATGAGTTGCTCGAGGATCATGGCATAACGATTGGACGCTCAAGCCATGACAATGATGTAGCTGTGGGGGCGACAAAAATTGCATGAGCGTTACCTTAATATCTGTGAGCTTAGCCGTCGCTTTATTTTCCCAGATGTATATATGCAAGGGGCACATAAAAAAATACAACCAGTTAGTTTACCAGTTAAAGTTGGAATAACGCTATGTTTTTGTCTCTATATAATTTTCTTATTCGATTTTTATGTTTATTCGCTCTACCTATGTTCTTCTATATTGTTTATTCATATGTTGAGCCGCTTTGCTGCTCTGTTTAATGCAAGAAACGTTTATAATAACAACAACTAATAATATATTTTTAAATAAAATTATTAAATAATTATTTGGCAAAGCCTTATCAATAAATAAATTGGGGACGAACCTTTCGAAATTTCCGTCCGCCATTTGGCGGCCACGTTTTAAATACAAATATATATATATCGATATTATTTCTGAGTACAAACTATCGGCCAGGTTGTGTCGCTTATATATCGATACATAAAACATGTTGTGACACAAATGGGATCATAAGTAAATTATTATATTATACGACCACACATTTCCCGTAGAATCAAAACAAGAACAATTAACTGCTTTTACATTAAAAGCCTAGTCAATATCATCGATACATCTCTGACACTTAATCGTTAACAATCGCAGTGACGATAATCCTTACATCGAAGTATCGATATTTTTCTCTCATATCACTGACATCTCTAGAAAAATTACAGCAGACTGTTCGACGGCTACGAGAAGTCATGTGTGTGTAGTATTTCATATAGTAGTGAAAAATGAACAACTTTAACGATAGAATTTATAACTAAAAAGCCTCTAGCCGAAATTATAGATTTATTTTATATATAAAACGCGCAAATTAAATAAGAATAGTTGAAGTGTGGTTTATATTGACGATCGACGAGTGGCGCAGTTAAAAAAACCAGTTAGTCTGTGTCGGGTGAAAGAAAGAAATAGTTCGAGTGTGTGTGTGTGGTGCGGTGGAAAAGCAGCAGCAGCAGCAACAACAACAGCAACAAAAACCTGGTCTCGTATGTCCGCTTTCCTTGCTCATTACGGTGCTTTTCTGTGCCCAAAGTGCAGGCAAGTGCAGCCTGGAATCAGCACCAACGACAGGTGCGTACAAATTTTCTACTTTCGTTGCGTAAATTTGTAAATTTGTCTCTTTGTTGCTTCATTGATTGCTAAAAAGCCGACTGCCAATACAGCGCATCCCATGACAATAGATATTCATTTCATATAAGATACATATTTTAAACACATAAATAAAGTGAAAGGTGGTGGCACATCTTCAGTCTTTTGTCTGCCCCCCCTCCATAGAAATAACAACAACAAAATGAAAAGCACACAAGCACATGTATGTAATTGTAATACACTAACATTTGTTATTACTAAAAATGCTAAGGTATTAAGTTAGTTGCAATTTATTAACGCTGAAAGATATGACATTTCAAAAGCAGCGCAGACAGCAGAGCTGTATGGTTTCGTTCAGAACAAGCTCAGTTGAACGGTTCATTTAAATGAACTTATTCAGTTATTCATGCCTAATAACTCGTTAAGTTGAATATAAAGAACATACAAATGCAAAATTTCTCTCATTGTTGGTGTAATGGGCATGAAAGGAAATGAAGCTACATTTGGAAACAACTCATTGCAAGTGATCGGGCAAGCCGGGCAAATGTGTATGTTGCCAATCCAAAGCATTGCAGCTGGGTGAACAGCTGAGCAATTGAATAAAATGAATGATTAGTTCACGAGTCAACAAATTGAACTAGCAATTCCAACTCTGGCTGGGCAGCATCATCGATTAAACATGGAAATGTGTGCGGAAGAGATAGAGATAGTAGGGCGAGGGCGGCTTTCTTGACAACAAAAATAATAATCTGCAATCGATAAAAATTTATTGCAGTTTTGTCGATTCTCTGCAGCTGTGCAGGTGTGGCAGTGCCACGAGAACTGACAAATCACTGACTGCTCCGTCACAAGAGGCTTATGTCATAGACGGAAATGAATTCATACACACACACTTATGTGTATACATATGTATATATGTATGTATTTTATGTAGCAACCCCCAAAGACCCCATAGTAACACTCACATGAAATTACGAATTTGCTGATACATAAGTACAAACCTAGCCTATTTATTTTCCATCGTTGGCTGCCTGTTTTGGCCATTTCCTACCTCAAGCGGTTTCAAACATGCAATTTCAAGTTTCGCACACTTTGAGGTTATGTTCTACTGCTGCCGGGTGGTTTGCCGTATGTTTTTTAGGGGTTGCGTTGAATATTGATTGACGTTCCCAGCAAAATTCGCATAAAACGCAATTTATGCAATTCATTGTTTATTAGTGTTTAACAGTTGCTAATTTAAAAATGATTTCATTTATAGTATTGTACATACCCCGACTTTACTAACCAAAAAGCGTAAAGTGTGTTAATGTTCTTTATTGTTGGCAACACGTGCGGATTACAATTTTCTTATTTTCTTTTTCACATTATGCCCCAACAAATTCTCAACTTCGGGAGGGCGTGCCTCAGAGGCATAAGCACTTGAGCACCTGCTTAAAGAAATTTAAAAAAACGAGATGCCATTTGTAGGCAAATTAAGTTGCTAACAAACCGTGAAGTTAGGTTAGTGGGTTTCTTGTTTTCCTCACATTCATTTATTTGGCTAAAGAGAAATGTGGAAATGTTTGTTTTTCTTTTTTCTTCCCTGTTGATACATGAGTATATACAAATTAGAGCTGGAAAGCGATTGATATTACTTATCGATAGTATCGATGATTTTTGTGTGACTATCGAGGTTTTTCTATATCGATGGTATTAAAATGCATAATGTCCATTCTTTGAGATATCTGTTTTATTTTATGAAAACTAACACATTTCTCTGTGTATTGAGTATTATTAAATCCAAGAACTATAGATAGTTAACGATTTTTTCCAGCTTTTGTGCATTTCTAAAATAGATTTCATCGATTTCTTTCTCACTTCCGCACAAAAACAATTCAATCAGACACACAATTGCTTTCTGCCACACTTTTTCTCTCATTTATGTTATGTCTGTCTAGTTGCGTTTTGTTTTTGCCATCCATTCTCCATGCTAACAGTAGTTTTTGTAGTACGTGCAGCCCGCAGTTTCAGATGCACTTTACTTGCAATTGTATCTGGTTCTTGTTCGCTGCGCCTGTCCGCTGCCAAAGCGGAAGCGACGTCATTTATGTAAATTGCTTGCGTGACATTTCTATAGAGAACCCATATTATGAACCGGTACGTACGCCCCTAAGAATTAACTGCAAACACTATTGTTACTGCCAGACGTGAGCCCACCAGCTTCCCTGCCCCCCAACCACAGTTGGCCATTACGGCTGCGCTCTATAAGCAACTTTGATGGCCGTAATCAGGCAATTTAACAAGAAACAGTATCATTTCATTTTGCATAAAGCTAATGGCGCGCTGTTACATTTATGTTAGTTAACATTGCTTTGTTATGCTTTACATGCTGTTAATACACTTTCGTGTTATGTTAGTATTGTAGAAATAGAAAACCTCTTAATTTCAGTTTTACATATAGTACAAATATTATCTGGCAAGTCTGTTGTGCTTTTAATGACCTTAACAAAAATTTCATATTCTTTTATCTTTCGCTCATTACCATAGATGTAAATTGGTACAGCTTTATGCTGGCTCCACATTTTGTAGCTTATACTGTGAACTCGTTGAATTTGTTTGCTTAAATTACCTGGCCGCGGGCAAAGTTCAGCGAGGTGAAACGGTTAAATGTTTTCAAAACTGAATGTACATATGTGTTCCACATTGTATGCCACTCATACAGGGTGTTTTAACTGCATTTACTGCAGGTTCAATGCACTAGACTTATGTAAAACTACGAATCAAGTAAGCGCCTTTTCCAGTCACGTTGTTTTTCCTCCGCAAATGTCAGCGTATTATGAATAATGTGGCTGAATGTACAAAAACGTGATATAAAAAGTTAAAAACAAAAAATGAAAAAAAAAACCACAAAAAGAAAATAATGCGCATTGCGGGCATATTATATCGTATGTAGTATAATCAGCCAGAGCAACGCACCATAATATTTAGAAAATATGTGTTTGTTTGAAGACTATATACACATTGTACATCCGTACATACATATTTGGCCCAAAATTAAAGAACCAAGTCCAAAAACAAGCACAAGACTGATTTATACAACAAAACGTAGTCTAAAAATTTACTATACACGTATATACAGAAATATACATACAAATATTTATGTGAATGACCGAAAAGTACGTAGAGTCAACAAATAAAAATGGCACACAGCTGAAAAAACGTCATTAACGCTTCCATTTTTATACATACTCATAAGTATCTTTATATCACTGAAATTTCGAAACTACATTTCTGAAATACATACACACACACACATACATATGAAGCAGATCAATTTTCTGCTGCCTCGGAGCATTTTAGCGAAAACCAAGCTGAAATTAATTTTTACCGTTACCAGAATATACGTTACCAATCCATACGGTGTGTCCAAATATTGACCTAGTCAAGGAAATGTGAATCATAATGACGGTTGTCATCGGTCTTTTAAAGTTCATCAAACAGCCGAGAGAGCCGCAAAGTTTGATCAAAGCTTTTCCCCGAAAAGCTTTTGCGCTTATGCGCTCTTTGCTTAAAAGCTTTTAAAGAGCATAATTTAAGAGAACACATGCATACATAATATTATTAAATGTTGTCTCTTTGCTAATGGTGTTTTTGGCATTGAACAATTGTTGATCTTAAAAACTTATGAAAAGAAATACTTTAACTTACGGCTTGAAGGTTTTCAATTGTACAATTGATTGATTTATTACAAAGTTCGCTTAGCTGTGGAGTTCAGATATACAAAGTACAATAATAATTAAACAGTTGCAACAATAACATCAGATGTAGTTAAATTCAAGCGATTTACAGCTGTTGCTGCTCTTAACAATTCATTCTATTTGCATTTTTCCCAACGCCCCCCCTTCACATTTCCCCTTGTGCGCTCAGACACGTTAGCGCGTGTAAACAAATTGAAAAATTTATATGTACTTATTACTGAGTAAACAAATAAAACGCAAACAAAACGAAGACGATCTGGCTTACGTGCACTTTTCGTCATACGTCATGTTGAAAGTTTTGTTTCTAATATTGATATTCTGCATCTTTTAGAGATGGGAAACTAACGATAGCGACGGCGATAATTTTGATAGAGATGGCAAAAGTTGGAACCTTTGATAGTAACAACAAAATGTACACATAAAACAGAAATTTTGTTAAATTATAAAAAACAATGGGAATTAATGTATTATTACACATACACTGAGAAAAGATTCTACAAATAATTGAAAATTCTTTTAAAAATCATGCACATTCCATAATTTGAAACAAATTCTGAACTTTTCACCACATAAAGAAAAGTTACTATTTGTTTATAAATAAAACAATGACTTTTGTGAATGGCATAATGAATATAATGTGCTTCAAACGAATTCATACACGTAAAATAGTTTTATTCATGCCGGTTCGATAGTATGGATAAGTGGAGAATATCGAGAAAAACCTGAATACTAACGATTGATTTTAAGCTCTGATATGTTGTACATTTATGGGTTCCATGGTGCAATAATAAAGTATCAACATTTGTTAGAAATTCCGTTCACATCCATGATAAAGTCCGATTCTTGATAATATAACTCGAACGTAACGTAATATTTATACATTAAATAACCTTGATTTGTTATTCTGGTCCCCTGGGTCTTATGTTTTTGTTGTATTGCGGGCTGTCGTTTGATAGAAACACTAGAAAATAAATAAAAACAAAAGCGAGCCGCACTATTTTATAGGTATACTATATAGCTGTGTATGTACATATGTATATGCTTATAAGTATATGCGATAACACCACACGCCAGGCATGTGAGTTTCTACATAGTATACTCATTCTATATACATAGTATGTATGTAGATAGTTTCGTTTTATATTATCAGCCATTGTCAAATAAACAAACTAAATTATATGGTACGAGTGCAAAGAAAAGAAAGATGAATGAATATGCTTACCTAAGTTCTTGAGTTAGTCATATAGCTTATACCCTATACCAGCGTTTTCCAAGAAATGGAAGCTGCCCTTATGCCATTATTTTTTACTGCGTTACCCACCTTTTAGTATTGTAGCCTCTGGTTTATATGATGTAAAAATATACTATTTAAAACTTTTTTCCGTTTTTACAATTTTTAGAGCGATCCGGGAAAAGTTTTCTACGACTCTGTACTGGGGCGCGTCCTATACTTTGGGTAACGCTGCCTTATACCATTTAATCTAGAAGTAATACTTTTATATTATTGTATTAAACAGGATTTGAGTCGGAAACATATTCAGTTCACTATATACCAAATTTCAGCAGCATCGTTGATATACTCTCCGAGATATGTATATTTATGTATCTCTAAACTTTATCGCAATTCTTGTTAACCAAAGTTAACAGTTCATTGATATCTTCAAACTGGTTAACCTTCATCTCTTGATCATAGAAATATTCGAATCTTTGTTAGGATACAATAAGTGAACTGTAATTAAAGTAAACATAAAATTAGTAATGCCAATGCACATGTAAATATTCCAATAAATAATCGTGTTGTTGTTTACTACAAAATGATATCTAAAGTTTCTATAGTCAGTTTGATTGCACGTATTTGTGTACTTGAGCGAAACCCACGCGCGAACTGAGTTGTTTACGCTTTTTTCTATTAACGCAAACTGCAAATACATTCTAAACACTTTAGATACAAACAAGTATTGTAAATATATATGTACATAGGTGGATTTTACATACTGCAAGCTGTCTGGTTCTTTGCCCACATTTATGTGAGGCGAGCCCACAAATTACAACCAATCGGGGGCGAGTAAACATACAAAAACAACAACAACAATAATAATAATAAACCGGCCGCGTTGCGTATGCGGAAATGTTGTTTTCTTGTTTTGTTTTGTTGTTTACTTGCGGTGCAGCGGCATTTATTAGATGAAATTAGGTATACTCGTATAACCCAGATAAACTTGCATATACTCGTACACGTGTCGGCTATTCATACTATAATCATAAACAGATAGAAAAATAAGTTTCATTATCTGTGAGGCAACAACAATGAAACTCAAGAAATATGTTTAGGTTTCAAATCAAATTTTGAATTTTACATCGAAATATAAAACTCAAGAAATTTTTTATTTATTAGAAAAAACATTTTATGTGGGTACAGGGAGTAAAAATAAAAGACAGAAAAAATAAATATGAATTTGTTGAGCAAAAAATAAAACGTCAAAATGAATCATTGCAGCATTGGTTAGTCCTTGAAACAAGGATACTCTAGGTGTGCTTTCAATATGATATTTTTAGTTTAAATTGGGAAAGTTTCATTATTATAAACAACATCAACAATTTTATTTGATTGTATTGCTGGAAACTCCCCCGAAACTATTTAAATACTAGTTAAAAGTCTTTTGTAGTTCTTAACAAATTTCTATTTAGGCAAATGCTCTTTAAATCCCAATTTATCTCGTCATTATTAATAAATGATATACCATTTTAAGGTTAATTTTGTTCTGAGCATGCGATCTTTAATAAAATTAAATTAAAATCATGGAAAAACTCTAAAATGCTGAAACTCTCCCACTCAAACTCACCCACTAAAACTAAAATTATATTTCATAGAACTTGTTTAGAAATGGATCGTTTAAAATACTCAATGGGATCGTGTTATCAACACAAGAGAGAGCAACTGAGCTGCAGTAATACTTACTATATCTAATAGAAATCTTCTTAAAGATGATGTATACTATAGAGGAACAAACATACTTATACTATCATACACATACAAACTTATATCATGCATATTTGGTAGAACTCGGTCGAATTATCTTTTATTTATATATTTATGTGGCACCAGTTAAAGTTTGCACAAATGTATGCACGATTAGAATTGAAACCCCACTGCGTAGTATTTTCTAAACATGTTTTTGTTGTCATTCACTTTGTTGGTGTAAAAGGTACGAAAAGCGTCGCACGCGCTCTCCTCAATGCTTAACTAATTCGACCTTGATGCGTGTTGTATTTTTACTCCCTGTACCCATAAAATGGGTAAAAAGGGGGTACTAAATCTGTGCAAATGTATGTAACAGGCAGAAGGAGACATCTCCGACCCTATAAAGTATATATATTCTTGATCAGTATCAAAAGAGATTTCGATTTGGCCATGTCCGTCTGTCTGTCCGTCTGTCCGTCTGTCCGTCTGTCCGTATGAACGCGTCGATCTCAGCAACTACAAGAGCTAGAGACACCAAATTTGAAATGTAGGTAGATCAAGTTTGTTTCATATTTCAGATATCTCCCCGTTCCCCCGCTATTCGATAAAAACCGTTTTACAGTTACAATTTTCAAGATATAGCTTTTAGATTTGTCATGTACAATACTTTAGTCACTCCTAATCTACTGTCCAAATTTGAAGTCGTTCGGATAATAAACACGGAAGTTATTAACGAAAGAAGATTCAGTGCTTCAGCGCAAGGGAAGAAGAAGCACAGCCACCACTTGCGTTGCGCTCGAGCTGTCGCTCGTGTGTGTGCGTCTTTTGTGTATGTGTGTGTGTGTATATGTGTCTGTATGTGTGTGTGTAGTGTGTACGAAGATGCGATTGGAAATTTTTGACCTGAGTACAGGGAGTTTTGTAGTCGGGTTTACTCGACTATAGCATTCTTAATTGTTCATATGTCGGGTTATCTATTATGTTCAGCTCGAAATAGCCGGTTGTGTGGGAATGCATGCTCATATATAGTGCACACATCGAGATACCTTATGTATACGGCTATTCCTGTGTGTGTGTATCATAATAATAGTGAGTATCACTTCTCATTGTTGTTGTTCTCGGCACAGATACAAATATACTCGTATTTGCTCAATCTCGCACATGCTTGATTAAAAGGGGCTCGTCTCAAGTTCCCTCTCGTCTTTTCAATAGGCGCTGAGAATGTTTATTGACTACATATTTCTAATATGCTCATAATCAGCTCAACTCAACCAAATAAATAAAATTAAAATATATTAAGTAAATAAAAATACATTATCAAAACATCAAGGTAAACCAATTTTGCATGCAAACACACGATTATTGCGGAACCACGATGCGAGGCAGAACAAACAGGCAAAACAAGTAACAAAGTTGGTAAAGACTTGGAGATACTCTAATAAAATGTCAGCTGATAATGAAAATATACAATTTGCATTATAAATTTTCAATATAAAAAGTTTATCCGTAGGAATACAGCATAAAATCTTTAAAATAAACAAAATTTGTGCATGAAATCCGTTTCAGTTTTAAGAAAGCTATGGAATCTTTTAACTTTACTAGACAAAGTTTCAAAACGAAAACCTCGAAGAGTAGTTTTTTTATGTAATTTTATTATAGTTTTGTTCTTTTTCGCATATAGATTAATGAGTGAGAACGCCCTGGAGTACTCTCGATCATTTTATAAGCAATCTCTTTTCCCATTGTACATACATATATTTCAAATGAATTGAATCACGACCTAACTTATCGCAAGGGTGCTGGGAGGTGATAATCCCCATAGGCCTTGTGTTAACCCATTTTGTGATACAACGCAATATCGTTTGGACGTATAAACGTAAACTGTCAGTCTTTGTGTTATCTATCATGTGTTTGGTTTCATATTTTTAAAAAATTTTGTTTTGCTTGAGTTATTCCAAATTTTCGCATGGGATTACCATACAGTTTTGAAAAGAAGTGAGTGCAGTCCAATAAAAATCGTACGTACAAGTGGGGAGCACTAAGCTAAGAACCCATGAGATACGGAAGGCATGAGAGGTATCCATACGAGAATAGCCCCAGGTCGGAGTAAGACTCCCTTCTAGCAGGGTTGCCCACTTTTAGTCTATAGTTTCTAAACCGGGTCTGGCCACATCTCACAATTAGCGCTATCTAAAAGTTCAGTACACTCTGACAGACTCTCTCCAATGGACGTGGTGGAAATGCGGGTCGGATGACGAGAACAAAGCAAAGCGCTTGATAAATGTGATTCGGTGGGGGTTCTCGGGGGTATTACGAGTATAGGGGTGCCATGCTTTATCTTTGCACTCTCTCTTCCTGCACTTATCACACACTTGTCAAACAATGAAATCTTATCAACTGGGCACAACTTTTGCCAGTTGTGTTCTCAACCAAAAAAAAAGAACCATTTCTTCAATTTCAATGTGTGTTTTTGCGGCGCGACATTCGATTTGGACATTTTTGAATTGAATGTGGTATATTCCGCTAAAGTTTCGTTTAAATAATATAATTGCTGGGTAAGGTCTATCAATCAACCAACTTAGATGTTTATCAAGAAGCGAGTAAAACTTCAAACACCTTTGTCTTCGTGTCTAACCTCACTTCATAATCAAGCGCACAAAGCACAACGCCCGTCTTTGTTTATAACTAACTAATCAATAATCATTTAGCACAATCTTGCATAAGATACTTTCGGAAAATGAATCAGCTGTCTGTTAATCGAATGCTACAGATCATATTATCCATGTGCCTAACAAAAACTTGTGCAATTCTTTAGTTACTTTAGTTGACTGAACAAACTTTGATCGTTGACTCATAGAACCTGGGGCTATAAATTGTGTTCACAGCAGATAAGATAAGTTTTCTATAAATGTTAATGGTTTATTGGTGCCATACTTGTACATACACATACATAGACACACACATACACACATACACACTAATGGGTACGGAATACGAAAACTAACCATAACTACTCGTAATGCTCAAATTAAGAACTATTCAAAAGAGTTCCACAAATTTCTTCTACGCACACAGATAAAAGTAAAAGAGCGAACCACAACGCCGAATATCCGAAAGATTCCAAAATACTTCAGAAAAAAAACCAATAGACAGCTCCCAAAATGCCGCTCTTTGCACGTAAATCTTCAAAAAACTCATCAGATCATAGCGATATAAGCCAGGACAGCAAGGGACGATCCTCAATGGGGGCGCCCATGATGCACAACAACAACAATAACCATCAGAACAACAACAATGATATGGACAAGAAGCCCCCGCTGATCTTTCACTGCCAGCTGGCACATGGTAGTCCAACGGGCCTAATCACTGGATTTGCCAGCGTTCGTGAGCTATACAAGAAGATCGCCGAATGCTTTGATATATCCGAGGATGACATCCTGTTCTGTACGCTCAACTCGCACAAGGTGGACATGACGCGCCTGCTGGGCGGACAAATAGGGCTGGATGATTTCATATTTGCCCATCGCAAGGGTCGTGCCAAGGAAATTGAGATTGTTAAGACACAGGATGCGTTGGGACTGACCATCACGGACAATGGGGCGGGCTATGCGTTCATCAAGCGGATCAAGGAGGACTCGATCATTGATCGCATCGAGCATATATCGGTTGGGGATCACATCGAGAAGCTGAATGGCCTCAATATGGTTGGCAAGCGGCACTACGAGGTGGCACGTATGCTCAAGGACATTGGCACAGGGCAAACCTTCACGCTGCGCCTGGTGGAGCCGGTGCGCAGCGGCTTCTCCGGCATTGGGCCGCGCAGTCAGTCGCGTGCCTCCTCCTCCGCGGGCAACGCAGGACGCAACTTTGGTAGCGGCAAGGAGACGCTACGGTTCAAGGCCAACGGCAATGCGCAGATTGAGCCCAAATTCGATGAGGCCACAACGGCGGGTGTGGAGGCAATTAACAATCTGCTGGAATCATTTATGGGCATCAACGATACGGAGCTGGCGTCACAGATATGGGATCTGGGTGACAAGAAGTCCAACTCGATGGATTTCGCTGAGGCCATTGATAATTCCGATCTGGAATCTTTCGGTTTCACCGATGATTTCATCATTGAACTCTGGGGTGCTATAACGGATGCGCGTCGCAAAAGCAAATAGAAGCTAGGATCCCAATAGATCATGATCTTCATTTTTCAATGGTTGCATTTTCGTTCGAGTTCTTTATCGAGTAATAAAACGCTTAAGTAATGCAAAAACAAACAACAACAAAAACAGTAAACAAATCATATATCATCAGCTATTTTATTATTATTATTTTGTTTAATTGTATTTTGACTCCTAGATATACATACATATTTATAGTATACATATATACACTACATACATATATAATTATTTGTATGCCTGCATTTGCCAATTATTTTGTATTTGTTATGCTTATCTATTATTATATTGTATTCAAAACGACAAAATCGTAGCCAGTAGATGAAAAAAACAAAGAAAACTTTATACACGCCGATGTATTACATTATATTCTTGGTACAATTTGTTCAATGTACATAATTATGCATTTTCTTTAGTTATATTTACTATACAAATTAATGAATAAACTTAAATTATTGAAATTGATTTATTTTGCTTTGATTTCTTCAGTTTATTTGTTATACTCTGTTCCCAAAAGGTAAAAGTATATCGGGTTTGTCTGTCTGGTAAATCGGCTAGCTAGCTCCCAAAACTTTATAGCTAGAGTCACTAAATTTAGTATGTGGACTACCGAAGATCTCCTTTAAAGTTTAAATGAAAAATATTTTTGGCACGCCGACTCCCACATCCGGAAACTATCCGCAAATAGATATCTTCTAAGACACATGGCCTCAGAAGTGCGAACAGAGTATATAGCAGTCGGGAGTGTCCGACTGCAACTTTATTTAATGATTTATTTTCGGTAAGTGAGTTATTTTATTATTTTAATCATTTTTTTGTTATTTTTAATTCTGGGGCCTGTTCCCATTTCCGATTCCATTCATAACATGCTAAAACGAAATTGAAAGCTGTTCTCAATTTCGATAAACAGAATAAACAGTTTTGCTATTGAGCCAGTGGAATAAAGCGAAGACAGTTTCAATATCATTCGAAAGTGGAAATGTACTCGAATGAACTCGGAAATGGGAACATGTCGAATTATATGTTGGTTTTCTCTCAGTGTTTAGTATATATGTACAACATTATGTACAAAACTTGTATTCATCATTGTTGATTTTTGGCACTCGACGGCAATTTGTATACCTAATATTTAAAAGATTCCACTGCCGAAAAACTGTGACAAATCTTTTGGCATACTATATAGTACGACTTTTTGCGTATATTTGACCATGAGCACGTGCTTGAAGAATCTTTGCTGAAATATGTTGATGGATCCATTCATACATATGCATGTATGTATGTAATAGATGAACATACATTCGTAAATACATAAAGACATTTCCTGTCTGACAGAGACCTTTGAGAGCCGATCAGCCGATGCAACAGCAACGGAGCGTCGTCTGCAGCTGACAATGAAAAAGTGTCGACATCACAATTGTTCCAACACATATTTACATAATGCATAATATAATATAAATCATAAGTATACATATATACATATACATACGTAAGTGTATGTATGTAGAGCAAACTGCAATTGCTGGTAATCGTACAACAGCTGCTACTGCTTTGCGGACAGCTGATAAGCACAGTTATTAACGTTGTTGTTCTCCATAGCTTTATGTTTGAGCGTCAATTAAGGCACAAAGAGCGAGAGAGAGAAAGAGATATTAGGACAGTACGCTTAAACAGCTGCTCAAGTACAGCCATAGCAACAACTTGACACGAGAACAACAAAGTATTTCACGATTTTCTGGTTAAACAGGTTTTTATATGCAGCCAAACAAACACGCGCAAAAGCTTTTACTCTTAAGTCTGGCGCGCAACGTGTTTGTTAGCGCGCTCTCTCTCTCTCTTGCGACGCTCCCACTCACACACACATAGGCAGGTGCCTAATTAAATTAGCTTTGGCGCGCTGCCTTCTTGTGTAACTAAAGAGTCGTCGCCGCCGCTCGAGCACTCAGTTGTGAAAACGCTTTCGTCGAGACAACAAGCTAGGCGGAAAAGCCAAACCGTTGAAATATAAAAACGCTAACAGAAAGACTTGTTTAAACTTTAAAATATTGAGTTACAGAAAAACTGTGCCAGACAAAAGATACTTTACCTGCGGGGCGATTGAAAGTGCTGCTGCAGCAGAAATAGAGTGAGGCTGTTTGCCTTGCTAGTTTTTCGCAATAAATCAAATCAACGGGAAAAAAAAATAAATTACATTACCGAATATTTTGAAAACGAAGGTAGCGAACATATGTATAAAAATTTCCATTATACTAGAAACATCTGCAATTGAATGTGATTTTTCTTGGCAAGCAATATTGTTAGACTTTGTTCCTGTGTTTTTGTGTGTTTGTTTGCCAGCTTCTTTCAACTTAATAAGTGTGTTTTTGGACTTTGATCGTGACTCAACACAATTCTCTAAGCAATTCAAACTGATAAATACATAAACACAAACATTTAATTTTGAATACAAGCCAATTGATGTGTAGCTTTGTGCCGTTCTCGCTAAATTCGTTTTGCTTGCGTTGTGCAAATTTGCCTTCATTTTGATTTGTTTTGTACAATTTTAGGGTGGTGTCATGCGAGACAGCGCCATTATTACGAGTTACCAATTGTCTGTCGTGAAACAATACAAAATATTTCAATTAACAAAATATCAACAGTATTCTACGTAAAATTTGTTAACTCTAGCTTGAAAATGCGGCAGATATTGCTCTAGCTCTATAAGTATTTAAAAATGTTAAATTCATACGGACAGACAGACAAACCTTATATACGCGCATGCTCTCTTTTTTTTGTTGCTCACAAAATAAATCGAAAAAAATCTAGCCATCTCTTCACGCTCACACGTTCTTATCAACTGGTTACTCACACCACCTCTTATTATAACACCATGGGCTAGCCGCTGTTGCTTTGCAGCTTCTTTGTCTGCTTTGTGTAAGCTGCACATGCATTTGCCCCACCCCCCAACAATGTTTTGTATGCCGTTGCGAACTTTTGTAGTTTTATGCGTTTGTTTTGCTTGTGACTTCTCGCGCGTTGCGTTTGTTTGCTTTCCAGGTGAAAGTAACGTCAGCGACGACCGGTCGCGACGCGTGACAGATGGCGTGTTATCGACGATGCCTTTAAAAGCGCACTTGCGTTGTGCTTTCGGGTGAACCCATTGAGTAATACGCAATGGGGTGGACCTTTGTTATGTCTACCCTTAACTGAGTCACTTTATCGAATGTTCATATAAAGACAAAGGAATTGCAAAAATTGACCTTATCATAATTTAAAACTGTCTTAATCGTGCTTGTTCTAATTTTCATCACGCGGGTAACATAAGTAAATAGCTGGGAAAGTAATTTAGATGCGCAAAAGGCGCAACGGAAAGTAAAAATATTATCGAGGCCCTAATGTTTGGATTTAATGTATCAATAGTTGAATGCGTTGAAATCTAGTCTTATCAACAACAAGTACATTCAAGTACCAGTACAAGATTATTATAAATATTTTTGACCATTTCCTTTGCGATAAGAAAAACCAATAAACGTTCAATACAACTTCATAGTACATATGTACATATGTACATACGATGTTTGTACACATATCGTATATGTACATTTATATAACTACTTAATTGTACACTGAACTTTACGCTACAGTGTTAATTTATAGACAAACGAATTCTGGAATTTAAAATTCCAAAAATAGTAGCATTTAAGAAGAACTGGTAGAACTTACGGCCTTATTAATTCGTAACAGACCTGATAACCATAGCATGTTTATACATAAACACATACATATATATATATATTATATTAATTTACAGATCATTATTCGTTTTGAATGCCGCATACGAAATCGCGTGATGTTTTAACAGTGGCATGAGAAATGAGTAACGAGCTTATGTTTGTTTGTTTGTATGTGTATACGCGACTCAACGCTGTGTGAACGATATCACTGTTTATTACATACATACATACAAATACAGTAGAAACACGCCACTAAAGCGTCCAACTAACCATTGATGGCTTCGCGGCCATTTACACTATCGTCTTTTATCGATAACACATGCACGTGTACACACTACATGCATGAATACACAGCACCGAAAGCTCTGTTTGTCAAACGTAGTTTTACCTTGTCTAGAGTTTGTGTACCTTTTGGGACCACCTTGCCTTGAACTTGTTTCGGACTGAATGAATTTCCCAAGTGAATGCGCTTTGAATGTCGTGCGTACTGTGTTTCCTTCACATAAACAGAAACGTGTGTTTTTTTAATTAACAAAAAATCAAAGTTTTTTTTGCAACGTACCGAACTTTTAATACCCTAGAAAACTGTTATTGCAATTGAAAACATATGTAAAAGCGCTGCTGTTAACGTTCACAGTAAAGATGGTAAAACAACAGCGATGTTTCTAAACATAAGTTTTTAAAGTCGGTCGAGCCATTCTAGTAGTAGTTTAAATTAAGATGTGTCGATAATATCGATTTTTTCAACTATCTATTGACTATGATTAGCACCTGGATGTTTTGCCATATCTAGTGTTTTGTACTATTATGACTTATGTAAAGATAACAGGCTTACAAATGTTACATAACATACAAATTACTCGTAACAGCTCTAGTGTGTGTGCGGGAGGCCTACAAAATTTCTCTCCTCTCTCTGTCATCCAATGACTGTGGTGCCAAACGAAATTTCGCTCTTTGTTGTATGTATTTGTTTTGCTTGCATTCGCAATGCAATGCGCAAAAGCTTGCAATTCGAAAGCACTTGGCAACAAGGAACATTTGAACGCGGCGTTTGCTCATGTTCCGATGAAGCTTTTTAATGTTTCTTGTTGTGGATGCTTTGATTGCACTTGTCGCTGCTTTTTGAAATGTCAAAATTAGTGTCACACAACGCTTGTGCGGTCTATCAAAGGGTTATTTTAAGCACAAGAACTATGCACACATAAGTATTTATAATGCCCATATATAAGCTAATAAATTTATGACATTTTCTGTGTTTCCTTCATTTACAGTTGCCAATAATAGTGCTACTACTCAGGGTCCGAAGGTAGATTTATCAATAGCAAGTTGCTATAAGCAACCGAAACAAACCCCGAAGCAAGTGCAATATAATATGAAAGCCTAATAAGTATTGCACATATACTCTACATAGTCGGCTAAATAGTCATACATACCTACCTGATCCCACAGTGAAGCAATTTAGATTTGCTAATATCGATATACGCATATATCGATACCTTTTTACGTTCAATATGAATAGTTTGGTGCGCGTGTTTAGCAATTTGACAGATTTCTACAATGATATCAATGCGGCCACACTGACTGGAGCCATCGATGTGATCGTCGTGGAACAGCAGGATGGCGAGTTCCAATGCTCGCCATTCCATGTGCGCTTTGGCAAGCTGGGCGTGTTGCGCAGTCGCGAAAAGGTGGTAAGTAGGAGAGAGGGCGCAGGGGGTTCACTTTGCCAGACTTTGTTTAACTATCTGTTTATCCTGTTGCCAGGTGGACATTGAAATAAATGGCGCACCCGTTGACATACAAATGAAGCTGGGCGATTCTGGCGAGGCATTCTTTGTGGAGGAGTGCCTGGAGGATGAAGATGAGGAGTTGCCCGAAAACTTAGCCACATCGCCTATACCAAAGAGTTTCCTACAGTCGCTGAACAAGGGCAATGATACCATGGAGGACATCAGTGGAGTCACAGCCGACAAGTAGGTCAACTCCTTCCTAAAACACAAGCCAATTACATTTTGATGCAGCTAGCTACATAATATTAGAGCTGGAAAATGATCGATAGTGCAGCCAATCGATATTTCACGATGCTATCGATATTAAGGCACATCAACTTATTGGCTTAGCCATGCCCTTCGATAGTGTCGATAAATATTGCCTTAAAATATCAAATTGTGCCATTGCTTGTTCTCCAGCTCTCTACAACATACAATACATTTATTTCATATCATCTCATTTTTAGAAACGCTAGCGATGAATTTCAAATACCGTTGCCAATGCCGCGTCGCAACTCCATCGATATGTCGAAAGAGGAGCCCAAGGAAGTTGTCACCGAGGGCACCAAGTTCGAGAATCAGGCCTCGGATTACACACAGCGCAGGTAGCATTGCTTAGCCACAATTATTTTTGGTTTCTTTCGGTTATGAAATCTTGCATTAACGATTATGAAATGTTCCACCGCAGGCACACAGACAACGTGCTGGAGCGGCGCAATTTGGGTGATAAACTCAAGGAGTATACAACACAAAAGATGCGTCAGGAATGGGCCGAGCATGAGGAGCTATTTCAAGACAGGAAGCCGCTAGAGAAAGTGGAGAAATTGCCAGAGCCCGAACCGGAACCGGAACCAAAAACAGGACCAGAACCAGTACCAATACCAATACCAAACGTGGTCCAGACACCAGTCAAGTCCGAGCCATTGATGACACCGTCAACATCCACAGCAGCTCCTGTCATCAATGAGAACAACAAGGATGAATCCAAAAGCAAGACCAAAAAACGCCGCAAGAAGTCCCAAATGAAAAAGAAGAACTCGCAGCGTAAAACCTCATCTAGCAGCTCTGTTGGCAGCGCCGCTGGCGGCGATACTGGCAACAATGATCCCAATTCATTGAACTCAACACGGGTGAGCAACATCGATGAGACCGATGTGCCGGCAACCGTTTCCATAACAAACACAAACTCCTCCTCCAATGACGAGCAGGCAACGGCACCGCTGCTATCGGCCCACACCGAACTGACACAATTGACCACGCCCACAAATTCAGCGCGTCATGATCTGGACATACACTTCTTTAGCGACACGGAGATCACCACGCCCACTGGCATTGGTGGTGCTGGCGCTGGGCGCGGCGCCGGACGCCCCTCAACCCCCATACAGAGCGATAGCGAGCTGGAGACGACCATGCGCGGCAAGCGCCATGGCGCTGACGATGAGAACAGCGCCTTATGGAAGTGGGGTGAGCTGCCCACACCAGAGCAGGCCGCCGAGGCGCAGCAAAAGGAACGCCAGTCCATGTTGAGCAACATGTTCAGCTTCATGAAGCGGGCCAACCGATTGCGCAAGGAGGGTGCCACTAACGAAGCGGGTGACATTTATTTATCTGATCT
Organism: Hirtodrosophila confusa; assembly: GCA_035043065.1. Taxonomy (NCBI): domain Eukaryota; kingdom Metazoa; phylum Arthropoda; class Insecta; order Diptera; family Drosophilidae; genus Hirtodrosophila; species Hirtodrosophila confusa. The sequence continues at coordinate 5,065,293 of JAWNNI010000160.1, read as the reverse complement.
GGATGCTGGCAGCATTGATCCAGAGATGGCAGCTCTTTACTTTCCTAATCCCAAGCCCAAGGAGACAAAGACAACAGGACACAGCGGCGATGAGGATCGCGAAAGCGGCAATGGCACCAGTCTGCCACATTCACCCAGCTCCCTGGAGGAGAACCAAAAGAGTTTGGACTCGGACTTTGACGAGAGCAAGCAGCAATTACAGGAAAAGAAGTGCGTAGTCTCAAGCCAAGTCTCTTGCACATATAGTTTATACTTTATACTATAATTTGTTATTTAATTAGTTATTTGGACCTAATAGCCATGTCCATGTGCGGCATGCAGGAAAATGGAGCTCCACCCACAGATGAGGAGTTTGATCGCCAGCTGATGACCTATCCCGATGTAAGTTATCCCATTTTCTGGTTGTGTAAGGTGTGAAGCAGCAAAACTATCGATAGTCTCAATACAAGCAGCTTTATCGCGTGGAAGACATTCTGGCGATACTTTTTTGTTGATTACTAAACATATTTGCATCGCCTTCTTTAACTTTCAAAAGTGAATATGCAGCTATTTATTAGGAACATAATTAAGCTTAACTATAACCCTAACATAATGCTTTGCTATTCCGCAGAAGTGTCATAAAAGTGAGTCATAAGATAAGAAAGCGATATCACCCGCTATAATCAATACTATTGAATAAATCGCATTCTTATCTTTTCCATAAAACAAATGTTTGATAAGGCAATTGAAAGTTATCAGTTGAGATGTTAAACCATTCTGATATTTATAATTATCAATACTCAACAAGTAAACCATCCTTAATATCGATAGTTTGTTAGAAAATGATTGGGCAGTCGATACTATCGATAGTTTTGCAGTTGCATGTGTGTGTTCACTGCACCCATCACACTGCATTACACAGCATCTGCACTGCACTCTTAACTAACTCAACTTATATAATGCCACGCTACCCGCCCCCGCCCTCGCCACCACCCCGCTGTTGCCTGTTGTCCAACCAAATATGCAGGTGTGCAAAAATCCACATATGTTCTCATCGCCAAATCTAGTTGTACGTCTAAATGGCAAATATTACACCTGGAGCGCTGCATGTCCCATTGTCATGACAATGATAACATTCCGGAAGCATCTAACCGATGTAAGTTTTGTGCAATAACCAAATGTTTTTGTTCTGTTATGTTTATGTTTATCACGCTTATCAATTGCACCTGATGCTAATGCTTCGACCATCTGTGAATTCTCTTTGTGCTGTACAGGATGCCATAGAGCAGCTGATCTCGCCAACGTCGGGTGGACAAGCTGTGGGCGATGACAAGCCCGAAATTGCACACCAGGTGGACAATGCGGGTCAAACCAAGCGTTCCTGGTGGAATTGGCGACGATCTCAAGATGCCGTGCCCACACAGGCTAACATAAACAACAACGGTGCAGCCAACAACCAGAAGAATATGTCACCTGGCAAGGATGAGAAAGGTAAGGTGCCAATGAGTTGTTCCCTCGTTCCTTGCTAATATATATATATGTATATATCCATCACAGATGGCGATCAGGCTGCTGTAAGCACGCAAACATCGCGTCCCAACTCGCCGGATATCAGCGATCCCGCGCTGAGCAAGAGCGACTCGCTTGTGAATGCCGAGAACACTTCCGCCTTGGTGGACAATCTCGAAGAGCTGACAATGGGCTCCACCAAGAGCGATGAACCCAAGGAGCGCTACAAGAAAACTCTGCGACTCACTTCGGCAGCCATTGTGAGTACTTGAAGCTGTCTCTCATTCTTTGTCTGTGCCTTAACAGCTCGCTCTCTTTTGTTTCCCACAGAAAAAGCTAAACCTCAAGGAGGGCATGAACGAAATTGAGTTCAGTGTCACAACCGCTTATCAGGGCACCACGCGCTGCAAGTGCTATTTGTTCCGCTGGAAGCACAATGATAAGGTGGTCATTTCGGACATTGATGGCACCATTACCAAGTCAGATGTATTGGGTCACATTTTGCCAATGGTTGGCAAGGATTGGGCCCAGTTGGGCGTCGCTCAGCTATTCTCGAAGATTGAACAGAATGGATATAAGCTGCTCTACTTATCGGCACGTGCCATTGGTCAATCACGCGTGACACGCGAATATCTACGTTCCATTCGACAGGGCAATGTTATGTTGCCCAATGGACCATTGCTACTGAATCCGACTTCATTGATATCCGCATTCCATCGCGAGGTTATCGAAAAGAAACCGGAACAGTTCAAGATCGCCTGTCTATCCGACATACGTGATTTATTCCCGAACAAGGACCCCTTCTATGCCGGCTACGGCAATCGTATTAACGTAAGACCAGCTTTATTTTTAATCAAATTATTGATACTGACCACAAGTTTGTGCTTTTCTTGCAGGATGTGTGGGCTTATCGTGCCGTTGGCATTCCTATAATGCGCATTTTCACCATCAACACCAAGGGTGAACTGAAACACGAACTGACCCAAACATTCCAGTCATCGTAAGTAGCCTCAGAATTCTCAATTCTTTTTTGTATGTCTCTATGGTTCTGGTCTCTTCACAATGGCTCAATTACCATTAGCTTAAAATGGCATTTAAACATTGGAATTCATCTTTAAACACGCTTTCTTTACTCGAAATTGTAACCAGTGAGCTTAATTGTATTAAAACCCTAATTCTTATCTTTAAAGGGATAGTTCAATAGCAAACACTGAGCTTTAAGTGAGCTTTATTTAATTCAGTCAGGAATAAAACTCACTTGAAGCTTTAATGTGCTTTCTGATCCCATTTCGCTGTTTAAATATGCTACATTAAGCTAATGTTGTGGAGCTATAACTGCAACTCATGCCACATTTATAAACGCAAATGAAAAACAAACTCTAATTGGTCCACGTCGTATTAACATCATAATGTAATGCTAGGGTGTCTGTAGAGTGTGTCTACCTAAATGCATATGTAGGAACTGACCGTTCATTGTACTACCAAATTCACACAAATCAATCAATCAGTCAGTCAATCAATCAATCAAATCGAACGTTGAGAGTGCCAAATTCTACTCAAGCATTTTGATTGTCAAATTTATAGTGGCTACATCAATCAGTCGCTTGAGGTCGATGAATACTTTCCGCTCCTGATGCACACCGATGAGTATGAGTATCGCACCGATGTATTTGACGACGAGGAATTGGAGGACGAGCTTCAATTCAGCGATGATTACGATGTGGACATTGATGCTGATGAGCATGAGCCAAGCGATGATGATGATGATGAGGCTGTCTTTGATGATGATTTTGCCAATGCCAACGCTAATGATGATGACGATATGAACCTATTTATGAACGCCTCGGCCAAAAATGAAATACTATTGGCCTCACCACCCAAGTGGCTGAATTCCCACAACTAATAATCGACCAAGTATAGATTAACTAGAGCCAACAAAAATATTAATTTGTGATATGATATATTATTAGCGCTAAGTTTCTAGTTTATATTTTTTAATGGGAAATAGCTTTGAAAGCTGATACTACCCCAAAAATATTTTATCTTTATAAGACCAGGCTTAAAAAGCTAAAAACTACCCCGAAATTTTATCTATATAAAATATAATAAGTAGAATTAAGTACTTATAGAAGAGATATTCACAAATAAATTTGTGCGAAAGTTTTCACTCTGGTATTTCTTGCGTGAATAATGTGGCATCAGTTTGAGGCTATGTTGCACACAAATTTTGTAGCATACGCTTAGGCGCCGGGCCCAGGGAAACTGTTGAATAAACGTTGCATATCTTTTGTCTGTGGCATGTTGTTTTCATTAATTAAACCATACTTTTGCAGGTACTGCGGCATGACCTATATTGCAGATCAACTGTTTCCTCCCGTCAAGCACGACGAAGTCGCCGTCGAGTTCTCCAATTTCAACTACTGGCGCGACCCCATCCAGGATTTACCCGAGCTGGACACGGCATTTGGGCCGTCTAGCGCCAAAGCAGACATAGCCACACTAAAACCCATTCCAGAAAAGTGAACAACCAATTGAAAACTATATATATTTCTATATACGCATTATCTAATGAAATTAAAGTTTTGTCGTGCTACTTTCGTGAAAAACCAATTTTGTTAACTTAGCTCTTTATTTCTTTTGTTTATCGCTACACAAATTCCCAAGAAGGGAAAACAATATCTAGTTGATCAACTATTGAAATACGAATACAACAATATATACTATTATGCTAATGTACTCTTAAATATAAACAGAGAAAGTGATTTTAGCTTATTTGCATTATTTCATGCATTCATATACATATATTTAAATTTAGTTAATTGTTTTGATTTCGTCTTTAAACAGAATTTATTTACAAAAGGAATTATAGTAATTAATATGCTAATGCTCTAGGGTATTCTAAATGTTTCCTTTGATCTATGATGAATGATTAATAAAATTAATTGTAAAATGCTTGAAACCGAAATTCCTCAGCTACTATATACATATATTGGAATGCGTCTTGTGATTCTTAATTTAATAATAATTTCTCTTATGATTATAATTATGATTTTGTGATGATCAGTTAATGATAAAACTATGCTTATAATTTAGTTAATGCTGGGATTAAAACATTGCTTAAACGTACGATATCTTATCTAACTATGCTTAGCCCTAAATCAATATGATGTTTGAATAAAATATAAAATGCTTTAAACAATTTATAAAGAAACAAGAACTTTGTGTTTATTATCGACTTGCCTCCAGCGTCTAAACAAAAATCAGGCGACTCAAGCTGCAGTGGAAATTTTTCGAAATGTGGGAGTTCGTGGATGGAATTGATGTTGCTTTTGTTGTTGTCTAGCATGCATAAATAAATATGAGAACTTTCGAGAGCAAATGTTCGACTATGGACAACTGTCGCGCTGAACAGAAAACTGCCTGTCTGGGGTACGAGCGGGGGATGGTAGTAATCTGAGCAGACACATGAAGCATGTATTTGTCAACGTAATTTTGCCAATTCAATTAATGCTCATTTAAATCACAGCGACCAGGCAACTGCAGCATCATCATCATCATCAGCATACAAAGCGGGACAGACTAGGGAGCGATATAGTTTAAGTGCCCACAAATAGGCTGGCTTTATCAGAGGCGTAGCTTTTGAAATTCGAATGAGTTGGTCAACAAAATACTATGGAAACATTTCAATGATCATCCATGCTTTTTTCCTTCAAAAATATACAATTAAAGTGTTGCATTACAAATAGAACTTAAGAACACTGTCTTTAACTGGTTTTGAAAATGAAAACCGATTTCTCCCTTTAAATTTCTTCACTTCTATTATTCTGGAAGAGAGCGCCGTGAGCGCCTTGACAGTTTAAGACAGTCCAGAAATGCTCTCTTGTTTCAGATACCTTGCATCGAATTTTAGAGCGTTTCTAACGCTCTAACCGAACTTATACCTTTTTTTATATTTCTTGTTAGAATTTTTTTAATAATACGAACAACATTTTAAATTCAAAATTTGTACTTTTCTTGTTAGAGTGATGCTATTTATTTGGCTTTGTTTCTATAATATTTAACTGAGTTTTTTGTGTAATGCATTAGACTTTGATATCGAATATAGAAAATGATTTTGAAATGTTTACCCAACAAAAAGTAAAGATGTCGACATTCTAATACATATTAATAATATTTAAATTAACAATGACTGTAATTGGAAAAGTAAGTAAATAAATAGCCAAGCTAATCAAAATTATTTTGAGTGAAAATACACGCATCCCATTGACAGGTAGAGCCACACTCATGCACTCACACACACACAAACATAGGAGTACGTATAGGTTCTTATGTTCAGAATTATCAGTAATTTTCCGTTTACATTTGGAACACACAGCACACACACATACACACCCCTCCCACAAGCCCACAAGCCCACAAACAAAAGCAAGAAAGCAGAGACACAATGATATATTAAGCAAATTTGTTCCTATCTTGAGCTGGGCTTTGTGCTAATACTGCTCGTCAACGAGATAAGAGCAGATTTAGCTGATTATGATTATAGCGCTATATAGTTGTGTGCAGTGATAATGCTTCAACGGAGGTCAAGCCAACTGATTCGGCATAATTTGAACAATTTGTTCAAGTGCAGCAATAACAAATAAATTATTCTAATGCCTTAGATGGAAAACTGTGAAATTATATTTATTACAATAGCAACTAAAATAACAAAAAATTTATCAATGAGTTTAGTACAAAAAAATTTAATGGTATCCAGCAGCTCAGAGCAACTTAAAAGTGCGACTTTAAAGCCGAGTTAAATTTCCATATCAAATTTAAATTGAACGTTCCACATGGTACAGAGTGCGGCGACTCAATTGAGCGCCACTCAAATGAAGCCGACGACGACGTCCCCTCCAGCGTCGGCAGCACTGAGCGACATCCACTTGAGTGGCCTCCAATCAAAGGTATAAAAGCCAGAGCACGCCGGCAGACAACCATTAGTTATCACTGTGCAAGCAAGGCAACTGTTTGAGTTCTCTAATAAAAGCTACAAGCCAACACAAATCCTGCAAATATGAAGAACGCCGTTGCAATTCTGCTGTGCGCCTTGATTGGCCTGGTAAGAGCGCCTTGCAATCTGGGTGCTAGAGTATTGTGTAATTCTACATTTTTTTATAGGCCTCCGCTGCTGAGTACAAGCTGCGCACCGCCGAGGATCTGCAGAAGGTGCGCAAGGAGTGCGCCGAGGCCAACAAGGTGACTGAGGCGCTGGTTGCCAAGTACAAGGCCTTCGAGTATCCCGATGATGAGATCACCCGCAACTATATCAAATGCATTTTCAACAAATTCGATCTGTTCGAGGACACCAAGGGCTTCAAGGTTGACAACCTGGTCGCACAGCTGGGCCAGGGACGCGAGGACAAGACCCTACTGAAGGCCGACATTGAGAAGTGCGCCGATAAGAATGAGCAGAAGTCCACTCCCAGCGCCTGGGCTTACCGTGGCTTCAAGTGCTTCCTCAGCAAGAACCTGCCCCTGGTCCAGGCTGCCATCCAGAAGAAGAACTAAATAGTGTCAACGCCCTTGGGAGCAATCCGAGCGAACTGCTCGCAGCATCGCATCATGTACACTTTAAGGATCAGCATTAAATGATGATAACTTTTGGGTTCTGCACATTGTTTAAATGAAATAAAAACCGTATAATAGCGATCTTTAAAGTTAAGTTTCTTTTATTAATTTGTTTATATTTTTAACACAAGCTATAGAAGTGACATAATAATGCTTATCGTACTGCATAAAGTTTCGGGCCGAACTTCGCTTCTAATTGATGCCTTCCCGCAGCTCTGCCAGCGCTCCCAACCTTGTCCCACCCAAAGGAAAGGCATAGAATTGTTGTTTAATTCGATTATATTTCATCATCTTTTCTTTATAATCAATTTTCTTGTGTACTATGTATATTTTTTCAAATATATATAAGCAAGATTTCAATTTATCTTCGATTTTTTTATTTTTCATTTTGTTGTGTGTTCTTCTTTTCCACGTCTGCTCTTTTTTCATTCTTTTTTTAAATATTTTTTATCCTCTTTCTTTTATTTTGCCATCTTTAGAACTTCTTTTCATTGTTTTTTTATATTGCTTTTGTTTGTATTCTTTTCTTTTTTCTTTACCAACTTTTGTTGTCTTCTTTTTTTGGTTCGGCAGTGTATATATATATAGAAATATATATTATTATTTTTTAAAAATTAAAAAGTGTGATAAGGGGGTGTTTGTGGTGTTGGGTGCTTCAAAAAACATTATAGCCAAGTTAAGTTTTTTTGTTTTTCCTTGTCGATTTATTGCTTTTATGGGTTGCATCTTTTTTGCGCCTATTTTAGAAATTTATTCGTTGATGTTGTTGATTTTTTTTATTTTTTTATTTATTATTTTCTATATAATATATTTTTTTGTTGGCGTACTCTTGTATTTTCTTTTCTTTTTGTATTTTTTATTAGCAAAGAAGTTTTGGCAATAAAATGTTTTTTGAAATTATACATTAAAAAATCTGAAATCAAATATTAATTGGATTAAAGAAATGTGTCAAAAATAAAACTAAATAGTTGTCATTGAAGTGCCCCATCCTTACGATTACACAGTTATTCGGATTTACGATTACCAAAGGAATGCCACACGGAAAAGACGTAACTCCCAATTACAGAGACGGCTATCATTCATAAACACCTTTGGTGTATGCGTATGTGTAAATATATATGTATTAGTGAGCTTCCATCTGAAAGCCACTCTCACCTACAATAGGCATTGGCGCTTTCGAACCATCAGCGTCTGTGTGATTGTGCGTGAGCATCAAGAAAGCTTTTTCTACTAAACTTTGGAGTTGGAAACGGACTGTTTGTATACACAAATGAAGTTTTCACAATGGAGATATGCAACGTTATTACGAAAACGAATAGTGCTTAATCCGCATTGTAAACTATGCGAATTAATAAAGACACTCTTTATTCCATAAATGCACATTCGCTCAGACTATCTTTTAGTTTTGATCATTCAACTTACCTTACTATAATTTAAGAAAACAATAATCAATACGGCGCATAGTAATTGGCGCGGCCGCGATAACCTCTTCTGAAACGAAATACAGACCGGAATTAGCGCATACCACACGGATTATAAATCATTACCAGGTGCCTTACATTGCGCGTCGTGCGCCTCGGAAGGTGGAGTGGCAGCAAGCGCGAGATACTCGAGCTCCTCGTCCCCGGAAGCTGCCACGTGCGAATCGATTTGTGGTGGATAGACCGGGACGGTTTGTGCGCTTGGACATGACCTGGGGATACAGAAATTAATGAGTAAGAGGGAAAGTAAACGCATTAATCGATAGACACACCTTTATTTGACGTCCTCTGAAAAGGGTTTCGTTCATGGCCAGTGCAGTTTCAACAAACTCCTTGGACCCAAACTCAATGTAGGCAAATCCCTTGGGATGTCCGTCCGCCTTATTACACAGTATGGTAACCCGGTTAATTGTGCCGCAGCCATGGAAATGCGCCTCCAGCTCCTCGGCAGATGCACCATAGTCCACATTGCCCACGTAGACGGACCTTGTGTCAATCTCCTGTTTCTCTTCAAGTGAAAGCGGCACTGTGGCAAGACCGGTTGTTGAGCCGCCAGCCATTTGTTTGTCTACCTCTGATTGCATTTGCTTGATTTTTTCGGCCTCCTCCTCCATCTCTTTGACGCGTGCCTTGATGGCCTCCAGTTCTGGATCGATTTGCATGCTGCCCTCCTCCTTTTAAATGTTGTTAACAATTGCAAACTTAGTTATTTATATTTGTTAAGTGCTTAAAACTTTTGTTTAATGCCCCCAAAATGTGATGTTCTTTAATCGAGTGGCAATGTGAATGAATGCGACGCTTCGAAAATGGCTGCCGCTTTGTTTCTCGAGCTTTGCAAAAAAGCTTTTTCCGCGAATTTCAATGTGCTTTTGCATTCAAGGCGAAATGAAACTGGTTTTTTTGGCGCTCACACTTACCTCCGTTTCAGTCACAATTTCAGTCTCCTGTTCACCGTTTGTCTCATCCAACGACTCCAAGAGCTGATCCTCGTTTAAAGTAATATCTTCATCGGCCATTTTTGCTAATTATTTTGTAAAGTTTTGAACTTTGGTGTTTGTTTATGTTTACTAAGCTAAACTTTGTCGCGTAAAAGCTTACTGCGGCCCTGTGGTAGTTATCGGTATCTTTGCTCTCTGAAAAGAGAGCAAGCACAATGGAGAGTGAATACAATGTCGATTAATAAAGCATGCTCAAAGAGAATAGCACTTGATTTAATGTACGTGTCAATTTTTTTATTTGGCGCTATTTACCCCGATTATTAACAATCAAAAATGATGCACATTGATACGTGCATATTATAAATGTATGTACATTAACATGTATTGAATGACTAATTTACAACCCACTTACGTCAAATACTAGGCAAGGGACTGCTGCTGACGTTTTTGCGCTCGCTCAAAATGGCCGCTGCCTATTGATATTCCACACCGTACGAACAACAACTACGTCGAAACTGTATTTATTGCGAATTTATTAATTTTCGGCCTGAGCTGTGTCAACTTTTTCTTGCTCACAACTTTGAGCACAAACAGCAGCTAGTCAATTTACTAAAATTTTAGTATTCACTATAATCCGACACTTTTCTCACGGAAACAAACGTTTTTCAAGAAACGCAGCGAATTCGCCTCGTTTTTAGAGACGGCAGCGCAGAGTGCATTTATCGAATTATATTGTATTGTATGATAGATATCGATAGCGTTCAGTGTTGCCAATATAGCTAGTTTCACGTCAGATTGTACCTTTATTAAAAAGTTATAAATATTGGAAAATTGTCTACAATTTTTCGATAAAGTAACATAAGGAAAAACGGATGACGGCTTTTCTTAGAAAACTTGCCTAAACTGTTGTTCCAAAGGTTTTTATAATAATTTCAAGGAAGGCAAGAAATGCCCGTCGTGAAAACAGACAATCGGTATAACTTGGTTTTAAGATTTGGTCACACAGCATTTACAACGAACAACAACACGTTCTATTTTTGACGGTGTTGTGGTCTACTCGAGCCTTATTTATTACCATATTTGAGCTGCTGTACTTGGCCAATGCAACAAGCGACTAAAACAATTGTCACATTGCAGTGACAAAAAACCACAAAAAAATAACATGAACGATTCAGACTCGGAATACGAAGAAACCGAGATTTTTGTGTATGCAGACTTTAAAAATCACCTAGCACCGCATCAACTCAAGCACGAAGATGCCGCTATCAAAATAATTGCCATTGAGAGCGACACTCCCATGGCCGAGATTAATGGCAGCATATTCAAAGGTGAGACATGTGCATAAAGCTAACCAGCACCAAGTATAAATAATTTGAAAATTGCAGGTTCCTATGAAATGGCAATAGGTACCAATGTATTTTTCCAAAAGAAAAGTCCAGCGTACAAGGCGATCCACTTTACGAGCCAATTTGTCGACAGCAATACAAATACGTGAATAAATCCGACAAAGTAATCAATTTCGAGCGTGTATATGTTGAGAACCTGCCCAAAGAGATTAAGATTGAGGAAAATCAGGAACAGGTTGAAGCCAAGCCCCCAACGCTCAAACTGAATATCAATTACAAGGACGCGATTAACAAATTTGGCCACGAGCAGTAAACTCTGTGTGTTCAGATTAGAGATTGGTGCGTGTCAAAGCACAATATTGTTCATTTTCATCCACTTTACGTGTGATGTACATTACACGTTCATTGATCAATCCTATTTTCCTTGATTCCCATTAGAATACTTTTAGAACTTACAATTTCATACTTGACTAATATTTAAAGTCTTTAAAAATATTGATTGTGCCCTTCTTATTTCTGAATTTTAAAAACAACTTCACTTTTATTTCCGATTTCCATAATTATACTATAAATTGAAATTCATTTCTAAAATCGTTAATTCTACGAAATAAGCTATAATAGTATTCCTTTTTGGCATATCTATAAGAAGATTACAGACTACAAATTACATAAATTCTTCATATATATTTGGGCATTATGGAAAACGCCCTCGAACCGCCCCTTCCACCAATAAACTTACGTCAATTTCTAGAGGATTACAAAAAGCAACTAAACAATCCAGATGTGCCCTTCTACTTTGAAACCCACTCACCGGTTTCGTCGGATGTGAAAACCAGCTGCTCGTTAGAGCTGCTCTCCTCCGAGGATGACAATTTAATAAACAAATTTGAGCCGGGCGCTGAAATACAGCGAACCAATCTAAGTAAGCCGGATATGGAGCGTCCTGTGCCCAGGACATACATAGCCATAAGTGAGCACAAGAGTAAATATCGTCAGAATCCCTTTGCACGCACACAATACAGTAACCGTCTAGTTCCGGAGCCAAGTGTCAATGGTGAATTGTGGTCACTTGGCGAGTTTGAGCTGGAGTTAACCGTGCGCTTCTATAGACCACCACGTGCGATGCATCGTGGCTACAAACTGGAGCGTCCCGTTTTTGCGGAGGAATTTGTATGCCTGGGCAGCAACTATTTAACCGATCTGCGAGACAAAATCTCCTGCATATGCAATGGCAGGCGATTTGTGGATATTAGCGAAGACCCAGAGGCGCCGCTACCCGTGCTAGATACAGATCCCGGTTACTTCTTCATAAATGGGACGTTCTATAACGACACACGCAATGCGAACAACTGTGACTACTCCCAAACGGTAGTCGATTGGGCGCGTACCGCCCAGGGCGTACAAAGCGATGAATTTAGATTTGCGCCCATGGAAGGCACACGCTTTATAGAACTCACTGTTAGCATGGGATCGCCTTTACAGTATCTACACCACGGCAACTGTGAGCATCTGTTTGTGTTCTCACAGGTGGAGGCGTTGAGGCCGCATAGCAAGTACCTGAATCGCAGCTTGTATCCCTTCATGCGCGCCTACAACACCTTTAATCACCGATCCTGCTTTATGTGCGGTCTACGCAGCTATCACTTCATCGTGGAAAAGTCGATACGACAGCTGCATGATCCCTCTTATCTGTGCCGCAGTTGTTTCTACAGTTTTCACTACGTTGATGGCAAGAAGGTGGGCCAGTTTAAGGCCTATCGCATATACGATCGTTCGGAGCAGCTGAATGATGAGTCCGAGTGCCACTTTCAGAACAAACAGGACGGCAGCAGCAGCAGCGATGAGAGCTTGGACTTGGACTTAGTACTCAGTTAATAATGTTTTAATTTAGTTTTATTTTCGATAAAATATATGCAAACATAAAGTATTCATACCGTTTGTTAAATAAATGTCATACACACTGGTAACAATAGTTAAACATATACATATATGATCAGATCAGATGATCTTTATATACTTATACTTAGTATGTAAATTAACAAAAGTTAGTTTGATGTTAGGAATCAAATGCAAATACATATAACATAAATATATTAACCTCCATTAAGCTACGGCCTTAAAGTAGCGCTGAAATACCATAGAGAGTGCCGCCAATCGATAGTATCGATATCATAATAGTCTTGGCATTTACAAGTTTCTTTTATATCTCTTTAATTGAATAATGTTTTTGATTATTCATAAAAACCGTTAATAGATTTTGAGTAATCTACCTAACTCACAGCTGCCGATGAAAAAAAGTGACTAGGGTTGTGGGAAGCACTGACAATAACTTTCGATAGTATCGAAACTGGAAAAAACCTCGAAACCAACCAAAAATGTTTTCCTGCTTTTCCTGATTAAGTTATAGCAGTGTATGTCAATGTATACACACTTTGAATTTTACAGATATATTTTAAATTTGTTTAGCTGTATATAAATGTAGTATAAATATCAATTAGGCGTACAGACGTTGACCAAGACCGATGGAAAATGTTTTAATATACTAATTTTGGCCAATAACATATGTGGGTGTATTATTCTATATATGTATACAAATATACTTAAGTAATACATTAATAGAGTAAAAGCACACATATTTACGTAGTACATAGATATATGTATGGTATATAGTATCAATTTATCGTTTTGTGCCAGCTTAAACTGCTTGTGTGCAAATGCTTTGAAACACTTTTTGTAAACAATTTAAAGTTTCTTTCGTTATGGCCTGCGTGATCTCAAGATATAAGAAATATCATTCAATATCTATAAATTCGGGCAGTGCCGCAAACTCTCAAGCAGGGACCGCATGTAATGGTATGTAAAAAATCATTGGAAAGGAATCATTCTCAATACACAAAAAACATATGAAAGTTTTGTGTTTTTATAGAATACATATACATAAGTATTTCAAAATCAATTGTAGGGTATTTTTTTATAAAATAAATTGCATTTTACCTAAAATTAATATAAAACTAATGAAAATACTAATTTTGTATATACTGAAAGTAATGGTATTAGTATTTGTAAAGAACCATTTGTACAAAGTATGTACTGAAAATCTAATACCAACCAGGATGCTTCTGGTTTTTAAAAATAACTAATTATAATAAATATTTTTGGTAAATATTAAAAAAAATCATAAAATAATGATTAAAAATGATTTTTTAGAAATATTTATCAAAACCCATCACGGTTCCCGCTCAAGCTACCTTCCTTACCCTCTTTGGTTTTCACTGATTTCTCTTCTTTTAAAGCTAATACCAGCAGAAACAATGCGCCTAGCTTTGAAATACCAACTCGCGCTCAACGGACAGATACTCCATCATTTGGGCCGGCACTGGCAGTTTGGCCAGCTCATCAGCGGTCATTTGGCTTTGGAGGACACGTCGACACAGATCCTGCAGCTTGGGCATTTTCAAGTATCGACTTAACGGATACTTAAGTATCACTGGAAACGGCGGCTGCATTTCATTTGGCACCTTCACAAAACAAACGAAATTATCGTTCGTACAGCGGTGCAAAATGTCATCAATCATTTCGACAATCGACTCATATTTCAACTCCTCAAAATGCCAGAACTGATCCCGATATTCCAAGCGATAATGCAGCGTTACGTTAACAATCCGAAAGCTGAGTGTAAACTGTGACCCACTTGTTTCCGAATCTCTTACCAAAAACGAACCCGTCGGCTTGTCGCTCAGCTGCCGCTGCGAATCCCGTCTTGATATCTCGCCCCAGTACCAAACTTGACTGCAAAATAAAGAAAGGAACAAACACACAACATGAAGCAACATGATTCATAATTATTTCAAGAAGAAAGAATAATTCGGGCTGCCGAAGATGAAATACCCTTTACACTAATCTGATCGAAACTAGAATATTATCAAGCTATAGGCAAAAAGTAGGTTTTTAAGACATCTTTACACATTTTAAGACGCGAGTAATAACTGAGAGACTAGTTTGCATAACAATAGACAGACAGACATAACTTCTCGTATATAATTAATGAGCTCGGGTATGCCTTATTTGAATTTATAAATACCCTCTACAAGCGTATAACAAGTTTACACATACTTGAGCATTTCCGAACAGGCCTTGTACATGACCTCATTGGGCGAATCCTGTCGCTCCAGCCACTTCTTCCTGATGAATCGCATGTAATCATGAGTGAACGGTAATGTGGGCTCAATGCGTATGGGCGCCGAGAGAAACTCGTACATGGCATCTGTTGTGCCGCCATCACAGTCACAGTCATCGCCCATTGAGTGCCAGTTGCGCAGAGCGCTAAGACCCAATCCCATCTTCTTCCGTATGCGGGAAAACATGTTCTTCTTGTCCTTACGCTTGCGTAGTGCACCGCCGAGACTGCTGCTGTTGGTGACCGATGCATCTCCGGATGTGCTGCAACTGGCCTCCAGGGCTCCTCCAATGTGCACATTGTTGTTATTTTGCAGCTGCACTGAATGAGATGCTGCGGTTACTGATGAACTGCTAGAACTGGCTAGAGTTGAATCTGACTTTTTGCGTCTGGTTAGTGAATGGAACCAGCTACGCTTTTCCTTTGTGCCTGTTTGTGTTGAGGAACCTACAAATAATAGATGGGGCAGAGTAAAGATAAGATTCGAAATTAGATAGACCTATACAGGCGGATAAGCCAGTTCCCGCTGATGTTTGTTTCGTGCATTAGGAAATTGAAATAATGGGAAACAAGGATTGCATGTACATACTCGGTTCCATGTTGCTGGTAGTTCCCTGGCTGGACGGGACTCGTGCTCGATTCAGGGTCGATGCGCCGTTAGATGCCGCATTAGCAGACCCACTCCCAGTCGTATTTCCATCATCAGCAACAGCAGCAGCAGCAGCACCTTGGCCTTGGTGTTGGCTGCGTGAGTTGTTTGTTTTGTTCTCGCCGTTACTCATATTGACCAAATTCGCGATCGAGGGCTGGGATGATTGTACCGTGGGTTCATCACATGCTTAAATAGGAATTCTGATGACTAAGTTCAAAATATTTCAACGATAAGAATTATTTGTTTTCGTTTTCGCTGGAGTAGTATACAAGAAGTGGCAGGGCTTTATGCGAGGGATGTTAAATGTATCGATACTTTGAACAAGTACAAATTCTCTTACCAAAAACGCTCGACTAGCAGCTTCCCTGTGCGCTGAATTTTTTGGCAAGTGTGTGAAGTGTATACAAACATATAAGTTATTTATTTTATTGGTATTATCATTTAGAGTTTTATTAAAAAACATCATTTTCGAGTATTCAAAGTTATTATAACATATAACTTTAAAAAAAATGTATCGTGTAATAGTATACGATATTCCATTTACTCAGCTCTTTGAGTCAATTATCTGAAATATTCATAAAGACATACATGACTCGATCGTGAGCTTTTGATATATATTTTGGCCCCTATCGGCGCACCCGTTACTCATTTTTTACAGAGTATATAAGATATCAATACTCGATAATTGGTTGTATCGATAAGCCGTCAATAAAACTAATACTAGCGAATTTTGATGATGATGATGATGTTTTTTCCATATAATTATCAAATACTAAATCTCAATAAAACATTTGTTGGTTAGTTGTTTTAGCTGGAGTGGTATAAAATAAATGTATCGATACCTAGAATAAACTTGTTTTACCCGATATCTTTTTATAGCGATAAGCATGTATGCAGGAAAATTAAACTAAAATTAAGAATGCACAATTTTCCAATGAAATTGGATTTATCCAATTTTTTCAAAGACCAACGCTGCTTCTCTTTAATATTAATCGATGCGGCATGGATCAATATAAAGAATATACAGGATCACATTCAGAATCTATTCCAGTTGGTATGTTGAGTATATGTTATTTTAAAACTTTCGTTTCATTTACGGCTCTAATTTTTTGTATTATAGACAAATATAAGCTTGCTGACTGAAGACGGATGTTATCTTCCACCAAAAGAGTCCATCAAAGTGATAAGTTCAACTCAAACGCTCAAGGCATTCGTACTTGATTTGGCCGGCAGCTTTGAGGATGAAGCAGGAGCTAACTTGCCGGGCCTAACTACAGTCGATACTGGCCAGAAACGCAAAAACCGATCGGCTGAAACAGAAGTAGAGCTTGCCAGTTCCACGCCAAATTTTCCAAAGCGTCCCAAATCCAAACATAATATTACATTAGTTTCGGAACATGCAGCGACATTTGAACAGCCCACAATAAGCACAGAGACAAATGGGATGAATAGCAAGAAGCGCAAAAAGAAATCTAAACGAAAAGCTGAAGCCAAAACAAATGAAGTGGAACTGGAACAGCTAGGGACAGAGAGCACTCAATCCCCCATTTGCATAAATAAATCAAATGTCTTCTCCGCAAGTAACCGGGTTATATTCAAAGACGATGAAGTCGAAATGCCGTCGACAGAGGTCTTGGGATTGGAGAATATCTGCCAAGATACAAAAGTCGTACAGGAAATTGAATTTCGCTGTCCGCTAATGGAGCTAGACTTAAACGCGGTGCGCATATTTCAACTGCCCCGCAAATCCCAACCAATTAAAATCCTTGAAGATATTTTAATCCCACCACTTGAAAAACAATCGCCAGAACAGGCCAAACAAACAAATGGGAAGCTATTTGAGGCGACAGAAAATGAAGTTGAACAGGAACAGACGCCTCCTATTGCTGCTACCTCTCAAAAAGAGCTAGGAACCAGTATGCTAGAAAATAAGACTGTTCCCGAAGCACCAACAAAAGTAGCCGAGCAGAGTTTATTGGAGTCAGACTCTGAAGACGATGTCATGGTGCTGGATGATACAAATATGGATGACACCGACTCGGATGTAGAGCAAGTTCCAGTGAAAAAGGATGACACATTGGAGCTTATTGCAGATATGTTGCGCACTGCAGCACCATTATCAAGTCTCCCAAATGTTGGTGAAACCGTGCTCTGTAAATTATCCAAGGTCAAGGGATCATCAACATCACCAAGTACCGATTATATTGCTGGAACCTGTTCCTATATCAATCGTCGCACCAATTTGATAACGATTGCAATTATCGGTATGTGATCAACATTTCTGGCCCCATGACACCTGCTTAAAGTTTTTTCTTTATTGATTTCAGCATGTGCCAATAATACTAAGCAAATATTACGACAATACGCCAGCAATTTGGATGATTCCGGTGATTCGAATATTGTTTTAAATGTTAACTTTAAGGATATGATTGAGCCAAAAGTAGTTGTATCGACGCTGGATTAAAGAGACTTTTTATTTGTTTTCACATTCCATACTTTTATTTTGTTTGTTATGTAAACGACCAAATAACACATAAATGTACGAGTAGTTAATATCGCAACTCAACTAGCGAATGTTCAAACTGTATGATTTTTAATTTCCTTCAATAGCTCATCAGCCTCCTCGCCGGTCTTGACACGCAATAATATGGACGACGCCTTGGTCTCCTCCGGCGTCGGTATGCAGACCATCATAACATTATTCTTGCCCGTGCGCTGGCATGGCAGGCCCTCGCTCAATATCAAATTGATAAGAATGTTGCCCAGGTTTGTATCGGCACGCACCAGCATCTGTGTCTTGTTAGAGTCCTTGACAGGTTTCAAGTACAAGGTGCCCACACCACGATCAGCAAAGTCTTTATCCTTCTTGACAAACACCTTGCAACGTTTGGAGAACAAGGCATCCTCCTCAACTACCTGTTGGGTATTACAAAAATATGATATTAGTTATTAGTCACATATTATGTATTATGCATATATAGAAAAATCAATTTTTTTGAGCAGATTTTTTGAGTTAGTGAAGATAGACTGTAGTTTGCTTCTACCTGCTTAAAAACCACTTTTGGTGGTTTATCCGCGTCTGCCTCGTCATCTTGTGCAGCATCGTAAGAGGAATCGGTGGGCGGTGCCGCTGCAGTAGATGGTTGCACATTGCCAAAGTGAAATGTTGATGCAGCAGCAGCAAAGGAAAAACCGCTCGCCGCTGGTATTTTGGAATCGCTAGCAGGCTTGCTGAATCCTGTAAAGCCTGATGTGCTTGGCTTATCATCGTTATTCTTTAGATCAAAGCTGAAGCCATTTGGTTTGGGAAGCGAAGTGGTACTGGCTGTCGAATCCACAGTAGAAGTGCCAAAAGAAAAGAAGCCTGGCTTGGGAATCTCTGTGCTGCTGCTCGTGGGTGACTTGGCCACAAAACTAAAAGTGCTAGCTGATGAAGCCGCACTAGTTGTTGCCGCCACCGTGGTCGGCGATTTCTGCACATTGCCAAATGAGAAAATAGGCGCAGTTACAGCACTGGTGGTGCCTCCGCTGGTGACTGTGCAATTTGGTTTCTTGCCGAAAATTGTGGACGGTGAAGTGCTGTCAGCGGGCTTGCCAAAGGAGAAGGTTGACGGTGTGTTATGTACTGTGGATGTGACTGTGGTTGTAGTTGTGGGTGTAGTTGTGGTTGTAGCTTTGGCTGTAGCTGTGGTTGTAGCTGCGGTTGTAGCTGTAGCTTCAGCTGTAACTGCAGCCGCTGTTGTTGTTGATGGTGCCATGGGTAAATCGTCATCTTTGTCCTGCAGATCCTTCAAGTGCTTTTCGTAGCTAGCAAATACTGGGGTAAATACGCAATACGGAGTTTTTTCCAACTGCTCCTGCAGGAACAACACAACGGCCTTATTTAGCTCGGCTACATCACTGTGATATTCGTCTATTGGATCATCAGTTATCGGGTTTTCCCCGGGCACCGATGACTTGAACATGGGCATGTCTGCTTTGGGAAGAGAACTTGCTGCATCGGCAGCAGAAGTACCGCCAAAAATAGAAGTGGTTGCTGCTGGAGCTGCACGACCAGTGCTACTGCTTGGCTGTTCATCAGTTGTTGATTGAACGGAAATTGATTTTGCTGGAAGCGTGCTAGCATTTGCC
Source organism: Hirtodrosophila confusa (assembly GCA_035043065.1). Classification (NCBI taxonomy): domain Eukaryota; kingdom Metazoa; phylum Arthropoda; class Insecta; order Diptera; family Drosophilidae; genus Hirtodrosophila; species Hirtodrosophila confusa. The sequence continues at coordinate 5,045,470 of JAWNNI010000160.1, read as the reverse complement.
TTAGAGGCATCCGCGGCTGTTGTAGTCGCAGCAGGATAGTTGCTCAAAAATGAAAAGGATGTAGAACTGCCGGTCTTGCTGCCGGCGGATGAAGCCGCTGCAGGCTTTCCAAAACCTACATTTCCAAAACTGATATAATATGAACGTGCAAAAAACACACATGAAACGTACCTGAGAAACCGCTAAATACATTTTTGCTGGTACCGGCATCAGCGGCGTCAGCGCCAGCGTCGGCAGCGCCATCATTTACCTTTCGTCGTGTGGCCTTCTTGATAACGCGTGTTTTTAGTTCATCTGGTGGCGCTGTTTTAAACGTACCTCGTTCCTCTGGCTCCTCTTCCTGATCCCAGTTATCATGGTTCAGATTTGATGTTGCTTGCCGTTTGCCAGCCATTTGTATCTTAGTTAATTCAAGTATGCGAATTTTAGGAGCAGTGAACACTTTTAGTATAGTGACAGTTTGTTCAGCAGACAGTGAGTGAACGATAATTCATCATACTGAATGAATGAACTAAATCACTGATTATCGTTCTTTTCAGTCCTGTTATCGTTTATTTGAGTCCGATTATCGTTCACTCATTATTCATTAGAATCTCGAAATCGTTCAGTTCTTAGTTTCTTTCGTTCGAATCGTTCTTTCGAGACGAACTGAACTATAAAGTACAACTCTAATAAACGAAAACTTACTCAGTATATGATCGGTGCAGTGCTTAAAAATATTTTAATTGCTTGAGATAAACATAAATAGTATATATTGGTCAGTCCTCTGATCACTCTGGGATCGGGTCATGTATTATGGCTATGTACGAAAAAATATAAGGCATTTACGATTATGAACAAATTAAATAGTCAGTAGAAGACTCAGCAGACTTAAAGAAAATTTTTTCTGTTTTGTGATCCATATACTACATACTATCTAAAATAAACTCAGTGCAGTTCCTTTTTGAGCGGGATTGTAGTATAAATTATTTATTGTATCCAGCCCTGTAACTTTTAGACACAGCGCATTTATATATAAATCCGCCTTGGTCTGTACGACTTTTGCTACTTAGGCATTTTAAAGTAAATTCTTGCAACTAAACTTGGGCAACACTGTACATTGTACGCGGCGACGACGACAACATAGCAAAAACTGATTCATATACGGGCGCGGAAAGACGTAAGGGCGATATTTAAAGAATTTAAATTGAAACATTTTTTGACTGAGTTTCGGTGTTTATAATAAGCTCCATTACGCTGCTACGATAGCAAAACGGGCTTTTTCTGTTTTGCCGCCAAACTAGTGCCCGTCTAAAACGACTTTTTGATTTACACAACATTTCTTATAATTTTGCACCAAGCTGCGTCAAAAAGTCTAATTTTGGCAAAATTGTCATAACGCAAAATGGCTAACGGTAGTTTTTTTTTGCTTCTTTGGAAAACTTGTAACCGTTCCAAAAGATTGTAAAATAATTTCTTGGAACGGAATAAATGTCGCGCCGTAAAAGCAGGCAAACGATATCATAACTGGTTTCCAAGATTCGGTCACACTGCATCAATTAACGCAAAACGGGCCGTTTTTCGACGAAATTGTCGTCTACTGGGTATGGTAACCCTATTTGACAACTATTATTTTTTATTGAGCTGCTGTACGCCAGCAGAGCAACAAAAATTGCAATATTAATAATAATATTTAATTTTAACTTCAGTTCGGATGCCTAATTGTCGAGAATTGATAAAGTTTGTTAGCAATGTGACAAACCGTTTCGGGATGTAAATGCGCGGCGCATTTCTCTACTACTGTAACATTAATTGCGCTTTGGCTGCGACTTGAATTTTGCTGCAAGATGAGGCGATCAGGTGGCGCGCCTAAAAAGTGTTCAACAAATAATAAAATATGTGTGCGTAAATCAAATATGCAACGGCAGCGTGTGTAAAAAGTTGACAATATCAAAGAATAACGTGAAAATACATATGTAGGTGCAGAAGGAAGAGAGTAATAAGTGCTCCCATACAGACGTACGTGCCAACACCAATACCAATACAAACGCACACTCTCACTCACGCATACATACATACATGTATATGGGACGGAAACTAAACACGAAGGCATCGTAATCGTAATCGTTGTCGTTGTTATCCTGCTTATTCTTGTTGCCTCGTCGTGTGATCCTTTGTTGCTGCCCGCAGCAGCAGCAGCAGCAGCTGTGCCGTCTGCTGCTTCGAGTTGAAAACGGCACATAAAACACATTCGTGTCCGGTTCGTGTTTCAGCTTTGCCTTCTCGTGAATACATTGTTTGTTGTTGCCCGGGCGTCCTTGAAGTTCGGCTGCCCGTTGCTATTTTGTTCAGTGTGTGCAAAAAGAAAGATAGAAAAGAGTGTGAACCTGAAAATAGTAAAGCAGGAAAAATTTTAAAATGCCGCCAGCATTAATTGGCATCTCCGAGTTTGTGGAGGAGACGCGCGATGATTACAATTCGCCCACAACCTCCACATTTGCATCCCGCATGCCGGATTGCCGTCAAACGATTAGCATATTGGAAGAGGTAAGCATTCACTCTCTCGCTCTCTCTCCCTTCCTTCCATTCATTTCTCTCTGCGAAATGCAGCTCATAAAGTTCAAGGTAGCTAATCAATGATCCAGCGCTATAAAATTGCATGCATACACATGTGCACATACTGTGTTCGTTATTTACTGCAATGCGAACACCCCCACAATAAAAACAAATTAGTTTATTATGTATTTTCATGCAGAAATAAAAACAACATTGAATTGGCGCTGTGCCAAGTGAACCCCACCTGGGCACACTCTCTATTCTCTCCATTTCTCTTTCTCCATAGTTCTAAGGTTGCCATACAATCAAGCAGTGACGGATCCCAGGAGGGGTAATGGTGGTTCTAACCTCTAAATCGTACCTTAGATCGGTAGTGGTAAAAGATCGCAGTACGATTTATAAGGGAATAAAAAGGGCGGTGACGTAGAATAGTTATAATCTCGAAGGATATTGTCAATGAATTTTGTCTGCTGCAAATATGTAAAAATACTGGCTGTGTAATATTTTTTAAGTGCCTACCCCCTGAAGTAAATGCCAGGTACGCCACTGCTTAGAATTTGCAAAATTTATGCGATGACGTCGTCGTCAGTCGTCAGTGGCGGCAATTGCAGGTGGTTTCTTCTTCTTCTACTCATTCCATAGTAAATAATGGGAGTGCATATTCTTAAATCAATGCAGCTGGCTCTTAGTCCCCCCAGCCCGCAACTTCCCCTTTAACGTAGCCACAAAAGAACGCAGTGCAATGTTTTATTTTTAGTCATTGCAGCCGCCCCATAATAAAAAAATACATACACACACACACGCACACACAAATGCGCTTGTTGCTGCCCTGTGATAAGGGCAAGTGCGGGCGGAAGAGGCGTTAGATAAAGCAGAAGTCTGTATGAATTGCCATATGCCCACGATCAGGGCTTATCAATATAGCAACAAACACGCAATGCAGCCGCACCCACATTTGATTACGCATGAATTTGCTTGTATGTGATTTTAGCTATGTTTTAAAATTAAATTTCTCGTCAAAATCTGTGCGCTCCAATTCGGTTTGGGGCTGACAGAGCCCCAACAAAACCCAGTGCAGCGCTAAAATTAGCAGTAGCTGTCAGCCAATCGCACCGTGGCCTCCAGCCAGATGTTTATATCGTGTATTATTCCAAGCGTTATTAATAATCAACAACGTTAAAACCATCAAGACGGTTGAAAACCAATCAGGTGCTTAAATGGTACTTCCTTTCTCAAAAGTTATATACAAGTATATGAAAATATGTCCTTAATCTACATTTATAAACTTTGTTAAATCAAATCCTATAGAACACGTTCAATAGAACAACTCAGTTAGTTGCTTAAATTGGCGATTAAATTAGTAAATAAGATTCATTTCACATTTTCGTTCACTACATTTAAATTAAGTAAAGAAGATTTTAATAATTTATTTAGTTACATTTAATTTAATATATTTATTTAAAATGAAGATAACAAACCAGAAGCGCACTCAAAGGAACAAAATACTGAACAAAGCAAACGAACTTACTCAACTGAACTGAACAGTAGAACAAACGAATGAACAATAATAGGTGTAGCGACATAAGTCCGCCCGACATATCTCCGCCGAACGATATCTTCCCGCGGAGAATGTTTTATCAACAAATTTATTTATTGGTTTTTTTTTAATTCATCACCTCCTGGAAAATAGATGAGAAACCTGGATAATTGAAAATTTGAATTGAATTTATAAATAATAAACACATACATACTAGCAAAGAATATCTCCGCGTTCTTAGGACGGCAAAGATATGACGTTTTCAAAACGACATAACCAGAAAAAAACGACATAATTCCGCTCGGAAAGTGTACCGGACGGAGATGTATCGCTATGCCCAATAATATTGTTTCATTTAAGAACAATTAAACCAGTCAATTGATTGGTTTTAGTTCAACTACAACTTACAGCATATAAGCAGCTTTATAATCAACTCAATCGAGCGAGAACCTTACAGCTAGCTAAATTGTATTGAGTCCACCGAGTATACAACGATACAAACTTGAAGTATGCTTATAGGATTTGTTTGGGACCGTTTGCTTATTGTAATTCAAATGAAAGCATTTTGTTCTGTTTTCTTGTTGAATATTTTGCTTGTTTGTCCATCTTTGAACCAGTGTGCACTAAATTAGCCCCAATTTTATTTTCTGTTAACTCAAACGGTATGTCACGTCACCAGCGCAGCACGCCCAGATTTTATATGTGTGTTTTGTATGTTTGTCCGAAAATTTAATGTTGTTGTTTAATATTTAATTTCACTGATGGACATTTCACAGTTGACCCAAGTGGCAAATCAATAGATCAAGCCGAAAGGCGCACCCTTCATAAATGTCTTGGCCAAAATAGAATGTTCTACAATATGTACATATGTAGTATCTATATCTATGTATATATATAAAACAGTTTGCCCTGATTGGTGACTGACTGACTGACTGATTGGCAATCATCGCACAGTCCAAAACGTACGAGCTCAGATGCTGAAATGTTCACAGTAGTTTCCATCTACGACAAAAGTGCACACCAAGACGGGATTTTAAAAATTCCACCCGCAAGCGTGGAAAACTGTTGTGTGAAACTTTTTTGTTTACCAACCAAACTTCAAACTTATTTTCCAGGATCTATACAAAAACAAGTAAGAATGCTATAGTCGAGTATACCCGACTACGAAACTCCCTGTACCCAGGTCAAAAATTTCCAATCGTATCTTCGTAAGCTTACACATACACACACATACATACACAAGGGCGCACACACACGAGCCACAGCGCAAGCGAAGTATTTTAAATGGTGGCTGTGCTTCTTCTTCCCTTGCTGCAGCACTGAATCTTCTTTCGTGAATAACTTCCGTGTTTATTATCCGATCAACTTGAAATTTGGACAGTAGATTAAGAGAGACTAAAGTATTGTACATGTTAAATCTTAAGTCTGTATCTTGAAAATTGTTACTGTAAAACGGTTTTAATCGATTTGCGGGGGAACGGGGGGAGATATCTGAAATATGAAACAAACTTGATCTGCGTATGGTATACAGGAACCTACATTCCAAATTTGGTGTCTCTAGCTCTTGTAGTTGCTGAGATCGACGCGTTCATACGGACAGACGGACAGACGGACAGACGGACGGACGGACAGACGGACAGACGGACAGACAGACGGACATGGCCAAATCGAAATCTCTTTTGATACTGATCAAGAATATATATACTTAATAGGGTCGGAGATGTCTCCTTCTGTCTGTTACATACATTTGCACAGATGTAATACCCCCTTTTACCCATTTTATGGGTACAGGAAGTAAAAATCATTTGGCACATATTTCACCGATTTTGGAAAACCCACCGCCATGGGCGAAAAATGGTGCTCTCAAAGTTGTCTGGGAGAAAGTCAAATTTTGGTCCGATCGGGCTCAAACTCATTTTCAAAGCTCTACACATTAAATAATTCGATACGTGTCTCACCGATTTTGGCAAATTTATCTCCAAGGTTGGAAAATTTGTGGAAAACTTGTTTTCAAGCGATTTTCAAGGTTCTACACAAAAAGATTTTGGAAAATCTACTGCCGCGGGAGGGAAAATCATGGTACTTTCTTTATGTGTATTTCTTAAGATTGACGAAAATAGTGAAATTCAACATAATGCATTTTAATCTAAATATTTCGCCGGGCAGCGCTGGGGTTTTGCCAGCTAGTAAATACATAAGACTTTGTGAAATAAGTATTAAATCTTTGCACACAATACAATAATAGTATTATTTACAGCGCAGCTTATTCATAATACGTATTTGCTTAATAATAACATACAGAGTATAGTATAAACAAAATGCGGTTTTCGGCTTAAAGTAACTTGACCGTTTCGCAAAGTTCGTCTTTTGTTATCAACACTGGACGGAATCAAAAGTAAATAAAATAAAAAAAACTGGCTTGGTCGCTAGAAAGAGAAACGGAAACCAGTTGTTGGGTTGACCAACTTAATTTGTTATTGTTCTAAGCAATTCGCGTTCCAAATATTTGCCATCAACTTTGCAACTTTGCTACAAATGTTTATGAACATGACTAATCTTTATTAGCGCGTTCTTATCGGTGTCCACTAGCTTTTTAGTTGTTATGCATCAAACACCATAGTCTAAGCAATTCTTTTGCTTATTATAAAGTTCTTATACTCTGTACCCAAAGGGAAGTAGATTATATTGGGTATGTATGTCTGTCCGTACGACAGCAATTGGTTTTTGACATTAAAACCAAACTTGGTACACGTGTTGGTACACACCTTCAGTTTATAAGTAATTGTAAAAACCTATCTATATCCTACACGTTTTTACTCCCTGTACCCATAAAATGGGTAAAAAAGGGGTATTAAATCTCCGACATCTCCGACCCTATAAAGTGTACATATTCTTGATCAGTATCAAAAGAAAATTCGATTTGGCCATATCCGTCTCCTCGGATGAACGCGTCGATCTCAGCAACTAGAGCTAGAGTCACCAAATTTGGAATGTTTTTTCGTGTATAACAGACGCACACCCCCGCTATTCGATAAAAACCGTTTTCAAGTTATAGATTTGGGATTTGTCATTCTTAATCTACTGTACAAATTTCAAGTCGATCGGATAATAAACATGGAAGTTATTTAACAAACAAGATTCAGTGCTGGACAGCAAGGAGGAAGAAGCAACGCATCATTTTTATCACGCCCCCTTCCGATCCCAAAAAGAGCCAAAATGTAACAGACTGAAAACAGAGTATACTGCCGTCGTGAACTTCTAGACTTGTTTGTTTTATCTTATCAATGATTTGCTTGTCAAATTTGCTGAAATAAACCCCGGAAATATATCAAAGTTACACAAGGTTCTAATCCATAAGTGTTTATAGTTCAACCATAAATACTCAAACCTTACTACAATATAATATATTTGGTTCTTGAATTCAACATTTCTTCAATCTAATTCAAATTTTTCGCTCAGGCAGTGATTGCCTGATTGCAGGCAACATCGTGTCTAATTCAATGAAACTAATTAATATTAATTGAAAGGTTAATGGGTTAAACAAGTTATGGAAGTGCATGAGTGTGCAAAGGGGCTGAAAATATAACCCACTTCAAAATGCTGCATATAATCAATTGTTGCATTGCATCAAATATATATAGGATAGTAAATATATGTACATGTGGGATACTAATATAAATTCAATGCTGCAATGCCAAAAATGCTATTAACATAGTATTTATTGATGGTAGTCTTAAAAATGTTTACGTATTTATGGATTTTTTTATAATCTATTCTCATTCCGAAGATGTTTTTTGTGATTCATCCTGCGTCATTCCTGGGAGAAAATTGAGTTTTTTAACCTCAAAACCAAGGCTGCAAACCGGTTTTAAAACCGAACCGGCTGTCCAAGAAATAGTCGAACCTTAGCCAAACCAAATCATTTAATTCTAAAAATAGGTTCAGTTCTAGAAAAGTCAAAGTTATTGTAAAATCTTTAACCAATTATGAATTCCGTTTGAACAGTAATTTTGTTGTTGGTTGCAACCATGCTTAAAACTAATGTAATCTGTTCTATTTATTGTTGCAGCGCCTTGAGTTTGATCGCGAGGGTCTTACGAAGCTGAAGAAGGCCGTCAAAGCCATACACAACTCTGGGAATAGTAAGTAGGAATAACATTGATGTTTACTGGGTGACTTATTTTACTTTTCATATAGCTCATGTGGACAATGAGATGTTTATGGTGCGGGCGATGGAGCGTCTGGGTGGCAAGGTCATTGATCAGGATGAGCCCGACATTGGCGCTGCCTTTCTTAAGTTCTCTGTGGTCACCAAGGAGCTCAGTGCGCTGATGAAAACACTGGTTGGTATTTTGCAAATCCAAAACGAAGTTCAATTTGTAAATAGCGACAACAAGCGACATTTTTCACATTTGTTGACCCTGAACTTATCTTTTTGTTCCACTTTCTCTGCCAGATGCAAAATATCAACAACATTGTCATGTTTCCGGTGGACTCGATGCTAAAGAGCGAGCTGCGGGGCGTTAAGGGTGATATGAAGCGGCCCTTCGATAAGGCGGCCAAAGACTATGAGGCGAAGTTCATCAAAATAGAGAAGGAGAAGAAGGCACAGGCCAAGGAGGCGGGCATGGTGCGTACAGAGATCGATGCTGCCGTTGTAGCCGATGAAATGGAAAAGGAGCGTCGCCTCTATCAGCTGCAGACCTGCGAGTATCTGCTAAAATACAAAGAGATCAAAACAAAAACCGGCATTGAGCTGCTGCAGCACTTCATCGAGTATTATCACGCGCTGAATAAGTGAGTTTTTGGGCCAGGCCCGGCTGAGCTGCATACTAATTTATAGAGGCAGTCTCCAATTGTTATTGTTTGTTAGATGTATTGTGTACGCATTTATATAACTCGAAGTCATTTGGCATTGCAGTTACTTCAAAGATGGCTTGCAAACGATTGAACACTTTGGCACGTACATTGGCGATCTGAGCGACAAGCTGCATGTGATCAAGCAGAAACAGGACGAGGACAGGCGCAGTTTGCTCGACTTGCGAACATTGTTGCGCAGCACACCGGACTTTGAGCGTGTGGACAATGTGCCGGTCTCAGAAAATAGAAGCGTCGGTGCGGGTGCTGGCTACTCGCTGCATCAGTTGCAGGGCGACAAACATCACGGGGTCACACGACAGGGTCATCTGCTCAAAAAGAGCGAGGGCAAGGTTCGACGCGTTTGGCAGAAGCGACGTTGCCGTGTCACTAGCGATGGCTTCTTGGACATTTTCCATGCGGACGAATCGAAGCCGCCGACTCGCGTCAATCTGCTCACCTGCCAGATCAAGCCGGTGCCGGATGACAAGCGCGGCTTTGATTTAATCAGCTGTAAGTGATTAACATCAGGATTTTGACTGCTTATTTCCCAACCTCTAGAAAATGGGTTTCCTTCAACACTTTGCGAAAATTGAACCGATTCTCTGGTCAAGTTTTTCCTTTCCAGTTCATTTATCATTTAAATTATATTCATTTTTAATTTGTTTTGGAAATTAACCTTACGCCCAATAATCATTTAAGAACAAGAATGCTATAGTCGAGTATGCCCGACTACGAAACTCCCTGTGCCCAGGTCTAAAACATCCAATCACATCTAAGTCCACTTACCCATACACACACACATACACAAAGACGCACGCACACAGGCGGCAAAAGTGGCTGTGCTTCTTCTTCCCCCCTCTCGCTGCATTACTGAATCTTCTATCGTGAATAACTTCCGTGTTTATTATCCGATCGACTTGAAATTTGGACAGTAGATTAAGAGGACTAAAGTATTGTACATGCCAAATCTTAAAGCTATATCTTGAAAATTGTTACTGTAAAACGGTTTTAATCGATTTGCGGGGGAACGGGGGAGATATTTGAAATTGGAAACAAACTTGATCTGCGTATGGTATACAGGAACCTACATTCCAAATTTGGTGTCTCTAGCTTTTATAGTTGCTGAGATCGACGCGTTCATCCGGACAGACGGACAGACGGACAGACAGACGGACATGGCCAAATCAAAATCTCTTTTGATACTGATCAAGAATATATATACTTTATAGGGTCGAGATGTCTCCTTCTGCCTGTTACATACTTTTGCCAAATCCAATACCCCCTTTTACCCATTTATGGGTACAGGGAGTAAAAAATTGTTGATAAATCTGTATTCTATTTTGAATTCCCTGCTTTAGACAATCGCCCGTATCACTTTCAAGCGGAGGATGAGTCGGATCAGAAGGCCTGGATGGCGGTCTTGGTAAACTGCAAGGAGAAGGCGCTTACCAAGGCCTTCCAGCATGCCAATCCGCAGATGAGCCCCAGCCTGGTCGAGCTGCAAAAGACGGTAATTCGTTACGTCCAACTGCTGCCAGGTAATGACAGATGCTGCGATTGTGGCTCACGCAACGATGTCACCTGGATCAGCTTGAACTTTGGCATACTGGTTTGCATACAGTGCTCGGGTGTGCATCGGGATCTGGGCGTGCATCACTCACGTATACAGAGCCTCACCCTGGACAATCTGACCACAGCGAATCTGTTGATTGCGCGTGCCATGGGCAACAGCACCCTAAATGACATTATGGAGGCCAAGCTGGGCAGGGGCAAGCTCAGTCATGAAAGCAGCATGTAAGTAGAATTGCTTAGAATAATTTGGATCGACTAATCTGAAAGTGCACTAAAAATTAAACAGTTGATTTTATTCTCTATATTATACTACAATGTGCAACTTTGAGTTGCAGCTCCCATTTTCATTATTGTAATAACATATTCTTTGGTTTTGCAGGGAGGAGCGCTACGATTTCATACGCGCCAAATATGTGGCAAAGCGTTATGTGATGCGCACCTGTGCCGATGACAATGACCTGCGCTGCGATCTGGAGCAGGCCATTGTCAATGCAGACATTAGTCAGCTGCTCCAGGTGTGGGCTGAGGGTGCCGATCTCACCTGCTGTTTGCCCAGTTCCGATGCGGGCGAAACAGCTCTTCATTTGGCCGTGCTGCGCGAGGCGGGCTCAACGCTGCACATTGTTGATTTTCTCATACAAAATATGCCGCCCAAAGGCTTGAACAAGGCCACTAATCCGCCCGGTCTGCTGGATGTCACCGGCAAGAATACGCCGCTGCATCTATGTGCACTGCACGATCGTCGCGAGTGCATGAAGCTGTTGTTACGCTCCGGCGCTGATTATGAGCTTAGAAATTCACAGAACAAAACAGCGCTTGACATTGCCAAAGAGATGGGTCACAATAGCTGCAAGGAGCTGGTAAACTATTGCTTAAACAATTCACAACGCTTCGACTTAAACATATTCATACTTTCTCTACTACAGATTGAATGTGCCATAAAGCGGGAGAAGAGCGCCTTTGATCACATCAACACCGATTGGAATCTGCCCAACGAGGATGGATCCACTGATTTTAGCGACGATGAAACCGTCATCGATGAGCGCGTAAGTAGAAAGAAAGAAGAAGTTTTAACTTTTTTATTTACATATTAAAGGAATTCTGTTCGATCGAGCTTATTCTGAACTGAATTCAATACAACTCTAATGTCTGTATATTTAATCCCTACAGAAATCGCGCTCCCGTCCACCGAGCTTTGCTGGTGGTGATTCGCCAGTGTTGCGGTCCCGCTCCTCTACTTGCGATTCCATACAGTCCAGTTCTAGTCCAATTGCCAATTGTCCGAGCCGGCAATTCACGCTGCCAAGCTATACACAATCCGCTGGCACCTCTCCAAAACAACATACGAATGTTGGGCAGTATTTGGGCAGTGGCAACAATCTGGGCGTTGCCAGCAGCAGCAGCGGCAATGGTGGCGGCGGCGGTGGGTCTAGTCCCAGCTCCGTATCCAGTCAAAATGTGCGCGCCACCCGCAACAGCTTGAACATGCAGAGTGAGCTGGCCCATGTGACGGGTGCACGAAAATCCACGTCCACGGCGAATATGAACTCGCTGAAGAAGCGTACAGCGCCAGCTCCCCCGCCGGGCACGTTGGGCGGCACACCGACAAGCATATTTTACGGCACACTGCCACATCCGCCCAGGCACTCGCAGAACATGGATGCGAACGATATACGCGCCATCAATCACAAAAATCAATCCATGGACGTGGCGTATGGTACGCTGCCGCACATGCGCAGCGTGGAGAGCTCACCGCGGATTACTGGGGGCGCCAGTGGACATGGTGGGACCGGAGTCGTTGCGGGCAATGGCAGCAATAGCAACTTAATGCCGACCATGACCACCTTCGGCCATAAACGCTCGCCCAGCGGTGAGTCGCTAAATCGTAATATTCATCTGGCGGGTGCCAAGCTAGTGCTGCCGCCCACCGGTGAGCTGCCCACTCTAAAGCATGTTGATAAGTCGGCGCTAATGAGACCCAAAATACCACCGCCCGGGCCGCCTGCAGGTAAGTAATTGAACTTTGTTTTCAAACTTCAAATGTAGCTCCAATTATTCCTTATTCCTAACAGAACGCGAGATACCAAATGGCCAGTCAAACGAAAGCATCAGCTCAATGGATGAGGGTCCCATTGCTCCACCGCGCAAGGTAAGTTATATGCATCCCTGGTTGAGCTAGAGCCAAAGGGTCGCGTCTAGTGTTGGGTAAACATTGCTCACTTTGGTGAACATGTTCACTTGTTCTTTGTCTTTTAAGGGATTAAATGCACTTTAGTATCTCATTTGCTCACTTAAGAACTTTTAGACGATGCAATTCTGTCAAAATCGTAGATCAAAAGTTGAACTTCGTTTAAGCAGTGCGTGCAAGTATTCTAACATATATTACAACCTTTTTTACGCCCTAAATTAGTTTGTGTTTAAATGTTGCACGTTGAAGGTAGTTCAAAATGAGTGCAAGAATTGCATCGTCTAACAATTTAAAAATAGACACAAACATCCACAGTTAAAAGCACCAGAACCATAGATAAAAGAGAACAACTGAACAAAAGTCAGCAACAGAGCAAATGAAGGAACATGTTCACTTGCTCATTCAAGTGAACAACTCTGTTTAATGTTTTCTCAACCCAACACTACAAGTTGATAAGTACTTCCGTTCTCAATGTATCCTGTGTATATTTTGTAATTCAAAAATTTCAGCGCAAGCAACAAAACTTGTTAAGATTAGAGCAATCCAGCGAGGAAACGGTAAATGGCTGAGATAAACAAAAAACAATTATGCCGTTCTTGTTGTTGTTTCGTTCTTATCTGTTACATATTTTATTTTTTTCTTCTACTAAATGTACCGTGTGCATTCTCTCAAGAGCTCTTCTAACTCCATGCGCGCATTACTCAAAAACTTTTGTGTGTTCTTCTGTGTTTTCTAATATTTGTTGCACTAACTAAAATAATGTACATGTTATGTCATTTAACTAATAAATACTTCTGCAAATTCTTAGCTCGTCAATCAATCCGCCAATTTCACCGACTATGAGTCCTGGCACACGGATATGGACTCCTCGGGCGGGGGACTGGATCATTCCGCTGAGTCGAATGTATCGTCGAACGATAATGACAGGGTCAACTCATCGCCCGATAATCCAGTAAAAAATGCCAGTGGCGTTGGGTCCGGAGGCAAATTGCATTATGTAAGAAACAGGCAAACCAGACAACATTCAGATCTTGACCTATATTAATTGTGTTATATTTCAGAATGGACAACGACGCTGCCGAGCTCTGTACGATTGCGTAGCAGACAATGACGATGAGCTGGAATTTAAGGAGGGTGAAATACTAATTGTGCTTAATGAGCGCACAGATGACGATAACTGGATGGAGGGCATTATTGAGGGTCATCCGTCAAGGCGTGGCATGTTTCCCGTTAGTTTTGTACATATGCTGCCTGACTAAATTACTTTATGTGCTTGTTATATTAAACAGGATATTATTTATTATACATTTTAATCACAAAACTAAAATAATATGTATTTATTTGGTTTACTTGGTTGTAAACACACAAAAGCTATACAAATGTCTCAAGCGAGAAACGTAAATCAAATCATTTACAATTCTTTTAAAAGCAAACCTATTAAAAGTACACTATATGTGGACACTTACTATGTATTTTTAAATTGATATTGTACCATTTTTAAAGCATATACTATAAGTAGGCGCCGCTTTGAATTGCTTTTACAACCGAATATGTCCTGCAAATGTGTTATAGGCTATAATTTCTAGCTATAACTGTCATCATCATATACATATGTAATTAACTATCTTTACTTGCTAGCCAAAACATTACGCTGTCCTAAAACGTTTGTCTCTACTGCTGTAAAAAGAAAATACATCATTCGTTTAAACGGAATCGAAAATGATGAAATTATGTATTGATATATGCTTAACAATACGCTGCCATATACATGTATATGTACTAACAATAAAGAGCCGACCTGGTCTGGCTTCTTAAATATTTACATGAACTCGTACACAATTTATGTAATACTGTTGATGGATTTAAATGAAAGTTTATAAAACAACGTTAATAACAAAGTTTACTCAGATTAAAGCGGAAACGTAAAATTGCAAACGTAAAACTAAAACCCAAATGCAATTACAGATAAACAAAAAAAAAAAAGAAAGAAGCAAGTTACATATAAAGCTCTATAAAACATAAGTAAACATTTCAACCCCCTGTACCTAGAAGTTGTTACCAATTAAGCACGCTTATATATATGTATATCTAATTCCAAAGCGCTGTCGAAAGAGCAACATAAGAATTCTGGACTTATTTGAATTTGTTGTATACCACACATCATCATTATGTATATGTATGTAAACTGTAGATACAATTTTTTTTAATGTACACACCAACCTTTACATTTTGTATACACATTTCAGTATTTATTTAGCAAAACCCTTAATATTACATTATAAAACATATTTGATATTATATTTAAGACAAATAAAAGAAAAACTCAACGCTTATTAAATATACATACATATAAGGTTGTGTTTTTACCAAAAAAACCAAACTGAAATTTCAATCAAAAGGACACAGGGCAACCAAACGGTAATAATCAAACATGTCATACAGATCGAGCGTGCCAATTGGTCGTACAGCTTGGTCGTATGTATGATATGTCTAAATAAATCAGCAAAGTTATCGATACTGAAACTATCGGTATTTTGTATAGATTATGGAGGTCGGTCGATGTATCAACGATTTCTGTCATTATTCTTCGATGCATAGATTGAGTTCCGCAGTGCAAATAAAAATTAAAGCGTATATTGTGTCCTTAACATTGTTTGCTGCAATTTTAGTGCACGGACACGCTTTGTGACTTTGACACTTCAGCAACGAAAGTGCCTTTTGTCTAAATTACTAATTTATTGCTGATGGCAACTGGAAGTGTGCAGAAGCAGCGATAGCCATTCAATATATCGGTATCGTCGGATTTTTTTTAGCACAGGTAAATTTATGCCGCAGAAGTGTGGAAATGAATGCTTGCAAATAGTAAAACATTTTGTGCAGGGCAAATACAGAGAGACAGCTAACAGGAGAAAGGATCAGGCCGCAAACAGCCACCATCAGAAATTGTCGCAGTGCAGCGCCAGCGCCGTGAGCATTACCAGGCTCCAGCGTATTGGACACTACACACTCCTTCCAAAGTATGAGTGCTGCCAAGAAATACAAGCCTATGGACACGACTGAATTACACGACACTGAGAATATTACCTCTTGTCTAAAAAAGGGTGACAGCAGCACCAACACCATAGGGTCGACAAATCCTGGCCGGAGTGCCTTTGCCGCTCAAAACATGAATTCAGCAGCGTCCACAAACGGCGAACGGTTGCCAAACTTTTCCAAGTTGGGTTCGCACCATGGCAACGAAATGCGTTCGGCATCAACTACCTCAAATCTTCTCAATCGCATGGGCGCCATACACAACACCAAGCCGGGCGATGTTAAGAAAATAGTTATTAAGAATTTTAAGGGTAAGCAGCGATAACGATTACGATTACATTATGATTAATAACATTTGCATACCGCCACTAGCTAAACCTACACTGCCCGATAATTATTCTGAGGACACCTATGTGAAGCTGGAGGAGGCCGTTATTGCCATCCAACTGTCCAAGCCTATCAAATATTCACTGGAGGAGCTCTATCAGGCCGTTGTAAATATGTGCAGCCATAAAATGGATGCACAATTGTATGCCAAACTCATGGAGTTGACTGAACAGCACGTCAAACGTAATATCAAACTCAAGGAGCTCAGTGGTGGGAGCATGGATAAGCTGGTAACTGAAACCCTTCCCGCCTAAACTTTACTTACTTTTTCTTTCTTGGATTGAATTGAACCGGTCCAAGATAATTTCAACTATTTAAATATCGGTTCAATGATTTACATTTAGCCCTGCTCCCGTTTCGCAAATACTTTTCATATTTCATTATTTTTAAATTTGTTGTAAGATCAAACCATTTTGGTATACATCCCAAGAAGCATTTATGCTTTAATAATTTTTGATATACTATATTGCCAATTAGTGCAACTAAATACTGCATAATCAAATTATTATTGTGCTAGAAAACAAAAGTTTTGATCATGTTCATCAAGCAACTTTTAAGAAACATTTTTAGAGAACTTGCTTACCAAAAAAATCATGCACAATATAAAAACGAACACTTTATGATCTATCCAATTAGTTGAAGACAAGTCAAAACTTTTGGAGCCTAAAGATTTATCAATGTCTTTGAGTTAAAAACTGCTATCAATCTTGAGGATTTCGCCCTTAAATTAAAACATACTTGATTAAAAAATTTGAACACATTTACATTACAAAAGTTACAAAACTAAAAACAAACATGATAATAATTCTCTTTAGGTTTTGTTGGAAAAAATAAACAACTGGTGGCTATCATTCTGCCAACAAATGATCATGATACGTAGCATATTTCTCTGGATGGATCGCACGTACGTGCTTCAGAATACAGCAATACACTCTATATGGGACATGGGGCTGGACCTCTTTCGGATTCATTTTGCACAGAACAGTGTCGTACAGAAACGCACCGTTGACGGCCTGTTAACGCTCATCGAAAAGGAGCGCCAGGGATCGACAGTGGATCGTGGGCTGCTTAAAAGTTTGGTGCGTATGCTGTGTGATCTGCAGATATATAGCAGTTCATTTGAGGAGAAGTTCCTCGATGCAACCAATCAACTTTACAAGGCTGAGAGCCAACGCAAAATGCAGGAGCTGGAGGTGCCTGAGTACTTACAGCACGTGAGCAAACGTCTGGCCGAGGAGAATGAGCGTCTCTTGCATTATCTGGACTCCAGCACAAAGTATGCATCTATACATATATATATACTATCCATAACTCATTCAAATTGGTTTTTTTTGTGTAGACATCCTTTGATATACAATGTGGAAAAGGAGCTGCTTGCCGAACACTTAACAACTATTCTGCAAAAGGGCCTTGATTCACTGCTAGAGGATAACAGACTGAGCGATTTAACACTCTTGTATGGCCTCCTAAGTCGCGTTAAAAACGGCACCTCCGAGCTATGCGGCAATTTTAATGGTTACATTAAGGTAACAATCAATATTTATTGTGCTTACTTATATTTATTAATGTCACTCCTTTGTTTAGAAAAAGGGACGCACCATTGTCATTGACCCCGAAAAGGATAAGAGCATGGTGCAAGATCTGCTGGACTTTAAGGATAAAATGGACGTCATTGTGCGCAATTGTTTTGAGCACAATGAGAAATTCACAAATTCTTTGCGTGAGGCTTTCGAATTCTTTATAAATCAGCGCGCCAACAAACCGGCGGAGCTAATTGGTGTGTAGATTTCATTTTATTGAATAGAATAGCATTTTTAATTATGTTTATTTCAAAGCTAAATATGTGGACATGAAATTGCGTTCAGGAAACAAGGGCACCACCGACGAGGAGCTGGAAAAGACGTTGGATAAGATCATGGTGCTGTTTCGTTTCATACATGGCAAGGACGTTTTTGAGGCATTCTATAAAAAGGTTAGCTAATAATACATAGCACTAACTGAATACTTAGTTACTAATAAATATTTATGTGACAGGATCTGGCCAAACGCTTGCTTGTGGGAAAGTCTGCATCGGTGGATTCAGAAAAGAGCATGCTGTCAAAATTGAAACAAGAATGCGGTGGTGGGTTCACATCAAAGCTGGAGGGCATGTTCAAGGATATGGAATTGAGTCGTGATGTTAATTTGGCATTTCGCGGTCATACGCTTAGTAATGATCGCGATGTAACCAATCTGGATTTAACCGTTAGCATACTGACCATGGGCTATTGGCCAACATATGCGCCAACAGAAGTCACAATGCCGCCGCAGTTCATCAATCCCCAGCAGATATTCAATAAATTCTATTTGGAAAAGCACAGCGGGCGAAAACTTCAATGGCAGCCAACATTGGGAAATTGTGTCTTGCGTGCTCAGTTTGATGCGGTGAGTGCATTTATTTAATATATAAAAGGCGCATCGCCTTGGTTTGCACATTGCCGACCCCTAAAATCTATGAGATACGTGATATATATCTTTGACATACCAAAGACAGATAATCTATTTTGTTTTAACAACCAATTAGCACAGTTTTTCACGTATTTATTGTTGATTGTTGATTTTGGTACAGGGCTCTAAGGAATTGATGGTCTCACTGTTTCAAGCGCTGGTTCTGCTGTTATTCAATGATAAACCTACGCTAAGCTACGAGGAGGTATTGGCTGCCACCAGCATTGAGGATGGCGAGCTGCGAAGGACTCTTCAGTCGCTGGCCTGCGGACGGGCGCGCGTCATCAGCAAAACGCCTAAGGGTCGTGACATCGAAGATAAAGATCAGTTTGATTTCAATAATGAGTTCACAAACAAATTGTTTCGCATTAAAATCAATCAAATCCAAATGAAGGAAACGGTAAGCATGCGGCAAAACCAAATTAAACTGTGTAATTAACTAAATAAATTCAAATTTTTATTTTAGAACGAGGAACAGAAGGCGACGGAGGAGCGCGTTTTCCAGGATCGTCAATATCAAATTGATGCGGCAATAGTGCGTATTATGAAGATGCGTAAAACGCTTAGCCACAATTTGCTCATCACCGAGTTGTTCAACCAGCTGACGTTTCCCGTCAAGGTGTGTTTTATTAGCTAACTGGACTATTTATATTTTTGTAATATATATGCTATTTCATCTTTTCATCATCTTAGCCTGCTGATCTGAAAAAGCGCATCGAGTCGCTGATCGACCGTGATTATATGGAGCGGGACAAGGATAATCAAAACCAATACAACTATGTGGCATAAGTGCGTGGACATTCAGTTCTAATTTTCGGCCAACTAACACAAAACACAAGATTGTAGTTATACTTTGATGACATACAATACCAAACCATACCACACCATCCATTCTAAACAAGTGAAACGAAATTATTTTGGTATCAATTGCATATTGTAGTTGTAGTTGTTGCACGGTCCACAGTCCAAGTGGTGGCAATACGTTCCCGTTTCAACAAGGCGTGTAATTTACAAAAGATAAGCTGAAACGAGCAATTGTTGGTATCTTTGTTTAAGAATCACCATCTTGCAATGCCACGAACAGCAATATTTTTACAATCTGTATCTTGTTTATGGGTCTTTTTATTGATGATTGTAGTTATCCTTCGAATAACAGAAGAAACGTTTTCATGCTAATATTAATAGAATACTTAAATAAATAATAAACTAGTACTCGTAAATCGCATATGTATGTAAAACGGATACACATAAACTACATCGTTTTTATTTATGATTTTTTTTCGATAAATAAACAAAATTACTTGTATTTATACATACATAATGCACTGTGTGTGTTCTTTTACTGTTATCCTAATACATATGTAATTGATTATATATTTAGTTTAATTGCAGTTAATTAATATGCGTTAAGAGTCGTAATATTTACAATTTAAATTACAAATAAGTAGATAAAATAGGTGTAAATCAGGAGTACATATAGTATATGAATATATATATACAAATAGAAAATTACATTTAGGGGCGCAGCAGGTTACGTTTTTTGAAAACGACATAACTGAACTCAGACGCAAAAAACCGAGGCTAATTGGTATCACATTTTCCTTTTGCAAACGCAAGCCTTTTGCACATTAACAGCACTTGGAAAGTTATCAGCGGCCTATAAAACATCTTTTACAAAAATATTGTAAATATAAAAACTCTCTTGATTGCTTATTGAATGTTAAGCTTAGCCAAAACGCCAAGACGGTGCGTCTTACGCCTCCACGCTATTGACACTGTACTGGGAGCTATCATAATCGGAGACATTATCTGATCCATAACCACCAAAGCCGGCAACCGAGGGCCTGGCGCTGGTTTGCGTGCGTGTTTTCAGAACATCGGGTATGTAGGCGGGAGCGGGGCCCGCGATTTCCACAATACTTGGACGACGCGTGGCAGCGCAGCGCTTGATGGGCGACATGAATATGAACAACGTGACAGTGATGGCCAGGGTAATGATTAGTATCAAAAATCTCGCCATGCCGTCATCGCCGCGGAAATAGCATATCATGGCCATCACCAGCACCAATATGAGCACCGAGAACTTGGTCATTGTGACCGCAGTGGAGTGTATTTTGCCACCTTTGCGTGATATCATATTGGAGGGCCCATAGGCAAAGTAAAGATTATAACGGTCCACCATATGCTTGAGGCATATATAAATCATAGCAAAGGGCATTATTAGCGGGCAAAACACGCTGTACACAATTGATATGGTAAAGACGAGCGTTGTCCAGGCGTAGTGTGTGCCAAAGGGGAATTCAATCAATATTGATTTTCGTATGTACGGTGTCTCGGCCTTTGAGGTGGCCTTGAGCAGTGCCCAAATATAGACAATCAGTTCGGGGAATCGCAGCAACTCCAATGAGGTACCAATAAAAGCAGCCGTTATAATATAGTTGACATAAAACGAGCCACGATCCGGCAAGAAAATGCACTGCCAGCGTCCCGTATCATTTGTAAGGCCCCACTCCAACAATGCCTGGGCCGAGGTCAAGCCTAAGGAGGGCAATATCAAAATCATGAGGAGCAGATAGCCAAAGCATTTGGTCATAATCGAATAGTTTTGCTTGGAGCGCGTATAGTGACCCATCCATTTATCCGATATGGATACAATAACTGGCATCAGCGCCGACAGCGTCCACAGCATCAACGTGGGCAAGAACTCAGATACAAGCGGTGATATTTTGGTCTCTGTATCGTGCAGCCAGGGTCGACTATTGAGCAAATTCACCACCATGGCTGGTGTCGTCAGGAAGAACAGCACAATGAAGAGCACAACGTTAACGCATACGAACTTCAAATACCAATGGCTCTTGTTCACATTCAGGTTCTCCCAGAAGATGTCATCCGGCGATGGTGCGAACATAATATGCCATTGCCTGTAGGTGCCGGGTGTGAAGTGTGTCACAATGTTTTGTGCTTCCTGCACTGTGGATACGGTTAAGAATGCAATGTCCAGCGGTTCATTCATAGTCGAGGCACGCAAACGTGCTACATCGCCCGACAATTTGCGCTCCTCCCGCTGATAATATTCGAAGGCATTCTCCTTCTTGCAAGAGCACATCTCCGGCTTGGCCATGAGCGTGTCCCGATCCCGATGGTGCTCACAATATACACGCGCCTCGTGAGCTCTCTCAAATTCCGCATTGCGCACAAACAGGCGTGAAATGTTGTACGCAATGCTGACGCTCTCAATGGTCACATCCGGAAACAGTTCCTGCATATAGTTGCGTATAACGGTCTTGTTACGATCACTGAAAGAGTAAGACACATTATAAGAACCATATTTTGAATATCTACTACATGTATGAATAACTAACCTGCTGGATATATTTGATATCATGATAGTGCGCGTTGCGGCCTTTTTGAAGGCATTGCGACCCGAGGACCGACGCATTACAAGCACCACCAGCGGTATGTACAATATGGTAATTATGGTGTGCACCCAAAGCCAGGATGAGTCCGGCGCCAGATTGGCCATTGTGGTGCGTCCAAAGGCATTCACATCGTACGGCGTTTCTGTGGGTCCATTCAAAAAATTGATGGGCAAAATGACCGCCAACGAGATGATAGTGACCAGGGTCATCACAGCCATCAAATGTTGCTGAAATGACAAATAATGCACCGCATCCGGACCAGAATGCAGCAGTATGGTTTCCTTGCGCAGCTTAAATGTCACTTTTATCCAATTGAATACGCCCGGCTCGGTTTGTATGGGCGACAGTGGCGTGGAGTCCGCTGACTGGGATTGATGTGACTCAACACTTGGCCGCGGCGTTGGATTCTGCTGTGCGCCTGTGGATGTGCCTGGCTGCGGTTCCACAACGCTAGCGGCACGCGAATAAAATATTTCGGTCCAACGCTTCTTAGTCCCATTTGTATTCACCAGCGCCAAGCGATAATCGCTTGCCTGATGCCGCAAAGTCGTAAACAGTAAAATGAGCAACACCCAGAAGATGGTATTCAGTATTAGAGTTTCGGGTATGCCGTTGTAGGCACTGGTAAATATTGTGGTGCGATTTCCCACCACCAAACAGTAGGTGTTATTCTGATATCCATTATCGGTCACCACAATGCTCATCTTTGAGGCTTCCAGCTTACGTTAAAGGGTTCAAGTTGCTGTTGGGTATGAGCAAGTGAATCACTGCAAATAGTCGAATGCAAAATGAATATTACTTCTTATGAATGTCTTTGACAAGCACGAACGTTTCTAAGCCCAAACGTGTGATACTCGTCTCTGTACAAAAATTGATAAGAAACTAGCTGGGCACAATAACATAAATGGCTACATTTTTTGATACCCTTTCACAAGAGGTTGTTATAATTTTGCAACGAAATGTATTAATGATTTTTAACTAGAGCTAGAAGTATATCGATAGTATTATTTATTGTTGCCACTATCGAGGTTCTTACCATCGAAAATGTTTAATGAGATAATTAATGAATTGATTGATATTCATTCAATGAATTGTTCGTTTTTGTTTTTGCTATGACTACGAATTTTGTTGATACAATCGATAGTTGAAACTATCACTAACTAAACTATAGAGTGTTGGTACTAATGATTGTTCTCCACAAGCTCACTCTCTCTCTCTCCCTCAAACTAGTATGTCGATTAATACAATTAGTTTTCAAGGGTACTTCAACTTCAGTACTTTTCCGCTAGCTTTCTTGTTTGTTTAGGGAACTCTCGGGCGCTAAATTAAATTAATTTCAATGCGGGACCACAATTGCCCACTTGCTGAACTGAGTCAGTCGACTAGACCGAGATTTATCTTATTAGGTCGGTTCGGTCAAACGAAACAAAGTCCGCGCTAATGTTAAACGCGAATAATAATAATATTGGAACGCCTGCAAATGTCACAATCACACCCACAAATACACTCACACACACAGTCACACTAAAAGAGCGTTATCGAACTAACTCGTATGCTTATGTGATGAATTTTATAGGCGGCAATTGTAGAATTATGGAAGAGAGAATAAACTAACCACAAGAAAGAGAAGCCAGCAAAGAAAGAAAGAAATCAGATCTACATAGGCACGTATTTATACAACTATGTCTCAATATGAAGTATCAAATAAATTTCATTGGTTATTGTACCCTGTGCTGATTAATTACGGGGAGTAACAAGTAGAGTAATTCATATTGATACCACAAAGCGATAAAAGTCCAATTTATTATATATATCCACAGATTTAATACAGAGTTTTGTCTATGTTTTGAGAACTTTTTAACAATCAGTTAAAAAACATAATATATTAAAGAATTTATTTTCTGAAGTAGAGGTGAAAACATATCAACATTTCAGAGGTTACAACTAATCAATAGTGATAGCTACAAAGATCGATACTTTCGAAAAATTATAACTCTCATGTGTATATAAAGGGTATCTTCTAGTCGAGAAAACACGACTGCAGCATTGTTAATATGGTTGCAACAAACGCTTTCTTTTGTTAGTTGCAAAACTCAAACCATCACATTAACGGTAAAACACACACACATATCACAGCCAAATCCATTTTGACACACATTATCAATGTACAAATGGATTTAAAAATAAGATAATTGGTTTCTTTTTTTGTTTTGTCTAGAAACGAACATGTTTTGCTGCTTATTGTTGAGTGCCGGAGAAGGGGTGTCGAGGAGGGTGGTTGGGAGTCAAAGTATCGCGTCATTTTACCACCTTTCCCTTCCCAAGTCGTATCTTTCATTCTAAACCATGAATCATCGCACATCAAACGCATTTTACACTATTTTGTGCATGAAAATAAGCAAATAAAGAAATACTATTTGTACAATACGCTAATTATGTGTACGCTTTAGTTGAAATAATTATCTATAGCTTAAATGTATGTAGTGTGCTTGAATGGCAGCTATCTTTAGGGTTTTTCACTGTTTTTCTGGACACAACAATATTTGCCACGTATGTACTATATTTAATCGTACCTTGTCAGCTATAGTTTATTTAGTTTTGTCGTTTGCAAATTATTATATTCTATTGCACTTAAAACAGATTGCACTCTGTGTCGCATACTTGTGTTCACTAGCGATGAGCGTTGTAGCTTTATTGTTATACCCTTTGCAGTACCTATCACGAGTTTGTCATGAATTGTGTTGCACACTAATAGATACATTTTCAACACAATTAAGTATGTATATTAAGAAAAACTTTATAAGATATCAAGTTCATTATTGAAAATTTAATTAATAGCGGTCTCAACACGTTAAGATTATAATAGTATATTTATCGAGCATTTTGCTTCACGTAAAATTCATGTATGAATGAAAAGTTATGAATGTTAAAAAGGGTATTTCATCTTCAGCAACCCGAATACAAGTTTTTCTTGTTTTAATATCGATACACAGCGGTCGATAATAATCATTATTAGGTCATTATCTTTCTCTATGACATCACAAATTTAAATGCGTCCTTAAATAATAGTACCCGAATGGTATTAGGGCGCAGCAAGAACACCTTTAAATTAGAATCCTCTTATTTATGGAGGAAGGCTTTGCCAGAAGTAAAGTAGAGAAGACGTTTGAAGGCGCCGCGCTAGTTATGGCGCAACCGTTGCTCGTGGATCGCACGATAGTATCGATTGTTCTCCAATATCGTTAGACACGCGCTTATCGAAAACATCCCATCGACGCGTCGATAAAAACAAAAACAACAAGCCGTGCTAACATTTTTTAAAACACTTGTACTGCTTAGTACTTACGGATTTGTCAAATTTAGTTTTATTGTAACACTGTATCCGAGTAGTTTGTTTTTAAATTTACAGAACAGCATAAAATACATTTAAACATATTTAACGTTTTATATTCGCTGTTAAAAGGCTTGTCTGGCTTGCAACCATCCAATAAACCAAAAATGCCAACCCAATATTTAAACTCAGCTTTAAATTTCAAAATTAAGTTATTGTCTGGCAACAATGTTGTGCTGGTCGATTGTGTGGGATTTGAGAGTGAGCTTTTTATGCCGCAAATTGTCAAGGGACGTATCACCTTTCAAAACATTATACCGAATCACCGTTGCTGCGATGCTGCCGCTGCCATTGTGCAAACTGGCCAGCTCATTCTACCCTCATACAAGCTGGGCGACGTCAAGGTTACGGCTTGTGCAAGCACACCACACAGACTGACCCATGAGCAACACGTTGGCAACATATCCTCACCATTGGCCAAAAGTACACCATCGAGCGGTTCGTCTGTGAAGATCGTTGCCAGAGCCGGCAAGGAGAATATCACACAGCTGCTGACGCCAGATCAAGTGCGATGCAGACCAGCCTCAAACGCTGCTTCGCCATATTCCGTTGGTGGCATGGATGCTTTTTTGCCGTTGCATGATGTATCTACTTCCAGTGCCCAAATGCAATCCTTGGAAATGCAACCTCATAACGACAATGAAACCAGTCCAATGAACATCAGTCCAGCAAACCGCAGTCCGATAAGGCGCCCAGCATCCAGCTCCAGCGTGTCTGTTTCTACAAAGAGCCCAGATTCGTCGCTCAGCAACTTTATGCACAAGGCACCACCTGCGCGCACGTATGTACGCCGCAAGTCCAACCCGACAAACCTGCCGAAGGCGCCCATATCCTGGTCACCGTTGCAGAAGAAGAAAAAATCGAGTAAGGTGTCATCAACAAAGCCGCCAAGTCCGCGCATTAAACTGGAGGTGCGCCGCCGCAAACTGGTTGTGGATCAAAAACGCTCGCTCGGTGGCCAGAAGCCGCATGGTTCTGTGGCTACGTCCATTACCAAAGCGAAGATACGACGCGTCCAAGTGACGGGTAAGACTCGTCTGCAATTTGAGGCGCTCAAGGGTACGGCCTTTGATATGTTAACCTCACCATGCCGTGGCACCCTATCCGACGCTCTGACCAAGCAATTCCGGGATGCATGCGTTGAAAAATATTCGGAAACGTTGCCAAACTATGCGGAGCTGGCAAAGGCATCACCACTGCAGATGGATCGGCAGGTCAAGTCGATAATAGCCAGGGAAGCCCGTTTTGCAAAACAGATGACAAAATCACAGCAAGCAAATATGTTAAAAAAGAAATTATTCTAATTGCATTGCACTGGCTGCAGTATTGTTAACTAATTGTAATTATTACAATTGAAGAAACTAATGAAACACCAAAAAGCATTTCTTTATATTTTAAATACGTAGTTTAGTCAATTGTCAGAGTACAAATTCGAGGAATGGCCAACGGGCAGCGTATTTAGTTTATCTAATTTTGTATTGATACATTACTACATTGGAATAATCTACTAATGTACACTAGTTCAGTTTAAGGACTTAAGGATTGATTTAACAAACAGAAAAGGAACACATTCTTGTTACAATATATATATACAGATACATATACAAACCTAATATTACTAGCTAAAAGTGTGGCTTATGATTTTGTACGGCAACTAATCTCAGCAGGATGAGCAGGGCGCTACTGGGTGTTCTCAAGGGTGGCCGCCCCTGAGAAGCTGAGGATGACTACTGTAGGGAGAGCAAGGAGTCAAGACTCTGAAACGTCCGTTTCGCATATGCGCAGACTCAACCTTTTGGGCTCCACACATTCTCCTTCATAGAGGAATTATCAAGGATATCGTGAAATCTACTTTTCAGTAGGATCTGTCGTCTTAGGCTAATCTAATCTAATGTATGACTAAGAGCTACGGCAACGGAAACAGGCCTTGAACCCACGCTTCACAGCGCGCATATTATGAATGACTTGTTCCTGAAAGATACGCAGATAAAATAGATATACGACTTTATTATTATGAATCTTAGTACTGACCTGCATTAAATTGAAACACATGGCAATCAAGGCCATGCCCAGCAGCAGATAAACGGCACACAAAATGAAGCTCACCTCGACCTTGTCTTTATCGGCGGTTATCTGCGTATGGGAAAGCAATTGTTTATCAATTATACCATTAAGTGTCTTCATAAGAGTCTCACCACACGATCCCCAGGCACCAAATCGCCAAATCCGATGCTGCTCAATGAGATGAAACAGAAATAGCTGCCATCGAGATAGTTCCAATCCTCCCAGCGTCCAAATAGTATGGCACCCGATAGTATATAACTGAAAATCAAATATTATACGTTGATGCCACACACTCCATGTGCTCGCACACCCACCTGACCATCACAAATACACACACTGTTAGAGGCACTGTTATCTCATCGGTGCTGCCGCGTATCTCGCGTTCTATATCTGAATCTGAATCAGTGAACGGCACGTCCAGTACGCTGGATGTTTGGACAGAGCTCTTGCTGTAGTCACTGCTGCTGCTGCTGTTGGTGGTGCTGTTGCTGGAGTAACTGGTGGTGCTGCTGCTGCCGCGTGCGCTTTCCATGTGATGCATTTGCAACTATAGGGTAAGGTAAGGATGTCTGAGATGATTACAACTTTTGGGTTGAGACCAAAAAGTACTTACCGCCCTGGCCAGTTGACGCAGTTTTCGACGCTCGCGTATTATCCGCCTCTTGGCCACGCCCGGGCAAATGCGGCATAGACAGACCTTGGAGTAGATCCATTTAAATGATTTAGCCAGCACATCGCCTACGAATATTTTTGATATTAGCATCTTTTATTGCTCTATATGTGTGGCGTATTTATACCTATGTTGGACAGGTAGAGCAGAAAGAGCGGCATGCCAATGATAGCGTACAGTATGGTCACCAGCTTTCCCCAGTCAGAGCTGGGTGTTATGTTGCCATAGCCAATGGTGGTGATAACAGTCAGCGAGTAGAGAAAGGCGCCGGAGAAGCTCCACTGATGATCCACATCGGGTCCCAGTAGCTGTTTCTTCACAATAGCACGTTGATAGTCTAGCAGCACATCATTAACACTGCAAAAATGATAAACCTTTATGAATCCGATAGCTGAATGCTCTAAATATTGCTCACGCTGCTTCTTAATGATAAGCATAAAGCAAAGGCTTATCCTTTAGTAGCGGAGGAACCACAACGAATATCTTTTCAGATTACCAAGCAGTCAACCAAGCTCAACCTCGAAATGTATATCGATTTGTTGGAACTACCTTCCAAAACAGTGAATGTAACACTGTGCTATGTAATGATGTTGCGAATGAGCCAGCTCGAGCCCATAAAGAACCTCTCTACACGGTCTTTCTGAGGGCTCATGGTATAGGAATAGCCAAAAGATAGAGAGCTGCAGCTTGTTAACCATAGCTAGGAATATATCTGATCTTTTAATGGCTTTGAGGACTGGAGGCGCCTTCCTTTTATAATAAATTTTCCATCGTGCGACTACGATATAATAGAAAGCTATTATACAAATTGCAGGTTTCTAGCTTCGACCAATCAGTCAGTCAGGTTAAGAGTGTTATATATATAGAAGATAGGATTGATTATATTGCTCACCGTTTGCTGTAGGCTTGCCGATCGAAAAAACTTATATTCATGGCTGTCAGCTCCCAGATGCGCGTTAGACAGTCTCCGCTCATGTTGCGCTCAATGAAGCGATAGGGTTTATCAATCTTCAGTTTTTCGTATTCGAATATTTCAATGGCCTGAAATATGAAGGCGCCACCAATGGTATAGAAGGTTACCAGCAGTATGATGCCGACATTGCTGAACATAAACGCCGTAAAGTGACGGCAGTGATCCTTGAAGCGCTCGAATGCCGGCTTCTCTCTGCGCCGAAAGGAGCTGCGCCGCGAAGACATGGTTCGCCCACATGCACAGCCACATCCACTTTCAGTCTGGCACCGACGGGTCGATTAGCAGCTCGTTGCGGTCTCTCGAGTTGTTGGCGTACTGAGAACGGCTTCGGTCTGGACATGCTTCGATTTGGTTTGCCTCTCCATTGGATTGGATTGGCGTCGATTGTTCAAACTGCAAAATATAATAACAATTGAGTATTTCAACATTGTCCAAGGGCTTCCTGTTGGGGGCTTAACAAAATACGCGCAATTAAAAGAGTCTTTTATAAACAAAAGTCTTGCTATATTATCAAAGAGCCTGGTTGCACTAAATCTACAAACCGGATAAACTAATTATGTACTATATGCTTATTTTAATATGTATGTATGTAGCTGTAGTTTGTATTTATGGTCGGGTTCCTCCGCCACAAAGTTTCGGACATGTTTATGGCGGCGGTTGCTCAATAAATTTCTTAAGGAATTTGGCGCTTGATTTGTGAATACTCTATTTGTTAGTTAGCCAGGCTATTCCCATTTGAAATCAAATTATTGTCTGTTCGATTTGAAAAGTTGTGATCATAAGCCAATGCATAGTATTCGGGAACGGAAACACTGAATATGCAAAAACTATTCAAAATAAAAAAATACAAGAACATTTTTCAAATGATGCTACAAATTATAAATTGATTGCCTAAAATAATGGATTATTTCTTTGGCGACCGCAATTTATTTGTTTAATTTTTACTTAAAACTATGTCAATTTCTTCACAAGTCATAGCTCATTTTTACGATAAGTAATTCTGTGAGTGTTCATTCTGCCTGACACTTTTATGATATTTTCCAACAAATTAATTGAAATATATATAAATATACACATCATGCCAACAGCATAAATGGGCTTTTGTTGTTGTTTTATAAACGAGCAACATGAATATGAATTATTTAATGTCTCACTATATAATATATATAGTATATGGTCATATATAGTATATGTATGCCAACTGGTCTGTGGAGCGTCTCGCTCAATGGCCATGAGACGCCTTCCTTTGGGGCCTGTGGGTGGCATTTGGGTTTTCTCAGTTGATGACACTTGTCGCCCAGTTTCTAAAAGTAATGCCGTAGCCGTAGCCACAGCGTCAAATTGGAGACTTCCCGAGCATGGCGATGCGATATTGTCTGTGGCGAGGATGGTTGCCAAATGTATTTTTTACATTTTATTTTGTTATTTTCATTTAGTGGGTGTGAAATATGTTGAAGCTTATTTTTATAAACTTCTACAACAGGCAACAGTCATTTGTCTAATTTGTGGTGTTTCTTTTGAATATTGTGGCAGCGAGAGATCATTCCATTCTTTATTCATAAGTCCCGAAGCGCCTCCACACTGGGCATATCTAATTTATAGAGCTCGATAGCCGAACCATACAAACATAAGTACTCTGTATACAGTTGCTGTGGCACGGGGCAGGCGATGGGAGGCCCATAAATTAAACTCAATTCGCAATTGATGTCTGCATTATTTACAAGTGAAAACATATTGTACACACAAACACACAAACACACATACACACATACATACATACGTACACAAGCTAATTAAAAAGCAAACAAATTCGCGCCAAAAACAAACCCAAAATCCCGAAGTCAAAATTGTTTTAAAAAAAAAAAATTGTGGAGAAAGAAAAATACGAATTGATGGAAAACGGGCGGCAAAAAAGAATAAATAGAAGAACATGTCTATGTCAACTTTATGTTTATGTTTTCTAATGCAAAATCTTCACAAATTGTACAAATATTCAGAGGAGGCATAGACTCTTTATACCGTTAAGTGCGTTTCTCTAAAATTGGAATCTGTTTGCCAATTAAAATATCATTATTATCGCTTAAATCTTCCATTTATAGCCTATTTTAATGTTTTCGTTATGTGTGAATTTCCTTAATATTTCTGCAAGATTATTACTAACTAATAATAGATTTGGTTTTTTAAAAAACAAGCAAACAAAATGCTAATTGATCCAAGAAATGAAAAATCCAGAAGTTAATGCGAGCCGCCTTTTTAATTCAACCGATTAGGGCGAAACAATAACACTAAATAAAAGATCAAAAGCCAGCAACTAAAAAAGGAAAATTTTATCCAAATATTTCTATGATTTGTGCTAATACAGATCATGTAGTATGTTATGTATGTAAGTATATGTGCATATTTTCATATGTACATATGTATGTATATTTGTAGTTTCTTCTGGGAAGTGGCTGCTCTTTCAACTTTGCTGGTCAAACGAGATGCCGTTTACTTAAAAATTGCCCCATAAATGTTGGGTTTGTTTATGGTTGAGCATACCAAAGAAGAACGCCATTGTATATTTTCGGGGTGAACTTGTTAATGCTTCAACAGGAGTACAGCAAATACTTTGTTCCATAATGCAAACAAAAAACTGACAATAAGCAACTTTTAAATCACTCAAACAACACACTTGCATAATTCATTTTAATCATATTTGTGTGTATGTATGTTTGTATGTACATGCATGATTACCCACGTCAAAAATATGTTAAAAACAAAAAAATATTATAGACAGACATAGAATGTTAAGTGCCAACAACTACACGAGAAATTATTTAAAAATTTAACAAACAAATTTTTTGAATTGCAAAGGAAACACGAAAACACAAGTCTGTGGTGTGTCTGTGTGTGTGTTTGTGTGAGTGTGTTTGTGTGCATAGAAAATGACATGGATAATAATAAATTACAGCAAAATATGAATGTTATTCATTTAGTTTGACAGGCTGGCAAACCAAAATTGATCTGGGGCCAAAAGAAAACTCATTTTCGTGCATTGACCGGCGTATCGAGTTGCCTCATTACGCACAGGCCGGAAATTATTTGACCTGTTCTCGATTTCACTTTCGATACCTTGCGGAAGTGAAATTCTCTTCAATGTTGCCATTTTCACTTTGCGGATTGACTTCACTTGAGCTTGCGCATCGATTAAATTCACCTGTTCAAAATCTGATCGAAAGTGAAAATGAGAACTGACCCAAATGTGTACATATGTATGTATGTATATTTATCTTATTGTTATTATTGGTGTTTATACAAATTGCCAACTCATTTATCATGGACAATCGATAACTATCAACGATCGCTAACCGTGCGATATGTTTATTGATTATATTTGTTGTTGTTGTTCTTGGCTATGTGTATGTTTGTATGTAGTGTTGTTATTGTTGTTTTCGTGCTATTCCTTTTGCCAGATGCCATTCGCGACGCGCCGGGCGTGACGTCATAAATACGCCGTCGTTCATTGCATTGGTTGCGTTTCGGTTCGTTTCGTTTGATTTCAATTTGTTATTAGCAGCTGATTTTCATGCACATCTATTTAAAACTGCATACTAGCATGCATATAAATATGTATATTATTTTATTTTATCATGTATTCAATGTAAAAGCTATTCATGTTGCTCTATTTATTCATTTGTTTTTTTTTTGATTTTTTTTTGAGATTTCAAGCGTTTGGCACCTGCAGCACTTTGCTATTTGGAATTTTATTTTTAAACGCACATTACTTAATTCCACTTCACTGGGCAATGCCGATTTCAAATCCGACTCTGCCACATTCGAAGAAAGCGCGCGCGCTGCTCAAAATGAAACGTTCGCCGCAACGTTCTGCTACCCACTGGGGATATATTTATAGACAGCGAATACAAATGCTAATCTTGACGCTTCACCTGTGACGTCGCAATTGGCTCAATGATCATCTCAGAAGAGAGCACGTTGCGTATTCTCTTTCAGCGCACTCGAATACGTTACCTGTATGGTGCAATAGATTTAGGTGGTGTTATGCAAAGGATTGAAGTTTAGTGATGCCAAATATCAAAATATGGCAGCGGAAATGTCATTTACATTGCCATCAGCAGCTGCTGAAATGGGATATATGGATTTTGTCGTCGTAAAACTAATTGATCTGCTGAATACTGATGTTATTCGGAATGCTTGACACTGCTTTGAAAGGGAGATGGGAGGAATGCTTCGGGACTATTTTCGCCATGAGTCGCCAGTGCTCCACTGTTGCGGGTTGAAATGTTTCCTCAGTTTGCCAAGCGCAATCAAATTTTGAATTGTTGCGCCACCTGTTGGAGATGACAAATAACACAACTAGAGAAAAACCTTGCAAAATATCTTAAAAAATATCATAAAATACCATCAAAATGTATCGAATCGGAACTCAGCCATGTGCAGCTGCTGACAGTTAGGCAGATTGACACGTTAAGCCCCTATGTAATTATTTTGTATGTGACAACTGTCAAATCCTGCTGCTGCTGCCACTGTCGGCCAGTTTAAAAGGGCTATAAAAAGGTTATTACTTAAGCGATAGGTATCAATTATTTTATTACAGTTTCTCAAACTGTTTACACATAATTTATACATTTCTTTTTTTTTCAAAATTATACAGCGGGCTTGACTTTTGACTTGAATCCGTGCTCCATCAATGGAGCAACATCCTCGGGATTACGGTTTCTTGTTTCTGGCAAATACTTGTAAGTGATTAATAAGCCATAAATGCATATAAAGAAGAATGGCATAAAAGCAAAGGAACCAATGGCCGAGTCTATTATCGGAAATGTCATGCTTATTATTAAATTTGATGCCCAATTAGTAAAACTGCCGAGAGACATGCCAGCAGCACGCGGTGCAACCATGAAAAGTTCTATAAAAATGGGGCAAGTATGAAAATGTATGCACAATACATACATACGTATGCATAAATAACAAACCTGAACCAATAAAAAATGGCAACGACGCGAGGGCAAAGTTAAAGGCCACTATATACATGGAAACAAAGAAAATGCAGAAATATGATATCCATTGAAACTTACTCTGGTGGGAAAAGATGTGAAGGTAAAGTATTACTACTGACATTTGAGATTTATACAGATCTTACCATAATGACTAGTCCGATACTGAGCAGTGCCATAAAAACGCCCGAGAAAAAGCAGGAGACCATCATCAAAGGTCGTCGATTGAATGTGCTCATCAGATATGGACCGAATAGAGCAGCGCTAACGTTGAGGACCCCCAAGCCAAAGGTCAGCCACAGGGCAACCGCAAGAGAGAAACCAGCATTGATGAAAATACCCACGGAATAATACCAGATCTAAATAGGTTGAATAGTCGTATAAAACATATTAACAAAACCAAACCTACCGCAAGACATCCGCTTCCAATTTGCACTATTTGAAAGTTGCAAACAATAAACAGAGGCATCCTTAGCTTTTTATCAAGGATAACAGCTTTCATGCTCATGGACTCCACTGCAGTTTTGGAGGCCGCTTCAATCTCTGCCAGCTCCTTGGTCGCTCGCTCCGGGTTCTTGCGCAACTTCATCAGTGCTGCCTTGGCCTTCTCCTGGTTACCCTTGGACATGAGATAGCGCGGACTTTCGGGAAACAAACACAATGTCGCCAGACCGATAAGAACAAACAACATATAACCAGATAGAGCCCAGTGCCAATATAAATCGTTGCCCAAGAAGAAGTCAAAGCTAAATATCTGGCCCAGTACTATACCGCCAGTGATGCCGATGCAGGTGAAAACGCCAACGCTGCCACTTAGTTCCTTAGGCGCCAGCTCAACCAGATACATGGGCTGAGTTGCGTACACAAGGGCGGCTGCCACACCCCCCACGAAGCGTCCGAGGAAGAGCACTTCCAGGGAGTTGACGATGCGGCAAAAGAAATGAAACAGGCCCGCAATTGTGAAAAGTACTCCACATAACTGAAGGGTGCCACGTCTTCCCAGTTTGTTGTTGCAGCAGGTGCCGAACAGTGAGCCGAATATGGCTCCAATCTGAAAATAAACAATCGGTTGTAACCTTAAAAATCTCGATTTTCCTCTCTTAGCCACTATCTAGGTTTTTTGTACCAGTTCCTGATCAAGTCTCGAGATGATCGATACTGTTCACAGTTCAAATCCATTAATAGCGACTGAACCGTCTGGTTTCCAAGTATTCTGATAATCCTTATGTCTTATTTCCTTGATCATTCGATGTAACACTTACCTGAAGCATAGATACAACGCTGGCCCACAACAAAGTAAGCTGGGAATAGCTCAGTTCCATGGAGTAGCGCGATTTTGCCGATTCAAAGGCCCACTGCTTTATGAACTAGCGATGCAAATATTTAGGCTTAGAGAACATGAACTTTAACCGAGTGACCAAGCCCTCACCTGGGCAGGTGCATTGACAACGCCAAAGCAATAGCCAATGGGTACAACAGTGCCAATGGCCACCAATGTGCAAACTAGGAACAGATACAGACTCCAGCCTTCTGTTTCGTCAGCCATGTTGCATACTATTAAATGTTAGTAATACTTGTTTGGAAATGCTTATAAAGCATATACTTCTATGATCTCTGGAATACAGTTTGTGATTGATTTAACAACCCGTCTAGTAGTATATCACCTTTTATAATGAACTTCTTGAGGTTTTTATTTGGTTTATGTTTTATAGATTATCTGAATGTGAATAATATAATAAATATGTATATAGGTAGGTCTGATATGCACACGACATTCAACTAATTGATCTTCGAGCATAGTCCTTGGCTCATGAGCGGCTTAACATCCTTGGGCTCGAGTCCGCGTGTCTCTGGCAGATAACGCCAGGTAAGCAGTAGGCAAAGGACGCAGACACACATGCAGGGCATGAAGGCGAATGAGCTCCAAACGTTCTGCAGCAACGGAAAGCACATGCCAATAAGAAAGTTGCCAATCCAGGAGAATAGGCTGCCCATGGACATAGCCACAGGACGCGGTGCATCCTCCAAAAGTTCTGCAAATAAGTGAGATTCAAATAATTGAGGAGCAGCTCAAAGGGATGGATCCCTCAATACAAACCAGAGCCAATGAAATAGGCAATGGGTCCAAGACCCAGCTGAAAGCCCAGTATGAAGCTTATGATTAACACGATGCTGACATAGCGCAGGACACTGCTCTGCGTGCTGAGCATAAAATACAGGGCCAAGGACATGCCTGTTAGTGAGAGGCTGCAGATGCCACAGGAGCTCATCATTAGCACTCGACGCTCAAACTTGCGCAGCAGCAGCGGTGCAAACAGCGAGGCAAAGAGATTGAAGCCACCAATGCCTAGATTCAACCATGTGGCATGGCTGGCTGTGAATCCCGCCTCGGTAAGTATGGACAGCGAGTAGAAGAAGATCTGTAATAGAGATAAAGTTGAGATAGGTAGCTGTCAAGCATCATGTTGCAATACCTACGGCATTAATGCCGCTCAACTGCTGTGTGGCTTGGAAAGCACAAACCAGCAGCAGCGGCAGCAACAGCTCCTTGTCGCGCAGCACTTGCCACATGCGGCTGGACTTGCCAGTGGCACGCAGCGTTGCCTCCAAGTCATTAAGTTCCTGCTGCACATTGGTATGCTTGCCACGTACTTGACGGAGTGCCAGCGCGCTTTCAGCTGGATCACGCTTCACTAGATACAGCCAGCGTGGACTCTCGGGGAAGCACAAGAGGGGCAGCAGGCAGATCAGCACCAGCAGCGCATAGAAGCTCAAGGCATAGGGCCAATGCGCCTCGTTGCCCAGCAGCTGCGGCATGCTGACAATCTGTGCCAGGAGTATGCCACCCGTGACGCCAATGCAGGTGAAGACCCCAACGCTGCCACTTAGCCTGGCCGGTGCCAACTCCAGCAAATACATGGGCTGGGCGGTGAAGATCAGCGCCGAGGCAATGCCGCCAAAGAAACGGGCTGCCATGAGCATTTCCAGCGACCTGGCCGCACGGCACCAGGTGAAGAGCAGGCCGCAGATCAATAAAATGATGCTGCTGATCACCAGGCAGCCCTTGCTGAAAGAGAGTTAGTAATCCTGGGGAGTGGGCTGTGACAACTGCTAGAACTGCTCACCGTCCATATTTGTTGCTGCACCAGGCGCCAAAGCAGGAGCCACAAATGCCACCAATCAGATAGATGGACACAATGCATGTCCATAGCAGATTCAACTGACTGGCATCGCTGTTAGTGTCATATTCGCTGGCTAGTATATCGTTTAACCAGCTCTTGATGAGCTCGGCGGGCGCATTGAGCACACCAATGAAGTAACCCACCGGCACAGTGGTGCCCACGGTGGTTGTTAGGCATGCGAGCAGCAGCAGCCATGTCCAGCCTTCGCCAGCATCGTTCACGTGCTGCAAAAGGGGTTACAAATGGAAGCCACAGATTTACATACAAATGCAAAACAAAAGATTCAAGACACAAACTAAGACCAAGTGTGCAACGCCATAATCACCATAATGACAACCATATTCGTTAACTTGGTCTTCAAGCTGCCTCATCGACCGATGCTGCTCACAAACTGTATTCGTTCTGTGAGCCATGCGGAAATGGAGCTACGTCTATCTGCTACACACCTTTACTCCCAAAGTACACCACTTTGACGAGTTGTCGACGTCTTGCCAATAACTTTTACAGAAGTATCTGGCCAAGTAACAGATACATGCATTTCATGGTTATCTTATCATCGACGAGGCAACACAGCACTATTCTCGGTTTGAGATTGCGTTACGCCAGCGTGGGAAAGGCAAAAATGTATGTTTTGATTTGTTTTTTATTCACATTATAAGTACCATCAATTATGATTAAAGATTGCCTTTAAATAGTCTTATGTCTAGGCTATGAATCAGTGACGAGTATTAGGTAATCATCTATGTTTGTCACAATTTCAATTGAACTAAGTATCTGTCATTTCTCCCGCATTCTCTTCCCATCCTTAGCACAATTAATTTAATTAGCAAAGTAACTACAGTCTTTCTCAAGGCAATTAACTTGAACTTGTGCAGCGATAAGAGTTCCCAACAACCTCATACATATGTTGTTTTGAGGAGTACAGGGTAAAGGTACTGGTACCGTTAGCTGTGCACGTTATACAGGGTGTCTAATGCCTTGAAAACTTAGTTGTAACTACAATTAGTTTACTTATTAAACATTTGGGGTGTTCACTGACACTGCTTAATCAGATTTAATTGTTAAAAATATACACTTGTTTCATCTCCAGTAAGAGAATACGTGAATAAACATAAATGAATCAAATAAATCAATCAAAGGGGTTAAATGATTATCTGGTTGGTTAATTCGCGTTGCCAACTACATTAATATTATTGTATTCTTTTTTGATCAATAACACGCGTTTATAAAAAGGGTTATTAGAATTAATGTATTCAACAGTTAAGCCGATTAACCATTGGTCGTGAACACCCTAATTGTTACCTTTGCACATTTTATAAATATACCACAACTGAACTGAGCAGTGAAGACGTATTCTTATTGTCATTGGAGGCACTTGTTGCGCTTAATCCTTAACTACAATGAACTTATTGCTAACTAGAAGTTACAAGCTAGGTACCCAAATGAACTAATTAAAACTATGTTCCTGATGCATTGTCCGCCTCATTTGACCTTGGAGCGAAAACCTTTTGAGATAAGTGGCGCCACATCGGAGGGATCGCGTCCAAGTGTTTCCGGCAGATAGAATTTCGTTAGCAGGAAGAGCAGGACACACGCAATCGAGAAGGGTAGGAACACAAAGGCGCCCCAGGCGCTCTGTAAGCTGGGAAAGGCCATGCCAATTATGAAATTGCATGCCCATGATGATAGACTGCCCATTGACATGGCCACAGGGCGTGGCGCAACCTCGAACAACTCTGTAAATTGATAAGCGGAAGGGTAAGTTTACAAATGAAAGGTGAGCAATATCTGTGAGTGGTAAAGAAATTGTTTCCATAACAAACATAAACATAGGAATGACAGCTGTGAGTCAACTCCAAGATTACCTGAGCCAATGAAGTAAGGGATGGGACCCAGGCCAAACTGATAGAAGAATATGTAGCCCATAATGCAGGCGATGCAGGCATAGGCAAACCAGCTAACCGATTCCTGAAAAGAAAGAAGATTAGAAACTTTTCACACATTTCCCGTACGACCGTGACTTCTCTTACAATGTAGAATAACACAAAGGCTATGCTGAACAGGAATAGGGAGCACAGTGAGCTGGATAGCATCATCAAGGTGCGGCGATTGCAATAGGCCATCAGCAGTGGACCCAGCAGCGAGATGGTCAAATTCAAGCAGCCCGCGCCCAAATTGGCCCACTGTGCGTTCGCCTCGCTGAATCCGGCCTTGGTGAATATGGACACCGAGTAGTAGAAGATCTGCGAGCAATGTAAGTATATATAAGAATTGAGAATAACATGAGAATTACAGCTGTACTCACCGCATTGATGCCCGACAGCTGCTGGCCGCCTTGGAAAGCGCATACAATGATGAGCGGCATCAGGAACCGTGGATCCCGCAGCACATCCCCGAAGCTGCTGCTTTGCGTATCGTCATTGGCCTCCGCCTCCATTTCGGCAATCTCCTGATCGACTATCTTTATGGCATGCTTGCCACGCAGCCGCATCAGTTCACGGCGAGCCGCGGAAGGATTGCTCTTCATAACGTATAGGAACTTAGGGCTTTCCGGAAATATATAGCAGGGCAGGTAGCATACAATAACGAGCGCTATGTAAGCGGTCAGCGCATAATGCCAGAGCTCATCAGTGCCAAAGATATTGGCAAGACTGAGCACCTGGCCAACAACAACGCCGGCGGTGACGCCGACGCCACAGAAGACGCCCAACGTGCCACGCTGTGCTGGCGGCGCCACTTCCGACAAATACATGGGCAGTGTGGCAGTGACTAGACCCGATGACAGGCCCACAATCAGTCGACCCAGCAGCAGCATTTCCACAGACTTTGCAGCTCGGCAGAAGAAAAAGAGCACAGCACCAATGGCAAACAAGGCGGCGCAGATGAGGAGGCATGGTTTCCTGTAAATAAAGAAATTATTAGAGATAAGCAAATACTTAAAGAACAGCTAAGAATACCAGTTAAATGGCTAAATGAATCTTCCAGGCAAAGTCAACAACAAGCGAAAGAAAGTCATCCGAAAGTCAAGAATTTCAAAGTGACCTTTCGATGTTTGCTATAAGATTTGCTTATCAGCACCAAATTGCTAATAAATAGGTTAACTTAATTAGTGCAGATAAGCTGCGTCTAGAGCGTATTCCATTTAAGAATATAAATCAAAAGTCAGGACCACGAAATGTGAAGGGAAAGTGAGAATGTCTCATTTGAAACTGAATTCGTCCTGGGTATTTTGAATAATTCGCTGGAATGCTCATCGTTTAGCATGCGACATTTTTGAAACAATAATAATCCGGTTATCAGCTAACAATGAAGTTCATTTCATTTCAAGCCGATAAGCTGCGATTAGCACGCGAATAACAAAAATTCCATTCATTGATATGCGCATTTTATCAGTTTGTTGGGGATTATTTTGAGTACCAACCTGCCGAATTTATTAGCCAATCCAGCGCCACCCAGCGATCCAATGGCGCCACCGACCAGGAACACAGAAACAACGGACGACCAGAGTATATCTAATCCGCTCTGGCTCATACTGCTGCCATAGTTATCATGCACCGTTTGATTACACCAAACCTTCATCAGCTGTAAAGATAAGAAATGTGATTGTAAAACAAGAAACTATGGAAGCCGAAGATACTACATATATACCCTTGCAACAGGTTTTTTTATACAAAAAACTTCGATTTTTGCTATGCTTTATAATAATGTGATCGGAATATGCTAAAATTAAAGCAAACTTTATAAACTTGCAACTGAGTTTGTATTAAATATGACAGCTACTATAGTACAGTATAGTATAGTTTTAACTAGAAGTTATCATTATATAAATAAATAAATATTTGTACCAAATATGGTACAAAACATAAGGAAACTTCGATTTGGTGGGTTTGGTGAAGATATCTTCATGACAGTTTTTTTTATACAACCCTATTTTCGATTGTTCCTATGCTATATGATATGAGTGCGTTCAGTGCACAGATTGATTAACTACATTAAAACAGAAAGTTGAGAAATATGATCAAATTATGTCATAGTTCGTAAAATTCCCTTTATAATATCATTAATTATTGAAAATACATGTAAGTTCTGTAAGTAATGATAATATCAATTCAAATATATATTGTAGCAGCTATAAATACAGAGATCATTTTCATATAATCGTGTATAAAATGAATAAGATAAAAATTATCGCCAGGAATGTTACATTTTTTTGTGTCTGATGGAGTTAATCATTCTGTGCACTATCCGTCTTATATAGTTGTCAGATTTTGATCAAAGAAAACTGGATTTGGTAAGTTTGGTCGGAATATCATAAGAGTTTTTTATACAAACAACCTAATTGACGACCGATCCTTCCAATTCAGTCAATATACCGCCTGAGCTCGAAAACTTAGAGACTAGTTTCCTGACAGACGGACAGGCAACGCTGTTTATATCGATATAGATCAAGAATACATATAGTTTGTGAGGTTACGAATTTCATGACAAAATTATAATACCATCTGCAAGAGTATAAATATCAGTTATCGGCAGTTATTCAACTGAACTTACCGCCGCGGGCGCATTGATAACGCCTATGCAATATCCCGTGGGAACTGCAGCTCCGATGGTTGTGGCAAAGGCGACCAGTATCAAGAGTTTGCTCCATGGTGGTTTCTAAACGGTATACACAGTGTATAAGAATTAGTTTGATAAATAAAATACAAATTACTCAAAAATACTACAGAAATGGAAAGCTATTTGCGTGCAATTTTGAATAGAAAGATTGTGAACATTTATTTGATGATAATAGAAACAGTTTCGTATAGAATAGAATCCATTCTGTTTAATAGATAGTTGGATGTTTTGCGTCATTCGTTTGATTGTTTTTGGAGGGCACAATCGCTTATCGATCCATATAAAAACTGTCTCTAATTTATTTGTATTAAAATTTATATATTTCTAGTAATTGTCACTAATTAAGTGACCCTTCATAGAGTCAACAGAAGTGGCGAACCCGATGATTTATTTTTAGCACACTCAATTATCAGTTTCACATATTTAGCCGAGACATTTTAGTATTTTCGCATTCACTTTATTGAATTTAATTTGATCAATGTCACTTTTGCAGTTGCTTCAGGAATCAACCTATTTATTATATAGCGGCCTGATAAGAATAGCCGAAACACAGCTGATAATAAATCTACACAATGACAATTCTATATAATTCTAAATATATGTACATACATATGTGTATTCCGATTATATATAGTATATTTTCATTGCTTATGAGAGGCAACCAAGGCTAAAAGCGCTTTTTAGTACTATATATGTATCTATGAACTTTGCTTATGTAAATTTAGTATTTACAGTATATCATAAAAGTATTATCACAAGGCAACAAAAATTAGGTTGCTTGTGATAGTTTACTGATGGATTTTTATTTGCTTGTTGTTTAAATAAAGTGCATTTTTTTCAATTCTTAATAATTGCTTTTGACATTAAAAAAACAAGTAAGAACGTTGCAGTCGGACGCACCCGACTGCAGAATACTATGTTCCCAGTCCTATATAATTTCGTTATTTGTGTGTTCAGAAAGAGACGCGAAAAAAACTGCACAGGTGTGGAAGATATAGATTTTGCTCTTTTGTGGGGGAGGGGGTGGGGGGTCAACATTTTTTTGATGCAGATCTGTCGGGAATCTCAACATTAGTCTGTATGCCAATTTTGGTGACTATAGCTTTAAAATTGGGAAAGATACAGGTTTTCCCCAAATTGCGGGGGATGGGGTGGGGGCGGGGGGGTCAATCTCGACACTTCATAAATTGACGGTATACACCAACAGGTGTACCAAGTTTGGTTGCTCTAGCTCAAAGATAAAGGCAAAAAATTGTGTTCATACGGACAGACGGACATTTCGCAAACCCAATATACTATTTTCCCTTCGGGAACATAGTATAATTACAAATATAATTGGAGAAAAGTGTGAAATATGTAAATTTCATATATTTGGTTAGCCCTTGTCTAATTAAGTATAATATATATTCATATATGGATTCGTATATGGTAAATAAAACATAAAAAAGCTGTTTAAATATACGTGCATTTCTGTAAATCAATTTTGTACAGAAAATAGCAAAATTCAATGCGGAAGTTGCAGTTTTGGCCTTAGTTCAGCAGTGCAGTGTAATGCAAAATGATTTGTATTTTAATTTATTTTTTAAATCTTGTAATTTGTAATTTAAACGTATACAAAAATAGATCTGTATGTACGCATACTAAAACATTACTGAGAGCTGGAGAATAATGATGGAAAGTATAAAACGTTTATGCATTTACATATAAAACAGTTTGAAAACAAATATAACAACATTTATATACGATGACATAATTATACATCAAGAAATCATATAGATGATTTCATATAAGATCAAATGATCATGATCATTTAAAACTACAAAATCAAACTCAGATTAGAGAAAGAGCATTTAAGTATAGACAAACGCAGTTTTCCGTTGCATATAAAAATAAGAACACAAAAATTTAAATAATAGTCTGACTATTTCAAAATACTTTCATAACAACCTGTTTATCATACGGTAATTGCTAGTTTACGTTGTCTCAGCTGAAAAGTAGTCGCAATGCGTAGTGTCTTATAAATTATGTAAATATGTACATGTAGAGTACAAACTCTTGTATATTAATATAAGAATGCATATCTAAAAATGTTTTTATAGCTACAGAATGTTGCCTGCTTAAAAAGTAGTATAAACAATAGTTTAAAATCATATGTAACATCATTACCAATGACTCTTACGATGTACATACATGCATACATAGTATATCATATATCAACAAGTACATATGAGATCCAATGGTCATGATCAAAATATAGAAAGATAAATAAAAAAGGTGCATTCAAGGTGTAATAAAATTAAGACTACAGTAGTAGTAGAGTAGTGTGGGTCAACGATCTTGCGTTGTAAACAGAGCGTCGTGTAGAGGACAATAGAGAA
This sequence comes from Hirtodrosophila confusa, assembly GCA_035043065.1. NCBI lineage: Eukaryota > Metazoa > Arthropoda > Insecta > Diptera > Drosophilidae > Hirtodrosophila > Hirtodrosophila confusa. The sequence continues at coordinate 5,001,183 of JAWNNI010000160.1, read as the reverse complement.
AAGCAGAGAGCAGAGAGCAAAGAGTAGACATTCAATTTCTTTATCTTTTAGCACTGCTCACCTGGTTTGTTTCCGTTTGTTGTTGCGTTATTTCAACCTTAAATGTCGGATTTAAACGTTGCGCCTCGGGGTGATTAATTACTGGCATGTTTATAGACTGAGCATACACTTTTTTCTTTGTTGTTAACAAATAAACTTCACTTAATATGGGCTCGTATAGCACACGTGTGCGTTGTAACAATGAGCGGTAATTGCGTTTGTGCCGCTTTTGGCCGGCGTACACATTTGCTTATTAGTGTTGTATAACAACATGTATACAAGTGCGCAAGAATTGAACGCGTGTCTAATATATGCAACACACGTAATTTGTTTAACAAATTTGTTGACAATATTGCAAACGTAAAACTTCGCAGCGTAAATAAAGCCAACGGCGCAGTTCGGCACCTGTGTGCGACTAATGTGAAAACTTTTTGGTAGCATGCAGCAGCAGCGCAACAAAAAGCTTTAAATCAGCAACCACAATTGCCGCGCGCCGGCTGGCCAGCAACTAAAAGCTTGTTCACATTTTAGGCAACAACGTGTGAAAGCTTTTTAGCTTATGCGCGCTTCAATCGATACGTCGATTGCATCGATAACTAATAATTGGCGCACGGCCACAGTTGTAACCTGGCAACTCTAGCTGTGTCGTCAGCTGTTTTGGTTTTTTGTTGACGTTGTAGCGGTAAATGTTCGCTGGCCAGTAATATAAATAAATAAATAAATAATAATTAAGTAGACTTAACAATAACTTACAACTATGACGCTGGCCTACGATTCACTGTTATCCACAACTGCGGTCATCAGCACAGTTTTTCAGTTTTTGTCCGGAACGTAAGCACACATAATCTTATCGATGTTTAAATGCAATTAGTTAATGATTAACAATAATTAATAACTGACGTATGTCGGCATATTTACAGCGTTATATGTCGCAAATACATACAAAAGAAGAGCACAGGTGACTCCTCCGGCGTGCCATTCATATGCGGCTTCTTATCGTAAGTACAAATTACAATTTGTCGACGTAGACAAGATAGATATGTATGATAAAACTTCGCTCTGTTTATACAGGTGCAGTTTTTGGCTACGCTACGGGGTGCTCACTGATGAACAAAGCATTGTGATGGTCAACATAATTGGCTCAACGCTCTTTCTGATCTACACTCTGGTTTACTACGTTTTCACGGTCAATAAACGTGCCTATGTCAAGCAATTTGCCTTCGTGCTGGCCATACTCATCGGTGTTATTGTCTATACAAACAGTTTGAAAGACGAGCCCCAAAAAATGATACATATAACAGGTGAGAGCACGTACTGACATGCATTGTATGCCATAACTAATACTATATGTTTTAATATCAAGGTATTGTTTGCTGCGTTGTCACTGTCTGCTTCTTTGCCGCGCCCCTCACGTCGCTGGTGCATGTGATACGAGTTAAGAACTCTGAGAGTTTACCGCTGCCCTTAATTGCCACATCATTTTTTGTTAGCCTCCAGTGGCTAATATATGGCGTTTTAATATCAGATTCATTTATACAGGTGATTGTATTCCCATCATTTGCATGCTTTTGCGCTTGTTAGCCTATTTTAATATTCTATTCTATTTTAGATACCAAATTTTCTGGGCTGCCTGCTGTCTCTGCTGCAATTAGGGCTCTTTGTGTTGTACCCGCCACGCAGCTACAGTTATTCCGGTCAAGGCTACAAGTTATTAGAACAGGCAGTGCCTTTTTAAATTATAATTCTCGGATATAATAACCTTACATTATTAAGTCGTGTATTTGTATGTACTTATATTGCGCATTTTGCCGATGATCATTTAGCATTATTCATACAGGTATATATTTTGATATAACGTAAATGGCAAACATGTCGCTTGCTGCTTAGTAACTATAGAGATACGTTTTCTAGCATATATTGTAATATATACATACATATTTATAAAACTGATCTGCAATTGAGTGTACGCTTGATTACTATTATTTTTACTTACATTATGCTGATTTTCAGCACCCATCGGAATGTAATCTATTAATTTGTATGGAAAAACACAACCGGGCTTTATTTAACACGTTTAATTCAATTGCTTGCTGGAAACAAACTAACTCATGTAAGAGATTTGTATTATTGCTAACCGCTGTTCATACTACGGCAAACCGTGGAGTATTGATACGAGCTGATATGCTGATAATAAATACTTATTTAAGTGTGATAGAGGGCAACCTGCATTGCTAATTCAAATAAATTGGCCTGCTTAAGTCAATAGAGCGCTTATCTCGATGTTATTTGTATTTATCTTTATCGTTTAACAACATTCATTGGAATCATTCAACGAACGGTGGTCTCCACCGATAAGATGTAAATAGTTTTGCACATTTGATAAGCGATTATCAATATTATAATTCCACTACATAATGCAAATAAATCATAATCAGTGATTCTGACTTGTCACATATAAATATTTTCAGATTGGTAGAGTTTTGAATTTTCTATCGACTGGGCGGCACAATCGTCTGCAGTTCGATAACGATGACAAAATGAAACACTGCGTACTATCGATTACACATAACAATCGCTTGTGATATCAACAATTCATATCGTTATTCGTCATACACTCCAGTACATTTTTCGCATATTTGTTTCTGAAATTAAAATATAAAAGCACGTCGCAATGCAAGAACAAAGCCCCGAGCTCTACGAGGAAGTTAAACTATTTCGCAATGCCCGCGAACGTGAGAAATACGACAATATGGCGGATCTGTATGCCATCATAAACACAATACAGCAGCTGGAAAAGGCGTATATTCGGGACTGCATCACACCACAGGAGTACACAGCGGCCTGCTCCAAGCATTTGGTCCAATACAAGATTGCCTTTAAACAGGTGCAATGCGAGGAGTATCCCACAGTGGACACGTTCGTGAAAAGGTTTCGCCTCGACTGTCCAGCGGCGCTGGAACGCATTCGAGAAGATCGACCCATTACCATACGCGATGACAAGGGCAACACATCGAAATGTATTGCGGAAATTGTCTCATTGTTCATAACAATTATGGATAAGTTGCGTTTGCAAATCAACACAATGGACGCACTGCAGCCAGATGTCAAAGATCTGGCTGATAACATGAATCGCTTGTCCCTCATACCCGAGGACTTTGATGCCAAGCAAAAGGTTGACAAATGGCTGGGAACTCTCAACGAAATGCAGGCATCCGACGAGCTGACCGAGGCCCAGGTGCGGCAGATCCTCTTCGATCTGGAATCGGCCTATGCCGACTTCAATAAGCTGCTCCACAGCCAGTAGTTGTTAATGCCTTATATCTTTTTATATTACTTGTATACTCAATTAGCCTGTATTCGTCGCAATAAAAATAAAACTAAACAAATAGAGTCGTCTCATAAGTCCAATGATTATAATTTAACGGTTTTAACCAAGGAGTAAAAAGTCGATAGAAAAGCTATCGTGAGTTGCCGAAGAATAAATACCCTGCCTAATTATAAATGAAATTATTCTTTTGACAGCTTTACGATATCAAAATCTGATATAAATGATTATTTTCTAGTCAAATTTTCTACACTAAAACTTAATTCTAAATCGACTGTTTCTATTTATACTATGATGGCATAGTGATCCGAAATGAATGTCACATATATCCTGACAAATCAAAAATATTCCCTGCAAGGGTATAATAAAAAGCATTATGAGTTTTGCATTTGTTGTTTGGATTTAATCGTATCTTTTATCTTCTTCTCTTGTATTTAATTTAAATATTAAGGTTATAATTATACAATACACATAAGTTTAAACCGATTACAATAATTAATTTTTTTTGTTTGTTGTATGTTTTCTCATTCACGTTACACTTGTTTGTTTGTTTGTTTGTTTGTTTTTGTATTTGTTTCATCTTACGCTTATAAATCTGTTAAATCGTTTTACGCCTTTAATATTTAATAATTGTTTATCTTTTATCTTTGTAAATTATTTGTATGCAATGTGAAAAATGGTACTTGGTATAGTTTATATGTATATGCAGATGTTGGCTGTATGTGAGGGTGTTTTGGGTATGTGTGTGTGTGTGGGTGTGTGTGTATGGGTGTATTTTGGTTGTTGTTGCATTCCCTTTGAATGCGAGTGTGTGTATATATATGTGGTGTGTCTGAGTGTGTGTGAGGGATTTGTATACTTTATAAAGTTGCAAAGATTCGCACTTTCCGATACGTTCTATGTGCTATCTATCTGCTGAGGGTTGGAGCAGTAGGAGCTGAAGGAGGAGGAGGCGAAGGCGCGACGACGCCTTACAGTGCGTTCGTAGTAAAAACATTTCTTATTAAGTAAAATATGATCTGTCATCTTCATATGTTAGATAATCATCATCATCGTTCGATGAATGCTCCTCGCTCAACGCTTCGCTTTTACCATATTCATCGGATTGGTTATGTAGTTGTAGTTGTTGTTGCTGTTGCTGTTGCTGTTGCTGTTCTTGTCTCTCCTTTACAAGCATTAATAACTGATTTGTTGCAGTTGCTGTTGCTGTTGTGTTAGCGGTAGTAGTGGTTGCTGTTGCTGTTATTATTGTTGTATTTGTTATAGGCAACGCTCTCTGACTGTTAATATTGTTATAAATGTGAATGGGTGTTGTTGTTGCTGCTGCTGTTGCTGCAGCGGCCGCTGCAGTGCGAAGGCTATAAAATTCGCTGCCTCGTCCGGCGCTCTGCTGCAAGGTTATCTGCAGTGGTCGCCAAATTGTCTTCTCCGGAAGCTAGTTCTGTCCGGTCCAGTACGAGGTTGGGTAGCTTGGTTTGCCGGCCGACTTTGACTGGCTACTCGACTGCTGACGCTGTCCAGCGCTGTTCGAGTCCTGCAAAAGGGCCAACGCCAACAAAACACATAGAACGATTTTAAAGATTTGCTGCGCTTTGAATTTAATATACATTTATGTATATATATATATGTGTATATGTGTGTATATGTATTTAGGGGTATTCACGATATCAATTAAGTTAATGAGTTGGTGAGTCTTACTTTCATAGTTTATTTTATTTCACTCTTAGACTGATCTGGATCTTCAGATCTCAACTGACATAGCTCTTTATGTTATATTCTCCTTGTATTTTCATAATCAACAACAAAATGTTGGAACACTTTTCTCACCACATTCCTCGTTTACAAAATCGAGGTGAGATGGTGAGTTACGGTGTTGCCCAATGTGTACAATTATTATTTGTGGCTGAGCAACAAATACGGTCACACTACACTGTAAATAAGCCGTATTAAAAATAGAGCACAAATTTAATTTAATTTATAAAGTAACTGTTTCACTTTTCGGTAACTCAAGACAATGAATTCCCAAATCTATACTCTTAAGAGAATTTTAATATAATTATTAAACCTTTTCATCAAATTAATATGATCTACATCTTCATTTGGTTGCTTGCCACAATTAAGTTTCTAAATAGTTTGCAACAAATATAAAATAACAGCTGATTGACAACTCACCAATTCATCTCTATATTGTGAACACCCCCGATTATGTTTGGCTATGATATAATGCCATTATCCATGTAGTACACAAAAAAAAATATATATGTATGTGGGTTAGCAGAGTAAACGATATACATACAACCATATATAGATATTTATGTATATACAAATATGTATAGGTATTGAAATGAACGCTGCTGAGTGATATGCATGAATAATGTTCTGTTTAACCCTTCACTTGCATTTGGAATACCCCGTACCCAGCAAATGCGTCAAATCGGGCATAATGAAGTTGATTTTTAATGTTGATCAGCAACTCAGTTTTACAAATGATGTCTAAAGCAAACTAAATATCAATTTACAACTAATACTGGAATATACAATTGTTTAAAAGAATTTTTAAGGCTTTTAGTAGGTGCAAGTGCGTGCAATAAATGTGTTAGTTTTATATACATACATACATACATACATACTAGTACATTGATATTTACGAAAAGAAACGAATTAACTTTTTGTATAATTTTGTTTTTTTTTGTTACATTGTTCACTTGATACAACAACAAAGGAAACTTACCCGGCGGGATGAGCTATGAATCCTGCCGTCCATCTAATGTTGTCCCATAAAAAAATCAAAAGAAATTATAAAGAAAAAAGTCAAACAATCGAACAATTTCATGCATTTCACAATTCAATTGGCAGATCCATCCCATCGCTAACTTAACCAATAACCGCATTATCTGAGCGTAGCGTGTATTATAAACTACAACTAGCTTTGGTGTAGTTAGAGCAAAATTCCCAAAAATAAGCTAAGCTACCAATATTATTGAAAACATGACAAAATTTGTGACAAAATGCATGAAAATGTATTTGTTAGCTACAATTAAGAAGTGAATGCTACAAATTAGCCGAGATTACGCATGTGAACAAGGCTACAAAAGTATAAAAGAGTTGGGCGCGGGACGGCAAACCCGCCGTATCCGAATAATCTTGAAATGGTTCGTCTTAAGATTTCAATTTATATTTAGTTAATGTCAAACAAAAATTGATTTTCTAATGGCTTGAACAAAATAAAACATATTCCGGAACGGGCAGGTATCGAATTTTCCATCCCGCGCACATCTCTACTAAAAACCACTCCGATATTGAATAGCCACAAGCCGGAACTTCCTTATCAACGTTGTCTCAACCGGAAAAAACCAAACCATGAACCGGTTCACAACGTAATTAAAGCTGTTTGCAGATCTTTTAATACAAAAGCATAGAAACTATAATCAAATTTGAGTTATGAAATAAAAAAGAGTACTCCAAGTGCTGGTTGAGTTTTGTAAGTATTGCGATGTGATTTAATTGTTAATAAATGTGATGAGTCGTTAAAAGGATGGGAAACAAGAACAACGACAAAACAAAATGAAGGAATACAACAAACTAAGAAATAAAAACCATGTAGAACTAATAAGTAATTTTGATTCAAGTATTAAATGGGGTTAGAAAGACATGCATCATATGGGAGATCATTGTGTAAAACAATTTGTTAACAATAAATATGTATGTACTAATGTATGTGGTGTAGTATGAATGGTTGTTAATTTTGCTACATTTTATTATATTGGGTGTTTACTAATGTTGCTAATGTTCGTTCATTTATTTAATCAACTTCGTTTTTTTGTTTTTGGTTTGTTCTGATCAGTTCACTCTGCAAAAAACGTAATGCCGCTGACATCATCTTGTAGATCGTTGCTAATATTCTCATCTTGATCGTGGCCCGACATTGCAATACCAACCGGGGCAAAAATCTCATTCTGCTGATGATGATGATTATGATGATGCCACATTTGCTCATTCTCAATCTCATTCTGATTTGCAATCTGATTTTCATACTCATTTTCATGATTATTATTATTATTATTATTATTCTCATTCTCATTCCCATTGTCGTTTTCATTTTCATATTCATATGCAAATTGTATGTTTTGATCTTGATTTATAATAAACTGCTGCTGATCTGAATTGTACTCTACCTGGTGAATGGGCTGATGTATCATATTGTGATGTCCGGCCGCTGGCATTGGCAGATACATGCCGTACGGCTGGCCGGAGGTTCCGCCAGCTGTTTGTGTGTTGGCCATGTTAAATGGTGGCGGTGTGCCCGAGTGGAAACTCTGCTTCTCATACGACTATAATGAATGCAATTATTATTATTGATAACATATCGATATATTATAAGCTGTCATTGCTGATACGCACATTGACCTTGTTTAGCGCCACATGACCCTTGCCGTACATCGATGAGGTCAGATCGGAGCCAGTGCCCGCCTGCGGCTGATTGGAAACCGTTTGTGTTTTGCTCTGCTGATTCACGCTGGACGAGTAGCCGCCCTTGCTGTAATCCTGAGTGGTTTGTGAGAGCGTATCGTAACTAGTCGACCCATAGCCAGCGCTATACGAGGGCTTTGGGAACTGGCCACCAGAAGCGGTATTAGCGGCCGGTATTTGTTGCTGGAGGCAGAAAGAAGGGTTTATTAATTACAGCTTGCTAATAATTGTCAAGCGATTCAACTTACGGGATAGATGGCAGGCGTGCCATATTGGAAACCGCCGGGCATTACATTGCCACCATAGAAATAAGCATAAGGAACATTCAGCATGGGCGCACTAGATCCAGATTGTTGCGCCATTGTGCTTGACACCTGAAATGGATAATCATCAAAATTAAGTTATTCTTTTCGCGTCAAGTAACACTTTCAAGGTATTCAATTTGCAATGAATGTTTTGACTTGTTTACCAACTGTATTAAAGCGAGTTAAAGTCTCCACAAGCGAGATTTATTGTGCATATTTGGGCACAAGTAACTCGTCTATAAATGATAGCTCATCTAAAATGCTACAATTTGATTCTGAATGTGGAAATGTTTGAGTGCTTGACTTAAACAAAATATCAACAAGGAAGAGTTTGGAAAGCACATTAAAGCTTTAAACAGATCAAATTGTGTTATAAGGCTCGTTACTAAAATGGCATCAAATTGAATCATGTTGAAGTCGTTCATGAATTGAGCGACATTTACTTACATTGCTAACAGGACTGGAATTATTGTCGGTGCGCGCAAAGCGTCCATCAGTCATGGTTGAATATGCCACAGAGCCCAGATTGTCACGGCCAGCGCCCAGGCTGGTGGGCGTGTAGTTAAGATCGTAGTAGCCTTGCTGCAAGGGAGAACAATGTGGATTAGCACAAAATTGATCAAAAGTCCAGCAGCAGAGAACATATAATGAAATAAGCTGCGATAATGGTTTTGGGCACAGGCGTTGCCAGGGCATCACAAATGTTAATTAGAAATTATGAAAGCTGGCACGGCTGTGAGCGAAATAGAAATAAAAAAATATAAAAAAAAACAAAAATGGTAAACGAAAAATGGTTAGACAAAAATGTGTTAAGTGCCATGAAAAACAGAAATAAAAATGAAACAAACACAAAATAAATAGAAACAAATTTGGTTTAACTTTAAAATGATGATTATAATGAGCGTGGAGTTGGAGAGGATAATGCGGTGGAGAAATAGTTGAACCTCATACGAAATTCAAATACTTCTATCTTGTTAATGAGCGTAAGAATTAAATGCCAATATTCTGATTGTTTTTCAAACATTTCTTTTGTTCAATTTGTTATGTGCAAAGCAACAAAATAACAATATATATGTATTAACATATATACCATATAGTCGAGGATCAGGAGCAATTTGGAAGCGGAATGGTAGACAGATGATTTCAACATAATTAATGCGAGTACAGTAACAATAAGGTGCAAAGCGGGTTAAGAATCTTTGTCGATATTATATACAAACAAACAGACATATATACACACACACACACACACACACACACACACACACACACGCATACGCATACGCATATAAAGGTTTCTTTTTTTTTGCTTTTGAAATTTGAAAATTTGTTAATACATGTGGAAAATGTAATGCACACTGAGAAAAAACAGTTAAGAGAAACAGCTGCAACGTCTGCATTAAATGTGAACTGATTTTTGATCGATTGGATTTGATTATATATATATATATACATATATACAAATATATGAGAGTAAATGGAATTTTGTTACGATTTTTGAATTTGATTCGAGCTGATTGAATTGATTGATTTTGGTTGGTTGCATTGAATTATTGTTGGTTTTGTTGTTGTTGTTGTTGATAATTGATTTATTTGTATTTTTTTTATTTGCATTTTGCTTTTCTCCATGAACTCACCACATGTGGCACTCTCTGTTGCATCATTTGTAATTCCTCGTAGGAATAAACTGGTTGCTGATAGTATGGCAATCCAGTCTGAATATATTGACTAACCATTTGGATGTTGGTGGGCACCAAGCCGCCGCTGCTGTTGCCGCCGCTGCCACCACCACTACCAGCACCACCAGCACCAGTTGAGCTGCTGCCGCCTGCTCCGGCGCTGCCCGCTGTAGCGCCGCCGCCGCCGTTGCCGCTGCCGCTGCTGTTGCTGCTGCTGTTGCTGTTCTTGTTGGTCAGCGAGGCCAGCACCGCTGCGGTGGCCGTTTGTTGTGCAACGGCTGCCACAGACACGGCATTGTTACCACCGACTCCCACTCCCACTCCGACGCCGCCGCTGCCAACGTTGGACGCACTGCCGCCGGCAACACCGCCACCAACACCGCCGCTACTTACGCCCGCCATCGAACTAACGCCCTGGCCGCTCACCACCCCCACATTGCTGCTGCTGTTGTTGCCACCAGCCGTCACGCTGCTGGCCGAGCTGCTGCCGCTTACATTGTTCGCTGCAAGCAAAATGAACAGTTCATATTATAATGTTATCATTGTCGCATTTTCAGGGACCGTAACCTAATCACTTACAACAGCTTTCATTTGTCCATTACAGTCGTGTCTGGATATAGTGAGCACTAATTATTGCAAGGCCTGTTCGCTATATCAAGGTCAAGTTTTGCTCAAGAACTCGTTTTATTTGCTCAAAATACACTTTGCGTATATAAATTCAAGAGATCACTAACATAAATTAGTAGGAAAACACAAATGTATGCTTATTGAAAGAATTGGCGAATAGACGTTTGCTTCTTGCGTTCACAAAGTGCCTTTTGAACAACTTTTTCGCGTAGACAGCATAATCATAATCAGCTTTAACGAAACTTTCAACAGCTTCAGTATAGCTTTACTGGATTTCTGATCTGTATTTCGTCAGAAACTTTAAAATACACATAAAAAAAGCCCACTTTCAACCACAATCGGTTTGCATTCAACCAAGAACATAACCACTAAGGTCAAGAAACAAGGGTATTCCCCTAATTTGTATTTTTTTGCTGTTGATTGTTACAAAATCAGAGCAATCATCTATCTTCTTGTGTTTTTCGCTATTTAGAGGTTTTCGATTGTTCGACTATTTAGAGTCCTCCATGTAAAAATTTGGGTGTTCACTATATCGAGGTGTTAGTATATCGATGTGTTACTATATAGGGTGTTCTTTACACACAGACACGACTGTAAAGCGACCCAACAATCGGTCCCTGAATTTTGTATATTTCAAATGTAACTTACTGTTGGAAACCACCGCCTGGTTAGCACCAGCCGCACCGCTCACCGCGCCCGCAGCCCCATTGCCAGTGCTTGCGTTGCTGCTGCTTACGCCGCTGGAGACACCGGTGGAGACACTGATCAATAAAAAAAAACAAACAAACATCAATATTAATCGTATTATTATTGCATTGGCAGTACATTTCACAATTAGTTAGCAAAATATTACGAGTGGGAGTAGTATGCAAATTTCTCTCACCTGTCGTAGTGCGTTGAGGCTCCAGCCGTGGCAGCATCCTTAAGCTTGGCGCTAGCACTAAAGTTAACATACTGCGAGTTGCCCGCATTGCCAGCAAACCTAAATGCGTTTCAGAGAGCAAGGAACCGACACAAAACAAAGGAGTGAACAAATATTGTATGTAAGTGTGCGTTATTTGTTGGATTTATCTCTATAGAGTTGCCTAGCATGACCATATGGGTGCTGTAAGACTATCGATAGTATCGAGTATCGATAGCACGATCTTGGTTGTCACCTTTCGATTGTCTCTGCCACTATCGATAGTATATAATCATACTGATCTTATTACAATAATTAAGGGATTATAGCACAATGTTGTAAATATGATAGTTTCAGACTCGCTCAAATAGTTAAATAAAATAAAATAGTAGTAAATATCGATGCCGAATATCGAAAATATCGATAGATTTGCATGAATACATTATTTAAGAACTGTAGTGAAAATCTAATATTTTATATTACATCGCAAAAAGGGAAAACGAAAAAATACTTTATACGAGAGTTAAAATCGATCAAATTGTAGGTTCTATGAAAAAAATTCGTTGTAGATTGATTAAATCCACATACATATAAGAAAACCTATTGGTTTAAAATTATAGGCATACAAATTATCTGAAGTTCTTTTGTTTTGTAATAATTTTATTTGATTTAATATTATATAGTTCGAAATCCAACAAATAAAGCGATAAGAACTTTTGTATAAAAACTAACTCGAAATGCAATGCGGATTTAAAATGTTTTGTCAGGCAGCTGAATACGGAGCTGGGAAACCACCAATCGAAAGATTTTAATATTTAACTAACCATGAATTCAGAAATAATAATAGTACAAAAGACTACAATGGAAATTTGTTTATTTATACACACTTGAAGGTGTTTATAGAAATCAACAAACGAATAAATTCATTGATAGTCAAAATTGGGGTTTTTCAAGCCGTTTCGATAAGAATCGATAGGCATAAAGAACCTCGATAATATCGATTGTGTTGCCAACTCTAGTTGAAGAGGGGGACAAGGGGAATAGGGCATTTATAATACATACCCGCTGCTGTTGGAGAGACCAGTGCTGCCATAGACACTCTGGCTGGACTGGTAAGCACTTTGTGGTGTCGAATAACCCGATGTGAGATAGGCGGAGCTCGCATTCGCGCTGTTATTGCATGTTGCATGATAGTTTAGTTGATGGGCGGGCGAAGGGCGTAGGGCGTAGGGCAGAGGGGTTAAAAAGAGAAGAAAACAAGGTAACAATAAACAAAACAAAACAATAAAAACATTAACTATTAGAGCTGCGCATTGGTTATCGGATAGTTGTTAATAATGCTCTTTTAGCAACGAGGTAGAAACAAAAGCGTAACGCAAGCCGAATTGAAATGTTGCATGAACGTACCTGGAGCTATTTTGGCCGCCACTGCCGCTAATCGGAATGTTTTGTGTCGCCGCACCGCTGCCGGCAACGCTGCCCGTCGCATTCTGCGCCCCGGCACCTGCCTGCTGCTGCTGATAGGAGTTAACAGCATTAGGCTGGTAGCTGGCATAGCTTGACGGCTGATAGCTGTTGGCCACCGAGGACTGCACGTTAGCATAGCTCGAGCTGTTGTAGCCCTGCACGGACGCTGAGGTCTGGTAGGCACTGTTCGCCTTGCTGGCGGCGCTGCTCTGATACGCATTCTGATAGGCCGTCGCCCCATTGTTGCCGCTGCCCGCCTGTCCATAGGGATCGCTCTTGGTCAGCTGATCCAGCGCGTTGCCGCCCTGCTGCTGCGCCGTGGAGCGTGCTGCATACCCAGCCGCGCTTAAAGCGTCACCCTGTAACTGAACAATTGAAGAATGGTTTGTTAGTGTTTTAACGATTGCTATTTCATTCGGGAATGGGAACTCAAAACCGCAATCGTATCGGAATGAAAGATTGATTTACATTCCGAAACGAGAACAGATCTGATTAAAATATTTAATATCGTTTGTTTTACTCACAATTTGCGCGTTTTGCAGTCCTGCTGTGAGCGCCGCCTGTTGCTGCTGCGTTTTGCTCTGATAATCATCCTGTTGCTGCTGCCCATCGATGCTGACGCCAGCATTGAACTTCTCGGGGAGCGTGTCAAAGCTATCGTCAGTGCCAAAGTCCATGGCACCAAATTGCACATCCAAGTAGCCACTGTTGTTTACAGCATTATCGCCTGGCATCTCCACAGCGCTCGCCGGTATCTTCGACGGAGGCGGCAGCTTGATGCGCGCCCTGCGCACCTGCGGCTGCTGCGACTGCTCGTTGGTGTTGGGCGCGCCAACAGTTGAGCCGGGCGCGGAGGCAAACACATTTGCATATGTGCTTGTGTATTGGGACGCTGTACCGCTGCTCTGGCTGCCGTAGACGGCAGACATTGAAGGCTGCTGTGCAGCTACCGCGGCCGCTGCGGCCGTTGGACTGGCGCCCTGTGACGTCAGCGAGTTGAAATACTGAGATTGTTCCGCTGAGAGTGTAGCCGACGGCTTCAGAGGTGTTTGCTGCTGCTGTTGCTGCAGCTGCTGCTGCTGTGCCTGCTGCACCAGTGTGGCAGCTGCTGACGCTGCGCTTGAGAATGTGTCGGCGGCGGCGGCAGCTACGTTGGCGCCATAAGGTGAGGAATTGACGCCCGCAACGCTGCTGCTGGGCGTGCTCACGACGGACTGCAGCTGCGGCGGCGGATTACTAACCGCAGCGCTGTACTGCATCATCGGCGTCGTGGCTGATGAAACAGAAATGCTGCCAGCTGGCGTCGGCGCCGCATTGCTGCTGCTGTCATCCAGCGCACTCAGATGAGATCCTTGTGCTGCACTGCCGCCTGCGCCCAGATGATGATGCTCGAGGCCTGGTGGCGCAGACAGTTCGCTGGCCGTGGCCGACGCACCGCCACTGACTACACTGGCTGCCGTCTGGGTGTTCAGATTGCTCGGTGTAAAGACTTTGCTGTCCTTGAGCGAACCCTCATACTCCTCGTTATTCCAGTCACCCCATGCATCGTCGTGGGCCTGCTGCTGCTGCTGCTTCTCAGCGTTCTGCGCTATGGTATTGTCCCAGAGCTCCACCTCGTGGTGGTCCTCGTTGTTGGTATTGTTGCGTGCACCAAAGCCGCGTTCACCGCGTGGCCCGCCGCTGCGACCGCCCATACGACCGCCGCCGCGACCTGGACGCGACATAAAACCGCCGCCACGTCCTCCACCGTCACGTCCTCCACCGTCACGACCTCCGCCGCCGCCGCCAGCACCGCCACCGGGACCGCCGCGTCCGCCATTGCGCTGACCACGGTAGTTGTCATTGGCGCGATCTTCGCCGCGATCGCCACCACGAGATTCGCGCATGTTGCGCTCATTCTCGCGTGCCTCTCTGCCGCGCCCTGCAACATAAGAAAGGATCCGTTAAGTATCATTTCTATGACTTCGAGTTGCATTAAATCGTTTAGCTTAAGTTCAATTGAACCGGGCCGGATCAGACTACTATAACATATAGCTGCCATAGGAATGATCGGTCGACAACTATGTTTTTGTATGAAAAACTTTTTTTGCTTATGATGATATCCTCACAAAACCTAACCTACCCAAACCGAATATCTAAAGAGTTTATATAATCTGACTAAATTTGGTCGTCAAAATCGGACCACTATATCAAATAGCTGCCATAGGATCGGGTGAAAAATGAGTTTTTGTATGAAAAACTTTTTGTATGACATCCAAACTAATTGATAGTTTCATTATACTTCAAATAGGTTTCCTACAATTTTATCAAAATCGGACCACATGGCTCCCATAGGAAATCAGACGAAAAATAAATTCCTGCTAGGGTATATAGCTTCGTCACTGCGTAGATAGCCGTTCTTTCTTGTTTTAGTTCAAATTATTGGCAATGTTTTTATCAACTTTGCTATAATTTTTATAAATCAAATGCATAATTTCGAAATTTCCATTACTTTAGGCAGGGGCAAGATTTGTTTAATTTGCAACTAAACGTTGCAGATTACGAATAAGAAATAAATTGCTTAAGATAATAAGAAAACTAACTAGAAGGGGACTCAAATGAAAGCAAACAAAAAGAACGAACCATATATAAAGGATCGTTTCTTTGATCCAGTGAACTTATTGCTTGAGTTATGATACTATTTAAAACCATATTAGTGGTAGATTGTAACTTACAGCCGCGACTGTCGGTGCCGCCGCGTCCACCGCGATTGGCGCTGCGATTGCGCGACTTTTCGCGCCTGTCCGCATTTGCATTCCCATCTGCCCAATCCCCATCGCCGCCAGCGCCATCCGCAACGGCATTTGCAGCCTTATTCTTGCGCTTCTTCTCGTACTTGGCAAAGGCGCCCTAAGCAAAATAAAAGAATATAAAGTATGAAGAGTTAAAAAACATACGTAACGAATTGGAACTGATTCAACGAACGCACCTGTGGTAGAATCTCGATCAAGAAATTGGCTGCCGCATCCAGGTCATAGTCGCACTCATTCAAGGCGCAGCATACCTCCTCCTCGGAACGTTGGGTCATTGTTAGCAAGAGGGTGACCTTTTCATTGATCTGGGGATCCTCTGTTGTGTTGCTATTGGTTATCTGGGCAATGCGCAACTGTTCCGTGGTGGCCTTAGGTTGTGCCTTCTCTGGTTTCTCTGTCTTGTTCGCATCGCCTTTCTTGTTCACCGTTGCGGCATGTGTGGTGGCTCCAGCATCGTTGTTGCTGTTGCTGTTGCCACCTCCACCGCCGCCACCGCCTCCGCCACCAAGATTGGCAGAATTTGACTTTTTATTGTGAGTGCGACCGCCTCCACCGCCGCCGCCTCCGCCCCCCGAACGAGTTTGTTGTGTGCTCATCTCTATGTACACTGTATATACAAATTAGCTGTAAGGGCGAAATTCAAAATGCCAGGAATTAGAAAATTAGACTTGGATTTGGATATATATCACGCGAGATTTCACTTTATAACAAAAAACTTCAATAAAATGGGACTCTTGTTACAAAGGCGCTGCCTACTGATATTTTCCAAGGCTAGTAAACTTTTCACCTTATTCTATGAAATCATGGAAAAAACAAACTCATTCTCCGGCGGTTCCTTTTTAAGTTCCTAGTGCTAGTTCGTGGTTCCTTTTTGAGTTCATAGTGCTAGTTCGTGGTGCCTTTTCGAGTTCTTAGTGCTAGTTCATTGTAAACAACAAAAGCCATGTCTACTGCAATTTATCTAGCTGTTAGTAATGACACTTGTTAGATTCGTAAAGAGCATTTTGTTCGCTTATAGTTCTCAAGACTAGTTCATTACGGCAAACAGCGATGCCTGATGATAATCTAAGATCAGTGTTTTCTAGCAATATCAAATACTTGTTCGTCCCTACACTAGTTCATTACGAAAAATAATTAATCCAGTGATAATAAACTAAATGTTTAAAATTTGCAATGCCTTTCGCATTGTTGCTTTCTTTGTTCAGTTTCTCACAGCTCTTCGCGCAGAACAAATATCAAATGTAAAACTAACAAGTGTCATAGTCGCATAAAGAAGAAGAGTAGAAGACGCCAGAAGACAAGCCGACAGGCCAAAACAGCACAAAAAAAAAGCATATCAAAAACCGCTAACCAACCGCCCAGCTGAGTTCAATGTACATTTAATCAAAGAGAATGGAATAATGAAAGAACGTGAACAAACACACTACGCACATACACACACACACACACACACGTAGAGATGCCACACGCACGAGCGAACAAAGTGGAACGCAGCATTAAACGAGAGAATTTTAGAATAACAAAAACTAAATGCAGACGAACGGAAGGATAAAGCAAGAAGCGAACAAAAGCAACGCCACCGAGGCGGGTGTGTATTCGCAAACAGGTAATAAGGGAGGGTGCGGTGCGGGCAGCGGTACGTGATCGACGTCTGACAATGAGGGAGGTAAGGTAAGGAAAAGGCAAAGGGGTGTGGGGGTTGCTGTCTGTCGCAAGTTAATATGTATGTATAATGCCTTCATTTTGGTCATCACTTTGTTGTGATGTTTTTCAGATCATTTTCAGTCTTTTAACATTTATCTTTCACGCGATGAATAACAATTTTCGTCACATTGCTCATATCACAAAGCTTTGTCATACGCCAGCAGCTGCCGCCGCCGCCGCCGCCGCCGCCGCCGCCTCCGTCACCGATGCCACCATCAACTCATTTTATATCACTTTTTAAAGCAACAACTAAACAACCTCAATCAATTATATTCACTTTCTAGCACTTGTAGTGATATTTGTTCCTTTATTTCAAGTAAGTTCAACTTGCATTAAGCCAAAGAAAATACCTGATTTGCGGTATGAAATGCACAGCTCTTGCATACACAAAAAATTGATTTATAAACTCTTGGCCTGTTCGCTTCGGTTTTCTGATTTGCTTTGTGTTCGGTTTTCGTAAAACTACAATAGCGCCATCTCGTTCTGACGCGCCGCCGCTGTGGTTCAAATTTAGCGTTGCCAGCTGCAAAAACAGTAGTTAGTGTGCACACAAAATGCAATAAAATATTCATTCAGTTGATGCACGCAATTTTTAAGTGCATATTAATCACTTGACCAAAACATTTGTAAAATATAAACAGGGTATATAAATAAACAAATGAAGGAAGATTTGTTGCGCTAGCCTTGCGACATTGCACAGCACTGGACACGCGCTGGGATCTGACAGCACTGGCAGCGAGGGCATTGAAACCGAATGATGTGCAGAAAAAGGAATTAAAAACCGGACAAAATGGTGTACATTCAAGTATGTTAAGCACCCAATGATTTCAATAAAGAAACACACATTTTATTAACTATGCGCATAGTCAAGAGCGGCAATGAGTTCTTAGTTTGGAGGCGTATTCTTTCATTATTTGTATGTCAAAGCAGCCATTGTCCGACTACTTGGCCATGTGCACCACTTCGACGCCATTTCTGCAAATAGCACACTAGCTGGCCCTTTCACTCTTATGTAAACCAATGGGGAGTATAATTATATTGACTGCGGCTCCAGACAGCGGGCTAATTGTAAATTTTCAATTTGGTTTTGATGCTATAAAACAGTTGATTATTAATGAGATAACACAGCACACACGTGCAATTTGGTAATAACTACACTTTAGCACTAATTTTTAACATTTAACGCGACTTTTTCACGTGTAAACAAATTTTCAATGCGGAGCCAACCTCAGTACCTGCAAATGCGAGAACGCACTTCTATTAAAACAGTGCTGCTAAGCGCGTAGAAGCAGAAATATCGAATACAGTCTGTCCAATGATAAGCGATAACGATTGCATACAGTAAATTCAAAATTAAAGGCTATTTTTAAACGGACACCTAATTAAATTTAAGTTCTTAAATAGCATTACCTAAAAATATTTAAAACACCATTTTTTTTGTAATAATCTAAGCTTCTTCCATGAATCGAATGCAATTCGATAACAAAAGGACACCCAAAGGAGTTTTTTTTATCGAGCATGTAAAATAAAATTTTGTTATAAGAACAACAATGACAGGAATTTTAAGATGGTATTGATAAAGTTTTTTGTTGTAAGATAAAAGATAATAATATAAGGTATATTTTTATACACGGTATTCTTGAAACATATTTCGACTTGATCTATATACGTGTATGGTACTAAGTCAGCTGTTCTAAACAAAATCATAATAAAGGGAAAGGTCACGAATCTGCTGTAGACAAGTCACACATATAATCAAAACATGGCAGCTCTAATATAGATTTCATATTGATTGGATGTCATGTTTAAAAGAAAGGAATAGTGTGATTACTTTGTTGTTGTGTTTACATTATGTATATAACATTTTGATTTATTTTTAACATGAATACACAACATATGCAATCAAAAATCATATGAAAATCAGCCTCATGAATCCCCTAATAGTTTTAAAACTATTTCACAGATATTAATCGTGCCTAAGCAGAGGCAATCGATGACGATTACTGTGCTTATTTATATTCCAAATTGGCGGTAAGTTTGAATGGAGTTTTCTCGCATCATTGCATCGCAATGGCGGTCTACAGTTGCGCAATTAGAACGATGGCAATTTGTGCAAGAAACAAATAGCAGACGGCCAATTGTTACTGCAAACTCGTTGGCTGCCTGCCGACCGACCCGAACCGAACCGACTCCAATACCGATCCAACCAACAAGCTGCCACTATTGGCGTTGTACATTATTATTTTTTGGCCTAAATCTGTAGGCCTTGAGGAATCGTCGAAATCGCTTCGACTTGTTTGCTGAGCGCGCGCAGTTGAAGCGGGACTGACTCGAAACTGCAACAAAGAGAGGCAGCAACAGCAGCAGCAGAGCGGCCGTCGCGGCATCGCCAGTGTTGTTTCGACTTTTGGCCCATACAGATGTGGGCAGCGCGTGTGCGTCCGTTATTTTCTTATTATTATTATTGTTGTTTATTATTTAAGCTGTAACTTTTGCTCGCTGCGCTTGCCCTTTCCGTTTCGTTACGTTTCAATACAGAGTTGAATTTTGTTTTGCGTTCGCATTCGCATTCGCTCCAGAAGCAACTACAAGAGACGCGCGTTTTTTCGGGTGAGCGGAGTGGAGGTTAGTTTGTTGTTGCTGCACCTTGCGCGTCCCGGCCCCCCACCCAACCAAAAAAACTTCCACAACTTCCATTGAGAAACAACCAAGCCAAGAATTGCAGTGTACGTGTTTGTGTGTGTGTGTGTGCTGAGAGCGCGCAGCTTTGCAGTTGCAAGTGTATGTGTGTGTGTGTGTGTGTGTGTATTTTCTTGTTAGAATGCACCTTGTGGTATTTCAAAATCCGAAAATTGCCAAATACAAACGCCTTTCGGAGACTCTTGCGAAATATTCCAGCTGCGCTGAAGGTAAAATCAGCAACAAGAACAAAAACACAAGGCCCATTATTGTCTATTGTTGTTGTTGTTGTTGTTGTTCTTACGAAAATCCATGTGGCTATTTTAGATGCTTAAATACTTACAAACATTTTTACATGCATACATACTTACATACATATGTATGTACATTTCGAAAGGCATTTTGTGTGTGTGTGTGTGTGGATCATTATTAATGTGGATTATGGTGCGTCCAAGGGTATAACAGCCTCTGCCTTTGCTTCTTGCTTTCCAAAATGTTCCCACACACACTGACTTACACACACACACATGCATGCATTGGCCAACATTTACCTACGTCACGCCCACCTGATTTCAGTGCAATCGCGTTGGCCCAGTTACGGGCGTGCGCGCGCTCCAAGACAAAATACTCCTACAAGGTCGATTGCCTTTATATGTGTATTTCTATACCAGTTTCTAAACTTGCCGCAGCCAGTTTCAATTTCTACTGGGATTATCTGCTGCGACTGCGACGGCGGCTGCTGCGCTGCGCTGCTTGCAGGTGCTGCTGCGGCTCTGTCTGTCATTTTGTCTGTCTCTTTTACCTATTCGCATCTCTGTGTGTGTGTGTAGTGTGTGTGTGTGTGTGTGTGTGTGTGTGTGTGTGTGTGTGTGTGTGTGTGTGTGTGTGTGTGTGTGTGTGTGTGTGTGTTTGATTGTGACATAGAAACCAACTAAGAAGTATGTGGCAATGTGGCAACTCTTGCTGTGAGTCTCATGGACAAAACGCAATGAAATGAAAACAAATTCAAGTTGGACACACAAACATACCTATATATGTATGTATGTACATATTAGAGGTGGCCAAACATAGCAGGCACTATCGATAATATCGATAGTCTTAAAATCTCTGTATTATTGATGATTTTCTTCGTTAAGTTTCGTCAAACAATACCAAGAGTTGTTGTTTGTAAACAAAAGACTTGAATATAACTATTTTTATGTTAAATGCGCATAAACTTACATCTAGAATATATTTAGTTTTAATTACTATGTT
This sequence comes from Hirtodrosophila confusa, assembly GCA_035043065.1. Classification (NCBI taxonomy): domain Eukaryota; kingdom Metazoa; phylum Arthropoda; class Insecta; order Diptera; family Drosophilidae; genus Hirtodrosophila; species Hirtodrosophila confusa. The sequence goes on along the minus strand of JAWNNI010000160.1, from coordinate 4,979,941 downwards.
GGATGAAAGTATTAATCTTATCAGAAATTTTAGTTAAACTATTTTATTTCGGCTGTACAGTTTATTAAATACCCAAAGATTTGTATTTTATTTTTAAAGAAGTTATGTAAAACGCCCAATTATAATTTTTGATAATACTATCGATAGTATCGATGCTTTCAAATATGACTATCGAAAACTATGTACATATGTATGTTTTCCACCTCTAATATGTATCTGTATGCGTTTGAGTTGGTTGGTCTTATTGGGCTGCATATGGTCACCCAGTTTGTCACAGCCACACACATGCATACACACACACATAAATATCCCAACATTTTGCACAAACTGACGCACACAATTTCCCCCAAATGCACACGCACAGATACATACATACATACATATGTACATATCTACGTACACACAACGTGCGAGCTTGCAAAAGATCTATCGCATGTAATGAAAACGGGCGCAACTTAGCTTACGCTTCCTCCTCTTCCTTCTCTTCCTACACTTCTTCCTCCTACATGTGCTTCTAACCATGCCGTGTGCTCAATTTATACATTCATGCACACAGCGTGCTTTAGTGTACGTGAGTGTGTGTGTGTGTGTGTGCAAAAAGCTCAAATTGTGCATCTCCCTGCACCCCACATGCAAATACCGCCCAAACGCCTGACACCCGCAACTGCAACTGCAACTGTGGTGCAATAAACGAACGCATATTGCGTCGGCGTTGGCGTTGGCAGCGGCAGCGGCGTTGGTGGTGCGGTGCGGTGTGGTAGATGCCCGGATGGTAGCGACAGCCCGAGGTCGTAGGTAAACTCAGCAACCAAATCAAAAAAAATATAATAGCAACAACAACATCAGCAACACACTCTAGTTACTATCATACGAATAGGCCGCAGTCGCAGAGCGCTCTTCAGGCCCACTACCAACTAAACCTGTTGACCTAATTTCAAATTCTGCTGCTTGCGCCAGTCGACGACTGCGTATTGTTGTTGTTGTTGTTGCTGCTGCTGCTGCTGCTGCTGCTGCGTGGCTGAGAGCTCGTGCGCGCCAACCATTGGCAAATCTTTGAACAGTGGCATCGCACACGAGGGGGTACTGAAGTGTCATCACTTGAAGCTCTTGTAATGAATAACATTATGTATTGAAAATTATGCATTTGCTTGACCTGTTTAGACAAGACGGATTGTTCAATATATTAAGTTTACATATTCTTTAGTCTTGCAGAAATAGAAACTTACAGTGCACACTCGATAGAATGAAATGAAATTTATTTATTACTTTAAGCGAGCGAACTAATTAAAACCAAGGGTGTTTTATTCGAACGGTTGTCAAAGAAATGTAATTATTTAAATGAGTCTCGCATAAATATAACATAATTTGAAATACAGTAGACGCACGTAAATTGGAACCACTTTGTTTTTAAAGTAATTCTAATTTCTGAAAAATTCAAATTTCTGGATAATTTTTTTTTAAAACATACAATAAAAATATGTAAACGAAACTAAACAATCCAGTGCAATACATTGTATTTTTTAGCTATATGCAACAAAACATAAAGATTTACGTTTATTCGCGTTTAATGTCTTACAAACCTCATTTCTAATTTCTGGAAGATTTGATTTTCAAAGAATTCTAATTTGTGAGCCTCTACTGTATTTAAATGAGTCTCGCATAAACACATAGTTTCAAATATTTGTAACAAATTTTGTATTTTCTTATTGGTTGTTCATATAATTGGCTTTATAATTGTTCATTCTTTGTATGTTGCCTACTGCCGTTGCAGTAAATCTAGTTTTTCTTTGTTTCAAAAAAAGTTTCAAATTTTAATAACATTTTAAGCTGCTAACGTTCCCTTAAAGCTTAGCTTTTAACTCGGCTTGCTTGTTGCTCTCGCCCCTCCCCCTGACCAAATGGAGCCACGACTACGGCACTGGCATTTCCGTCCCAAAACAAAACAGAAACAGAAACTGAGACTGAGACTGCTAGTCAGCCAGAGACGCTCGGTCCGTCGCTGTCATACAAATATTTTGTACTTCCACCAGCTATTGCAGTTTGCTTGGGTTTCAGTTCGTTCGTGCGCGTCGACGCCAGCGCCAATAAGCGGAATCGGCATCGGAATCGGAATCGTAATCGCCATCGGCATCGTCATAGGAATCGAACGTAAGCGAGAGACGACGACGCTTTTCTGTTAGCGACTGATCCACAGAATCCGCGCGCAGTGAAATTCGTGGGAACGCAGCGCAGGTGTTTAGATCAGAAAGAACGCAGCAGACAAAAAAAAAAAACAAAAACAAAACAAATGCAATTGTAAATTGTAAAACAATTAACTAGAACGAAAAGTGGCTACAAACATAAATAGAGTGCGAAAAGAGCGTGTGAGTATCTATGGGAAGCCCAATAATGTACGTCCCAGTAACCACAAAAAATTGCGGTCGCCTGCCCCAATGCGCCGCCACCGCCACCGCAAACTGCTGCCGCTACTACTGCTGCTGCTGCTGCTGCTCCACTTGTCGTCGCAGTGACGAAACTTTGTGTGTGTTTGTGTGTGCAGAGAAAATCAAGTGAATCAAAATGAGCGTATAATTAGGTCAGCACAAAAACAAATTATACACCAGCCAGTGCCACTTACCAAAGAGAGCGCAGAGGAACAAAACGGAACGAAACGAAACGGAACGGGCCAATTGCCTTGCCATTAATTAGAAACTAATTCACGCCGTTTTGATGCTTATATATCAAATGCAATTAATGCACTAATCCGATCCCAATAAGAAAGTTGTATTGGGTATTTAATTCTTATTTAATTTGGTCAAGTTTGCGCATATAATTCTGAAAATATGCAAATATGCAACAACAACAACATAAACGTTGTGGAGAGCATAAACAAAAATGCATGCCGCATGTCCACTTAATTCCCGCTCTCACCGCTCTTTCTATATCTCTCTGTCTCCGCATGTCCACTTGATTCCCAGTTGGACTTGAGCGAACTCACCGAAATTACTCTCACCGCTCTTTCTATCTCTCTCTCTGTCTGTCTTTTCTCTTGGCGCTCAGCTGAGCAGTGTTTGGCGCTGCCCCCAACTGAACTATTTTTTACGCCTTTTTTCTTGCCATTTGCCTGCTTTTCTTGCCCGTGTGTGTGTGTGAGTGTGTGTTGTTGCTGTTATTGCCATTTGCTTGTTGGCCGTGGCAAGTGTTTCGCAATGAGCGCGACGGGCGCTCGCTGCTGCAAGCCAAAATGAAATCATCGACGCTGCGGCAGCAGTAGCAGTTGTTGTTGTTGTTGTTGTTGTTGCTGTTGCTGCCGCCGCATTGGCATTGATGGGAGGGAAATTCCTGTTCCACTTTCTATTATGGGAGTAGCATCGCTGCCGGCATCGGCGTCGCCGTCAACGTCGCTGTAATAAAAGCAGCAGCAAAAGTAGCAAAAGAGCACGTAGCATTAAAGTGTGTCACCGTGGAAAGTGGTTTGTTTCAACGCGTCAACGTCAACGTCAACGTCGACGTCGGCGTCGGCGTCGTCTCGTGTGCCTGTTTGTTTGTTCTTGTTGACGTCTCCAAGCACATGTCACACACACACAGTTAGAATCAAAACGGACTCGAGACTTATTGGGGGAACACTTTGGAAATGGTTCATTGATTTGCGCGCTGATGAAAGCTAACCAAAAACAAAACCAAAACAGAACAGAAGAAACAGAACGCTGCAGTCACAAGATCCCGGTTGCGCTATACTCTGTTTCCAGTCTGTTCATTTGCCTGTTTCTTGTAAACCATTTTGTTGGTTAAATCTATCATCATCAGTTTACACATATTAAATTTTATAACTCTAACTATAAATGTCTGACAGTTACAGATCTATATATATTTTTTCATAAGAAATACCTTAAGTATAACCAACATTTGTATTACGGATAGACGGACATTACATAAGCCCAGTATACTCGTCTTCCCAATGGGAACAGAGTATAAAAACAAAACCAACGCGACCGACTGACTCATTTCGTGGCGAATGAATGGGAGCAGGCGAGGGCGCAAGGAGAGCGAATGACTGATGAGGTAAAGGAAGGGGGGGTATGCTCATCTTTATGCCACTAGAAAACCGGTAGGCGAATGCTGTTAAGGTCAAATCTGTTATGTGGTGCGTGCATATGATTAACCAACGTTTATGTGGCGCACAATGCAATGATTTATCAACAAGCATTTGAATTTGAATCGTGCGCTAAACACCTTAAAGCTATGCAAAAGATTCATTTGGCCTACAAGCCAGCGACGCAGTTGCCGTCGCTGTCGCTGTCGACGTCGACGTCGGCGTCATTAAGGGCTCTCAAACTGTTCCAATTATGTCTCTGCTCTGCTCTGAGTCTGTGTGTGTGTGTGTGCGCGCTCTCATTTCGCTAGCAAAGGAGCTTTTATACTTATTTTCATTTTGCTTTTTGGTTTCAGTTTTGATTTTTTTTTTCAAATTGGGAGCAACGAGTGAAAATGCGGGACACCCCAAGCGTCGCTGCTGGCGCCGCTGCTGGCGTCGCTGCCAGCGTAACTATCTGACCCAGTTGCACTTAAAAACTTGACCCAATGACTCCATTGGGCAGCTAACTAACAAAACTATCAAACTACCAAAAGCACCTCATAATTACCCACACTCAAAAGTCCAAAATATAAATAATAGAAGCAAATGTGTGGTACACCATAACGAATATTAAATGCCCTATATCGCACATAAAACATAAATTCATTCTTATAAGAAGTTTTGATACTCTCCGTAACTATATAAGGTTTTCATAAATGATACGATTCTATATGGTATATAAACTTGATCAGCATCGATCTAGCCATGTTTGCGAGATTATTAATCTGTTTTTACTAAAACTTTTTAGAGATTAAAGATACCAAATTTCTTATGTAGGTTTTTGTATGTCGTTCGCAGATCAAATTTGTTTCTAATATTTGGTAAACCAATATTTAAGGCCTCCATATTTGTGTTTCTTTGTATCTTGCGACTTTTATAACGATCTTAAACGCCGAAGTTATTCAAGAAACTGTCAGGAAATAGTTTCTTATTTGAAATATTGGACCGTCTGATATGTTTAGTTTGTTATGGAATTCATGATAGTCTATTCACAACTTCATTATGCAAATTTCAAAAATGTTCCTGATTAAACATAACCTTCAAATGCACAAAATGAACTACAGACAGATGCCGCATGATAAAAAGCTGAAAACTAGGTGGCAACGCCTCTACAAAGTATTTCATGAATTGAAACTGAATTCTTAATCAACTCTTGTGTGGAATTCAAATTCGAAGCCGTTTGATGAAAAGATTCAAATTTCAGCAACATGAGAGACTAGACTGTATATATTTATATAAATATATACTATTAACCTAGCTAGAAATAATATATTCCCTGAACAAGTTACATATCTCATTACAAAACTATAATACACTGTCTAGCAAGGGCATGAATGAAACCTGTTATGTATCTCAGTTTTTCCTCTGAATTTTGAGGGCGCAAAAGTGTATCTGAAAGGTAGCTGTATGTAAACGTGGTTATAGTTTGAAATAGGCCTAGCTAGATGGCCCCAGCGACACACATTTGTACCTTCAAATTATGAAATGCGACTCGCCCTCAATTTGCATGACCTGCCCCCAGCCCGAGATGAACATACACTTGTAGATACTTTTATATGTAGTATATACTATATATACATATATGTATGTGTTTCAGTTATAAGCATATGCAAGAGTGGGGAATTGGTTGATGATCGTCCATGGCTGTTGGCTTTTGTGATCTGGCTAATGCTAATGCATCCACATGTATTTCAAGGTCGAAAAAACACACACACAAATTAGCTGCAACAAGACGAGAAGAAACAAGTAACAAAACTTGGCCAGCAGCGGCTACCAACTAATTTGTCGATTCGATACGTTTAGTTTCGATTGGGTTAGTTAGTCTGTGGTACTAACTAACTATACTAACTATAGCTTTGACCTATTGACGGGTAAATCAGTGTTTAAAACCCAATTTGAGCATCAATTCTGATTGCAGATACTCACATTTTAGAATTCAAGACAACATTTTGAGCTAACTATAAATGTGGCTTGCAACTGTTAGCTGTGTGTGTGTGTGCTGTGTGTGTGTGTGTGTGTGTGTGTGTGTTTGCCCACCTGCAAGACCAGTAATTGGCCTCAATAACTTTGGTATTTTCATAGAGCGGGGCAGCTGCAACGTGGCGGACGCCCAAAAATGGTTACAGGCCCAACTTAAACATACATAGATATATACATACATACATACATACACATATATATCTATATATACGTTGCCGTCGTTCTTGGCCAATTTGCAGTGAGAAACATAGTCACCAAATTGCACTCCAGATGCTGACCCCAATTTTGTGTATTACAGCAGCTTTTGATTCCACTTAAGAACTTAGAACTTGTACTGCAGGCAGAAGGAGACATCTCCGACCCTATAAAGTATATATATTCTTGATCAGTATCAAAAGAGATTTCGATTTGGCCATGTCCGTCTGTCTGTCCGTCTGTCCGTCTGTCCGTATGAACGCGTCGATCTCAGCAACTACAAGAGCTAGAGACACTAAATTTGGAATGTAGGTTCCTGTATACCAAACGCAGATCAAGGTTATTTCATATTTCAGATATCTCCCCCCGTTCCTCCGCAAATCGATTAAAACCGTTTTACAGTAACATTTTCAAGATATAGCTTTTAGATTTGGCATGTACAATACTTTAGTCTCTCTTAATCTACTGTCCAAATTTCAAGTCGATCGGATAATAAACACGGAAGTTATTCACGAAAGAAGATTCAGTAATGCAGCGAGAGGGGGGAAGAAGAAGCACAGCCACCAATTAAAATGCCTCGCTTGCGCTGTCGTTTTTGCCGCCTGTGTGTGTGCGTCTTTGTGTATGTGTGTGTGTATGTGTAAGTGGACGTAGAAGTGATTGGATGTTTTAGACCTGGATACAGGGAGTTTCGTAGTCGGGTATACTCGACTATAGCATTCTTACTTGTTTTTTTAAATTTGAATTGAACGCTGTTTCAAAGCACTTTCTGAGATAGTTAATACATAGAAAATGAAGTTGATAAGGATGTGCGTCGGTGTATACTAATCTCGTACTATATTTGAATCCTTTGCAGATGGCCGAAGCGATAAGCACAGCAGCGAACAGCATGGAGCTGGCGCTCAAGGATAGCGGTGTGGGGGGACTGATTGTGGATATGACGCCGACGACGGCAGCGCTGCTGCATCATAATGCGCTGGCGCTGCGCAGCTTAAAGGAAGCAGCCGCATCCGCATCGGAATCCGAGCAGCCGGAGCCGCGCTCGCTGACAACGACGCCGACGCCGACAAACCTGAGCACGGGGCCGCATTCGCCGCCGATGACATTCCGGTGCGAGCGCTGTGATAACTTTGAGACGAGCTCGAGGGCCTCGCTGCTGCTGCATGTGGTGCAGTGTCTGGCGGGCCAGGCGGCAGCGGCGGCGGCGGTGGCGGTGCGTCTGAAGAGCGAGGAGCACGAGGAGCCAGAGAACATGAGCGTTAGTCACATGGACACGAGCAGCAAACAGCCGTCAGAGACGGGCGTCGGCGGTGGCGGTGGTGGTGGTGGTGGCGGTGGCGGTGGCAGTGGCAATGGCTCCAGCTCATCGGCCAGCTCCTCGCCGGCGGGCAATGGCAGCAGCGGCAGCGCGAGCGCATCGCGCAAGGTCTTCGAGTGCGATGTGTGCAACATGAAGTTCTCAAATGGCGCCAATATGCGGCGCCACAAGATGCGGCACACGGGCGTGAAGCCATACGAGTGCCGCGTCTGCCAGAAGCGCTTCTTTCGCAAGGATCATCTGGCCGAGCACTTCACCACGCACACCAAGACGCTGCCCTACCATTGCCCCATCTGCAATCGCGGCTTCCAGCGTCAGATTGCGATGCGCGCGCACTTCCAAAATGAGCACGTTGGCCAACACGATCTGGTCAAGACGTGCCCGCTGTGCAGCTATCGTGCCGGCTCAATGAAATCGCTGCGCATACACTTCTTCAATCGGCACGGCATCGATCTGGACAATCCGGGGCCCGGCGGCACCTCATCGCTCCTACTGGCCCTCGAATCGCAGGCATCCGCAGCGGCGGCAGCGGCTGCCGCAAGTTATGTGCCACCGCCAATGGCAACAATACCACAGCAGCCGGCTCCACCGGCCAGCGATAGCGGGGAGTCCATACGCTCACTGGAGAATGCCACACCGCCCATGCATTTTCTCACCCCGCATGTGGAGATCTCGACCCTCAATGAGAATGGCAACACGGAGCTGTTCAATGTAAGTGATAGAATCAATCTATATATTACCAATTGTTGTGCTTATGAGCGCTTAGCTGATTTGCGTCTTGCGTGAATCTGCTTTACAGGGCAACAACAACAACAACAACAACAACAACAGCAGCAACACGATCAACAACAACAACGACCTGGAGTCAAGTGGCAATTGTGAAAAGGTCAAGGAACACGCGCTGCTGCTGCAAACGCCTGTGGCAGTGGCATTGGGCGCACCACAGGATCTGCCCATGGATTGCAATACCAAGGCGACGCCAATCACATCCAGCACCACAGCGAGCCTGAGCAGCAGCAATAGCAGCAGCAGCAACAGCAACAGCAACAGCAACAGCAACAACAACAACAGCAGCAGCAGCCACAAGAATCACCATCATCATCATCACCATCAGCCTCATCATCACCATCATGAGAATCACATAACGCCCTCCATCAGCCTAATACCCATTAAGCAGGTAAGTAGACCGCCTTTTCCATCTTCTGCCAGATTCTAATGCGTGTCTATTGCCAGGAACCTCTCCAGGACGATCTGGACAAGAAGGAGCCGCTCAATGGCAACGCTTCCTGTGATCCCAACAGCGACACCGAGCTGCCTTCCAACAACAACAACAGTAGCAGCCACAATAACAACAGAATCACCTCACTGATCAAGGTAGATGTTCGCTATTTCAGTCTAGTGCGCAGCTCGCCCTTGCCAGTCTTGAATCTAAACTCCAAACTTGTTCCAAATCTCGTCTCAGTTCAATTAACGAAGTAATTTGATTACTTTCAAGTAAATATGTAGAGTTTTATCCTGTAGTATAACACATTTGTACTGAATCTAAATGTTAAAAGGCTAAAAGGGTGTAAAATCATTCATTTAATTATTATATGTCCTTATATCGAGTCATGCCAAAGCAGAATTCTCCGGAGAATTGTAGACGCTCCCTATTATGTGCGCAACAACACTATTTACAATGACCCTGCAGTGTTGCCAGTATTCGCTACAATCAGCAATGTTGCTTATAGATACAGAGGCAGGCTTCTGCCCACAGCAACTCCTTGGCTATTCGCCTAGCAAGACCTTTAGAAGCAGCAGGCTTGTCCGATTCGATCCTTTGGATAACTGGACTTATGGCAGGGCGCCTGCAGGATGGCTATTAAGCCTTACCCACTGGTAAAGGCTTGCCTACTTACTGATACATATTCTAGTGTCTACTGTTAGTTTCTGTCTTCCCCTGCCCCGTAACATTATATTTACATTAAAAAAATCCTTTCGATAGTGTCGATAGAGCAAGAATCTCGATTCGATAATAGTAAGATAAAGAAACTACGGCAGTGTTTAGGCCAACATCATCGATACTGTGTATAGTTTTCAGCTTTCTAGTAGATGTCTTTAAATGTTTAATTTGCGCTTTGTTTAAACGCGAGCTTAGTACTAGACCGTAAAGTTCTCTACTCTTGCAAGGCATTCTCTAATTTGTGGCTTCCTTTGCAGGTCTCGCCGCTTAAATCGCTGCTGCGCGAGGACTTGAAGCGAAGGATCTGCGCCAAGGCGAACAATCGCATCACCAGGAACGCCACACCGCTGGAGCATGAGCTGCAGAACATGCCACAAAATATGATAAATGGCAGCGGTGGCGGTGGGTCAGCCGGTGGTGCAAGCACAAACACACCCACAACGCCCAGTGGCAGCCACAACGGCAGCAGCTCAACGCCCATTTGCAATGGCACGATCACATCGACGGGCCAGGAGAGTGATCTGTTACTGAATCGCAAGCAAATACTCACATGCCACTTTTGTGGCATTGAGTTCCCGGACGAGACGCTCTACTTTCTGCACAAGGGCTGCCACTGCGAGAGCAATCCCTGGAAGTGCAACATCTGCGGCGAGCAGCTCAACAATGTCTACGAGTTCAACTCGCATCTCTTAAGCAAAAGCCATCAATAGCAGCCACAGTTTGTCGGCAAGTGAGAATTGCCGGCCACTCAAAACAAAAACAAAACAAACATTTCGATAATGAAATATTTAAATATAGCTCAATTTGAGAGGAACAGTTAAGCTCAGAGCAACAGCAAGGATTAACACTTATAGATTAATGATTATTCAAGATTGTTTTGATGGACATCAAAGCAGAAAATAAGATAACAAAAATCAAAATACAAAATACAAATAACACAATGAGAGCTACGTAGTTACCTAATCCCACACAACAACAAGAACAATGAAAATGTTGAAGATGAAGTTGAAGTTGAGAGAGAGAGAGAGAGAACCTTCCCAATCCTGTTATGTAGTGTTAATTACGCAATTTTAGTCTGTAGTCTTGTGTAATTTGTAAGTATACAAAAGAAAAGGCAATAAATTTCCAGCCAGTTTAACTGGCAGGTTAGCTTGCGTTCTACGTGAAACGTGTTACGTAACGTAAGCCAAAACGTCAGTTAAGTGCATGTAGCTACGCAAAAAGACGCCTCAAAGGTGTCGTACGGTTTTAAACTAGGCATTTCATATATACAATATATATATATCTACATATATTACAGACATATAGATAATATATGTGTGTAGATATGTGCACATTTTGTCCATATACTCGTACTTCACATAAATACGTATGTATGACCATAACTAAGGACTTTCGATTTGTTATGTTTTTCAGAGTTTATATAGGACAGCAAGCAAGTTTAATTATAATCACAGATATATAACAATATATACGATATACAACTTATACGCAATACAGTTATACACAGTACAGTTGTGCAATGTAGTTCAATTCAAATGAATCAGTTCAATCGTTCAATTCGTGCTGAACGAACAAATCGCTCATTACGTTCGTTCGTTCGTCCTTTCGTTTCGTTCATTTGAATCACAGTTTCGTTCATTTCATTCAAAATTTGATCATTTTTACACTGCAGAACCCTTACTTTTTTCAAAAGTAACTCTCTCTTCCAAACAGCACTCTCTCACAAACTAGAATGGGACTCCAGTGAACCGAGAACGAGCTGTAGTTCTACTGAAACGAACAAAACAAGCGAACGAGCTAAGTGAACGCAATTCAGGGACATACTTTGTTCGTTCATTTAAGTGATTCGCTCGATTGAACTAATTCTGAGCGATTCGCTACACAGAAGTACGTTATCTATAGCCAGGACACAGTTTTAGCAATCATATATACACACACACACACACACACACACGGAGACACACTTAGAGCAGCTTAGAGCGCGAGATAAACAATTTAAGGATTATATTATTATATACTCGTACCTTTTACTTAGCTCTTAGTTAAACTAACTTATAAAACTTACAATTACAATAAGAACAAAGCAAAACAAAACAAAACAAAACAGAAAGAATATATAATGTGGGAAATTGCGCTTTTCAAAAGCCGAAAGTTTTCTCAAAGATGATAGAAAATTCGCACAGTGCTGCTCAAAAGTTTGCATACAACAAACGACACGCTGTCAATGCAAAGCAATCTAACATTTTTTGTATAAAAACAAATGTAAAGAAATGGTAAAACATAAACAAAAATGCAAATGTGATACGAAATTGTTGTAAATAATTGGTAAACAAAAACAAAAACAAAAACAAAAACAGAAATGAGATAAGTACGAGTAATTTGTTTAAATAAAACTATGCCTTAGATGCCTATATACGATACGAGCACGTTTGCGTATACACTGTACAAAAAAACAAACAAACAAACAAAAGAAAATACTGAAAGGATAAACTGTTGATTATATAGTCTAGTTAACTTTAGTGTAAATCAAAATTGTGGTAAACAACTCGAACTTCCTCAAACCTGCTCCCAGCCCGCATCCTTCTAAAATCGAAAATCCTGCAAACACTTTGCTGACGTCACTCGGGGGTTGTATGCAGCCTCAGATGAGCCTGCTGTGCGCCAATTTTACTTCAGATTAAACATCCGTCCATGAGGTTCACACATTTCTAGAGTTGAGATAGCGGAAATTACATTTGTTATATAATACTTATATATATATATACACTATACTATATGTATGTCTATAATTTGTACAATAATTTGTTTAATTTCTATGATTATTTTTATCGGTTTGTGAGTTTTGCACTAAGCTAGACAATTAGTTAAAGATTATTGTTAAAAGATAGAGTATGCATAAATCATTGAAAACTTGTTGTTCATTTGTTAGCACAGTCAACTAATGGCAGGGCCTGCAGCACTTGCATTTTATACATAAATACATAGATACATTATACATACATATTTCTTATACACACCCACACACACACACACACATACATACTCGTACTTGTAGTTATATGCATTGCTCTACTCTAGCCAATTATTTTATGTAAATGGTTTGTTGTGTTCACTTAATTTGTAAACTTAAATATTAATATTCGTATGTACATTTAGTTTAGTATTCTTTTGTTTGTTATTAAACACACACACACACACACACACACACACACACACACACACACACACACACACACACACTTACACACAGAGACACACATTTTCAACATTGTTAATTAGACTACGATCAAATTGTTAATAAAACGGTGTGAAAAACAATTTCGAAATCAGAGAAACGTTTAACGTTAAATCAACATTGAGCAATTTTTAGCAGAACTTTCATGTTGAACTTTTAATAGAATTACATATTATGTAAATCAAAAACAAAACATATATGACGGCTAAGAAAGCAAACAAAACATTTACTTAATTAGTAATTATAATTATAGCTACAACAATAAAAGGCATGTTAATTTTTTAAAAATAAAAATCGTTTAAAACAAAACAACAACAACGACAGCAATTGGTTTATACTATACTAGCTGCTAATACCCCAGCGCTGCCCGGCAAAATATTTAGATTCAATTTGACTACTTTCGTCAATCTTAAGACAAACACAAAAATAGCGCCCGCGGGGGTAGATTTTCCAAAACCCTTGAATATGGGTTTGAACTCAATCGCTTGAAAACAAGTTTTCCACCAGTTTTCCAACCTTGGAGATAAATTCTACAAAATCGGTGAGACACGTATCGAATTATTTAATGTGTAGAGTTTGGAAAATGAGTTTGAGCCCGATCGGACCAAAATTTGACTTTCTCCCAGACAACTTTGAGACCACAATTTTCCGCCCATGGAGTGGATTTTCCAATATCGGTGAAATATGTGTCAAATGATATTTCGTATAGATCTTGGAAAATATGTTTGAAGCCGATTGGTTGGTAAGCAAAAAAGTTTCATACAACAGTTTTACGCGATTTTCCACGCTTGTGGATGGAATTTTTAAATATCCCCTTTTACTGTGCACTTTTTACATAGATGGAAACTACTATGAAAATTTCAGCATTCCAGCTCTTACGATTTGGGTTGATTGCCAATCAGTCAGTCAGTTAGTCAGTCACCAATCAAGGCAAACTGTGTATATATAATATAGATTTGTAATTAATTGAGTTTACAATTTTGAATTTTAGAGATCAACATCGAAATGTTAATTCTATGGGTAAGTGCGAATGACAGGGAAAGAAAGCGCGTCGACTTTTATTCTTTATTAGTTTATAAATTAAAGTACTAAAACGAAGAGATATTTTTGGGTTGTACGATATAATATTATATATATACGTAGTATTTGATGGTAGTCATATTATTCTTTTTTTTCCAGACTGATCTGGATCTTCAAATCTTAACTGGGTAGATTTTAATCTTCAAATAGGCGTCCCATTATTATGAAAAAATAAGGCTATAAATATTATTGTGATATGCCTAATGGAGGTTGTTGTGAAAAGAAAACCCAAGGAATCTATTTTATAAACAAAACAAGTGACAAATTCGTAATATCCTCTATAAGTGTATTGAAAAAGCAACGCAAATGGGACTTAGAAATTTCCCTTCAAAGAAATTGCACTGCTTCTTATACTGCTGTTGAAATACTGCACGCTACTCTTGTCAAGCAGTTCAAAATGGCCTCACGCGGATTGGGCAGCGCAAGCGCAGCCAATCAGGTGCCAGCAGCAAGCACAGTGGTGTAACATCTATAAAACAGGCGGCAAATATTAAACAGTGTATATAAGTGAGTGCGCAGGCGCATTAAATGTGCGAGCATGCTATGTATATGCATACATAAGTATATAAAAATACATATGTATATAAACATATTGAGTGCATTGCGTAAATGTGTAGTTCTAAATATAGATGTAACCCTTGGAACTGTATGGCTATAGAAAATGTATAAAACAATCTGCTGAGTACTTAGTCAGAGCTGAGAGTTTGCAATAACAATAAGGTCACTTGATACACGTAACAAGATGCATACTTAAGTCTGTATCATTTAAGTAATTATTTAAATAATTGATAACTCAAATAATAATAGTCAGCAGCAGTTTTTCTAATTAGTGTGTACTAAGTAAGATGAAAACACTCTGGTGAATGGGTTGAAGGGCTTAATTGTGCTCAAACATATTGTCACCTTCAATTAAATCAACATTCTTATTCATTTATCGTTATTTGTTTTGATTAACGACACAAAAAATACTTTTATTTCTTGTCACAGCAAGCTGACTTTTGATTGGGAAAACTTTTCGATAATAGTTTTGAATAAATGTGATGAGTGTTGACAATCAAATAGCCGCTTACATTTCAATTTATATTTGTTAATGCCAGCAAAAATACTTTTATTTGTTGTCAATCATGATTGGGAAAGCCTTGTCCCTACAAGCTAAAAGTTTTTCTTTGTAAAACTGATGAGTGTTATCAATCAACTAGCTGCTGCTGAACGCTTTAAATTTGCTTGATTTCCTAATTTATTTGTTCTTTGCCAGCAACAATACTGTAATTTGTTATCACATTAAAGTCATGCTTCAACTATATATTCCTCAACTATAAACATTTCTTTTAATCGATCACATTTTATGTTTTGCATACAAGTGATGAGTGATTGCAATCAAATGGCTGCTGGTGACCGGGGGGAAAACCGCAAGACTATCGTTTTAGTCTGGCAGGATTATAGTTTACCGCAAATCCGCTCAGTCAACGTCAATGCTCCTGTTTTCAGTGTGTGTGTGTGTGTGTGTGTGTGTGTGTGTGTGTGTGTGAGGATTTGCTACAGACAGATTAGAAGATTTGTGTGGCACATCCGAGCGCTACAAATATCAATGTCGGAAGCAATGAAAAGCGTCGCTTAGCGGCTCATTTCCATGAATGTTATGTGCTGAGGCCATTTGCCAATTTTGGCTAATGCCTCTGGCCATATGTTGTTGTTATTGTTGTTGTTGTTATCATTGTTGCTGGCCTTAAGCTAGGTGCTATGTTTGGGCTTGCAGCGGCAATTTGTTTGCAGTTCTGTTTGTGATTTACGGGGATAATGTGCCATAAAGCCAAATACGATTGACTGAGTCCAAAGTCCGCACACAGCGGCTGCAACTAATAGACTGGGACAGGGACAGGGGCAGGCCTAGGCACAGGGGTAGGGGAAACGGACAGCGAGCCTGAGCCAGATCGTTGCTGAGGATAATGCTCGGAAAGTCCATTGTCAATGCATCAATAGCCATAATCGCAACATCAATATTTACCCCATATTCCTATCCATATACATATGTATATGTATGTGTTTGTGTTTGTGTGTGTGTGTGTGTGTTTGCTTTAAACAATGCTCTCAAATCCGCTGCCAACGTTGCAATGAGACGATTAACACCTTAAATATGTCATTAGAGGCGACAAATGGAAAATACATTGACAGCCGAAGGTTTCGATCAAATCTGTGGCATGCACACACAGTGAGCAACGAAAGTTAACGCACACAAAACCAGTGAATGTCAATGTATTTTGGAGTGCAACTCTGCTATAAAAGGATTTGTTGTTGTTATTAAACATCGCTTTGCATAAAAATACAATTTTTATTTTCACAATTTTTTCCGTTTCTGAGTACTTTTCATTTCGATTAGTTTTCGATTTTGCTATCCTATTCTTATATCGTTTTTAATTCTTTAAATAATATTGGCATAATCTACACTCCAGTGATTTAAGCGCATAACTATTCAAATTAAATATTTACACAAAAATACATATTAAAAAGAAAAAATATATTTCGGTATTCAGAACCTCAAAAATGAATTCGATTTCGTATAAATCAATCGGAATCGGAAATGGGAACAGGCCCTGATTGCTTTTGTTTGTGTTCCTCAAGTGATATCAATTATAATATTATATTTATATGTTAACAAATATATATAAATTTAATATTTGAATAATTTTCCTTCTCAGAAAAGCCGTAGTTTCTTTGATTTCAAAATAGGCTATGCGTATTCTTATTTAGCTCACTGTGTTTTGAAGCTCGAACTTGAAGCGGTTGCATTTGTTGTTGTTGTTGGGTTACAATCGATGGCAGCTCGGGGATCGTATGGTGTCGATGATGCGCGTGTTTTTATTTTCAAACGGCGATTATTTGGCCCTAAGCCGATTTGCTTCAGATATCGTCCACATATATACAAATTTGTATGTATATATACGTAGTAGGCATGTGTATGTATTCAAATATGTGAAGATTGAGACACAGGAGGCAGCAAAGTGTGCGCTTGACATAAGCCTTTCCCATTCGCCGGGATAGGATCAAATTTTGGCCTGGCATGTGCACCGATTTATGTGTGTGGGGTCTGAGCCTAAACCGATTAGATCTTGGCATAGCCCAACACTTTGAAAGGCGATCTACAGTCAAACTTTTGGTTAATTTTAGGCTCAAAACACAGAATGTATTCATCTCTGTGATATTTACCCACAAATTACAAAACTCTCATATTCTTGGGATAAAGTTTATTCAAGCGAAAGTTTCTAGCTTAATTCGAGTTGAGTACCAACATTTCTGATACTAACAAAATACTATAATTTCTATATAATATCAATAAATTTGTTGCTTTTAATATGTTTAGTTTAGGGGAGAGTACAGGTTCTTACCTTCTATTCAACATAAATATATTTATAAGAATAAGTTTGAAAAATTTTATTTTTAAAAAGTAAAACCCTACACATTTATCAAAAAGTATTCAAAATCGCATTTTATAAACTAAATAATCCATTTTTATAAAGTTAAAAATGATTTTCATAAGTAAAAATAAAACTAATCCTAATAGAACCCACACATTTCTCATATGCCAGTTGCCTGACCTTACTGATCCCACACAACCTATGCAGATTTACTTTATATGATTCACAACAACAGTTCATCAGGTTCAAATTTCATTTAATTGTTCAACATTTTGCTACGATTGTTGTCGATGTCGAGGGTGGCGGAAGTGGAGGAGGAGTGGGAGGATGATTCCTAATAGATTTGTGGAAAAATCTGCCACAAACCGAATGAACGAACGAACGAACGAACGAACTCGATCCCAAACCGAACCCAAGTTGCGGGCTTAATTTGTAAAAGAGATAACATTTACACGTCAAAGCGTTAATGCCATGGGTTGAAGGGTAGGGGCAGGGACAAGGGTAGGGGCGTGGCTGTTGCGGGTGATGAAAATGATGTTGCTGCTGATGATGATGAAACAGATTTGGTGGTGGTGATGGTGGCTGTATTCCCAACTGTAATACAATAAGTTGATTCTCATGAATTGGGCTGAGTTTTCGCTGGGCTGTTGCAAACTAAGTAAATTTGAATCTCAATTGAATTGCGAGCTTGGGTTCCTTGGGCCACTCTTCATGCCTGTCTGCGTCGCTTCGAACCCAATTATCTTTCAATAAAAGGGGCCACCAAAAGTGCATCCTCAAGTTACACACATCGGACTAAAGCCAAAGTTGTGCCAGCAATGTTGTTGTAACGGATTTGTGTGTTTTTGCAAATCCAGAAAGCCAAAACGGCAACACACTTACCAGAGGGTTGTTACCTCACCAAGTGACGGCCAGTACCCCCCCCCCCTCCTCCTCCCTCCTCCCGCTCTCTCCTTGTGTAACCCAAATCTCGCCTGCGGGCAAACATCTTTATTAATTCATAATTCAATCGGGGCGCTTGCACAATGCATGATTTTTAGGATTTTCTGCTATATTATTTCTTGTGAGGGGTTTTGATTTGACTTCAATTTTCTTTGGAGCGCATCTCTTGTTTTTCGCTTTTGTGTTGTAATTCAATACGATTTTTCAATTTTTGAAATGTGCCACAGACAATGGGCAAACTGGAAAGCTCAGTGGTGCAGCAGGCCTCATCTTAATTTGAGTTGTCTGCGCTGTTTTGTGCAGCAAATTGTCTAGCAATTGGTAAATTGCAGAGCCAATTTAGTTAAATTAGTTGACTGCCAGCAAATTGGGCCAGAAATGCCGTTTAAGTTCGAGCACTTAACTAACTAATCAAAGCCAAAGGAATGTGCCAGAGAAAGGGCCAGCTGCCCAAACAATACAAAACTATAAAACAATTTGCCATTTGCCTTAATCGCCCAGAGAAGATCTGGGAATAGCATATCCCGGTTTTCTTCTAATCCATTTCGAAAAATCTCTAAATCCAGCCGCTGTCTGGCAACAATAACAAACAGCGAGAATGTTTCAATCAGTTATAGCTGAGTGCTTTTGTTCCTGCGAGGACATGGATAAGGATGAGGATGAGGATGAGAATGAGGATGAGAACGTAGCCCATAAACCGCAATGGGCGAACCATTGGCAGGGCTCTTTAGCACGAAACTCCTGTTCCCCGTCCCAGCAGCCACAACAGCCACGCCCCTCATGTCTAACGCCTTTGTTTTGTTGACAAGGATGACAAAGACAGCATCTAGATAGAGAGCAGGCTGCCCAGGTTCTGGGCCTGGTTCTTTGCCTTTTCAATGGTTTTATGAATTACGCATCGACGCCCTTCATCTCTGTCCACGTCCCCGTTCCCGTTCCCGTTTCGGATCCCCTCTCCTCTGTTGCACCTTTCGCCTGAATCTGACTCCTTGTGCGCAAATCTCATTAGACGCGCCAACATGGCCTGACAATGGCCCAGGATTTTGTCGATTGTTGCTCATATTTCACTTGGATTTCGATGCTCAATGACAATTAACACAAGTGTCAAATTATTTGTAACCCAAGCAACGCGCCCCCTCTCGTTAATGAGCCCAAGATGCCGGACCACGCCCCTGGACAGTTGAGGGTTGCCTTCAGCTCCATTCCTATTGCCTTTTACTTGGCTAATACTGTGCTTGTCCTGTAGAATTTATGACGTCTGCATTTTGAAACTGAAAAATGTCCCCAATTATGCACAATTTACAAAATTAACACTAAAATCCACACTTAAAGTAAGACGCTAAGTTGGCTGCAACTCACAAAGTCATGAAATTGCGCTGTATTTCTCTCAACTTTTGAATTCTTAAAACCTTCATTTTACAGAGAGGTAAAATTACTTATTAGCGTGAGAATTGTGAATTTTTAGAAAAGAAACCAAATTCATAGTCAAATTTAGCACTTAATCCAAATTAATACACACATTTTTCATCCAGTTTGAAAGGATGATTTTGCAAAATGAGCATTACATAGACGTGGTAGAAGACTCCAGTCTCAAGTCTTTTCAAAGGGTTTAGTCTGGCATGTGTGTAGTGTTTGCATTGCGCATTTAACGCTGCAAATATTGTGACAATGCTGAAAGTCTCTTCAATTTGTCACGCCAAATTATCATAATAATACTCCTTTCCTTTCCTTGCCTTTCCTCGCCCTACCCCTCCTTTCGCCGGGCTTATTGATTCTATGCCCTGTTGACCGCCAGTTCCCCAATTGTCAGCACAGATGTGGCAGGGCATGAGGCTGTCTGGTTCATTGTTTGCCCAGGGAATTTGCATTGGCATCGCCCGGCCAGCCGGTAACATTCACCCCCGCGCGGTGCAACTCTTTCCCGCCTGCTAAATTTTATTCAAAACGCGTTTGTCTATTTACAGTACATTTACGCACTTAATGATGGGGTTCATTCGGTCCCCGGTCTCCAGCTAAAAGTGAGCAAATGCCAGTCAAAAGATTTCAAGATGTGAGCATCAACTGTTCTACTCGCACATTGTGGTGAACGGGAATGGTACGGTAATATCTGGGCAGGGACAATGGGAACTTTGTCTGTGGGTCTGTGCTCCGCTTAGTCAAGCCAATAAGCTGGCACAGTGGAGCAAAACAAGCTGAATATGCAGTGATATATTGCAAAATTAATGAGAACTTCAATATGCGATTGGGCCAGAAACTCAACGTATAAGAAAGATGAGGTAGTGTTAGATAATATTCCGAAGTATATCATATTACATTCAAGTTACAGTATTACATCCATACTAGCAACAAACTAGAGCTACGATACAATATGATGCGATGATATATTAAATATACTGTCCACACAAAAGGACTAGCGACTTCTTAAGGAAAACAAGCAAAATATATATATTATTATATTAATAAAACTTTGTAAAATTGATGAGAAGTTTAGTATAGTTTAACTAGAAAGAGAAGTTGAACATATAAGAAATATCTGGAATATAGATGTAATAAATTCCATTTATGGATATAAACCATACTTATAACAAATTCGATCTTCGCATGATATAATATAAGTCTTGTTGAATGATTTATCCATACAAAAGAACAGTTGACTTTTTATGTAAGACAAGTAAAATTTTGTATTAATGAGAAGTTCAAGAAGAATATGAGTTGATTATAGAAATAAAGAATTATATTTACAATATCTAATAATATGTAGAATAAAACATATTACAATAAAGATATTACTATATATGTAAGGTTTAAAATAGACTCTATCTTAACATCAATAAATCAGGTAAGTTATGAGTCTTGTTAAACGAATCTTTCATAAAATAATTTACTTATATGCTTTATAGGATTGGAGATTGTTAGCTTCCAAAGTACACCCTAGTTTGGTATAAAGTTTGGTATGGTTTGGCTATACTATATAGTTTATACGAGTTTAAGTCCTTATTCATACAATATAAGATATGCTCCCATAATGTGGAGCTAATAAAAATAGGTATTAAGTGAAAGAAAGATTCGAAATTTATATTTATTCATATAATGAGCTTACCAGCTTCTTCTTTTACTTACTCAATAAACTAGCTATAAGAAAGTTGTAGTGTCTAATCATCAATTTTGGGCAATTACTCATTTTACATAGTTACAAATGCATTGTTAATCAAATTAATAAACATAAACAAAGCATCTCATTTAACACATCAAAATATTTGGTGAGTTTCTAATGGCTTGTGCACACCACTGTGGTTGGCCTGGCTTGGTTCGGGGGAGTTGGGGATCAACAATTGGCGTTGAGGCTGGCGGGACGCGTAAATAAATTGAGAGAACCATTTTATGCCAAGGAGGGTGCATAAATTCAACTTTAAATGTGTGTATGCCTTTTCATTTTGTGGTTTAACTAATTGAGTCGCCTTCCAAATATGTTAATTCCAAATGCGCGCTCAAAAAGGAAGCAACCAAAAACTCTAATGCAGGACATTTCAAGTTCGAGGAATCATTTTGGTGTGCGGAGCGGGAGGGATTAATTTGATATAAAAACAGTAGCCGTCTGTCCGACAGACACTCGAATGTTTGTTGTTTTAGCTGCTGTTGTTGTTGATGTTGCTGTAATTGGAATGCGAGTGTAAAATAATCAATTACGCGCTGCCAGCTGCCATTTTGTGTGAGCCAAAAGTAGGAATGGCTAATTAAAATGTATGACAGTCATCGAATGCGGCCAGTCGCATTTATCGGCTATCGATTGCTGCGATCCATTGAAATGTTGCAGTTGTCGTCGCGTCTGTTGCTACCAAAACTGCGGTTGGGGGGAGGGGAAATGAGGTCAAAAGTGTCACATCATGCTTAATGATGACGATGACGTTGCGCCAGGGCGACGGGGCGACGGGGCGACAGACGACGGCGCCGTCGAAACTAAAACTATATGAAAACCATAGAAAACACCAAAAGGCAGGCGAAAATTAACTGACAACGTGGCGTATACTCAATATTGTGGCCAAGACGAGCGCCGGCTACTGATAATTGCAGCGCTTTCAAGTGAGTCGGCCGACTCGACGGGCCGACTGACTGACAACTTCCACATGGCTGGCTCACCTTGTAATTTGAGCCCGAAATTTCTGTAAGAAGGAAGCACTTATACAACTAGTCAGTCATCTAGGCACCCATACCCCAAAAACAATCTGTATCTGAATATCTGAATCTGAATCGCGGTTGGAGTCGCAGCAACTGTTGCCTCAAATCGCGCTACAGATTATATCGCATATGCATATGCATATAGCTACACTGCGCCAAAAATCTGATACTCAACTTTTATACACTTTTTCAAACGAAATTGAAAGGCATTTTTAGCCATAGAAATCTAAACATGTTCAGCTTTGTTTGTCCATTTAGGCATTATTTTCTTAGTGTTATCACTGAAACTGCATGAAATGAACATTATTTTAATATTTAGGACTATTTAATAGACCTACATCTAGAATAATCTAGGCAATGAACGTGACTTATTGTGCAATTGTGCTTGTATATAAATAATATACTATCCTTTGCATTTCAAGTTCAATTTGCATACAAATTGAGATCCTTTTCATTTTTAATTGATGACAAATTTGTAATTTTATTATATCTATTGAAAAATGTTTCTATGCTGATCTTCAATCAAAAAATATACTTCAACAGCACAAATTTAGATTAATTATATTACGAGATTGATAACGACTTGATTCATACACAATCAATACAAATATTTTTGTGTTTAAATAAACCCATTTTCACAGACGATTTGCTTGAATATACTTTGTTTTTCTCAGTGTAAGTTCTATATATAATAGCTGTGTATATGAACATCGCTGCCGTAGCGGCCAAATGTTTCCCAGGGCACTCTTTGAGCTCATAATGACGATGATGCGTTGCATTTGTGTGTGAGTGACAGTGACGCGTCAGTTTTTGGTGGCCCAGAGTCACTTTTATGGATCTTTGCTAGCTGATCTGGCTGGATGGCTGGATGGCTGGCCGGGTTGGTAGCTGGCTGGCTGACTGGCTGGCTGGATGGGTGAGAGGGTCGATGGTGATGTGATCGTGTGTGTGTTTGCCCACAGCACGGATATTTTCATAAGGCAGCTAAGTAAACCACTCAAGTAGGACATGTCATCGTTGGCGCCAGTGACGACGCCGACGCCGACGCCGACGCCGACGCCGACGCTGTTGCCGATGCTAAAGGCAGTTTTTAATATTTTATGCCAGGCTGATATTTTTGCTTTTGATGTTGTTATTTCCCTTAGCTGTTGTTGTTCTTGTTGTTGCTGTTGCAGATGACTTCTGTCTGCTATTTGTGCATTTGAGGCTCATTGCCGCCGCGATGGCATTTCAATACATATAGTATTTTCCAGTCAGCGTTTGTTGATGTTTACACAGAAATTGATATTTTATTTCAAAATAACCGCCGGCAAAGGAAATGCCAACTGAAGAACCAAGAGTGCCAGTTCCCTTACCAAAGTTGCAGCTAACAAATATACTGAATTAACACCATGTGTTAAAACTAAGTATCTCAGCTTGCATTCTATTTCAGAACAAAGAATGCAAGGATACCATCCTTTCTTGTTTAACAATTACACGTGTGCTACATATCACTAACTACTCAATCACAATTAAATTCTTTAAATTAGAATTTCGATACTTTAATTCAGGCAGAAATAGCACGATTCTGCTTTAGTTTTCAACTTACTAACATATTTTTACTCCCTGTACCCATAAAATGGATAAAAGCGGGGTATTAAATCTATATAAATGTATGTATGTAACAGGCAGAAGGAGACATTTCCGATCTTGATTAGTTTCAATAGCCGAGTCAGTAGCCAATTTCGGATATCCCCCCACAGCAGCCCAATTCGATAAGAACATTTTACAGTAACAATTTCAAGGATATAGCCTTCGTATTTTGAATGTACAATACTTGGGTCACTCTTAATCTACTGTGCAAATTTCAAGTCAATAGGTTAATAAGCACAGAAGATATACACGAAACATGATTCCGTACTGCGGAGCGGAGGGAATCAGCAGCGCAGCCATCACTGGAAATGCCCTGCTTGCTCTGCAGTGTGCTGTCGGTTGTGTGTGTGCGTACTATTTGTGTACGAAGTTGTGTTTACCAATTTTACAATTTATTTATGTACTTGACTAGATCATTATTACTTGATTTTTTAAGATATAAGACATATACCGCAATTTATTTATTTTTAACTAATAATTCTCAAACAATTTTCCCACAGATTTAAATTTTGGCCCTTTTTTTAAATTTTTACGCTTATAATTCCCAACCAGTTTTAGCACAAACTTAATGGAGTAGCTGTTATGGCGTCCAAATTTTTGGAATCAAGCCATGTGGCTGATATCTCATTAATTTTAAGTGTTTTTTTTATATCATAAGCTACTACTAGCGAAACCTTGGTGTCCTTTGCTTTGTTTTACCATTAACATTATTTTAGTTATAGAAAAAATAAATGATAGGATGTATAATTTTGAATCGTAGGTTGCAAGAGAGTTCCTCTATTGTCAATGCTTTGGGTTGAAGAATGTTTCATTTTTGCCATTTGATATCAAAAGATGTCATTTTAATTATTATTATTACTGAAACTTATTAAGTGGTCCCAGTTATTCAGCTTCAAGTTTTCCATGTTTGGTACTGTCTTATTTATTAAGTTCATGGTAAAATGATTATGTTTCTTTGTTTTACAGTTTGTTTGTATGTTTGGGATGACTCTTTTCTAATACGATACTATAAATAATAATTATTAACAAACTCATTTTAATGCAAATTGTTTAAGTAGACATAAAAGTTTCAGTGTGTGCTTGATGGATTTTTACGGAATAATACAAACTAGTTCCGCAAGTGGTCTACGCAGTCGACAAAATTCTGGGAACAAAGTCAAATAATATTTTTTGTCTTACATTTAAAAATATATAAGTCTAGTAAGCCATGTAGTGTCACCTTTAACACGTTATATTGGCGCTATATTCAACCGATTTAAAGTTTTAAATAATAATGAGCATTATTACTTGATTTTTTAAGATATAATATATATACCGCAATTTATTTATTTTTAACTAATAATTCTCAAACAATTTTCCCACAGATTTAAATTTTGGCCCTTTTTTAAAATTTTTACGCTTATAATTCCCAAACAGTTTTAGCACAAACTTAATGGAGTAGCTGTTATGGCGTCGAAATTTTTAGAATCAAGCCATGTGGCTGATATCTCATTAATTTTAAGTGTTTTTTTTATATCATAAGCTACTACTAGCGAAACCTTGGTGTCCTTTGCTTTGTTTTACCATTAACATTATTTTAGTTATAGAATAAATTAATGATAGGATGTATAATTTCGAATCGTGTGTTGCAAGAGACTTCCTCTATTGTCAATGCTTTGGGTTGAATGTTTCATTTTTATAAATGCTACTTACCAAAAGTTAAGAACAAAATCTAGAAACAAAGTCAAATAATATTATGTTTTTTCTTAAATTTAAAAACAATATTTGTAAGCCATTGTGTAAGTGTCGCCTTTAACACGCTATATTGGCGCTATATTCAACCGATTTAAAGTTTTAAATAATGAAGCTCAGAGATTATTTTAATATCTAACTATATTTTAATGCTTTGGCGTTTTATATCGAAATTGTTCACGTTTTTTCTTTATAAAAAAAAGTTGATGAAATATAAAATTAAGTTTGGTTGTTTTTTCAATCAATTTCAAATGGAATTTCAGAGTTCAAACTTACAATGGACAAAATGCAGCGGAAATTGGTCAGCGCTTAGTTGTGCTGAATGCCAGTATATCCTTTAATGTTGTTCACAGTTGTTACCGGGAGCAATAATCCAGAAATTGAGGTTCCTTTACCACCCAAAGTCGAATAAAAAGTCAGATGGAATTTTCGGTAATGATTTAAATTCTTAGTGTTTCATTTCTTTTTTATTGCATTCTAAATGTATACGTAAGCTCTATGATTTGCATACTTAAACTCTATTTACAAATACGTACACACACAGAAATGAAAATGAAAAACTTGAGTTGAATTTTAGTTTCAGTTTCAGATTCAGTTACAATTTGATTCTCATATGCGTACATCTTAAATGTCTATCTTTGAAAAGTGTGCGACGATGTTCATATATTTCAATATCTTCTGTACCTCTATGTACTATCTATGTTTAGGAAACAGCCCCGTACAGATCGGTTCAGGCTCTTGACGATGGATTTGAAGAGTTGCTAGGTGAAGTTGGCTGCGATTGTTGCTGTTATTGCTTTGGGGAGCTCGAACTCCCAACTGGATTCTTAACTACGCATAACTTAAACTAGGAATTGAAACAATTTGAATAGCTGGGCCTTAGTGGGTTGCAGGAGGAGCAGGAGCAGGAGCAGGATCGAGAGTGTGGGTGGGGACTGTGCAGAGAAACCCTTAGGGCAAGGCCTCGCCTCACACCCGCTGATATCATGTGATCTCCGGCGCACTGTGCTTCAAGTCTGGCGATGTGGAGAAAGGCCTGTGGAGCAGCTGGCCGCTGTGATGGTAGCTAGTGGTGGTGCCGCCCTCGTGTCCCGCTCCGGCCCCTGCACAGGCGGCCACTGCTGCCGCCGCTGCCGCCACCGCCGTGGAGTTGAGCTTCTCGGGCGAACTGATGCGCAGCTTTGGCGGTGGTGGTGGTGCCACCACACCGCACTCCACACTGTACGCGGCCGCATAGCCCGGATGATGCAGATGCGGCGCCCCTCCCCCGCTGCCGTTCAGCGCCAGCGGCTGCGGCAGCTGAGGATGCGGCCTTATGACAATCGGCTGTATGGGGAACTGCTGGGACATCTCCTTCAGGTTGCTAAAGCTTTGCAGGTAGCATCCGGCATTGAACAGGCTGCTGGCCGCATTCAGCTTAAACGGCGGCAGGCAGCCGGGCAGCGCCGCGCCCGCTCCCGCACCGGCGCCCGCTCCATACGCCGACTGCAGCAGCGGCGGTGTGGGCGAGGGGAGCGCGCTGCTCAAGTCCCGCGGCTTGTCGTCGTCCACGCTGAGACTCTCCTCGTTGGCTCCGTTGGACATGCTGCCAGGACTGTGCTGCAGCTGCAGGCTGCTCGGCACCGGCGAGTGCGTGCCCAGGGATATATCCGAGTCGGAGCTATCCGACGGAGTCGGCGAGGCGGCTCCATCAGCCCGACGGCTGCGGCAGCCCATGCCCGAATTGTTCTGGTTGTGCTGTATGCTGCAATGGCAAAGGGATGGAAATATTAGCAGATATTCTATAAGATGAGTTCTTAAATCATATATGAGCATATATCATGTGTTGCTGTGGGAAAACAATCTTTAAATACCATTGGGATCAAGAATTTCTGGGATATTTAAGAATATTAAGAAATTACAGAAATTTAAAGGTATATTTTCCTGAGTTTCTGAAGGAAATTTAAGTATAATTGACAGATTTATTTTTGGGAAATTGTTTTTTATAAGTAGTTTCACAAAACAATTCCGAAAATCTACGAAGATATAGCGCCAGAAATTCGACAATCATGTATCCTATTAGTCTGAACTCCTTCGAGAAATTTGAATCGTAGCTCATAAGCTCAATAATAATACTAAGCCGGACATTTTCTCAAAAAAACAAAAGACATTCGTTTCATAACTGAAAAAAAACATATCTAAGAAATAAGAAATATTTTAAAATGACTACCTTTAATCTTTTCAATATTTGTTCCTAATTTTTCAATCTTCAATCTCTTTCCACTCTTTTCAAAGTATAGGTAACTAGATGATATTAATGAACTAACCGTGAGATTTATAGACTCAACATATGAACTATGTTGTTAGACCATATAATCGTTTAACGATTTCTATAATCAGCAATTAATGATCCGTAGCAAATCAAAGTAATCTTAAGCAACAAAAGCTTCCTTAGACTTTAAATTCGGAGAGTTTTGTGTTTCAATATTTCCACTTATTAGCCCAAATGCACATCTTACAGAGTTGGACTGGGCTTTAAACACTTTCAAGTCTCCCAGCTGCGGGTTACACTGTTAATTAGTGAATGTGGACAGCATGTTGCACGTTGCACGTTGCATGTTGCATGGGGGCTCTAAACACGCCCATTAAGCGGCTCATTTGTCGTTGGCTCGGCAGGCCCATAAATCTGACACAACTTTCACACATGCTTAAGACAAATTATCTGTGGCCAAAACAAAGGTGTGCCCCCTGGACACCTGAACAGAAGATGACTTGATTAGAAGCAACCGTGCAACGGCGGCAACATCGTCGGCATATTTATAGAGCCATCAGAGAGCGGTCTCGGTCTCGGTCTTGGCCTCAAATACATCATCATCTGCATCGCCCCATGACTCCTGCACTGTCATAATTATCGGTTAGGATTCGCTCAACTTGCCGCAATTTGTTGACCCATCAGCATTAATAATGTCCAAGTCCGCATCAGAGTTGGACTCCGAATTGGACTCTGAGTCAGCGTCGGAGTCCATTCCCTTGTCCTTTGCGGCTCGTGTTGTGTGATTAATGATGCCAGAGGAACCGTCGCAGTCACAACTCCGTTGGAGCATCGAAATGTATCTGCGGCTACCTTTTGTTTTTTGCCCCCTTTTTGTTTTTTTCCCTGTGTTTTTCTGTGAAGTCTGAGGCATGAAAATGAAATCGTTTAGTTGCCTAATGCGCCAACTTGATGGATTATCATTTACCACTTGCTCTCTGACCATTCTCCTCTGGCACAGATCAAACGGCTCTGACTACTGCTACCCGCTGCTGGGATACCGCAGTACCATACATATGATTATCCACGGCCTGTTCTTTTGGAAAGTTACAGGCCCAACTATGGGAAAACTGACATTGCGGTGGGTCAACTGCGTAAAATGGCCGACAGCTTATGAAATTGTAGCTTTTAGCGGTAGCAAATACGCTTCAATGAAGCTCAAGGCACCAAATCCTTATCCCAAATCCCAATTCCGTAACTGGCACGGGCGCTGATTCGGAATCGTTGGTCCAAGGCCGTGTTTTCGCTTCATTAGGGCGACCAGCACGCTCGGCTTGAGCCAAAATACTTGTTAGTTGGATGCTCGAACGTTGAATATGATATATATTTTCCAAACAATTGACCAAACAGATCAGAGAAAGGGCCCAAAGGGTTTCTGTGCCTGCAATCTGATACTGTGGCACCTAACCGAAACCGAAATGACACGTATGTAATTACCCGCGTGGACACAACAAAAAGTGAGTGACATCCACATGGAGACAGAGGACACGGGACAGGGGACAGGGGACAGGGGGTATAGCGGAAAGAGAACCCTTTTGATTCGATATTAACTGGTAACTGGTAACTGGTAACCTGAGCAGAGAGGCCCGAGACATTGAAATGTTTTAATCGGCTCATGTCAGAAGATTCGTGTATGTCGTCTCTACGTAGATTGTGAATATTCCAATACGTATTATATTATTTATTCAGCTGCAAGGGCGCTCGTAATATGATCTGATCATAGGCCAAATTCAAAAAGGTGTATAACTCTTTCGAATTAAATATGGCTTTAAATCAATGCCCCATAAATGAGTCTCAGATATTTATCCGTCTGGACTTTTCCGTTTCGGTTACATGTTAATAGAACAGAAGCTTTATTATAAGCATTATACGAATACGAATACGAATTCAAGTGTAAAAATGACAAATGCAATGCATTTCAATAATTGTGTCATTCAAATTGAAAGTTATAAATTATGTAAATATTTGGACAGCAGCGGAGAGAAGTACCAAATCCCAGGGGTTCGAACTCTTAAGTGGACCGAATAACGCTTTGTTCCTTCCTCGGGGTGGGTTGTGCCCCCGTCAAACGCAATCAACGTTTATTTTGTCCTTGTTTGCCGCTCAAAAGGACATTTTTTTTTGGGTAGAGATCTGTTGACAAACAGGATTTCAATTTGTTCAATTTGAATACTGTTATCTTTTGCTCAGTTCCAGTTTACACTTTTCAGCTCCGAGGGCGTTGAAACCCTTGGGTGCAGTACTTCGATTATTTGCAGTTACTTTTTAGCTTCTCGTTATACATTTCACTTGTCAATGAGCATTGGCAGTAGTCACATTACAATTGTGGTTCAATAGATTCAGTTCAGTCGTTCATCTTTAAGCGAACGAACTAATCGTTCGTTCGTTTCGAAACTCATCAATAATCGTTCTTTTTAAGCCCGATTATTGAGCGGTTATTCTGGTGAATGTGACTTTTACGCATTATCGGGAACTTTATCTGACATTACATAGCATAAATAAGTACAGCTAAGGGCAACCGTTCGCTAACAGTTGGACAACCAAAAATGGCCTTAAGTTTAAGCCGTGCGATTTATCTCCACTCTTCGGGAGACTATTTACATTGCTGAACAATCCGCTTGGGCTTAACAAGGGCAAGAAGATCGGCTTCCTTCTCTTTTTTTTAGCAGCTGTAAAACGTTTTTATCGAATTGCGGGGTACGCAGGGAATATATCTGAATCCGAAATATACTATACTGCCCTTGCTAAAGACGAACCTACATTCCAAATTTGAAGTCTCTAGCTCTTGTAGTATCCGAGATATTGACGTTTTGTTTCCATAGTTGGATGGGGAGAGGGTGAATCAATTTGAAAACACAAAATTCAAAAATTCTACTCTATATATATATATATATATATATTTCATGACTCTAGCTTCATATATAGAGAGTTTATGCCAAAAAATTGGATAATTTTATCACATAGTGCGCTGTCCTTTCATTTCTATCAACTTTTAAATTCACTTTAATAAAATAACATTGATGTTGCCACCAATCACCAAAAATCAGGTGTTTTGAACAACAGCGTTGCCACAATTCAAACATTTTTGCCATTCGCATTTCAATGTGATATGTAAATTTATAAATCGATTGAAAAATTGAAATAGCTTATGGGACACTTTATGAAACAGATAACTTTATCTAGCAAATTCGAGACTTTACGTAAAAGTTGAGAAATCGGCCATGACATTAACCTTAGCTTAAGTATATTTAATACTATTACAAAGTGAAAGAACGAGCATTCGTTTAAAATGAACTTGATGAACGACAATCAGCGGTTGGGGTAGGGGTACTTGGTTCATTCATACAGTTTAGTGAGCCGTTCGATCAAACTTACGAGTATTTTGAACTTTTCGATATAACTCCAATTCAGATACACATTCACATCCGGTGTCTGGGGCCTGTTATCGATGAGGCCGACTCGAATGACTCTTGAACTTTACATTCATTCTTTATTTCTTTAATACACTTTCTACACGTTGCTGAAGTGGGCGAGTCGCCGCCTCCCGCTCCGCCTCCGTTCCCAGCACCGTGCTAGGTATATTGTATCTTGTATCTTGTATATTTTTCTCACAAGCCACCGAAACGGTAGTTGTGTTGTGCAAACATCTTTGAGTGTCTGGCCTGGCTCTGGCTCTGAGTCTGGCCTGGCTCTGGTCTGGGCATGGGCATGGGTATGGGTACTTATGGAGCTCGAGTATGGCTGTCCAAACGCGCAGCCAAGTGGGCACTCGGATTTGGATATTGACAATGGCTGCAGCTTCTGACTGAGTGACTGACTGACTGACTGACTGACTGGGGGCCCCAGTTTGGGGCTGACTTCCATCGGCAACCTTTCTTCATTAGAATTCGAGCTTGGGAAATCGATGAACAGCCACTTGAGCATTGCCAGTTCACAGGCTTCTTGGCCAACGCACTCTCGTCCTTCAATTGCTGGATACGAGGCTGAGGCAATTTCTATTTCGTTTATATAGCCGCAAAATGCGTGTTTAATACTTATTTTGATTGATCATTGACATTTACAACATATTTGATGTGAGTGTGTGTTTATTTACTTTTGTTGTCGTTGTTGCTGTTGTCATTCAATTTTTATTACACTTCTGTATACACACACTAGAAATCCCATTTGGTTTCTGCTGCCTCATTTCGTGTTCTGCGCTTGACAAATTGCTGCCAGAGTAGCCCTCCTCCCTTGCTGGCCGCCCGTCCGCCCGTCCGCATACTATTTCGTTTGCTGTCCAACGACACCCGCCCACTGTGCCTCCTAATTTGGCTTCTGTTTTTGAGCGCGTGTGTGTATGGTTGTGCGTGTGTGGGCAGATTTTTAGTGGCTATCACGAGAGCTCGCATTTCATTTGTGTAATTCACGCAATAAAATAATCTGCGTTGATTTTCTGAACTACACGAATCTCAAATTGGATCGTCCATCAAGTGGTGCTCCATAATTGAACGAACCCAAGAGTCCATGGCCTGGTAATTGAATTAGCCACAAGACATGCAACAGCAACTGAGCTCGTTTCTCGTTATTAGAGTTTAATTTTGAATATTTCTTTTAATTACCAATTGCTTCGATTAACTTTTTTAAGTTTTTTATGCCTAAAATTGATGAACTCATCGATGTGTAGATTCCAGTGATTTTTATTAGTCGGAAAGGCAACACAAAACTACGAAGCCCATGTATTTTTAAAATATAAGCTGATAATATACTCACAATTAAGATTATTGGTGGTTATGATCGGCACCGTGGCATGATCTACATATTTGATATATGTTAAAATGATAATTTAATAAAACACGTAAATAGTTCATTCCTCTGACTAAACCAACAAGAATGCAATCGTTTTCAGGAATTATAACAAGAAATAAGACTCGAAAATAGTCTCCCAAATCCTTCAAAAATAATTGAAAATATGACTATTTGAGTTGACGTGTAAAACAAAGAAAATAATCATTTTACCATGAACTTAACATGGTAAATGGTAATGAAGCTGAATAGCTGGGACCACTTAATAAGTTTCAGTAATAATAATAATTAAAATGACATCTTTTGATATCAAATGGCAAAAATGAAACATTCTTCAACCCAAAGCATTGACAATAGAGGAACTCTCTTGCAACATACGATTCAAAATGATACATCCTATCATTTATTTTTACTATAACTAAAATAATGTTATAAATTATTTTGCTGATGACAAAGAAAAATAGTAAATCAAAGCGAAGGACACCAAGGTTTCGCTAATAGAATAATCAACTCCAGCTTATGATATAAAGAAAACATTTAGGATTAATGAGATATCAGCCGCAAGGCTTGATTCTAAAAATTTCGACGCCATAACAGCTACTCCATTAAGTTTGTGCTAAAACTGGTTGGGAATTATAGGCGTACAAAATTGAAAAAAACTACGCATTGGGTTCTTTTTATTATTATTATATGATTATATGATTATATCAAAAATAAATACAATAAAACCAACATTTTGTAATAAAACTTATTGGCAGCTGAAAAACTTTTTAAGCTTATTAAACATTTGGTCTTTCGGATTTCGAAACAGCAATTATGTATGATTCCCTATAATTTAAATGTAATTGAAATCAAAAAAAGTTTTAATTATCTTGTAAATCGTTTTTTACGATTGAAGCGAAGAGTTGGAGTAGATATATTTTAAATTTACAACAGACTGGAGCTGCGAACTTAATCTACTAGTCTAAATACCAAATTTCCTTAGTCCTTATAGTCTCTGAGATCTACACGCCCGAACATGTACACATAGCTAGATCGAAGATCATAAGTTCTTAAGAGGGTGATATAAATTATTATGAATAACTAATTTCAAAATAAAGGTGAAAAATCGTAGTCCTAAAAGAGTAGGGCATTAGGAAGTGAAGTAAACATGTAGTATATAGATTAAAGCGGAAGAGATTGTATGATCCAGTACCTAGTTAAAGGGTCTTACGATATACATTTTGAAGTTCTCTTTATAAAACCCAGTTGAAATTCATTTGATATGCGTTTCTTTTGAGCGGAAGGCATCAGAGCATTACAAATTGTTGCCCCACCGTTGAACATGTTATGGTTAATTTGTACAGTAGTTAATATTTTAATAACTCAATTTCTGTGGCTGCTCTACCAGTCGGGCCTTTCTAATGCCGCTGTCTAGTTTTGGTTTTGATTGATTTACCAACTGGCAAGCCATCAATGTGTAACGTATCAGAGCTGGGCCTGCTACTCCAAATCCCCAACAGCTCCTCTGGCCGAGAGCAGCGCTCAAGTGCAGTAGCAAAAATGTTAACAATTTTTTCAGCACTCAATGCTTAAGAAGTCAGCGCCTGTTATTCGGTCTGGGTACGCATACCCCCTGCCCCGTGAACCCCTCTCTTCGGGGATCTGGTTAGAATGTCTCAGTTCATGCTCTTCAGCTTTTGGTAGATGCTCATCATTATTTCGCTGGCGCTGTCGAAGCTGATGCCATCGTCATTGCCGTTGAATGGCAGGCAGGCATATGAACGGCTTTTAATTTCATATTTCTTGTATCTCAGTATTTTTCCTTCCTTCAGTTTTTGTCTTTCATAACTCAACTGGGCTGCCTGTCTTCTTGGCTGCTTAATAGCACGATGACTACACGAGACCCAAAGCCGGGCTCCAACTTGAACTGCAGCTGAAACTAGGACTGCGAATGCCTGCCACTTGGCATCGTGTACTCGTATCTTTGCGGTAGAGTTGGAAGCCTGTCGTGTTCTCTCGTGACACGAGCCGACACGATCCATCCTGAGGTATTCATATAGTAACAATCGACTCGATAACATAACCAAAAACAAAACTACGCATATATATCCATGTTGATAAGTAATTTCTTAGCAAAATAAATATGTTTCCTTAATCTCCTAAATAGTACTTATAAGAAATAAGCTCTTCTGTAAGAAATTTTGTAAGTTTTATACTAGATATATAGATACACTTGGGACATGTTGCGGTATCCACTTTTGCAAAATTTAATTTCCTTAAATGTTCGTATTTCCATGAATGTCCTTGAGCAAAGTGAATGCTACTTTGAGTGTAAGTGAACTACATTAATCTTAAGTCTAAATCAAGTAAATTTAATCCGCAAAGTCAAGTGAAAATGGAAACATTGAAACCGTAAATTGAAAACCGAGACATGCTTGATAATATTGTGAAGAAATATCAAACTATAAGCGAAGTATATAAACAATTTTCTTTATAGCTTGGGAACACAAAAAGTAGCTAAAATATAGTGAAAACAATATTTGAATATTTTGCTTAAGATGTTTGCTAGAGATATTTTAAATGTTTCTATATTAATTTGCGACCTATAAGACCTATTGTACCCCCACTTAGCCTTAAGCTCGCTCCTCAACCCCTACTTTCAGCACGAATGCTAGGAATCTTTTTATAAGTATTTGCAGCGTCAGGATTAACAAAAAGAGAGCATCGTACATCTATTATTTCAGTATACAATTTCCTAATATAAGAGAAACATCGAAAACAGAAACAGAAGTTTTTTACTTTGGTGAAAATGGTAAAAAGTTGCATCGTGTCGTGGTGAAGAAAGCAACACGCTCCCATCTCTAGTTTGGAGAACTGCGCAAACATAAAGTCGATTGTGAAGTTTTTGAGTTGGAGCTGGAGTTGGACATGGACATGGAGATGCAGATGGAGATGGAGATGAAGATGGAGTTGTAATGGTCGTTGGCTAACTTTACAAGGCGAAATAATCGCCATCATTTTAACTAATGACCCATTCCAAAAGGCGCTTGCCGCTTGTTGTTGTTGTTGTTGTTGGCGCTTTGTGCAGATTCATTCAGTTTGAGGCAAGCTCCTAACTTAATAAACACGCTCGTTCTCTGGGTTCCGTCTCGCCTGCAAAATTTCTAAAGAATGCCAAAATGTTGTCGGCATCGGACACGGGAGCTCCGGCAACTTGCCCAGCTGGCTGGAGAGGGGTATATAGTTGTGGGCTGGTGGCGGGAGGGTTGGGGTACCTAACAGCAGGTAGAAGCAACTTGAAATATTTGCGCATCTGCAGGAGCAGCGTACTTGAGATCGGGGGCTTACTGCTTACTGCTTTCTGCCAAGTCATTCCACTTAACTTGCCATCTTTCACTTGGTTGCGGCGGATCCATGGATCCATGCACGGATCGGATCTTCTTCATTTCAACTTCGCGCGAATTGGTCGAGTTTTTATTCTGCCAGTTGTTGTTCTTGCTTATACCCTACCTCCATTCAAAATGGACTGAAAACCAAGGGTATAATAAAGTTGTGTAAATGTGTTGAACAGACCGAAAGAGGTCTCACATTACAGATTCATTAAAAACAATTTACAATTGCAATTTGGTAGATATTGATTTGATTTTTTGTACACACATATTTTGGAATACTGTGAGTCTGTCTTGCAAATTTCATGTAGATTGGTTAATAAACACCCAAGTTATTGAAGGAACAAATTTTCCATCAGGAAAACAACATCGCTGCCTCAAAACTGCTTGAAAAGCAAGCAGTGTACTGTGTTAGGCTGCTTCAGAGCTGGCTAGAGGGTATCTACCAGTCGAGCACTCTCGACTAGAACATTCTTATTTGTTCTGAGGCCTTTGTTGTTGGCTTTGAAGCGTTTGCACCTTTCAACTGAAGCATGAGCTGGGCTTACATTGTTGTTGCTGGCGTTGTTGTAACTGTACAGCTGCTGCCGCTGCTGCTGCTGCTGGTGCTGCTGCTGCTGCTGCAGGCGTTGTTGCTGTTGTTGTCATCGTCGGCGGTCATTTTAATGTGGCCAAAAGCGACGACCGCAACAAACGGCAGAAATCGAGAACGCTTCGCTGGATGCCGCCGTCATCATGATCGGTTTGGTTCGGCACGGATCAATGGATATGGAAATGGCACGCAAACGCCACAGCAGGGCACACACTACACTGCTGCTGCTGCTCCCGCTGCTGCTGCTGCTCCCGCTGCTCCTGTGTGCGATGCCCGCTTCCACTTCCACTTGGATGCTGATAGATATCGTTTTACCCGATTTGCTTGACGGCGCTTTTATATGAACGCAACTTGGTCAGCAGCAGAAGCAGCAGCAGCAGCAGCAGCTCGGATTACATTGCGTGCTGGGAGCTGAGGATGGTTTCCATCTAATGGCCATCTAATGATGCAGTGAAGCGTTAGATCAACTTACCGATTCTTGGCAGCAGCCGCACGATCCCGCTGTCTGCGATTCTTGAACCAATTGCCCACTTGCGTTGGATTCAGGCCGGTGGCCTTGGCCAGCTCACGTTTCTTGGTTGGATTCGGATAGGGATCCTGTAGGTACCATTCGCGCAGTAAACTTCTCGTGCGCTCCTTAAAACAGTGCGTTTTCTGCTCCCCGTCCCAGATTGTGGGCGGCAGGGGGAACTTTTTGCGTACGCGATATTTGTCAACGGGGCCTAGGTATAAAAAACATATATATTTATAGTCAAAGTTAAACAAAGAAGTCAAGTTAAGAATATAGATACAGAGAGTGATATAGGATAAATATACATAGATGAATATTTGTAAGGGCTGTTCTCATTTCCGATTACTTTTCATTCCGCATCGAAATGGATTTTGTGTTTCGTTTTTCAAATGTATCACCGTTTCGGAATTTAGAAAAGCCAATAATTTCAATACCGAATGTTTTCATCGATTGGAAACGGCAACAGTCCTGACAGATATAAATATAGATTTATTTAGATATAATTTAACTAATTATACCCCAGTTATTCTAACAAATATCAAGGAGAAAATGTGTAAGATATCTTTATCTAAAATAAATGTTGGGTTTTACTTTTTTACCCTTGTTTACTCTTTCGATTGTGCTCTGTAGTATTTAAAAAGCTATATATAGCGCTGTCAAACAAGGAATGGCATATCAATGTATCGGTTTTTTTTACTATCGATACTATCAAGCCGATATAGATTAACCAATAAGTCCATCTAACACAATTCTTTGAATTCATTTGAAGCCTTTTTCCATTTAGTGAAAGAGCACATTGTGCTTTATTATAGTCAACATTTCGTAACGTTTTGTTGACTTT
Source organism: Hirtodrosophila confusa (assembly GCA_035043065.1). Taxonomy (NCBI): domain Eukaryota; kingdom Metazoa; phylum Arthropoda; class Insecta; order Diptera; family Drosophilidae; genus Hirtodrosophila; species Hirtodrosophila confusa. The sequence continues at coordinate 4,941,793 of JAWNNI010000160.1, read as the reverse complement.
GTCGAAAGTATCGATAGCTTCAATAAGCAGTATCGAAATCATCGATTGATAACAATATCGATTATTTCAGAGCTGTAGCTATAAATATATATCACATATACTATGAAATAGAGCTTTAGGTAGACTGTAAATCGGTACTTACCCAGCGATCGACCGCGCAGCTTCTCTGCCTCAATGTAGTGCGCCTCCAGCCACATTGCCTGCAGTTTGCCATAAGATGCTTTTGTAAACTTATGATTCTCTATTATTGCATAAAGTTCCCTGCCAAAAAGAATTAAGAGAAGTGCGCATTGTAGATTACCAAATAAGTTACTATATATTGTAGGTACAAGTATCAGTCAAGTCAATTGAGCTGCAACCCCATCAAGCAGAGCTACCCTATAAGCAATGAACAAATCCCAAATGGTGAATGGTAAATGGTAAATGGTAAATGGTAAATGTCCTGCTGTGTCCTGTCTGGTTCTGATAATGGACTTGTCGACTGCTCGCTCCTAACTCAGCCATATGTATTCGTAATTTGAAACAATTTCATAAGCATTGATTGTCGTTGCTGGCGTTGACAGCCAACTTAAGTCCATTAAATTGTTTTAATTGGAAGTCATTTATATTTCTAGCTGAAAGCAATCAAATCACTGCTATTGAGAGCACTCTTTGAAGGCTTATGTATAAGCTGTGCATATCTTATGTATACATACATGTTATTCATGCATATTTATGTAGACACTGATCGATCGAAATCGGATGAGTTTAGTGCTCAGACTAACCAAGTTGCAATGTTTGGAAAGAGGAAAACAAATAGAGGAAAAGTCTTATATATTTGTCTATTCAAATTCAAATTTTCAACTTACAGCACAGAATACAAGAATATTGTGTTGATTGAGCGTACATTTTGGACAGGCCTGCCCACTCATCGATAAAGGGCTGCCAATTATCGAACTTCGTTATCGTTATCATTATCATGAAGATGATTAAATGTAACAGCATTAATGCTCATGACAACTACCTTGAACATGACTTTTAACCGAACACGACAATGTTTTTCATCCTAAAATTCAATTATAAGCGACCCTTCCTAAGTATTTGTTGGAGTATTTTAATTTGAGTCAAAATATGCCCTACTTATTAATATTATATTATATATAACCTTGTAATGGGTGAATTTTGTCAAGATTTCTTTAAAAAAGGACACGTTTTTCAAATAATCACACAATTTTCTCCTGAGCGTTTTCATTTTATTAATTTATTTATTTTTTGTTAAAATTTTGCATATTTATTTAACTTATGCTCTAGTACCTTTTTGGCAGCCTAAACTCGTTTTTATGACAGCGATATTTGTATCTGAGGCATAAAAAACACCTCTACCAAGTTGCATCAATAAAGTTTTAAAGGTGACTTAGTTAGTTCATCAATCTGATCAAGAATCATTTTGATGTACCTTAGGAAGATTAAAATGACTTCACCAATGCAAGGGTATTAAAAAAACACTAATTATTTAAAATCATCGACTGAAATATGATTATATATGATTAGGAATCGAATCAAAATGGTTCAGGTGTTTTGTAGGGTTTATTGAAGATTAGTAAGAAATCACTTTCAAGTTTAGTCTTTCCACTGTAGGTAAACATTCTTATTCTATAGAGTGTTATTCTAAGTTTGTTCTATTTACAGTTGTTGAACATAATTTGCTTTCATTGTTTATATAATTTGCCAAACAATTTAATTTGAAATATTTGAATATTCTTTTTGTGCAAGATCTCAAACGGCAACTAACATTTATCCACTCAAATGTTAACCACTCAAAGAGATGTCTCAAAGCTCATTACTCAACGGCCTTTTGCCAGTTTGTCAGTTTGTCAGCTGTCATAAGCAATATATCAAACTTGATTCCACCATAAACGGGCTATAATAAAACGTATTTAGTATATGTTTTATGATATCTTGGCTCTACGGCCGTAGACGAAGATGGAGAGTCGGGAGACGTGTTTGTCCACTTGTTAATAACCTGATCTTGAGCATGAGTACTCGTACAGTATTCATACTATTGTATGCATTATGGCAGACGTGTATCTATGACCAGTTAAAGTAGTTTGTCAATCATGCAGTTAATTGCATACAGACTCGTAAATTACTATAGATATTTCTATTGAAATCCCATTAACTTTGCTGAGTTTCAGCTGTATTTTGTAAGAGCTAATCTGAGCGTATTTTGGGGGTTTATTAAGTTGGCAAAGTTATTCAAATCTTGTCAGAAGAAGCTTCAATGAACTGTTTCCGGCAAAAGCAAAAGCTGATCTTTTCTTCACTTTGTATTTTGTGTGTAACTTGAGAGTTTTGCGAGAATTCCAGAGAGACGGAAGCGGAGATGTCAGGGAGCACACTCCTCCGCCGAGGCAGCCCATTTGGAACCTGATGGCATTGTCTGGTCGGTGTTTTATTAATCAAAGTCTGCTCGAATTGCACGGGCAGCGAGTTCTTTAATTAGTAAATTAATGCCATTGTTTATTAATTTAGGAGCTCTTTGTGTGCTCTCATTACGTGTCCGTGTTCAACTCCAACACAGACAAAGCTTGTGCAAACTATCGAATAACCAAAATGAGATGAAAAAACAAATGCCACGATTTAGGTTAATCAGAGCTGATGATGCTCGGATATTTGAGCCGTGTGCTTTTGTTTGTGCCAATTTTGGGAGCCTACCTGAAGTTACCGACATGATAGGCGACAACTGCCCGGGCCCGGAGCACCGCCTCGCAGTTGAGTATCTCGTGCATGTTGGGCAGCGCAACTGGCAGACTCCATAGGAAACGTGCCAGCCTCTCAATGTCGCCGGAGTCCTCCAGGGTCTTGCATACGATCTCCACTTGGGCCGCGGAGAAGGCGAGCGTTGGCACCGCCAATATGGGACTGGGTGCTATAATCTGGTGATGTGTGGGCGAGAATGTCTCTGAGGGCGGCTGTTTGCCCTCCGTCGGTCCAACGGCCATTTTATTCGTTGAATCCACTGTGAACTAATTCGCATACTATTCCGAACCAAAGCGAATGAATTTTGCTATTGGGTTTACTATTTCAAATAACACACACACAATATTCGCGATCACAGTCACTAGATCTCTTTGATTTTATCTTCTTCGTATATATACACTATATATATTGATCTCAAATGATTAGCTGGGCATATTGCCGCTTGGAGGATCGTTCACTCGCGGCGCTTGGGTTTCCTTACAGTGCAACTTCAAATGAATGCCAATGAGGCAGCTGCTGATTCCGATACCCGACGACAACGACAACAACGAAAGTGCAACTGGCTGCTGCTGCTGTTGCTGCTGCTGTTGCTGCTGCTGCTACTGCTGCTGCTGCTGCTGCTGCTGATCCAAATCCGGATTGCCTGGCACTGCGAGCGAGCTGGGGCGTGCTATGGATATAACCAAACCGACCAACCAAACGAACAACCGAGCGCACAAAAAATACCTCAAATAATGGTCTTGTAACTGAGCTGCCTACTATGCGATGGACGATGACGACGGCAATGGCAACGACGACGACAACGACAACGACGACGGCGTTGGTTACGATGGCAACGACAACGGCAACGGCAACGCACAACAATGACGCGCCACAGATACAGATACTCTGGCGGCAACAGAGCCAGCAGCTAGTAGCTACTGCTGCCAGCTGCCAGATACAGATACAGATACAGATACTCTCACACACACACATACCTACACCCGTTTTGCTTGTGAGGCGCGGCTGAGAGTTCCATGTTGCTGAGTAACAGATACGGATACTGAAACACCACCATACCAGCTCAGTGGCAGAGCCAGAGGCAGAGGCAGAGGCTGAGGCCGTTGGGTAGGCGTTCCTGGGGCACTGCGCTGAGTGGCCTGCCCGCTTTGACACTGTTGTCGTCCCGCTCTAATTGCCGGCACTCGCTTTCGGCTGGCTTAGAAGCGCTGCCCATGCTCGTCTCGCTCGCACGCCGGCATTGCGGCTGCGGTGGTAGTCAGGCCCGGCTGCGTTTAAATGAAATGTATATAAGCCCTACACCGACACACACACACACACACACACACACATGCAAATCCATACATATACAGTTGCAATTGGTAAGGGTAGGGGGCAGCGGTGCTATTGCTATTGCCGTTGCTGTTGCTTTTCCTGGCGATGGTGATGGGGATGGGGATGGTGATGAGTGAGGCAGCAGTTCGTTGATATTGATAAAGAAATCAAATAAAGCGGCAGCAGCAGCAGCAGCAACAGCAAAGAGCACAGTGGTTCGAAACCAACATTCCGTTGGTTGCCTGTTCCCATTTCTGATTCCGATCAAATCGTCCGAAAAACAAAGCTTTTAGCTGTTCTCAATTCCGAAAGATTTACTTTAAGGTTTGAAAAGACCTGTCTTTAAGCCAGTTGCTTCAAAACTATTTGAACAGAACATCAAAAGTCAAATTTGACAGCTACTTAAGTCGAAGAATAAAAAATCGAAAATGATTCGAAAAGAAAGGTTTGCAAAAAAAGAAACGGCCTTTATAGTTTTAACAATTCTAGAGCTGGAAAATAATCGATGATAATATCGATAGTATCGGTTTTCTATAGACGGCTACCAATGTGTCTTACTATCGATACTATCGAATGCTTGCAATGAATTGGTTTTTATGAAAATTTATAAAACTCTCCATAGTGCCTTATAATTTAAAAATTTTGATAAATCCCCGTTATATTTGCATATTGTATAGACAGTTAAAGCTATCCCTATAGAGACTATAACAGCCTTATCAATGGTTTTCCAGCTTCCCTATTATAAGTTTCATTAAATTTTTCCTTAACTTCAATATTTGAGGCAAACAATTTGATAAGAATGAAAAGTTAATTCATACAATTCAAGAAAAGAGATTTGTGTATGAGTCCTTGAAGACAAACAATGAAAAACGGATCATAATTAACAGATTACACAATAAAGCCCAAGCTGACGTCTATATCTGTGCTTTTATAATATTTTAATGATCTTAAAGATTATACACACATTAGAAATATATGTATTATATTAAATTCAAACCACAAATCATAATGTACTATGATCCGGCGATTGAGCTAGAAACCATAATTATTATAATAATATTGTAATGTTAATTATATTATTAATTAAATTCTAACCAAAAAAAAAACGATGAACAAAACTTTTTAGATAATTGTATGTTTATCGAAAAGATTTTCAGCTGGTTTGTAATCTTCCAGCTTTAAAGTTTTTGTTTTTGTTTCTCTTTCAATAAATACAAAAATAATTTCGCATTTTTGTGCTTTTCAGTAAAAGTTTTTTGACTAACCAGTTGCTCTAAATTGATGGCATTTTAACCACTGTAACTGCAACATATTGTATGTATAAGTGTAGCAAAATGTTTGGCATCATGCGGCCGGGTCTGTCGTGACTGCGCCTTTGCCAACGGAACCGCCGGGAAAGCAACCCAACCTAACCAGCGGAGCTAACCCCTGAACCCATACAGAATACCAAATATCTTGTACAACAAATTCACGTTTCATTTTGTCAAAAATGGGAGAGAAAAAACGAACTTCTGATTATGCCGTCAAATAAGGGAAATATTTGCAAGCGTGGTTTGGCGGGGAAGTGCGGGGAGGCGGGGTAGGTGTCGAACCCACAACCGTTCTTTGTCGGAGTGTTAACAGATTAGTTGTTTACATGCCACAAGTAAATGAGTTTTCAAATTGCCGCCGCTGCAGAGGCGTGCCCGTTGCCCCGTGTCCCGTGCCCCGTGCCCCGTATCACCCAACCCCATCCCCCTTAGCGCCTGCGATACATTATGTACTGTTCGCCATTGACACGACGCCATAGACATATAGCCATATAACCATAGCCATAGCCATAGCCATAGCCATAGCCATTGCCGTATCCGTGTCCGTATCTCGCCCTGGCCGCTTTGTATCTGAAACCGGTGTCGGTGCAGCTGGCAGTTGCCGCTGCTTGGCTCTTGTTAAATCTGAACGATGACTCTTTGAGTAGTTGGTTGAGCATTTAGGATAATTGCATTACGAGAGGCTTCGTGGCAACTACGGCTACTGATTGCGATTGTGTCGCACCAGCAGCAACATCAGTTGCCGCACTAGGTGTGTCGCAGATACATATACGCCACACACACACGCAGACACACAGATACACGCTTAGATAACAAACGCATTGCGCCAGCTCCCACAACCTTCACAATGCAGAGCTCCAGTGAATGTGCTCATTATGGTATCTAATAGATACTATCTATCATGTGCTTATGCATCGCGGCGCTTGTCCTGAAATTGTTGAGTTTCTTATTTGTGCAATGTACACTGCTAAAGATACTTTAGTGGATTGCAGTTTATATTGATTTATGCATAGGTAAACGTCTTTAGTTGAGGACGAGCTAAAAATAATAATAATAATAGTAATGTAATGAGAGATCAATTTATCATTAGAAGAGTGTTTCAGAACATTGTCCAAAACAGGGATTATCAACGCTTATGTATAACTTCTCTACCTTAACTTCCTATCTAAGTCATGACCAAACAGTATTGTCTTACAACACTGTAAACGATTATATCTTTATTGAGCTGAGCTGGATTTACTAATACACTGAACTACATAAGTCAAACATATATACAAAATTTCATTAGCAAAGCTCAAATACTTTCTGTAATAATTGAAATTTCATCACTATATTTCCACTTGAGCTAATCTTTAATGTGACATTTTCTTAGCTACCTAAGGGCGCTATATCATATAACTACAGCTCAATTTATGATTAGAACCGCCTTAAAATCCTGTTTAGCTAGTTTTAAAGCATAAATTACCTTTAACTGTATCTACATACCAAATTTCATAGCGCTTCTAAGCCACTTAATCTTCCCATAGAGGTATTTCTTTTCTAACCACAAAATTAGCATAGCCATATCATAGCCCAAGTACAGTACTTCCCTTTAATTCAAAACCTATTCACTTTGCATGCGCCAAGTTGAAAAATCAATTTCAATTCCATTCTAATTGCCTAACGAACCAGTAATCATATCCTCTTAACTCGTCTGATGTAATACTCGAATTGTGGCTCGAGTCGCTCGGGGCGCTAATCAAAATGTCCAACTGCAAATTTTGGCCCTAATATCAGACTCCAGGCTCGCTCTTGACAAACTGTGTCACTGGCCCAATGAAATCATGCGCCCAGTGGTCCATTAAATGACAAAATGTGCGCTCGCGTGCCCATCTAGCTGCCACGCCCACACCAGGTCCCCCCCAGGGGCAGGGGGTGGTGGCAGACAGGACAACTGCACAAAAGGCTGAAATGTAATTAGGCCAAATGTGAGTACGAGTATGCCGAATACCGTTATGCTGTGAAATTTCATTTTGCAAAAACAATTAAAAGGCAATTAAAAGTGTTTTCAAGCGCGCTTGGTTGAGCTTTAAAGGCCAACGCTCGGTGGTGCGGTGCGGTGTGGTGCGGTGTGGTGTGCTGGTCCAAAACCGCAAAGGGCCAAGAGCAAAACCAGCTAGCGAACTGTTTTAATAAACTGAAAGAATGATTTTTGTTGTTTATGGTATTACGCCCGCGGCTAGAAAGTAAATTTATGGCTGGGCTATCCTAGACAATGCAGAAGGACTCTACATATGCTGTATAAGGAGTGAGAGAGAGTCAAGAGAAATGCTATTATACCCTATAAATTAGAAAAATGCTTACAAAAGGGTATACAACTTTGCGCCCTATAAGGTTTATTCAGAGCGCTTTTTAAAAGTGAACATAAAGATATTTAAAACAAGTAAGAATGCTATAGTCAGGTATACCCGACTACAAAACTCTCTGTACCCAAGTCAAAAATTTGCGTACGCATCTTCGTACACTTACATATACGCAAAGAAGCACACACACAAGCGACAGCACAAGTGCTTCTTCATGGACATGGTCAAATCGAAATCTCTTTTGATACTGATCAAGAATATACTTTATAGGGTCGGAGATGTCTCCTTCTGTCTGTTTTATACATTTGCATAGACTTAGTACAGATTTTGTTTACCAATCTTGCGTTATAGAGTCTATCTATAGTTTTTGAGAGCCTTAAGACCAATTTTCGTATAGATCGTGAAGAAATAATAATTTAGAATTTATCCGCTAAAAAACCGAAAATCGATTTACAATCATTTGTAAGCGATGAAAAGCTACAGACCAAGGTACAGGGTATGCCGTAGTCAAGCACTCTCCACTACAACATTGTTTCTTGTTTTAGTGTGCATATTTGTGAGGTTTTTTCCTGACATTTGCCACCCCCCACCGGAGCGGATATCGCCCCTTGTCAAAGTTTGTGCTGCCTTTGTGTTGTGCATGCGACTCAATTTGTTTAAGATAATTTAATCTGATTTCATGTACCTGAATATTTATATGTTATACGAGTTATTCAGTCTACGAGCCTGCCAGATGACTGATTGGGGGGTGGACTGTCTGGAAGCCAGCCTGTTGGAAATGCGACAATAAATTCTGAATGTCGACACCTTCTCGTCAAACGTTGACCCGACCCAGGTCCCACACAGCGTGTTCCTAGCCCGGACTCTTGGTTTTCAATTTATAACAGCAATGAAAATAAACTCGATGAAAATAAGTATATTTTATTGCCCAACCAACCGCTCTTAAACGTTTGCTGATGACAAAAGGGATCAAAATTCAATTTTAATGTTACACAAATCGGGTTTTTTTCTTGCGGTGTAACGTGGCTGAGAGCATTGTGGGTTTCGCATTTTGGTAGATTGCGTATTGAAGTTCGTTAGCCCTTCAAGAATTGTACGAAAAATATCAACGAAAATACCAATCAAGCAACGGCTGGTAATTAAAAGGTTTGTCGCTGCAAATATTTAATATTTTAATTTATACGCAATTTAATAAATCGTAAAATATCAAAAAAACCCAAACGAACCAGGCGCACTGATTGAAAATACTCGTATACAGGAATAGCAAGAAATAAAGTCGTTTTTTGTATACCGAAGAATTAATACTCTTGCAGAGATGTTAATAAATTCGATCTTAACTAAAATGTGCTCCAATTTTACCAGTAAAAATTTTAGATACCATAAAGTTGTCTTTTATAATTCAATTTGCAACCGATCGTTCCTAGGGCAGCTATATTATATAGTAATCCAACCTGGCTGGTACTGATTTGGAAAGAACATGTGCTAAGTTTTATCAGAATTGAACAAGTAAGAATACTATAGTCGAGTATACCCGACTACGACACTCCCTGTACCCAGGTCTAAAACATTCAATCACATCTACGTCCACTTACACATACACACACACATACACAAAGACGCATACACACACAGGCGGCAAAAGCGACAGCGCAAGCGAGGCATTTTAATTGGTGGCTGTGCTTCTTCTTCCCCCTCTCGCTGCATTACTGAATCTTCTTTCGTGAATAACTTCCGTGTTTATTATCCGATCGACTTGAAATTTGGACAGTAGATTAAGAGAGACTAAAGTATTGTACATGCGAAATCTAAAAGCTATATCTTTAAAATTGTTCCTGTAAAACGTTTTTTTCGAATTGCGGGGGAACGATACTGATCAAGAATATATACAAGAATATATATATACTTTATAGGGTCGGAGATGTCTCCTTCTGCCTGTTACATACATTTGCATAGATTTAGTACCCCTTTTTACCCATTTTATGGGTACAGGGAGTAAAAATGTGGGTATATCAGTTCCTGATCAAGATAAAGCGAGAGATTTCATGATGATAGCTTAAGATATCGATACAAAACGAAAAAATTCCTAGACATAATAATGGATGCTAACAAAATTTGGAATATTATAAAGCGCACGGGAATTTAGGTAAATAAAATTGGTAAAACTTTGCCTAACTCCTGCACTTAGGGGCTGCAAATGTTGTGAGAGAATTGTAATGCCCTCTATAAGGGTATGAAAATCAAAATAGCTTCATAAGGGGCACTGAGGGAATGAGAACCAAACCGGGACACGATCACCAATTGCTTCGATGATGAAAGATCGGCGCTGTGCCAAGGCATTCGATTAATTTACATCGTTCTGTTTGGCCGCCAGACTGCGCCGGCGTTTAGAGAAGGAGCCGGAGATGGAGATGGAGATGGAGCTGAAGTTGAAGCTGGGGCCGTAGCTTTGGAGTGCCAGTCCCCAGTCCCCAGTCCCCAGTCACATATTTGTGCTGTTTCTGCTGCTGTTGCTGGTGCGATTGGGCTGCATTCCATAGTCATAAGGCTCCAATGGAATGCCTTTGGGCATTAGGTTGCCCAACAATGTCAGCAATGCACGGCAAATGTATTGAGCTGCATTTAATAATTATGCCGTGGTGTATGAGGACAGGGGGATGAGGATGAGGCTGAGGCTGAGACTGAGGATGTTGATGACAAAGAACAGAGACGCATTTTGTGAGTTTTTATTTTCGGGCTGAACGCCTAATGGAAATGTCAGAGGCTCAGTGTCAGCTGCGCGCCCAGAGCCGTCAGGAGTCGAACATTTGGTTGGCTTTTGGCTACTGTGCACTGGACACGCGGCTGTGTGGCTGCGCATATTAATCAGCCCGTGCCCACCAGCACCACCAAGAACACCAGCACCACATCAACACCAAGCACTAACGATCCCAGCTTGAACCTGGCAAGTGATACGCGGCACGAAACATGCGTGAAATCTTCAGCGCTGCTCGACAAGATTAGACTGAAAGTGTGTGTGTTTGTTGTGCGTGTGTGTGTGACGTGTCTGAGCCTGTCGTTGACCAGTTGCCTGGTTTCTTCTTTATATTCTTCTCATTTTTGCCTGTCTTGCCACGCAAAAAGTGTGAAATTGTCGACTACTGCATGAAGCAAGGAGCACAAAGCAGGAGCAGGAGCTGGAGCTGGAGCTGGAGCTGGAGCTGGAGCTGTAGCAGGTAGGCAGACCGGACTGCGACTTGCTGCTGCAGCTTTAATTAAGTCATTAACACCAATCACATTGGGAAACTGGCACACTGGCCACAACAATATCGAATTTGCCATTTTTGGTCAAAATTATCTGGTCTGCAGGCCGAGCAACGATACTGTTGCCAATAAAATATCAATTATGCGTTTCTTGTGCAGCCCCAGGGAATAAACTTGTATTTGGCTAAGGTTTGCAGGCTGCCAGATTGGCAGGTTGTCAGGCTGTCAGGTTTCTCAGCTTTTGAACTATCCCACGGTTAACTAATGACAGCTTCGTCAGTGCTTAAAACAAATCGGTTTTGAATAACAAGCGCTAACTGGTTAATTACGGGCGATTGCTTTACAAATCTAGTAATCAGACATGAATCACAAGTATCTCAGTTTATAAGTACGAGTAACTGTGTTAATCGGTGCTAAAAAGCTTGATTATTCACTGCATATCTCATGTAATTACAACAAGCGCTAAAAAAAGACAAAAGAGAGCAACAATTGTGGAGAGCTGGACCTCTTTCTCGCTGCCGCTCCCGCTCCCGCTGCCGAGTGTCAATTAATGAGCGCCGTCTGTCCGCTCCGTCGATCGGAAAGTGCACAAAAGAGAAACGTCAAACAGCGCGTCAAATGCGCAATGAGCTTAATTCGTTGTGCGCCTGCGCACACACTCCTATACACTCGCGCTTGCGCACTCGCAGAGGCTAGCCATCTCGCTCGCACTCGCACTCAATTGTCACTCAATCAGCCTTTTGTTTTAACAGAGGGGTAGAGCGGTAACTGTTGGGTAATTGAACGCATCGCAGCCACTTTATGTTTTTTGCGCCTTTTTATACCCTGTAACAATAAGTGAATGTAGAGCATATGCACGGTATTCGAAAGTGATAGTCACAACTATCCATAATATAAATAAATACTCAGTGTACCATATAAGCAATTTCATAAATTCCATATAGGAACACACGAAAATTCTATTGAATTTCAGAGTCACCTTATAACTTGCTACTTTAAATGTTTATTTCAAATGTGTAAGGAACAGAAGAGATTCAAGGATAAACACAGCTTCTTAGAGATGCCAAATTTGAAGAGTTCTAATATGAAAACCATAAGTAGATATAGATTGATTCAACGTTTGCCTTTATTTCCACAATAAAAGTGGAGTAGTTCCACAATTTTAAAGTTGTTAAATTATTTTGATGGATATTTTTATTATGTAAATCAAGAAAATAAATCTAGAACAGTGAATTGAAGTTTCACCAATACACATATAGAAAATATGTATGCATTTTTCTTACAACTATTACTAGGAGTAGTCGAACTAAAGGGTATCTGCGAGTCAAGCACTTTCAGCTACAACAGTCTGACTTGTGTGCGGCTGCTTTTTTGACGTTATATAAATTGTTGTAACGCCTATTCGGAGCAATGTTTTGGCAGGGGTGGGGGATTGATATTATATACAAGCAGTCCATTGTTCTTAACATTAACTCATTAAGACTGGAGCCGGGATGGGTGTCGACGTGGACGTCGAGAATGTTTATGTGAATGCCCATGTGAATGGGACTGTTGACTGACTGTTGGCAACTGGCCTGGGCCTGGGCCTGGGCCTATTAATTAGATAACTATCTTGAGAAATTGCCCATTTTCAAATAGTCGGCGAGCATTTGTGTAATTAGATTTGCTTTTCACAACATTTACGTTTGTTGAGAGCAGCAGCCAGCCGGGTCGGACGTTGATTGCATTTGGCGGCTGGGGCCCGACTCAAATAACCTGGGCGATTAATCATCGCCGCTCCGCTCCAGTCCGGTCCGGTCTGGCCCGGTCCGGTCCGGGCCTGGCCAACCAACCAACCAACCAACCAACCAACCAACCAGGCTAGCAAGCCACTAACGTGAAGTCGACAGACTTCAGACATCTGACATGAGCGTAGTGTATATATAAAGTGCCTTGCGGTTTGTCACAATTTATGAGGTGATAATTATTCATCGCGACCCACAAAACTGTCATAATAGTGTAATTAACATTAAGAGTCGCAATGAAATTAAACGCATTTCATTGCAATTGCTGTAAGCGGTAGCTGGCCATAACTTTCACCGGCCACGGCCCGGCCCGTCCCTAATGTGCAATCATAGTTTGTCCTTTACTGACCAACTTGGTTTCCTTATTTTAGCTGCACAAATCGAATACGGAAATGAGCCGCCGCAGTCGTCAGGCTCGGGTCAATCGATAACATCGATGCTGAGAAGAAGAGAAAAAATAGAAAATCAAATAATCCACAAACTAATCAACAGCGGAGGAAATGAACAACAGCCCAATGAAACCTGGCCACAGCAAAATGGTAATCCAAAGGCAAGGAATCAACATCATCTTTCAAATTGAGAGCCAGGCATCGCAATTCGAGTCCTGGGATACGCATTACATTTGACACCATGGCAAATTTCATTTGGGTATAGTCTAGACAAGCCATTGAGAGCCCAGATAAAAGATAAGATTCTGCTAACAATGACTGCTGTAGGAACTAAAGCATTCTGCTTAAGGTTTATGTAAACCACATTAAACCAAATACTTGCATGAGACTGCAAGAATTATACAATAATAACAATAAATATCAAAATAGATTGATTGTAAAAGATTAATTTAATTCTTTTTATGGAACACTATTTTTAGTCTTGGTAGACTTTCAGCTCTCATAACTTTGCCAAAACTGAACTGATTTTAATGAAATTTATTTATAAATTTCGGAAAATTACCCTTTCTCAATTGTCATACTTTTTCCCAAAAAGTTTCAATTAAAAATGTAGAAATTATGTTTTTAATCGACTGCTAAAATCAAAATACGCATAAAACGCTTTTTTTTTATTTACTAATATATTGTTTATTTTTAGGGTGCGAGTTATTTAAAGTATATCGGGGTGGATAGCAGAGATAACAGATTCAGCAAAATAGAGGTCAGTTTGGTCAGTTTACCAGATTCAACAGAGCTTAGCCTAAGTCCAATAGTCCTCCTGCGGGTGTCCTGCCATAAATCTATTTATCCGAAGGATGAAATATAAAACGTTTTTAAATTTTGCATTTATATCTGAGATTTAGTTAATAATACAATCAACATTACAATCTTATAACTTAATCGACTTGTTTGAGTTGATTAATTATTTGCTTAATATTAATATCAATCTCTAAATAAATTTTGACTTTAAGTTCCCAAAACCGCTTTGTAAACATTTAACTCTCAAACCCTGGTTAAGATTGAAGAAAGTGGATTGTTTTATTGCCCAGGGCATTAATTTGAATTGACTTTCATTTCATTTTATCGATATCTGAAAACAAGCATATATCTGTCTCTATTTTCTGTATTTTATTATAAGTAGATAAGTTCAACTCTGTAAATAGATTTTGCTGTGAGGTTTTGTACTCCAGTGTTATCATATAAATGTGTTTTTAGAATCAGGTATTACTGGTAAGTAAATCTATTTCGGTATGCTAACTGCCACAATTCAAGAATATTACTTGTAAATAGTTGATACTTGATTATGTAAATTGTTTTTAGTTGCCATTCCAGCCCCATTAGCTATATAGTATTCGGGTCTATAAAGCACCCTTGTCATGATGTTATATACATAAGGTTTGAATGATGTGTAGTTATGGCCCCGACTGAGTTTCAGATTATGCTAACATTTGTCAATGCTGTAATTTGAATCTCAACATGGAACACAACACTCAGCAACTTGATTGGCAGTGCTTCCTGCTACCTCCATTCGCAATTGAATGGGAATTGTGCCCTCCTAATGACATAATGGATTTTTCGCTCCATGAATTTGCTCCTGTTGGGCAACAGTAACTTATTTTTTAATTTCATTATACGGCACAAAAGGCGGGCCCTGTAGTCGTGACTGCGTCTGGTAACTGGGACCTGGCTGTGGGACTATCCACTGGCCGGGGTATGTGGGGAGGTGACATTGTGTACGCAACTTCAAATTTGTATTATTTGTATGGCAAAGTTTGAACAGCAGAGTACGAGTATCTGGACTGGAATGTTGGGAACAGCCGCAACATCTCAACCACTGCCGCTGCCACTGCATAGAATATAGAGTGCAGGGCCACATAACGGCTTTTGTGGCATTCTGCAGTCATCGGGGGTTGTTTGAACACTTTCTTCCGATTTTCCATTTCCACGGCCGCAGCTCTAGCATGTGGATTCTATGACTCTTCAAAAGGGGGAGTGGTTTTGCGCCCAACCCAAGAGGCGCGACCATGCGGCGCCATTTACAAAATACATTGAACCAGTGGCGTAGTGAAGAGGATGTTGGTGTACTAAGACGAACTGACTAATTCTTGAAGCTAATTTGATTTAGATTAATGATTTCACAAAATTTGTTTAACTTCCTATGTCCGATAAGGTTCTTGTAATTTGCAGACGTGATCTTCGATATTTGCACTAAATAATATTAGAATAGTCCATCCAATTGTTAAGTTACAACTTGTAACTTACATCCTTACTTTTCATCCTCAAGCCTATTTTTGGGTTGTGGTTTTTCGGGAGCTACATATATCGATTGACATTCTAGAATGATGGGATCATCTAAATGCTATTGAATTTTAATCTTCTTTAATCCTCTTTGATACATTTAACAGATTAATATTGAATACATATTTATGGGATAAGTTTATAAAGTGAAAAGTTAAATGAAGGAAATGCGTAGATATCTCCAATTATGGGAAGGAACTAACAGGCTTGGTTCAAATATGAATTTAGATTACGCCCATGTGCAGTTGTGTTAACCCCGATGACACCGCTCCGCCCCCTCCACACGACAGGAAGCTCACGTACTCAATGAACATATTATAAAATGCCTTCTATGGCTGTCATATGCTCATGTAACTGGCTGACATATACGGTGTGCTGGAGAGGAGATGAAGGTGGAGGTTGGAGGGGTGGTCGACCAAATGGTGTGTTTTGAATTCAATTTGAAGTGGGTACGTGCGATTACAACGTACTATGAACTGCTGCTGATGCTGTGCCTTCTGCCTTCTGCCTCCTGCCTCCTGCCTACTGCCTCCTGCCTACTGCCTGTCCCTTTGTCCGTCCCGAACATGTTGAAAATCACATAATGTGTCATTTAATAATCAAGTACAATGACGAGAACGACACAATGTGCAACAACCATCAGCAGCAGCAGCAGCAGCCACTGAGACACAGGGCGAAGCCAACAATATCGCCATTAGGCATCAATTTATGGGCGAGTGCGATTTCAGATATACGACGGCCATTGGCACAATCAGACCATATATACTGGAACATGCATACATGTATATATACAACACACACACACACATGTGTACTAGTGCTGCGGTGTTCACAACAAGTTCCATTGAACGAACGAACTGAACGAACCAGCTTTGTCCCTATGTGCCGCTCATTTAGTTCGTTTCGTTCATTTGGTTTCGTTGTTCCGGTTCCTTTTTCGCTTATTTGAATTCGGTTATCGTTTATTTGTGAAAAGTTTGACTTAATTATATAATGTCAGGAAACAGGCAGAGTTCTGAAATGCACATTGTTCAAGGTTTTATTTTTATTTATTTATTTACTTTTATTTATATATTTAAAAAATATATAATTATATTTTTAATATATATATATTTAATATATTAATATAATTAATATATTAATACACAGTTTCATGGAAATTTCTTTAAGGCCAAATTATATTTAATTCTACGTTGGGGGAATATTATTAGCCAATCCTATTCAGAGCTAAGAATTGTTGGTGGCGTTATTGGAACCTATGGTTGGATAGGAAAGAGTTAGTACCAAAGGAGAAACTTTTAAGATTAATTAAGAACATAAATATTAAAGGAAAAGAATAGGAATGAAATAAAAATAATAATAAATACCAATGAATATCATATTAATATCATATCCAATAAATCAAATGCAATGAGTTGGAATATGTTGTAGATTAAGAAACCCAAAGCACTTAAACGAACAAGACTAAAGAATGAACGAATAACGAACAAAGGGAACAGAAGGAAGGAACTCACGAACGAAACGATTGAACTACTTAAGTTACCGATTCATTCCATGGATCGACGGAACTCTGGCTTCAAGTGAACCACAAGGTACAACTCCTATATGTACTACATGCATATGGAGTGACACTGGAGCAGATGATGCTTCCTTTACACCATCAGCTCATCCCATTTGCCTGTGCGAATCCCTGCGGCTGGTTTCAGCCTTTGGCTCTGGCTGCTTTTACCGTTTGCCGTTCGAAAACAAAAAAGTTAAATAAACGTTAAATGAAAAATTCAACTCAATTGAATTCGTTAGCGCGAAATGTCGTTCCTCTCGTTACCCCATCACGTCATCATCATTATCATCATTTTCATGATAATATCATCAACTGTTGTTGTTGTTGTTGTAGTTGTTGCTGTTATTGTTGTTTCTGCTGCTGCTGATGTTGCCTGCCATTGTTGCTTGATGTCACACAGCCATTGTTGTTATTGTTGCTTGTTGTTTGCTTGTAAATGTGTTGAATGGTAGCCATTGGACAAGATACATTTTAGGCCACACTTAAAGGGTAGCTTGGCCATTTTTAGATGACATTTATTGAGCCTAAGCTAAACTGATGCCTAACAGTAAAAGTCTTTCTTTTTTTGTTGCAAACTTGTGTAAGAAAAGATGTGCGCAGGATGAAAAACCCGCCGGTTCGGAAGAGATCTTAAACATGCGCATGGAAATTGCAAAGTTGCGGTCTAAAAATGTTCTCAGATTCTATATTGTTATATATAGAACGCATCTCAATCTTCGTATAATAAGAAATCAGATTTAAAAGTTAAGATTTCCGTTTATATTCAAAGTATAAAAATATTCAACAGAAACTAAAAATATAAAAACTTGATTTATATTAATTTAAATAATGACTACTAAAAAATTAACTATTTATTAAAAAAAAAAGAACAGATCAATCAGAGTTTTAAGATATCCGTATATATTAAGCATTAATTTAATTTGTTTCCAAAAAATAACAAAAATATTACAAATGTATAAGAAATAAGTTTATTTAAACTTTTTAGTTTTTTTTTGATATTAAAGTACTGTTCTTTCAAAATGTACTTAGCATTTCTATTGTAATTCCCAAGTTTATAATGTTTTTTCTTGACAAACTGTAGAGTTAGCTCCACACTTTAAAAGTTGCAAATAGATAATAAATGCCTTTACTTAAATGGCATCAAATACAATTTGTAGCTGAGTAATTTTATTGGTTATAGCTTATAACTGAATATCACAGGCATGGAAAGAGGGAGAGGATGGGGGCAGTGACAGTGACAGGGGGGCATTGACAGTGTTCCAGGGCTGCGTCTGCGGATACCTGGGGATGGGATGACGAACGATAACGAACGCTGCAGCGGAAGTTGAAAATAACCCAATGGAGCAGGTATATGTACATCTAGATATATGTATATACCCTGTACGTATGTACGTATGTATTTATTGTACAAAGAAATAATACCAAAAATAAGACACTTTGAAAATGGTCGATCGTAATGATGATGACGGCGCAACGACGATGATATGGCACAAATGCGCGAATGCGAATGAATAGATATGTAGATACACGGATACACACATACTATAATATATAGGGGGTAAGTGTGTATGGGTTCGCTGTCTGTCAACGCTGCTGCTGCTGCTGCTGCTGCTGCTGCACGTTGATTATCGCTACCGTGCGGGGGCGACGTCAGGCAGCAGACAAATTGCCATTTACACCACTTACAACAGCAGTAGCAGCAACAGCAGCAGCGACGGCGCCGACAAGTGCCAACGCGGCTACAACTGCCAGTTACAGACACAGACACAGTTACAGATACAGATACAATGTATATTGTATCTGGCATGTTGTATCTAGTAGCTACCCATTCATAAGCACAGCCGTTCCGCACTCATCTAGGGTTGTCTCGCTTCGTCGCAAGTGCGGCAATTGCGCGCTGCGTGCGGGGGGCGTGTCGCTGCCAAGGACACACCCCTTTTGCCAATGGCAGACCACGCATGCACACACACACACACACATATACATACGTACTATATATGTATGTAGGTGTGTGTGTGCTACAGTTACAGTTTCAGATACTTTGGCTGCCATGAGCGGTACGTGTTTTGTATGCTGTGGCACTTTGTTGTTGCGGCCGCAGATTGAAGAAGCTGCCGTTGACGTTTTGAATAAATTTTAATTGAATTCGCACAATGAAACTGTTTACTTAACCTGCCACTTTGGCGAGATGAGCTTCATTCACACACACACACATACACAACTCTATGCGGCATGTAAATACAAGTACAGATTCAGATACAAGATACAATATGTGGTATATAACGGAATGTATGTGTGTGCGTCGTGTGCCATGCATGCGCATATGTAACTTTGTAGCTCTTGGTTTAATTACAGCGGAACCGTGGAACTTCTGTTAACACTTGTTAAATAAGCAACTGGCGTCAAGTGGGAAGCAGCTAATAACTCAAATATGCTATAATTAATTCATAATATTATGTATCTACTTATAGACATTAGACAATGCATTTATTACACGCCTTTTCTGTGCCACTTTCCGTGCAACCTTTTCGCATAACTTGCACTTGTCAGAAGTCTATCAAAGTCTACAAATAACTTTTTTGGTTGGTTATACCATATAGAACTAGAATAATACCAATAAATAATTAATAAATATTTTATAGGCGTAAATTCATATATACATTCTGTCCAACAGCAAAAGAAACACATGAAAAAGCTTGTGAAAGCTCGTTGAGTTTTTTTTCTGAGAGCATCCCAAATATTGCAAATGAGCTTTGCAAATACACGCAATTAAGAAAGCTCAAATCGAGTATGAGACACCCTGTACCCAGCTCTGAAATTTCCAAACACATTTTCGTACACTTACGCATGCACATGTGCATGAAGCGGCAGTTCAGCGGCATTGCAAGCAAGCAGATCACTTCAAGTGGTTGCTGCGCAGCGGCACTGAATCTAGTTTCTTGAATAACTTCTGTGTTTATTATCCGACCGCCTTGAAATTTGGGCAATAAATCAAGAATAACGCAGGAATCATGGAAGCCAAAAATCAGGGCTATATCTTTTCAATTGTTTAAACGTTTTTAGCGATTTGCAGGATTAGGAGGAGGGAAATATTTCAGATTTTATACAGACTATGGTATACAGGAACCTACAGACCAATTTTGGCCTCTCTAGCTGTTATAGATGCTGAGAACTGTGCGCTCAGACGGGCATGGGATCAAGAATATATATACATACTTTAAGTCGGCGATGCCCCTTCTGTTTGTTGCATACATTTGCACCCATTTTATGGACACAGGGTGTAATACAAAAATTGTTTCATATAAAAACAATTTTAATCAGATTGTATAAACTCTCCAAAGTGACAGTTTGATGAGGATATCTTCATAGACAAAAATGTTTTTCATACAAAAACATAGTTTTCGTCCGATCATTCCTATGGCAGCTATATGTTATAGCAGTCCGATCCGGCTGGTTCTAACATATGTACTTCCTGCAGCAAAAAAGGGGTCTGTGCCAAGTTTCATTACGATAGCTTTTAAACTGAGGGACTAGTTAGCATAGAAACAGACGGACATCGCTATATCGACTCGACTTTACAGGATGATTCAGAATATATACTTACTTTGTTGGGTCGGAAAAGTCTCCTTCAGTATATTATACACTTCGAGACAAAATTATTATTTGGCATGTTTTCATGTTAAGTAGTCAAATTTCGTTCAAAAATAATAATACACCTAAAAAACTGATTTGATATACCGTAGACAGTTAAGATATTGTTCCACATCAATTTTCGATATCAACACCTTGGCATTCCGCCCATCGCAATCAGCTGGCATCTTGGTCCCAGACTCCACGCTACCCCCGTGCTTTTCCTGCAGCTCTTCCACGCTATTCTTTTTACTGTGACCCCGTCCGTACTTCCGGCATCCGAATCACGTGTCAGGTAAAATGTGTGCACAACACTCCTTCATTAAGTTAATAACAGTTTCCCCATCAAGTACAAAGTGAAATTGCGAAAATCCGTTTCAGAATTTTCAATGTTTTTCAGCTTTTCCCCAGCACCAGGTTCTCCGTTGACGTTCAGTTTCGGTTGGGGAACTGTAACTGTAACTGTAACTGTGGCATGCGGCGCTGTAATTTGCCCCCGACGCTTGCCTTTTGATTCTGCAACGGGTTTGTTTGGTTTTGAATTTCAGCCGTACTCGCACAGGGCGCCACTCGCTTGTCGGATTGTGTTCTACATCTTGATTATCTTCCGTTTGTTTATACTACATAAATACAGGCACACACACGCACACACTGTCAGGCTGTGTCAGGCTGGGGGTGGAGCAACCCCCTGACGCATAGCAAAGTGAAATAATATTTCTATTCAAATCCATTCAAGGATAAGAAGTCAATCAGTCTTCAAAGTGCAAAGGATTTTGCACTTTGTCAAATTCAAATTCTGTACAAATCCCATCCTCAGATCCGTTCAAGTTCCTTTGGCTGCGTCACAGACCACAGCCAAGCCAGCTGGCGACGCTGGCGTTGCCTTGCCTGAAAACTTAATCCGCCAGCTGAAACAACCCCAAGACGTTCCGCAAAGGCAACAAGCTTGCAAATTGAAACTGTCCCCTACCCCGCCCAACGTTTACTCCACACGGCAATTGCCCAGCCGCAGTAGAGCTGTACCAACTCGTTCAGAATAAGTTCCACCGAACAATTCTCCAAACTGAACGACTCTGGTTCACCTAATTCGTTCCTTTGTTCTGTTCATTTGATTACCATTGTGGCTCGTGCCAATTTTGATGACTTTGTTAGGTGTTGTAGGAAAAAATAATAATATATATATATAAAGAACGAAAATTGAACAAATGTGAGCGAAAACAAATAAACACAACATATAACATAAATATCACAAAACTTAGACAAAATCTATATTATTCTGTTCGAAAATAGTTTTACTCATCAGTAATTATTTTCGACTCTTACCCCTGTGTTTTACATCACTAAAAGGTGTTTATAAACTTAGTAGATATGGCCAAGAATGTAACCACTGAACTTGTTCCTTCAATTGAACTACAATGTGCATCTCTACGCCAGAGGCGGGGGGCGCGAAGGCGTTTGATGGCACGTGGCAACACGGCAAGGGTCTGGACAAGAAGCCAACATCAACATCAGCTCCATACCACATTCTACCCATTCTTCGATTACCCTTTCGACAGCGAGGACGACGTACAACGGCCACATTATCGTAATCGCATCCTAATTGCGAGAAAATTACGCCCACGTGCGGCTGTAACCTGATCAGGATCAAAGGAGTTTCAATGCCACCGTTGCCGCTAGAACTGAATCGCCAGTGTGGCCATTCACCAAGTCAATACATTTTGAATTCTGGTTAACTAATAGATGGAAACGCATTTCAGTTGCAACACTCGAGCTTGCAATGTGGGTAAATTATTTGACGGACTATCTTCGAATTTTGTATGTCTTACTATCATTTTGTGTAAAGAAACTTGCCAATATTTTACATTGATCAAATAGTACAAATATTGTATACCAGAATTTGTACAATTTATTCTACTTCTATTGGCGGCTTCGGTTCTTTTTCAGCAAAACCGATCCCCATGATAATCCAACAATGACGGGGCCCAACAAATGGCCAACAAGGTAAGGCCAAAACTTTTTGAAGCGCATAAATCCAAACGCCGGAGCAGGGCTACGAGCCAGGTTAAGGCTACATCCAGTGTAAGGGGCCTACATATACAAATGTTTAAGTTAGTAACATAGATAATACACACCATGGACTAGTAAAAACTACTATAACAAAGCTCATGGCGACAAAAGCGAATGCTACTCGCACTGCAAATGAATCATATTCATCCTTACTGCGGGCATCCCATAAGGCATAATAGACGAACATCAAAAGCATGGTCATTAATAGCTCGAAAGCCAACACTTTTTCATCCTTACTACCCCGCAAGGTACATCACATATGGATGATTTTATAAAAGTACCAAGTTCAATCTTGGCAACGCGGTCAGCCCTTGCACATCATGCCAGGAAAATGGCACAGATACTAACTGATGGATTCAGATGAGCACCGCTTATAGATATAAATATATGAAAGACCCCAACAAAGCGCTCCTGATAAAGGTGCACAAATGCAGCCAAGCTTTAATACAATAGTAGTTCCCAAGAACTCAGCAAGAACTTTCTTGAAAATCTGCAAATCGAACTTGAAATTTACCATGATTTACTTGAGTACAAAATTGAATAATCTTAAGATATTCCTAATTATTTGTACACCGATTCGAAGCAGCACTAAGTCTAATGCTTAGCTAGTTCACCTGGGCTCACCTGAATTCAAAAAGGGACACAAGCTCAATGCTCTTTTCGAGTATACTCAGCTTCGAGACACCCCGTGACCAGGTCTGTAATTCCAAACACATCTATTGAAGCTGATCAAGAATGCATAAGGTATATAGGTTCTGCACAGTTTTACCTTGAATCCATTGTTTGGGTACAGATTGTACAAATCATTCTTGTTTTAGTTTACTAAGCGAATCAAATTTATTAACCTAAGTGCGGAAACTTCATAAACAAAAAATTTGTTCATTTATCTGAATAATAGATGGAATTGAGTTTGCAAGTAGTTAAATTTTATGACGGATTATGCTCGAATTCGGAAAGTGTTACTATTAGCTTTTTTGAAAAACTTGCCAATATTTTACAATGATAGAACATTACAACTATTATGTACCAGAATTTTTACAACTTATTCCGTTGCCTCCGCATCTTTTTCAGCAATAACGAATCGCCATAAACATCCAACTGCGACGGGGGCCAGCAAATGGGCAACAATGAAAGGCCAAAAATGATCGAAGTACAGATATGCGATCGCCGGAGCAAGGCTACGAGCCAGGTTAAGGCTACATCCAGAGTAAGGGGCCTACATATACAAATGTTTAAGTTAGTAACATAGATAATACGTACCATGGACTAGTGAAACTTACTATAACAAAGCTCATGGCGACAAAAGCGAATGCTACTCGCACTGCAAATGAATCATAGGCGCCTTTATTGCGGGCATCCCATAAGGCACAATAGACGAACATCAAAAGCATGGTCATTAATAGCTCTAAAGCCAACATTTTTCCATCATCAAGAAACTTCAATTCAGGCCGTATACATAATGAAAGTTTGTAAAATATCTTTCCACCGGCGGATGATTGAGCCATTCCCAACCAGGCCAGGAGAAAACCAAAAAGGGCTCCCAGAAATTGTGCAGCCATATAACACAACAGCAATTGCCACTCTATCACTCCAACGATTGTTGCACAGATACTGACTGATGGATTCAGATGAGCACCGCTTATAGATATGAATACATGTATGGCTACCAGATATGAAAGGCCCCAACAAAACGCTTCGTTTATATCTGATTCACAATGTTGGCTGCCCGTGCAGCCAAGCGTTAATACCATAGTAGTTCCTAAGAACTCAGCAAGAACTTTTCTGATAACCGTCGAATCGAACTTGAAATTTCCCATGATTTACTTGAGTAAGAAATTGAATAATTTTCAGAAATTTTTGTACACTGATTCGGAGTAGCACTTAATTTAATATGAATTTTTCTAGTTCAGCTGGGTTCACCTGAACTTTGAAATTCAAAAATGGACACAAGCCTGCTATAGCTTAGCAAAATGTAATGAGACTATAGTTATAGTGTGCCGATTAGACGGAGTTAAAGAATAAGGAATATATAGACTTTAGAGGGTCGGAGCCTACCCCTTCAGCCTGTCTAAAGGGCGTAAAAACTGAGATAACTTGCAAATAAAAGCTATAGGTTAGGTTAGGTTAGGTAGAGACGGCAGGTCACCCCCACAGGGGGTCCTTAGTGATACCGTACAATTGAACCTTGCGATGTCTAGGATTCTTTAAAGAAAATGTTTGCGAATTTTAGAAGTTGGTTGTCTTCGATACACTGTCCAAGGAAGTCAAGGTATAGGATTCCAAATGGTTGAGTCTGCTAGCATTAGCGATGGGCAAGTACGGAGGATACCCCGGCTCCCTGCACTTCCTGCAGTTGTCGTCATTCATGATGCCAATCTTTTTCGCATGGGCCGCTTTCATGCAGTGTCCCGTGAGAACAGCTAGTAGTGCCCTACAGTCGTTCTGTGGGATCGATTGGATGTAACGGGAATGTTCTGCATGTCGTCGCAGCTCTCCATCTGCGGCTCACGGTCTTTTGAGCTGATTCTTCGAGTTCGCTTGTAGGAAAATTTTTAGATTGTCGATGCTATCAGTCGGTAGTCCCACACCATCCTTAGCCGACTCGTCTGCCCTTTCGTTACCGCCAAGGCACTGGTGGCTTGGAACCTAGTAGATACGTACTTTCTTACAAGTTCATAGTGCGTCCACTGCTTCCCTGCTGGCCAGGACATTTTTGGACTTAATGGCGTCTGAGAATAAGGATTTTATGGACGCCTGACTGTCAACGAATAGGTTAACATGTGTGTGCTGCGTGTTGAACTCTAAGGCAACCTCGGACGCCTTCCTGACGGCAAAGACCTCCGCCTGGAAGATGCTGCAGTAGTCCGGCAGTTTATATGGCCGCTTTATGTTGAGCTTCTCACAATAGACCACCGTGCCTGCATCTTAGAGCCATCTGTGTAGATGTTGATCGTCCATTGCTTCGGTTCTGAGCCGGTTAGCCAGCCGTTTGGACCAATCACCATTTCTGTTTTGTGGTCAACATTTATCACAGGGGTCATGTAGTCTGTGCTACTTAACCGATCCCTGCCGATTGCGCAATCTTCTAGGCTCTGAAAAGCCATATTCTATAATAAAATAAATACGAAAAAACTGGAATATCTTTCAAATAGGAACTATAAAATACATCCAAATGAGCTGTAAGCAATGCAGGCAAAAGTTTTCATGGATTAATAATCGTTCAAATCGTTCGAAACGAAACGGATTCATAGAGGCCCCAGAATATTTTCCCTAGAGGTGTTAGTTAAATGTACAAATTTAAGCATTTCAACATGCTCGGATGCCAAGAAGCGCACATGGAAAACACCCAAGCCCCCGTCAAATAAGATTCGATGACTATTGGTTTCGCAAAAGGATACCGCACTAAAAATTTTTCGTATGGTGGTCTTTTAAATAGAAAGTAAAAATCCGCATAATGATCCAATAAGCTGCATTAATATATAGAGTATCCCATGCAATATACGAATTTGCTTCAGAATCATGGCCGCCAAAGAGATGCATGGATTTATATGTGCACCAGATACAACCCGAAATATTTGCGTTGCTATAAGCACAGCACCTTCCCAGCCCAAGGAATAGATAATATCATCAAGCAAAGGACTGTCCCTTGCTAAATATAACTTCACTTTTTTTATAATCCTCTGTCTCCTTTTTTCTTTCACGCAATATACATTACTGACATAATTTGATTTATCCTATGGTAATAATGAAAAAATAATTAAATGAAATTTCTTCAGCATGGTAGCATTTCCGGTCAACAGCTGATTGCTTCGATATTAGTGTTTCGGGTCCTGTGTAAATACAAGTAGTAGTGCAAATAATCGGCGGTGTAAAAAGGGTGTAACATATTTAGCACAATTGTTACTTGGTTTTTCAACACTGCATGATCGCCAGGGCTGGTCGTTGATAGAGTGACCAGACACAAGTAAATCGATATGTGCGCAAAACTATCGATTAGAGTAACTTGAATTTTGTTTGGCGCGTGATTTCAAAACAATGGAGACTGGTGTGTAGCGAGTTAGATGGACAAACTGGTTTCCACGTGTAAATTTGACTAGCTCCCCATGTAGAGCAATTCTCTTAATAGTAATAATTCTTCAGTGGAGCTAAAATAACGAAAAATTTTGTATTTTTTCCTTAACGGTGCCAGTCTCAAACAGCTAAACAAGAGATGGTAATCTGATTGTTGTACATTCCAAGTTAAACAACTGTCCGAGTGAACAATGTTGCACCTCTTTAAGAAAACCTTGTCCGTCTAATGATTGTTACGTATTTGTGCCAAGGTTCGACTAGAATATTGGGAAATAGATCACAAATGAACCTTTCATTAAATTGGCTTTTCAATATGTATATTCTTTTCATAATAACTCTGATAGCCGTACCAATAGAACAGTTAACTCTAAAATTAACAAGACTTTGGTAACCTCTCGCCTAGTTTGATCGAGAATGTCCCTGAGTTCAGGGACTTGCCACAGACGCAGACGATTACAAATACAAGTTTTCTCGGTCTACAACATTTATTAACACCTCGAGAATTGACAAAACTAAATTGTTTTAGAATTTAGAATTTAGAATTTTGACGCGGTAATATGTTATCACTTGAATCATTCATCAGAAGCCGTTTTACCTTCGCCCTCAACGAACACGAGACGCCAGAGTATTGCGACTATTATGCTCGCAAGTAGTGGAGCAACCAAATATGTACCTACATTGTACAGAATATGTAGCACAAAGTCCTCCATGTCAAAGGTATATTGTCCAAATAATTCCGCCCAGAGGTAACGAAACGGATTCATGCATGCCCCAGTAAATACCCCCTGGAAGTGTTAGAGCATCTGAGAAATGTACAAATTTAAGCAGATTAACATTAGATTCTTACTCCAACTAAGCAGCAGGCGGCGACTACCAATCCGATCCGCAATGATATGGACTCCAACGCCGTTTCGTTGCTCGGATGCCAAGAAGCGCACATGGCAAGGACCCAAGCGCCCGTCAAATAAAATTCGAGGAGCACTGAAGTGTACAAGGGATGCATTGCGGGGCATGCCGCACAAAAAAAAGAACTATTGAGCTGAGAGTTTAGACCTTTGGGTCGAAATAATGCCATGGAAAGTAAGAAACCGATTAATGATCCAATAAGCTGCATTAGTATATATAACAGGCCGTCTACAATTTTTGTTTGCTTCAGAATCATGGCCGCCAAAGTGATGCATGGATTGATATGTGCACCGGATATAAGCCGGAATGTTTGCGTTGCTATAAGCACACCACCTCCCCAGGCCAAGGCATATTTAAGTGGAGATTTCGCCCCCCCAAATATGCCTTTCTCGTTAACCTTGTCCTTTATAGCGTCCAAAATATTCTTCTCAACGTTAACTGGGACTTCTTTTATTTCTTTTCTCGAAGAATGTTTTCCTCTTACAACGACAGTGTAATTCTTTCCATCTTTATAATAACTCACTTGCGGCACCATCGAGCAGCCAATAAAAAGGACTAATAGACTAGCCAGAAATTCGGCTAGTAGTATTACAATGAATTCTTTATTGCATTTGCCCATTATTCTCAAAAGAATTGGAAAATGTTGAAAGGAAAAAAAATTTTACTGGACGTAATTTGATTAGTTTGAATGTAGTATGTATATTTTGAAGAATGAATTTCGTTAACAAATGAGGTATATGAAAGTAATTGATACTGAAAGCCTGCTACGTTATTTTCAAATTTTGGAATAAGTACTATCGAACTGCTGGCTAATCTGAATTGATGTTTTGATTTTGTCAACAGTAAGGTTGCACTATGATAAAATGTAAGAGCGCTCTATTCGAGGGCCTCTTTATTATTTCCACCTTACCCAATTTTTATTTAGATTCTATGTTACATGTGTATAGTCAAATTTTCTAAATTTGCAAATTTGAAATTCCTCTTTTAAAAAAAAACTATAATTTCACTGACATGCAAGATTTTTAATTAAATTTACTTAAATTTGTACTTAATTAAAAGAAATTAAAAATTAATGGTTGTTTTAATTAATTCACACTTTCAGAGTAAATTGCCCCACTGTGCGCAACGAGCTTGAAGGAAAATCGGCGTGAATTTGAAATTGGACATAACATATGTACATACATACATAACATTAGAAATGAATGAAAACTGACTTGGTCAACAGCTAATTCGATATACAAGCCGATTATGCAATTCGATTACTTATCGCCTTCGTCTAAAGAGTGACCATCTCACCATGTTTAGTGGCAACGCCGTTTTCAGTCGGTTTCCAGCACTACTCGAGCAACTGGCTAAACAACCCCCACAAAATGGCAAACATTCAATTTTGAATTTCGTTTCCAGTCCGCAGTCGTCGGTTTTGCCAAGTAAACGTGCTTCTTACGCGCGCTGTTCGTACTATTTTCTCCATTATATACACACACACACACACACACACACATACACACCACACATACATGTCGGCGCGCGGCAGCGAAAAATTACAATAGATAAAGCTCACACTTGCAACATCGCCAACCCAACAACAACATAATAATGCTCATGTTGTTGCAAACGACGTTTCCAATTCAGTTAATTAGGAAAAGCAACGACTTTTGAACGCTGAAGCCTGGCATCGCAATCAAATAAAACAAAAAGCTCGGTCATTCAACAACCTCTTTGGAATTGTATCGATTTTCCGTTACATCGTTATACATACACTCTGACCGAGTTTACACATTAGGCCGCGCGCAAGCCACAGACCATCCTGCCGCACCGCACCACACTATACCACACCACACCACACCGCTCCGCACCGGCCCCACCCCACTTCGGCCCCACCACAACAAGTGATCAGGGTACAACCCCCGGGTGTACCCCTGTGTCTCTAATGTGCGTGTGTAAGTGCGATGCACAGTGAAAGTGAGCAATGATTATCGGAGAAAAACCTTTATTTAGACATCCACAATAAGTTGTAGCACATGAATCGCCCTCAATTTAGAAGCATGTTTTATTTGGCACTGATCAAATAGGGACGGACAAACATTATAGGTAAGCCAGCAGAATCCATGCCACTTTGCATGGCATGCTCCATTTCAATCTTCAGTTTTTGTGCAATTTTCATGCGTATCTTGGCAGTGTCATCAACGCTGTGAACGACTGTACGTTTAGCTGCTCAATTAGTTCAATTTATTTTTAATCCGACTTCTGTGCAAAAGCACAAAACCACACAAATAAAATTGCGCATGTCGCTTATTGTGCGCTTAATTTGTAATTCGCTTTTGTTGTAGTTTTCGTTTCCATTTACATTTCAGGCTTAACTTGAAAACCCCTCTTTCTACTTCCATGCGTTAAACAGGGATGCAGTTATAAATTATCAACGTTATCCCCCCTCCTACAACCCCCCAACCCCAACAACCCACAACCCATCTTTCTACCTTATGTTTATAGCGGAGACACAATTTAACTAAGCATCTCGCCTTCATTGTACTATTGTAACACCCTCTCTCTCTACGTCTATGTTCTAAACAGACTACAAAGATTCATTGGAATATTGGTTTTTTAAGACCAGCCCCTAAGCCCCTGCCTCTAGTTCTATGATCTAAGCTGAGCTAGATTAAAACCCCCTCTCTCTCTACTTCTATGCTCCAAACAGGGACACAATTGTAAATAGCATCATCAGAAAGAACATCAACGAGAACGCAAACCTTGAAGTCGTAGATTTCATAGCGCTCATTGAATTGAGTTGAGCTAAGGTTCACACAGGTTAGCACAGGTGAGCATAGGTGAGCTGTCTGCGTGTGTCAAGATGGCAGGACAAAGGCAGCTGCTAGTCCAAAGCACGCCTGCAGTGGCCGTTGTTGGTTGTCTGCTGCTGCTGTTGGCCCAGACTCTGGCCCAGGGCACATCCCAACAGGTGTGTCCGGAGCAGAGCGACATCTCCCCTTGCATATGCACGGTGAAGAAAAATGGATTGGATATACTATGCGAGACAACGGACCTGGTGCATATTACCAAATCGATGGGCACGCTGAAGGGCAAAAGTCCGATCATCTTCTATCTGAAACTGCGTCACAACAATCTCCCAAAGCTGCAAGGATTCGTTTTTCTGGCCCTGGACATACGTCATTTGACAATACACAACAGCAGCTTAGCAGCCATCGAGGAAAACGCATTGAGTTCGTTGGGTGAGTGAGAAATGCTGTAAATATCCCACATTCTGATGATGTTACTTCGTGAAGAATATTTCCATACAACTTTTTGAAGCGATGTATTCACGAAGTTCGAAACATGTAATCAATCAAATATAATGTTAAGCATGTCGCGTATCTATACTTCATGAAGTGAAGTCAACGTTTAAATGCAATCCTACTATCCTTGCTGTTTATTATAATTATCATATCTATCGTATATCTTGCAGGCAAGGGTCTCACACAATTGGATGTCTCTCTGAACCAGATGAAAACGGTGCCCTCACAGGTATTGTCTCCTTTTATTTACCCTTGCAGAGGATATTTTTTGTCACAAAATGTGTAACGCATTGAAGGAGACGTTTCCGACCCCACAAAGTGTATATATTCTTGATCAGTATCAATTTCCGAGTCGATATTGCGATGTCCGTGTGTCCTTCGATTTCTATGCAAACTAGTCTCCCACTTTTAGAGCTATCGTGGCATAGATGTTTTTATTCGCACAGGCATTTTATGTGTCGAAACAAGCCGGATCGGCCCACTATATAGCTGCCATATGAACAATCGGTCAAATATTGAATTCAATGAAAAACTTCTTTATTTATGAAGATATTTTAACCAAACTCACCAAATCAAAGTTTCATTATGCTTTGTACAGACTGATTAAGTTTGGTACAAACCGAACTACTATATCGCATAGCTGCCATAGGAACAATCGGATGAGAAATGCATTTTTGTATAAACAGCTTTATTGCTTATACAAATATTACATCCGAACTCAGTAATTGTGAATATTATTAGAATTTATAAGGATAGAACATCAATATAATCGAAAAGGTACAAAACTTACATTGTAGCTGGTTGGCAGGACTAAGCAGAGAAAAGTATATCTCGTGGCTGAATAAAAAGTAATATAAAACGATCGAGTATCGATTATAGTATATTAACCGATTGCAACCTATCGGTATCGTTATTCTGATTGATCCTTTGACCTCCAATCGTTAATTTTCAATCGCACTTAAACCAATCAGAAATGTTATAATCTAATAAAATTTTCTCCATTTTGTAGGCGCTTGCACATTTGTATCACTTGCTAATATTGAACTTGAATCACAATAAAATCACTGTGATACATAACAACGCCTTTGAGGGGCTGGACACATTGGAGATACTCACGCTCTACGAGAATAAAATCACACAGGTCGATCCTGAAGCGTTCCGCGGTCTTGAAAAGTAAGTATTTTCAGTTAAGTGATGATTTATTGATTGACAGCCTGCATTGTATATTTAGGAAACTGAAACGCTTGAATCTGGGTGGCAACGATCTGTCGAGTGTGCCGCAAAAGGCGCTCTCCATATTGGATACCCTGAAGAAACTTGAGATACAGGAGAACAAGATTCGTACCATCTCTGAGGGCGATTTCGAAGGTATTATCAAATTATAACCTGTGTTGGCATCTAAAGCTTATGCGCTATTTGAACAGGTCTGCAGAACTTGGATTCGTTGATATTAGCACATAACATGATCACAACAGTGCCTGCCAATGTATTCTCACACCTAAGTCTGCTTAACTCACTGGAATTGGAGGGCAATAAGATTAGCGTCATTAATAAGGATGCATTCAGTGGTCTAGAGGGTAAGCTTTGTAAGCATTCCTGTGTAACTCTGACTTAATGCCACCATAATTTTGCAGAGAACCTACAATACTTGCGTCTGGGCGATAATAATATTAATGCCATACCCAGTGAGGCTCTGCGTCCGCTCCATCGTCTCCGGCACTTGGATTTGCGCAATAACAACATTAACGTGCTGGCTGATGATGCGTTTACTGGCTTTGGTGATTCCCTGACGTTTATTAATCTGCAGAAGAATGAGTAAAGCTCGCAAAGTGCACACAGAAATTTTGGATTAACGCACGTATTTATCAATACTATCATTATTGTTTGATTTTAGGATTAAGGTGCTGCCTAGCACTCTGTTTGAGAACCTTAACTCGCTGGAGACGCTGAATCTGCAGAATAATAAGCTGCAGCGCATTCCCCAGGATACCATGGAACCAGTCATCGATACGTTGCGCATTATTGATATCACTGGCAAGTCGTTGCTATTGATTAAGCAGTGCTTGAGTACTTTATGTTAATCTATTGTACTTAACTTTTTAGACAATCCATTGAACTGCTCGTGCGAATTGACCTGGTTCCCGAAGCTATTGGAGGATCTGAAGAACAAGGATGATGAAATGTCACAAAAGAAGAAGCCCATGTGCCACATGTCGCTGGACAATCGCGAGTATTTTGTGCAAGCGATGCCCACCGAAAAGATGCACTGCGCCGGCCTCAATGTGAGTCCCTCACCCACCAGCGGCGGTCTCATGCGGATACTGCAAGTGAACATTTTGGCCCAAATAGCCATGTGTAGCGTGGCATTTCTGAGTAGCGTTTAACATGCTGCCATCAGCTGCATTCACATCCGTTTATCCGATTAGTTATTTTATGTGGGTGATCATTGATGGATCATCATTATCAGACATACTACTAGACGAAGTGATACTTATGCCCCCTAAAAACAAATACCAAACACCATAACCAAAGATCTTTTGTACGCCTACAAACCATTTCTGTGTTGTTGTCTTGTATTTTTTATTATAGATTATAGTGAATCCGTGAATTATGCAACTCTGGCAATTGTTAAACTCAATATGCACGCAACCAAGAGCAACAACAACAACCAAACAACCAAACAACTAAACAACCAAAACCGCAATATCACCCGCAAGTGCCCCCCATCGAAACTGAATACTCAAATGCAAATGATACACACCCACCTTGTTGAATTGATATTTGATGCCAATGCCAAAAAACACAAAACAAAACAAAACGCGATAAATACTGATTAACTGAAAATACACACTAACTAAATACACACACGACACGCACAGTAAAAAGTAGCCCGACAATGCTGCTCAAAGATCAGAGGAACCGTTGTAAAGAAGGTCGTTAATTGTTAACGCTTGCCTTGCATAAATGAACTAATCGTAATCGTAATCGTAATCGTTATCGTAACCGTTATCGAAATGCATATTTATCGCAGCTTAGGCTTAAGATCCACAACTATTCGATGGATTCAAATTGAAAACCCGAAGAAACGCAAACATATCTGAAAACGTGAATTGTGAATTGTTACAAGTTAAGCGATATTATTATTGTAGTCTTATTAAGAATAATGAGCAGAAGTTGACATCTTTATCGTAACTACATACATATATATGCTATATATATATAAATATATATGTTCATACATATATCTATTTATCTATTATCTATTTATTATGTGTAGTACTATGTCGTCGTCTTGTCGTCGCTGTTGTGAGATACAATCATTATAAAATTTCGTTTGTTGTCCCTTTTTATTCAAGTTTTTTCCAAGCAGCATACCAAAAGCTTGAAGCCTAGTCCAAATTTGCAATATCTATTATTTATCAAAGGCACGCGTATTACATATACGTATGTATTGCTATTTATATATGTATGTATTTATCTATGTATGTATGTGCAACCACTTGGGAGCACCTCCTTAAAAAAAGGAAAGAAAAATTCAAATGAAACAAATAACAAATTGTACGCGTTCAAACAAAAGAAGAATAACATTTGCATCAATCACCAAGAACTGATTATGGAATAAGTAGTTTGTACTCTTTATATGCAAGAAAGAAGAAAGAATCAAGAAGCGGACAGATTGCAGTCCCGCATATACACATATCAATTATTGTATACATAATCGTTATACTAAATATATATTGTAAAATCATAACATATCAAGAGTGCTCCACTTATATTGGTTGACTCAATCACAAAACAAAAAACAAAAAACAAAAAACAAAAAAAGGAACATTTTATAGATCTACTTTTGAGTATGTAAAACAAGTTTGATATTTACGCCACACTAAAAATACAATTTTTGAAATTGTTTTTTTATATGTATGTATCTATGTACCTCTATTGAATTGTATTTTAACTAAGTTATACATATATCTATTTCGTATTAAGTATTGTGCATAGGTCTATTTATATTTACATTTACCATCTATTAACGTTTTATAAGTCTTTCGTTGGACAGCTCGCCAGTTGGTTGGGTCAGTTAGCCGCTGGCGGGCGATCCAGAAAGCTACCTTTGTTAAAGACAAAACATTCAGAACCACACCAAATATTTTCAAGAGAATGTGCTGCTACCGAACTCGGGTCAGTTTTTGGTTATAGCTGTTCTTTTCAAAATATTACCAATGGAAATTCATAAAGCAGCTAAGAAGTAATATGCTTCGTTGTAGAAGTCAAAGTTTGTAAGGCCTTAAGGCCATTACAGCTAGCCATACAGACTATGTTTTCTCAATCGAACAACTTGCGAATTATAAAGAATAAAGAATCATATTGGTTACCAACGCAGGTGTGACTTTATTTATCACTGACACATCTTTTAGTCACATTGCCTTAAAGTACAAGGTCCTCGGCAGGGGGAAGCCATTAAAGGCGCTGGCAATGGGCACCGTATAAGCGCCCATATTCGGAAAACCAATCAGATCCCCTCTATTCAAATGGGG
This sequence comes from Hirtodrosophila confusa, assembly GCA_035043065.1. Taxonomy (NCBI): domain Eukaryota; kingdom Metazoa; phylum Arthropoda; class Insecta; order Diptera; family Drosophilidae; genus Hirtodrosophila; species Hirtodrosophila confusa. The sequence goes on along the minus strand of JAWNNI010000160.1, from coordinate 4,906,278 downwards.
TAAGCGCAGGTCCTCAGATATCTAGGAATTTCAGGAATTTTTGTTAGAGTCTTAATGGTTGCAAGTTGACAGTAAAAATTTGGTTATTAGAACTGAAAAACCACGATATAAACAAAACATTATATCTTGATTTTGGCTAGCAATTAAAGTATCCAAAATGTATTGTTGCTTATCGTTTGTGGATACTTTAACTATCAGAACTATCGTTGGTCTTCCAGCTCTACTTTCTACTCACCTTGTCTAGCGCATCGCAGCTGGGACCCCAAATCAAACTCTTGAATTTTGGCAAGCCCTCATCGTCATCCTAAGATATTTATGGCATATAATTATTAGGAAATTAATAGGTAATAGGTATAACTTGGTAACTGATCATTTTTATGATAGGTTTACAAATGTATCAGGGCGTTAACTAGAAAGTATCAAACCAATAAATGATAGGGTCGATACTTTCTGGTGATATTTGATCAGGAAGCAAGCTATGCTGGTGAACGTGATCATTTGACGAACGTACCAAATAATGCTGAGCTGTGACCAACTGATGATCATAGAGTATGCAGTTGAAGGAGCCATAGACGCCATCGTTTAAATAGTACATCACCGTGTCCAGTTTGCCGGCCGCATTCCGCACCTCCCGCTTGGCATGAATCTTGCATACCAAGGTATAGGCAGCAGCCACAAAAAATCTGCCCGGCTCGGCAATAATCTCAATGCGTTCATCGGGAAAATGTCTTTGTACCGCCGTGTTGACAATGCCAGCTATCTAGGGTAATGTAGATGGGATTTATGACTAACTTACAGTTTAGTTAGCTCTCATTTAAATACCTTTTCAAATTTGGCATCATCGCTGCCGGGAAAGCCGCCTCCAATATCCAGAAGTCTCAGATCATAACCCAACAGCTCGCCAAACTTAAATATGTTCTTTGCTTTTTTGATGGCCCGCTCGTAGGCCTCAAATTCGCTACAGCCAGAGCCGACATGAAAACTGGTGCCTGTTACCTATAGACACGGATAATATATAGACACAGAGTATATATAGTAATATAGTGACTTGATTGTCACTGTGATTAAATAATAATATTAGCTTAAAGTGATTTTTATATATAAGAGCAGTTTTATAACAAAATTTAAGTGATTAGTGTAAAGCTTTAAAGCTTAAGCAGTGCTTCATCAATACAATTTAGCTTCCGGAAAGCTTTCATGTGCTTTCGAAGCTCGTTCTCAAAGCAAGTGAACAGTTTGTGAAATACTATGTGCTGACTTTTGTTGACTCGCCTTTCTTTATGTTAATCTTGATCTGAGTGTCACTTTAAGCTGATGTCATTGCGATAGCTGACTCACCGTCAAGTCCAGGGCTTTGGCCAGCATCATCAGGGCTGGGGCATCGATGTCCGCATCGCAACCGAACTTATCACCCAGCGGGCACTGAGCAGCCTTTGCCTCGCTCTTAAAGCGAACGATCAAGCTGCGGATAGATGGCATACGAGTATTGGTGAAAGATTAAACAGATCGTACACACTATCATACATACTTTGATTTGGGATAGTGCTTATGCAGCTTATAAATCTCGAATTCGTTATCCACAGTGCCCTTGACAACCTGACGCTGCTGTGCATACTCCAAGTGGCTAATGGGACGGCAAGGGTTGGCAAAGATGATGCGCTCGGGCTCCACACCAGAGTCCAATACCTGTACGAAGCGGTGATATTATTGGGAAGATAACATATATAGGTCATACCCACCAACTTGAGCTCGTTTTTGGAGGCACAATCAAAGCCAACGCCCAGGGCGGCCAGAGTTTGGACAATAAGTGGATCGTCATTGCACTTTACGGCGTAGTAGGGCTTAATGCGTGGCAGGTGCTTCTGCCACAGGTGAAACTTACGCTCCAGGCTGGACAGATCGCATATATTGAGCGCCTCATCGGAATCGTGCAGCTGGGCCTGATCTATAACCTGTCGTATATTGAGCACTTGCTCATAGTAATTGATGCTGTTCGCGCACATCTCTCCGAATGAAACGACTAACGAACCTCGACTGATTACCAGACAGTCCCAAAGAGTTTTAGTACTGCGCTTTGTTCTGATTCCCAATTCTTATCAGCAAAGTGATAGGTTCAGCTAGGGATGACATTTTTCAAGACGATACAACAAGCATACGAGAGACAGCGGTTAAAAATGTGAATTATGCTGGAAATACGCTCTTATTTTGATCAAATTTCTCAATCGTGTTTATCATTATTCTAAAATAATGCAACAAAAAGTGAATAATAATGATAAACTGAAAAATACTAACTAAAAATATATTAATCAGGCTTGCTCTCGTTTCCCAGGCCATTAAAATCATTCGGAATTGAGATTGTTAACGTTTCTGGATTCCCAAAGTGGCTTCGGTTAGAAAAGTTGTACCTTTAAGTAAAAACTGTTCGAAAATAACTTCAAAAGGGAATACGGTTGCTATTTCAAGAGAAAAGCACACGGAAATGGGAACAAGCCTGAATATTGATAATTATAAACATAATTTTAACAAGATCAAGTGGGAAACACGCCCAACTCTAAGTGGAAACTCCAATCAGAAATTGCAACAGATTTGAAAAACATTTAAAACGGGAAACGGGCGCGTGTCCAGTTGAATGTCCATTTGTATTACGACTCTGTTGATAAGGGGGAAGGACGAGGATCGGAAACAATGTAGCTCTAATTAGTGGCAAAAGGTCAAGGCTAGGGCCGTTACAGTTACGAAACCTACAACAATAATTAATGATTTTTGGCATACTCGTGCGTGCTCGATGTGCCAGTGAAATTATTTACAACCTACAATATTTGGGATCGTAAATAATTTTAATGCCCAGCGCATAGAAAACTAATAAAATGTAAATTTTCGAGCGAAACGAGAAGAGGACTTCAAAATGCGCATAATTGACACTTGGCAGGACACTCCAGAGTAACGGAGCACATCCTCTCCTGCCACCCGGCCTCATGCCCACGACAATAACAATAAAATCTATGCGGAGTGCAAGGAGGGGAGGGTGGGAATTGTTAACTCCGCGTTCTACGGGGTGACACACACTTGTGCCTGGGCAATCGACCGCAAAAACCTTATACACCCGCCACCCCCGACTCAATTGATGGGCAATTATAAATTGAAATCAAACTTTTGAAATCGATATTGCAATTCACTTGGACAATGCTATCGATCAATTGGTAATTGGGCGACTCATCAATAGTACGGTGCACCCTTTGGCCAGGTAACGGTTAAAAAAGTGACATCTGTCAAAAAATATTGAGCGATTGTTCCGATCGCTACGCAGAAATGCATCCAGTCACGCTTAAGATCTGAAACATACAAAATCATTGTCAATTTGATTCTTATTCTCATTCCCATTCCCAATCCCATTGCAATTAAATGCCATTTTTCTTGCCCAGTGCAATTTGCTGCGAGTGTCATCATTCATTCATCCATTCATCTAACCCAAGTGCACAGTTTTTGAGCGTACGGCTCCTCCATATCCTGGCCCATGTCCTTTCCACTTCGCGCACTTCACTTTGAGTGATGTGACAAATGTGCGGACAAGCCGCAAAGTGCTTTAAAGGTTCACAGCTCTCTATCTGCCACAAAAAATGTGCCCTTGTTGAACTGAAAAACTGGTTTTGAAATTTACACTAAAATGCATTTAAATCATTTTGTAATAGGCCCACAAACATTTAAATGTAAATATCATTAATTATTCGCCCCAGCCAGCTCAGTTCCCATGCCCAGGGACTTCAGGTCGATCCCGCAATTGGAATACACTTTTACATCCTCCTTCAGTACTGTGTTTAATCTATTTATTTTACAAATCAACATAACTTATAATCAATTGTCTATCTGTCGCTTAGCTATCATTTCGGGTCAGGTGAAGAGTTCAATATTTGCTGTAGAAATATGAAATATTTCTTCTTTTCTATTGCATGAAATCTACTGAAGTCAAATAAATCGTTCTAACCCAATTATAATGGTTAACCCGACTTAAATCTACAGTTTAGATGGTGTATATCATATATGGTTGGCTAAGCATATATTTATATGTATATTCTTTTGAATCTTTAAGATCATATACAACTACTCGTAGCTGTGTTGCCCTAATAACATGAAAATTTAAAAATATAACATTACTCCAAATGTCTTTTACACAATATTCAATTTTCGTCAGATTGTTCCTATGGCAGCTATATGACATAGTTGTGCGATATAGTTTAATACAAATTGGTCAGATTGTATAAACTACACGGGCAATTCGATTTAGTGAGTTTTGTCAGAATATTTTGGAAAAATACAAATGTTTTCATACAAAAACATAATAGTCAACCGATCGTTTCTATGCATACTACTATATATGTTATAGTGTTCCGATCCGACCGGTTCCAAAATGTTTACTGCCTGCAGCAAAATGAAGCATCTGTGCCAAGTTTTAATACTGAGAGACTAGTCAGCATAGAAACAGAGTGATATGGCTATATAGACTAGCTATATAATTTCAGAAAGCGGTGTCTTGATTTTTCACATATATATTCCATTATTTTCTAAAGTTTTCGACCTTGAACACTATGAGAATAAGAAAACTTCAATAGTATTTAATATTCTTACACTTTTTAATGTTTTAGCGAAATGTATATAATTAAAAATAAGGAATTTATTTGAAATACAAGAGTCGCCCAAGTTTGCTCAGACGGTCCTTCGAGGGAGTGTTCTACATGCAATCAGGACATTCTGATTTAGAGCACCAAATTGGCGCCTAGCCACAATAAAAAACGCTCTCAGCAATCTGGGGAAGGGGCTGACCTTTGGCTGGCTACCAAACAAAGGAGAGGGTGCGTTGGGGGGTAGGTACGGCTCAGCCAAGTCGCATTACCGCATTAGCACATTTCGGCATCCACCATCCACGTCGAGGAGGCGCTCGTAATCGCACTTGCACTCGAGGGTCCACTCGAGCTACCACATTAAACATGCGAAATCTGCGCCTCGAGTTCCGACCCCCCATGCCGCCCTATGTCTGCAAACCCCGAGACTCTATGGAGATTCCAGTTAGTTACTGCGCCGGTGCCGACGAAGGCTTCGGCTCTCAGCTGTATTATTATACCCAGTAAGCATAAGTAAGGGGTATCATAGCGCAGAGCAAAAGTAAGTAACATACGGAAGAAGGCATTTCTGATCCTATAAAATATATATTGTCGTATTCTTGATCAGTATTTAAAGACAAACCAATCTATGAAGGCTGAAACTGTTAGACTTGAATCAGATATATATATGTATATATTCATGTTTAGTTTACTATGTGGAATGTAAATAGTAGGGTTATAATCAATACAAGGAAGTTTACAAAGCGGTGCTTATAGGGTAGATTTAACTATATATTTTTCAATTAAATCGTTCTGACAGATCAGTTAGCGGTTAGCAAGTCAGCGGAAATCAGTCAGCGATTAGTTCTGCTGAACGAGCCCATTTAATGGCAATAATTCGATAGAACATCAATTTATAAAGTTTGCCTTAGCATTCATAGTTTATAGGCACACAGTTCGATAGTTTCGATGGAGGAGCAAAACCTTAAAGCTATCGATACTATCAAAAATAGGTTAGGTTAGGTTAGGACACTCCAGCTGTGGGGGTGACCTGCCGTCCTTAGTGATACTGTACGGTGGAACCTTTGGAAGTTCGTTCAGCGGTGTCCTCGACACACTCTCCAGGGAAGTGAAGGTATGGGATTCCAGATGGTTGTGCCTACTTCGCAAGTACAGAGGAGAAGTTCCAGAGTTTCGGATACCCCTGGAAGTTGGTTCAGCGGTGTCATCGATACACTTTCCAGGAAAGTGAAAGTATAGCATCCCAGATAGTCGATAGGACCAATAATAAACGTCCAATCAGTGTAAGGCTTGAGGTACAGGGCATCTGCTAGTCGAGCATTCTTAACTAGAGTGTGCTAAGTTGTTGTTGTTGTGGTTGTGTGTGTGTATGTGTATATGTGTGTGTGCGTGTGTTTTGCTCGGTTTGGCACTTGCAATTCCTGCCGCGCTATGAGTCATGCGGCAGCCGAGCAGTCCTCGTCCTTGCTTCACCCGGGCTTAGATTCAGTTCCTATAATTCTTCTAATTCTAATTTCAGTGTTGTTTTGTTAGGGCCACGCGCTGCAGCAGCCTCTGGAGCAGCTTCAGGAGCCACAACTGACGCAATGTTGCCTGAATTCTATTCAATATTATAATAAACAATAGTAACAATAATACAACAATAACAACAATAGACACAATTTAGGCACTGACATGTCCCACTTGCTGAGGCGCACCAAAAAATCCTGTCTCAAGGTGAGCACTGCGAGGGGGGCCTGCGGGTGGTTGCGGGTGGTTGCGGCTGGTGCTGCATAATCAATAAAAAATCGATGGCTGCGTGTGGGCGCGGAAGTTTCAGCCAAGCGGCAACTGGGCGGCATTAACTTAAAACAAACGTTTATAGTTATTTATTAATTTCACGCAGTTGCTGCGCAAAATATCCACATCAAAGCAACTGTTTGTGCAGCGCCTGGACGAGGACGAAGAGGACGAGGAGGAGCAACAGCAACAGCAGCAGCAGCAGCAGGAGGAGTACATAAGTTGCAGCTATAGCACAGAAAACAACACCAACAATAACCCAGACCTATCCGTCCAACTTTTTGAAAATGCCTGCGAGGCAGCAGCTCCGGAGCAGCAGCAACAACAGCAGCAGCAACAACAGCAGCAGCAGCAACAACAGCAGCAGCAGCAGCAACAACAGCTGCAGCAGCAGCAACTGGAGCGGCAGGCTCGAAATTCATTCGAGATTCAGTTCGATTTGATGCATTACAAGGAGAATGTGCGCTATCTGCGACATACGCCCTCCAATTCGAGCCTAGATCTGCAATTGGAGCAACAGCAGCAGCAACATCTGAAGCAGCAGCAACGGGAGCAGCAGCAGCGGGAGCTGCCGCAACGAGAGCAGCCGCAACGGGAGCTGGTGGCGCCTCAAGGACGCGCCTGCAGCGTCAGCGTGGGCTCCAAGTTCGATGGACATTATCACAATGTAATCATCATGGAACAGCCGCCAAACGACGATTATCCGATAGTCAAGTGGGATATCAATGGCAATTCGCTGGACGAGGAGCACTTTGATCTGCGCCAGCAGTGGGACGCCTTCGACAGTCGCTGGCGGCAGCTGCAGTCCGTGCAGGGCAAGCGTTTGGGCAGCGGTCACTCCCACACCCAATCGCAAAGATCCAGCCACTACTCCAGCTCCTGCACGCTGGAGACCTGGATCGATGATGCCGAGCCGGGCCTATGTGATGATTCGCAAAATCTACTGCAAACCAACAACTGTAACCAATGCCTTAAGAGTTTCTGAACAAGCCTAGTTTTCTAGCGTGGCTAAATTGTAGTTATAGCCAGCATACTCGTTATAAGAAATGTAAACGTAAACCTATTCAATAACCGGATATTCTCAGTGCTCGTTCTAAGAGAGAGTTTCCATTTTTTGAGAATTATACGTATTACCAGTATATTTTTAATCAATATTGTTGTGAGTATTTCTTACATTTACACCTCTATATATATGTAGATGGATTATGATTTCTCCTTTTCTTTTCTTTTTTTTACTTTTAAAAATTGGTTACAATTTCAAAAAGCCATTAAAAAACTAGCATTGTACATGCATTAAATGCACTTCAAACGATTTGCTCTGCGTTTTTTTTTTGCCCGTAATGCCCAGTCCGGGCAATGTGACCCCGACGGAGACGGGCGCACGACCCGCACGTGCTGAACATGCGTGAGAATCGGAGAACCTTTGGCTTTCCCACGCGCCATTTCTCACTGTCGACGTTGCCGGTGGTGCATTGCCTCAACATATTCCAGCCAGCACCACCGTAAGCCCGTAAGGCCGTACGGCCGTAAGGGTGAGTTGTGGTTGTCCCACGCGCCTTGACATCGTCAAAAACACCGTCAACACATCCAGCAACAACAATTGACGCTCGCCCACTCAAATTTTGGGTACATATATGTACGTACTTTCAGTTCCTCACTTTTGAAACCTGAGCGAGCCAAATTAAAAATACTTTTCGTAATTTTTATTCAGCATATGAAATCGATATCTTGACGAGATGGGGAGTATCAATCTAAATATGAAGCATACGCCGCCTTTTGAGTGCAAAATACAAATATTTTCTTGGGTTTTATGAACAATTATTTATAGTACCAAGATTAAGGAACCTTATTGGTGTCAATCTGCCTCTTTCTTTTTTAAAAATGTAGTAAAACTCTCAAATAGTTTGGGTGTAATACAAAAAGTTATTCATACATACTTATTTTCAACCGATCCTATGGCACCTTATAGAAAGTAGCTATGTAATATAGTGCTCCGTTTTTGATCAAATTTTGTCAGACTGTATAAACTCTCCAGTGACTCGGGTTCAGTGAGTTTGGTTAGGATATCTTCATAAGCAAACAAACACATAATTGTCGACCGATCATTCCTATATGATATAGCAGTCCGATTCGGCCGGTTCCGACATATGTACTACCTGCAGCAAAACAAGGGTCTGTGCCTAGTTTCATTACGATAGCCTTAAAACTGAGAGACTAGTTTGCATTGAAACAGACGGACAGACGGACATCGCTATGTCGACTCTGATATTCATGCTGATTCAGAAAATATATACTTTGTTGGGTCGAAGAGACAAAATTATAATACCCCCTGCCAGGGTATAAAAACTAAAAACAACAAAAAGAAAGAGCGGCTTTCTTTTGCCTTTGTAAATATTATTTTCACACAAAGTCTCCATTTTGGACCGCCAGCTATCTCATATAGTGTTTCGATTTGTATTAAATTTGCTTAATAACGAAACTCTGAATTGGTGAATTCAGTCAAAATATCTTGAAAAGAAATACGTTTTGCATACAACTCCATTTTATACCAATGTTCTTTAGAACATCAAATACCATAAAATTCTAACCACTATAGGAACAATCGGTGGAATATTGAGATTTTGCAAGAAGTACTATTTTGTTTTTCAGATATTTGAACCAAACTTAGCAGTGCGGGCTTTATTAGAGCAGATTATATAATACTAGCTGGTAAAACGCCAGCGTTGCCCGGCGAAATATTTAGATTATAATGCAATATGTTGAATTTGACTACTTTTGTCAATCGTAATCCATCGCCAAACAGCTTAATCGGAGTTGGTGATATGTCCACTCCCAAATAGAGGACGAGTCCTTCTTATATGGCCATCCGCAGGTAGACACGCCGAACAGATCGGCCACTCTGCAGCACTTTAAGCTAATTAAGTGATAAGTAAAGAACAATACAAACTCAGGTCTTACCATATTTATACATATTTCATGCAAATTAACAATAATGTTAATTATTATTTAACGTGTTAAGGGGAAATCTTTACATTTTCATGTACTGCCAAAGCTTACGCCTACCAAAAATTGGATTGGCGATCTGTCGATCAGCATTCAACGATAAAGGGTTCATCTAAGGACCATCGACCTTGTCTAAAAGTCGCCATTCAGTCAGGTTGCACTCTTTCATATATATTTATTATAGATGTTAAGTTTAATCAAAATTACGATCAACCGAAAATAGAGTTTTTATAAGAAAACCCTTTCTGCAAGGATACTATGTTCGGTAACCCAAAAAAACTGGTTTTGCTTGTTTTAAAAGCGGTTAACTTTTATTATAACCCCTGGATAACTAGAAGTAGGTTTTCTAGTTTTAATATCATCATAATGGACCGGCCTATAACGAATATAAATCGTATTAATTATCGAGCTTAACTACCAACTCATTCCATTCAGTCTTTGATTGGTAAATTGAAAATTGATTTGTTATCCGAAGTATACGAGTATTCTTGAAAGCATTACTGGCATGCTGATCTCCACAAAAATATCAGCTTTCCTTCTTTAACAAAAACTTATATATTCCGAAAAACTATATTTGGATATAATACCAATTTCTTGTTAACATCCTGCCATTTACCCGACTTTGTATCAGTTACAAGCAAGAATTGCAAGAAAATGTATATTCTTGCAGATATTGGGATAAAGGACTTCCATTCATAATTAAGCAGAACTCATAATTAATTTGGGATACAAGCAGAAGCAAGAGAAATCATTTGAATTTTATTGAGTAGGTTAAAGGTCAACGACGCGCCGTGGCGGCACCTGCTCCATGACCTTGAAAGAAAAGTCGTCCACTGACCTACAAATGCGGGTCACACAGAACAACACAGAGCCGGAGGCGGTCGGGGGCCGGCTGAGGCCGATGTGGCCGCTGTTGCACTTGTTGGAGCCGCCTGCCGCATGCCGCACACGAGCCAGCGGCATCGGCGGCTGTTCGGCTGGCGGCTGGCGGCTCGGTCGCGTGCTCCAGTTTCCAGTGCCTAGCCAACGTGCGGCAACAAGTCAAGGTTGCGGCAAGTGGCAAGTGGCCGCCAAAAAAACAATGCGACACGCTTGCCACCGCCCACGGCGCCGATGCTGCCGCGGCGGCTGCTGCAACTCCTGCTGCCGCCAGATACAATCGGCATCGATGACAGAAGGATGCGTCGTCGTTGAGCTCAAACTAATAATAATCATTGAGGTTTTCATTTGCATTGCACTTGGGACAGAGCGGCCAGCGATATGTTGCAAGTGGCTCTTGCCTCCTTGTCGCACCAGTCAGCGGCAGCAGTAGCAGCAGTAGCAGCAGTGGCAGCAGCAAGGCTTGCTCTCGTCCTTGTTCATTTGTTGGTCTCTTCCAGGCAATGATCAGCAGGCACTGGCACTGGCACTGGCCATTTGCTACCCCCAGCCAGGGCGAGCGGCGTTGCGGCACGCGTTGCCAGGGGGTGGTTGCTGCTGCGTCTTATTGGGCCGCTGCCGCCGCTGCGCGCTGCTGCTGCTGCTGCCGCCGCTGGGCAAAAAGGGGTTGGAGTGGAAGGTGCAACGGCGGGCTGAACGTCCGCTAGTCGTGTGCTACGAAATCAGTCGAACGCCGTTCGCGCACACGATAAGTCACGTGCTCAAAACTAGCTCCAGATCCGCAGCAAGTTCAATACACTGCAAGTTCTTGTGCCACAGATACAAAGTGATAGATACAGATACACATAACGGAAATAATTGCCAATTGCTTAGTTATATAAACGCCAATCTAATAACCGAATCACTTCAAATGGAGCACAACATGCACGTGAATGCGCCGCCGCCGCTGCATCATTGGGGCTATGGCGCTGCCGCAGCCATGCCGGCCACGCCGCAAGGCCACTGGGTGCCACCGCCGCAGAGTCACCACAGTCACCAGAGTCACCACTCGCACAACAGCCTGAAGCGTGCGCTCTCCGAGAGCGATTGCGATGAGCTCTACTCCGAGGAGTCCTCGAAAGAACAGTGCGTATGCTTAATGTGGCCCAAATGTGTGATTGTGTCCTAACCGAATCTTCAACCTGCTTTACAGAATCTCGCCCAGCGAGCCGGGCAGCTGCCAGCTGATGAGCCGCAAGAAGCGACGTGGAGTCATCGAGAAGAAGCGCCGAGATCGCATTAACTCCTCCCTCACGGAGCTCAAGCGTTTGGTGCCCTCGGCCTATGAGAAACAGGGATCGGCCAAACTGGAAAAGGCTGAGATTCTTCAGCTGACCGTCGAGCACTTGAAGAACTTACAATCAAAAAGTGAGTAGTGCATATTGAGAACCATCAGTGTTTAGTGATCTTCAAAAATAAGAAGCAGAATATGTTTTGAAACTGGGAGTGACAAATAAGTGAGGTTAGTTGCGAATATTGAAGTTCCGCAGCTTGAAAAACTATCTTTCAATTTGATAACACTTAGGTTGACTTTCAATATCAAAAACTAAATCAAAGTCTAATCCAGTTCCATAACCTTTTTGGTTAACTTTAGCCAAAAATCAATAATTACTTATTCAAATTTCGATTCATCAATATCAATAGTATACCAAATATTCAATAGATTTGTTGACTTCAAGTTGATTTTATAGCAGCTCTTTGATATTAAACAAAATATTAATAACACTAAAGTTTTTCATCAGTTCTCAAAAGATTTATAAATATTTCCAGACCGTTTTAATACATGCTGAAACAAAAAATGTTCGATCAACGTATAATTGAAAGTTTACTTATATGTTATATTCATTAAAATATTCGTATACTCGCATTTCAATCATTTTGATATGAAGTTACAGAATTCGAGATATTTTTCTAATCATTTTCATATGATCCTTTTGGTCAACAAAAACCTTTGTCCTTCAGCTCACATTATTTATATTTCAAACGAACCTGACTTTTTCTATCAAATAGCTAAATTACCTCGGTATATATAAAATCATTTGATCAAATATCAAATATCATCAATACAAAAAATCTTGAAGAGTGCTTTTTGGAAATACCTCAAAAAAAAGTATGTAGGCCTGGGAAAGTAAGCCCGAATTAATTGCACAAAATGTGTGTCATATTATAATAAATCCGTATAAACAATGTTAACCTGTTGGCCCAAGGGCTGGGAAAATACAATTGCGATAATAGGGAAAAGCACCGCCCAAGAGAACACTGAATCTCGGCACTTCCCACGCTGCTCACTGCCCGCCAATGTTGTTGGTAATTTACCACCACTATGGTGGGTATAGGGTGTACCCACCCGCTTTTTACACCCATCTTTAAACGGATACGGGATTGAGAACGGGACAAGGGCACGGGAACGGGACAAGGGGTAGTTTTTTATAGGCCCACCGCGTGGGAACAACTAATTTGAATTGTTTGCATTGCCTGGAGCACAGCTTATTGACTTTTTGCCCACCCAATTTGTCATTGCAGCTCTGGACTCGCTCAGCTATGATCCTCAACGCGTTGCGATGGACTATCATATTATTGGGTTCCGCGAATGCGCCGCCGAGGTGGCACGCTACCTGGTCACAATCGAGGGCATGGACATACAGGATCCCTTGCGACTGCGCCTCATGTCCCATCTGCAGTACTTTGCCCAGCAGCGCGAGATCTCCGCCACCGGCGGATATCAGCCCAACTGTGCGGCCACGCCCTATCAGGGCTACGCCTCCGCGGGCACTGCCAGCTCCTATGTGCCCAGCAGCAGCGCCTATATGAGCGCCTCGCCGCATCATGTCAGCCGCTCCAGCGTCTCCACAGCCAGTGTAGCTGGCGCCAGCGATTCGCTGCCCGCGGTCATTGGGCCGCATGAGCCACGCGCAGAGGCAACGACACAGCAGCAGCAGCAGCAACAGCAACAACAACAACAACAGCAACAACAGCAGCAACAGCAGGCGCCACAACAGCAACAGGCGCCACAACACTACACCCAGGAGCACAGCGGCCATGGGGAGCAGCCGCAGGCTCAGCAGGTGCCCACCTACATCGACCTGACCAACAGCCATCGCAACGAGGTGCCTGCCATCACTGCCGAGAGCCTTAGCTACAGTACTGCTCCACAGTATCCTGTAAGCGGCAGTCAGGACTACAATGCGAGTGCCCTGCAGTATGCCACTGCTAATGGCGCCAAGCCGTACCGACCTTGGGGTGCTGAAATGGCCTATTAGGGCAAGGAATAACCTACATCAGCAAAAGTGAAGTAAAACCGATTTCTAGTCAGATCAAAGCCGACAATGTGTGATAGTCCTAAGTTCAAATCGCGTGAGATGATCTAACTAAGATCCATACCCTAACCTATAATTTGTATAGTAGCCTAAGTGCTTGGGAATAGTATTACTTGAACCAACTTTTCAATTGAGCATCCTTACTATTTGATAAGCATTTTGTAAGCAGATACTGTAAATAAAGACATAATTTTGATACTGAAATATAAAAACTTTGATGGAAAGCTATGTATTTGAGTTAAGGATTGTTCTTTTAAAGGTATGCAATTCAAGGAAATGAAAAACTTAGGTTCCCTTTCCATATATCCGATTACAATTGGTTTTTATGTTTAAACTGGTACTAACCAGTTTTTCTGTAAGTAACAGTTTTGTTAGGCATTAATTTTGAAAAGTTTAACTGGAATACTGTTGAGTAGTGCCTATCTGGATGGTTTTAAACTTAATTACCATATAACACAAGCAATTATAAGAACTATATATATATATTGGTGACCAACTTTATAAAGCAACTAAAACGCTGGGTTTGAAGCCCAAGCGAGGATATGGAGTTGAATTGACCATACTAAAAGTTTACTTGAAGGGATATTATTAATATTCCAGTTAAAAAATCTTAGTAAGTGCGGTTCCAAAAATTACATACTTGATTAAATTATAGTAAAACTAACCCTTATAGCAACTTTGATGGTGTTGTTCCCTTAAAATATACAAGAACTAAAGCTCGCCGCATTCATTACCTGTTTATTTGTTTCAACGAATATATGGGTATGTAAATCTTTTGTCATATTACCGCAAACCCGTTGAACTGGAAGCCATAATCGCGACTAATAAGCTGCAGCCACCGTACGCGACCCGCCGCTTCCGCTGACCGCTGGTCAAGGGCTTAAACCCCTTTGGGTGAGTATTGGGGGTCAAGCATTTACACGTCTATTGGTGTCTATTGGTTATGGCTGGCGAGTATGAAATTTGCATAACGACAAGCGCTAACTAAAAACAAAAACTCAACGAATTGTTTAAGCTGCATATTCCGTACATAATTAGGAACAGGCTACAAGGTGCAAGGGGTAGCAATAACCCCTAAGCAGGAAATACAAACACCAAATGAGATATTTCCGACTGGCTTGCGCCTGGCCAGATGAATACCTGGCCAGCTGAGGTACACAACAGGCCAAGAAACAGTTACCTCAACTTCAACACACAAAAGTATCTTTCAGACTGTAAAGTATAAAGTATTCTTGGGGTTTGTAGAGAGAAATTTCCAAAAACTTCACTGTGTTCCTCTTCAGCATATAAATGTGGTCTTCTATCTTATTTATGATTACTTAGAATTCAATAAAGTTCTGTATTTCGAGCTATAAATTTCAAAGGATTCTTGAATTCATAAGAGTGTTGCTTAAAATGGGAAATTAACATATTTACTTACAGAAATATTCTATTTAATATAATAAAATTTAAATTAATTATGAATTTAAGCATTGTTGGCTTCTGTAAAGTATATCAAAGGTTTTGTTTTCCTAATTTATGCATAGACGTTTCCACAATCTTCACTGAATCTTCAGAATATAGGCATTTAAATGATGTTTGGTATAAATATAATTAAATGATGTAATTGAATTATTGCTGGCAAAAGTTTTCAAGTGCTGTAACCAAATAACTTTGGTTACTTTGACAAAGACCGAACAACCAAAATTGTTCTCAAATCAGCAACAACCCCAAAGAGAAGCCCTGCCTGGTCTATTTTTTTCATGTATGAAACAATCTTCTGCGCATTAATTTAACTTTGCCGGTTAAACATAAATGTTTTCAATATTTATCGCGTTACCAGGGCTGGGCCGACGGAGATGTGAGAGACCTCTGCGCTTTGACTTCCCACGCGGCCAATCCGAATGCCACCCCATTTATAAGTCCGATTCGTCCTGAGTTGCATTGTGTTTAAATCAACCAGCACTCTCACCGAGGGGTGGCCCAACCGAGCACACAGAGATCATCGTCAACACCATCACGTAATATACACGTCAAAACTTCCAATTAGAGACAATCATTCGGCTATGGGATAGAACGATATGTACGAGTACGAGTACCTCATATAGAGGGTGGTTTCTCGCATGGATTTGCCTACAAAAACACAAGCACAACCAGAACTTTGTTTCACTTCTTCGATTACGTTCGGGCTACCAACAACAAAAAGTCAACGGGGTGGATATAGTAGTACTCGTATTCAGGGCACAATCACATATGGAATTGACCTGCAATTGAATGGTTTATTTTTATTGCGGTGCGAGTCAATTAAGTGGAATATTATGTGATTTTTGAATGGATTTTCGTGTTAAACCTGGCAGAAATTTCCATATTCGCATAACACAAAAGTTAATCGAGTTTGCCACTTGTTTTGTCAACATTTTCATTGGCAATTTTTGGAACAGCTGCTGTCAAAATCCTTAATATGCATATGTGAAAGGAACACACAAATTTAGTGTCCTTTTTGTGTTATTGTATATGGTGCATGACCTAAACGCATCGCTGAGTTTTTGTGCATTTGCCTAATCGTTATTAATGTTGAATATCACTTATTCAGACCTGCTCCAATTTTCGTTCATATACAGAACTGCTTTATTGCTGTTCCAAATACCGCAAAATCTAATACGCATACAATTTTCACTCAAAAATAACTTCTTGAAAACAGTTTTCTAAAATTATTTAATTAATAAGAAAATCAAATTCTCTAGATTTCGAACTCCCGTAAATTTGTCAAAATCAACCCATTTTCATGTGGCATATCTTTTTGGTAATGGTTTGTACCCTAGAAATATTTTGCACTTTAAAGTTAAGTGCTTAAAAATATATTATATAGAATTTTAAGATTTTTCATTATTGTGATTTGAACTTGTAGAAGTGTAGAAGAAAGTAAGGAAAATCTTTATAGGAAATGTTCTTCCTAGAATTAGCTAATTTCATTGTTACTGTTTTGAAATCGGTAAGTGAGGAACGAAACAATTATTGTTGAAATGCTGAAAACCAATAGGTAAAACATTCCAAATTTATCTTTTTTCACTTTTTAAGACCCCTAACAATGGAATATGTTTGAAATTGTTGTTTTTAAACAAATAATAATCTATGAAATATACAAATTCTCAAAGAAAAATAATACTTTGTTTTTTTAAGTACATGATTTTTAAAATCAATATTTTGGTAAACACTTAGTATGTGTAAGTATACAATGAAAGAACTACAATTCGAAAAATAATAAACTAAGTGGCTTGTTTTTAAACGTCTGTGTGGAATCCCAAGCAGTTGTCACCAAAGTAAATTTGAAACTGCTGCTCAAGCGCTAAAATAGTGAACTATAGAAACATATGGTGCACATATGTACAGTATCTTTGTATGACATGCACACATATGATCTCGAACAAATTCGATTATCAGATCTCACACACATCTACAGATATACAGTTCTGTAGACAGCAAGAGAATTCCGATTATTTTGTTGGTTATCGCTGTGAACGAGCATGAAAATTGTTTTGATTTTTGTTCGAAAACAACAAGTTGACAAATGTTTATATCAGTTGCGTATCACAAAGTAAATAAAGCGGCGCGCGCAATTTTCCCTCCAACAGTTTTTCACAGTGATGTAATGCGATTTGTTTGTGAGTTTCCACAAGATGTGAACTAACGCAGAGCGCTCAATATATAAATGTGGACCAGGAAGCTGACGCCGACGTTGACGCTGGGGCACGGAGTTGTCAAAATGTGCAAACGATGCACTTGCACAGGGCGTAAGTGGATCAGGATAAAAATGAAACAAACACGCTGGACATTACTTTCAGCTTACAGGCTTATACATATTATATTTCAACTTAACATTGGCAACAATTTACACTCAAATACACACGCACACACGAAGGATTAGTGCCATGGCACCTGGTTGCCAATGGTACCTTTCTTGTAGAACTTTGCTGTTGCCGATGCCGTGGTCGCTAGCGTTGGAGTGGCCGGATTGGGTTCATATGTTGGCCCGCTGCCCTCTGCCTTTAGGACGGCAGCACACTTCCATTGCCGGGCGTAGTTCATGCGCCAAATACGCACGCAGCCATCATCGCCGGTTGAGATAAGCATGGTGGCCAGCATGTTCCAGCAGACGCGCCAAACGGGACAGTTGTGCTCACTAAACTTAAGCGTTTGCAGGTCCAATTTGGCAGTACCCGTCGAATCGCTGTAAGAGCATATAAATTGTTAATATATTTTTAGCTATAAATAGCATGTAACCTACGTGACGCCGCGTATGTTAACAATGTAGAGATCCTTGCTGGCCACGGCCAGCATGTGAAACGTGCGTCCTGCGTTTGGTGCAAAGGCCACATCCGTAACCGGATCGATTATCTCATTGACAGTGTCGATTTTCGAACATCTTCGCGCGTTCTCGCTGTAGGCAAACAGAAACACCTTGCCCGTGGGCGTGGCTGATTCATCGCTGCCGGCCTGCAAAGTAACAAGTCAAAGTTGATCCACTGCACCATAATATCTTGAATATGCAACAAACTCACCGCCAGCAGTTGTGTCACCATATAGGTAGATGAATTCCACGACAGACAGCTGAGCGACAATTTATTAGTAAAATCATGCTGCACGGGCCATTGGGATAGATTCATAATGTCTGGCGCCTCGTAGATGCGTATGATGCCATCTGCTGAGGCAGTGGCCAACAGCAGGCCCAGATATTTAGGTGCGAACTCCACATCCGTAACGCTGGTGCGCGAGTCAACTAGCGTGGTGCGACGCACCCAGCGGCGTGTTGGAGCATTTGTGGTGGAGACCTTTTCGCCCATGACCTCCTCCCAAACGGAAGCGGTTCGATCGAAGGAGCAGGTAGCAATGACCTGACCAAACTCTGGATTTGCCCAAGATACGCGCCAAATGGAGCCCGAATGCGCCTTCCAGCTGCTTGTTACAGACCACTTGCCCTGCTCATCTTCATCCCATATCTAGGAGAGTCACACAAATTATTTATACTCCAATCTCAGCGCGCATTTACAATTTACCTTTACGGTCTGGTCACTAGAGCAGGTCGCCATTCGGCGACCGTAGTAGTCGAAGACGACGTCGTGTATGACATCCTTATGGTCCGCAATAATTGGTTCTACGTCGAACATGTTGAGTATCCTTTATTTATGGCAACAAGCAACAAAAAACGCGGCCTTTTCGCTGCAAATGTTGCAAATGTTGTCGGCTGCACCAGGCACTGTCAACTTGTTGTTAGGCAAGTTGGCAGAGCTGATAGACGCTTTGCAACACTTGTTATCACTATTGGCAATCGTTATCGGTCGGTGCTTCAACAGAATACGAATTAACGAAGTTTTCACTAGATGACCTGGTCGGGCCGTGGGAATGGGGAAATAAATTAAAATTAAAAAACTGTCTGACAGAATTTAAATTTTTGGAATTTATTTAATTGCCAATCATTACGGTGTTATAGCGGCGCATAGGTTATGCTCTGTTTGTCGTTAAGCTAGCTGCTGCCTAGATCAACTTTTTTGAATTAAACAAGCATTATTAATTTTATACCGTTCTCATATAAAAAAAAGTCTTAAAAGTGCACTACCGAAAAACGACTAACGGTTGCTTTCCAGGGAGAAATTGAAGGGAAAAGAAATGCGCGAAAAAAGACGAAAAAGACATTCGGTATATCTTGCTTTCAAGATTCGGTCACACTGCATAATAATAAAACATACAACAAGGCAACGCGTATATAAAACCAATTAAACCCATAAACAATTGCAAAATATGTGCATAAACATAACTGTTGCATACATTACTGGCTGAAGCAGTGCAGTGTGCATCGGTGACAATTCAGTTGTGTTAAGAACGCGCCTCAAATAGCAAAAAATCGTGCCGAAACCCACCCACAACAACCACAGCCCAATTGGACAAACAATATTCTTGTGGCCGGACAAAAACATTGATTTAAAACAAAATTGCTAACAAAAAGAGACGTGCAAAGCGTAATACAATGGAGAAAAGTAAGTCAATGGCCAGCGGGCGCGATAATCTAAGCACCAAGTAAGCAATTAATGCACGATTTGTGACTTTTCATACATAAATACGCGCATCTGTAAATGCATTTTACCTTATGCTATGTGTTATTGTCAAAGCACAGGTTATTTACCTCTTCCGCAATACAAATGCATAAATCAACATTCAAATAACGGTGATTAAAGTTGTGTGTGTGTGTCTGTGTAAAGTTTAATTTGGTTTTAATTTAATTCTATTGCACTATGTAAGTGTTGAGCAGCATAATTTCTTCAATATGTTTTGCTCTCTTGGTCTCTCTGCGCGCGCTCTTTCTATCTCTCCCTCTTCTTGCGGCTTGGTCTGACCTTGATTTCTATTGGACTCGTATATCGCGCGATGTTCTCATGACACTGTGTGTGTGTGACTGTATGTGTGTTTCGGTAGAACTGTTGTGGGTGGTTTCAATATGATTCTCTGAAAAGCAGTCACAGCGAGCCGGCTTCAATTACTTAATAGTTAAATTGTATGCATATATACATACTACATATGTACATGTGTGTGCTTGTAATTGGAGCTGAAACCTGGGACGCTTGGTTGTGACGTCGCCATCACACGATGTAGTTGAATTATGAAGTTTCTTCGTTTAGTTTTTGTTTCGGAGAAGAGTTGTAGAGAAGTTTTCTGCCCCTTTAAAAGAAACAAGCTTAAACAGCAGTTATCGCTAAAAACCTTTATATGTATATATGTACTTATTTAAGAAACTAAGAAATTAAAGTACACATTTGACTTCATGTTCAGCTTTCTTTACGGATCATAATTTTGTTTCTGTGTTTCTTGAAAGAATAAAAAATAAAGATGTCTGAAAGAGTAAGAACGTTTCAGTACAGTAGAAGCTCCAAATGAGAATTCTCTGAAATTCGAATCTTCCAGAAATTAGAATTGAAGTTTTTAAAACATTAATTTTAGTGAATATTTATGTTTTGTTGCATATAGTAAAAAAATACAAGTTACATGTATTGCACTGGATTGTTTAGTTTCGTTTAATTATTTTAATTAAATAAAATAAAGTAAAAAATTAAATCTTTTGTATTTTTAGTAAGTTTTCTCAATTTTTTACTTACATATATTCGAATAAAAAATTGTCCAGAAAATGCATTATTCCAAAAGATAGAATTACCCTAAAAACAAAGTGGTCCTAATTTGCGAGAGTCTACTGTACATGTTTACATATGTATGTATGTATGTACATATTGTATGTGCATATTTAATATCAAGCCCAGACGTCTCATCTATTGCGGCACACGCGTCTGAATCTGACGCCCATTGATAATCCCTAAGATGGCCACGCGCCCAGCATTTGTGATTTGTCCAAACAGCTGGAAAGTTTCCGTTTACACTGATAAGGGGCTGAAGTATGGAAGGGTTATAATAGTGGGGCAACAAAGCATTACGTATAGCGCTTACCACAATAACTAGGCATTTCACAGAAAGTATTAATCATAGCCGGCATTTTCCATGTATACCGGGCGTGCTTTAATTAAATTATGCTTGCTCATAGAAATCGTAAGATTTTGAATTCTTATCAGCTAGGTGGCAGGAAATTTCTTTGGTGACTTTTAAAAAACCTCTGTTTTTCAATCTTGTTGCCCGGCGTCAATGTAGTCGCGTGTTGTTCGCATGGCAAAGTGTTTGTTTTCAATTTGATTACATACAAACGCCAATCGCACGCGAAAGATAATCATTTCATTATTTTTTGCTCGTTCAAGTCATTTGCAATCAGGTGCTGACGTGCAGCCCTGAGTGCAATTTGGGTATGTTGTAGTTGTTGTTGTTGTTGTTGTTGTTGTTATTGTTGTTATTGTTGTTGTAGTTTTAGTTGCAGTTTCCTTGATTGCGTTCGTGTAGTAACCCTGAACGATGTCCACTGAGTGCATCTCATCAATGTCAAGCAATAAAGATTAACTTTAGATTGCGCAATAACAACAACAACCTTGACATTGAAAAGCAGAGCAGCAGTCTGAGAGGACAGAGAGAGAGAGCGAGCGAGCGAGCATGCTGACTGTTATCGATTTATCAACTGTTATCGAAGCTTACGCGCCAAGCCAGAGCCCAAAAATAGGCGTACAAATAAACCAACAATGGTTTCCAACAAAAAGAAAAGAATAAATAAATAAATCGCTGCTGCTTGCAGCATTTTGTGTGTAGTCAGCAGCATACGACCACACAACATTGTGACTTCGGCCCAGCAGCTACCTCGACCCGTAAAGCCCTCTGAGCAATTAACATACGAGCACAACAACCTGACCAATCGCGCACACAAGCGCACACGCACTCACACATACACCTGCTGCTGTCGACGCAGACTTTTGGGCAAGCATAAGTAGCTGATATTGATAGTGACAACGAAGTCGACTGCGGCAGCGGCAGCGAGGAAGCAGCAGCAATCGGCGATAGCGTGCGCCGTGTGTGGAAGCGTCTGTGTCCAACCAGTCGCATTCCAAACGTCGCTCACTCCGGTATCAATCGGCAATCGTGCGAAACTTGTTGCTTCTCGCTGCGTGGCACGCGTTTTAAACAAATAAACCGAGGACCCAAATGTAATTAATTGCCTAATAATAAAAGCAAAAGCGTGGTAAACAATTTCAACATAATAAAATAGTTACAAATAAAAAAAAGCCAAATAAAGTATCTTTCGTTGGGCCAAAACGTAGTCTTGAAATTCCCACAAAGAAAATGTTCAAAGTACTTATCAAATACTTC
Source organism: Hirtodrosophila confusa (assembly GCA_035043065.1). Lineage (NCBI taxonomy): Eukaryota > Metazoa > Arthropoda > Insecta > Diptera > Drosophilidae > Hirtodrosophila > Hirtodrosophila confusa. Next base: position 4,883,882 of record JAWNNI010000160.1, on the reverse strand, counting down.
TTATCGGTAAATCCACAAATAGAGAATCCAAGTGTTACAATTTAGTTAAAAATCCATCTGGCACCCATCATCAATACTATTTATAAATCACCATGCTCTTGAGCTAAAATTCAATATGTTAAACGCATATTAAATCTTACAATGGAACCACTCTGGAAATCGTATTGGATTGCATAAGTTCATCGGTTACACGTATCTTTTTCTAGCTTGTGCCTTTGAAAACGCACACCCTGGCATACTTACATATTGTAATGGTTAAATCGTTGACCTATTCTATATGCAAAGTCCATTCGCATGTCCACAAAGCCACCCGTGGTATATTTCAAGTATTTTCTGTTGTTTTGCTTTAATTAAATGCGCAGTAAAGTTTACCCCCAATACCTCATTTTATTTAGTATACACTTTTTCAGAGAAAAGGGACTGTCTTAGTTCATAAAGTTTCTAATTTATTATACAAATACTATTTTATTGTCAGCAAGACGTACAAATTCAACAGTTATACATATGACCTCCGTTTTAATAAAAATATTAAAGCTAGGGTGACCATGGAAAATAAAATTAATCAAAAAACAAAAATAAAATAAAAAACAAGAAAGATCATTTCACCCGACCCTTTGATAGCTATGTGATATAGTGGTCCGATTTTTACCAAATTTGGTCAGATTGTATAAACTCTTCAGAAGCTCGATTCGGGTGAGTTTGGTGAGGATATCTTTCTAAAAAAAAGTTTTTCATACAAAAACATAATTGTCGACCGATCATTCCTATGGCAGCTATATGTTGTACAGCCAGTAGTAAAAAGAGGAGTCTGTGCTAAGTTTCATTACGATAGCTATAAAACTGAGAGACTAGTTTGCATAGAAACAGACGGACATCGCTATATCGACTCGGCTATTCGTGCTGATCCAGAATATATAAACTTTGTTGGATCGGAAACGTCTCCTTCAGTGCATAACACATTTCGAGACAAAATTATAATACCCTCTGCTAGGGTAAGAAAACTAGTTTACAAATTTATGAATTTCTGTATGTTAGTGATGCATATCAGTTTAAAATTGTTTTCCTTATATGCACTATAATATTTCCAGAACTAAAGTGCACAGTTCGTGACTAAATTAAGTCACCGTCTGTAAGAAAATAACACACAACAACTAGAGAGCTCTCGAATATACTTAAGTATAAAGATATGTTTAATGGTTTCCAATTGACTTTTTGATTAAACTTCCAAGTATTTCATAATCAAAACCTGTTTACATTCCAATAACGCATCGAAACTCTTGAAATAAACACTTGAATTCTGGCTGATCTTATGTAAGTTCTGTACGTTGCTTTTATTTTGTCAAGGTGATTAGGACACAGTTACAAAACCCAGATTCTTAATATGTTTTTAGAGTACTAAAACTTTATACACTCTGAAAGAGTATCGAAGATTTGCCATTATAATTCAAATTAAAAATTAAAAACCATTTTCGTTTTCTTTACTGCTGTAACATCATTTTCGAAACTAGTTTATCCGTAATTATGCATTTGTATTTTGATTTCTTCTTTTTGGCTCTGCTTTGGCATACAAATTAAAATAGATATTGATGTGCCAGTTGTTTTAACCTATTGAACTCTCTTGTCCTACTGCCCCATGATAAAAGTACATATTCAGGCCTGTTCCGCACGTTGTACAATCAGTTGAAACTAATCAGTTCACAGCATTTTATCTAATGGGGTTTCGAAATACGTCTTTTTATTTTAAATTTTTCTAGGTCAGAGTATAGGCAAATGTGCAGGCTAAAATTGACAGGGAGATTTATTTTTACATTAAATGTCATGTCTGGGATTCGAATTAACTAACTTTAAATCAATTAATAAAGGAACTAATTGGTATTGAATTTTGAATAACAACTCTTTTTTTTTCTTATATTTGGCCTAATACAAAACAGCAAGCCTTTCCGAATTCGTAAGTCTAGACCGGAATCGGTGCTCGGAACAGACTTTATTATGAAATTTGGTGCCCTATCAACTCAATATGTACGAATTTTTAGCTTTTAATTGGATATAGCTAATGTTTATAGCATTGTTAAGCACTCTGGCGTTTATTGCATTCCTATTGAACTTGCTCTTTGGTCGCGAACGGGGCCTCCAAAGGCAAAGCACAACAGTCCCGATTAACAACAGCAGCGACAACATAAGCGACAATAGCAGCAACAACAGCAGCACCACCACTAACAACGATAGTAAGAAACGTATTCGTTTTGTAAACCCATATCATTTTAAACTTGTAGAGGGACGGGTTCTACTTTACATCCAATAACTAAGCAATCCTCTTCCTATAGCGGCTTCTTTATATTTTAATCTGTTTATATGATTGTCAAACCCATTTGTAACTAAAAACAAGTAAGAATGCTATAGTCGAGTATACCCGACTACGAAACTCCCTGTACCCAGGTCAAAAATTTCCGATCGCATCTTCGTTAACTTACACATACATACACAGATACGCACACGCACGAGCCACAGCGCAAGCCAGGCATTTTAAGTTGTGACTGTGCTTCTTCTTCCCCTTGCTGCAGCACTGAATCTTCTTTCGTGAATAACTTAGGTGTTTATTATCCGATCGACTTGAAATTTGGACTGGACATGCCAAATCTTAAAGCTATATCTTGAAAATTGTAACTGTAAAACGGTTTTTATCGAATAGCGGGGGAACGGGGGAGATATCTCAAATCTAAAATAAACTTGACCTGCTCCCGCTATACACGAACCTACATTCCAAATTTGGTGTCTCTAGCTCTTATAGTTGCTGAGATCCTTGCGTTCATACATACGGACAGACAGACGGACAGACGGACGGACGGACAGACGGACAGACAGACGGTCGGAGATGTCTCCTTCTGCCTGTTACATACTTTTGCACAAATCCAATACCCCCTTTTTACCCATTTTATGGGTACAGGGAGTAACAATTAATGGAAAGAAATTGCCCTACATATATCTATGTATTTTAAGGAAAGATTTTCCTGATTGTATTAGATTCTTAAAAAAAACAAAAATACATAAATATTTTCAGTTGGTTTTAATAAAAATTCGAATTAAATAACTTTCAATAATTTCTTTCTAACCAACAGAAAAGTTACTTTTAGAATCTAAAAATGAATGGTATTTGCATTTTTGCTAAGAGTACACATTATATTATATTATATTTTAAACTATTTATATGATGATTGTCAAACCCATTTGTAACTAAAAACAATTAATGGAAAGAAATTGCCCTACATTAAATTATGTACTCGTACGCTTAACCGCTAATTTTAAGGAAAGATTTCCCTGATTGGATTAGATACTAAAAAAAACTCAAATATATACCAATTTTCAGTTGGTTTTAATAAAAATTCGAATTCGAATATATTTAAACTCTACACCAAACAGGAAAATCACTTTTAGAATCTAAAAATGAATGGTATTCGTACTTTTACTAATAAGTAGTACACCATCCAAAAACAATTGCTTCCTTTTTGACTTTTGATCGAGTATTTAATAATCAACGAATTATTTTTGTTTTTCAATCATCAGGTGTATGTGATTTATATACGTATTCAATAATGATTGCAACTGATTGTTATAACTATTACTCATAACCGTATTCTCCTCTCTATTGTAGACAACTCCAGTGTTATTGCGGCTACGGCAACAACATCGTCAGCAATAAACAGTACAACCAAGAATAGTACTGATCAGCAGCAGCGATATCCGAAAGCGAGCATTAAGAAAGTGAAATTCTCCAGCGAGAGCCTCAAATCTGAGGTGGATGGTCTGTGCGACCAGTTGAAGGAGAACGTTTTAGCCGATTTGAGCAACTTTAACATCCCCAATAATAACAACAATAACAATATTGATATCAAATATAGCAAAAAAATGAGCGATCAGGAGGCAACAACAACAACAACAACTACCCCCGAAACGACACAAGGCACGCCCACAGATGGTGAGCGGCCAAGTTTTCTGGTAGGATATTGAATAACATAACACTATTCACATATGTATGTAATAACTTTATTATACATTTTACAGGTGGGTGACGAAATCGATGAGAAGGAGGCCATCGAAGCAGGTGAAGCTGGCGATGAATTCCCTCAGAAATTGCAAAGCGATATTCGTCAAAATGGTGATATTTCGGAGCGACGCAAGCGTCTGAGGTTAGTTACCCACAAACCAAACTAAAGAAACTAACGGTCAAGACTAGAGACAGATGCGAAATATAAAAATTCGAACCCAGTCGCAAAAAAACATATATTTCCAATCTATCCGGAGAATCACATAAGAAATTTTAATGAAAATTGTGACCAAATTTAAATACTATAAAAATACTACTATGTACTCACAGTAGATTTTAAAATATTTGATTTACACCTATTGAATTGTTCGATCTATTTGTTTATTTATTATTTATGACGCATATTTCTTAGATAACAAGTTCTTTGTTATTATGATTCCTTATGATTAAGTACGTTAATTTAGACTTGTTGATAATTTAATATTTTCAAAGCTAAAAATACTTGTCAATTATGATTATTGTTATCTTTTTTTGTGCTCATCCTAAAAATGGATTCGAAACCGGCGGGCTTCCCAGCCCACGCCCATCCCTAGTCAAAACTTTGTATCTTACTACGTCATTGTTGAGGTTGTCGACGCCAAACAAATCGCGCGAGTTTCACAGAAAGAGACGGCAACATTCAAGAAAGTGAGGCAAAGGCAAAAAGTTTTGTATGATTAAAAGCTTATGAGAGCGCAAACGTGTAGGCGGTGAGAGAGCTAAAGCTGCAATAAGACGTGAGAGGAGTAAATAAAGCTGCAGGTGCAGTCAGTATCGTATTGTGGGAACTGTTGAGTTCTTGTTTATTTTCATTCATAACAACAATTGAAGCCGCTGTCAACAGAGGTCAACTTCTCTTTTTGCCGCTTTCTCTCCTTGAGTTGCTCTCTCTCTCTCTCTCTGTCGGCCAATGCGTCGGATGAGTAACGACGTCAGCCGCTCAAGCTGCTTCTGCTGGTAGTTTTTAAGCAATTGTCGTGCCTGTCGGTCGCCAGCAGCGTTTAGCTTATTGCCCAAAACATTTCTCGCGTGTGATTTAAGCTTTTCTGACCTGCTGGCATTAGTGTTTAGCCGCTTTTCATTGTTATTTGAACGGTGAAAGTCGTGGAAAACTCATGTTGATTAGTCATATTTAATTCATGTGCTTGCATAATAATATTATTGATCAACTGTAATTGGATACCTGCCATAAGACAAATCAAACTTTGGACTTGAATGATCTTGGCCTTAATTGCGTTTGCCAGAATGTTAAAGCGTCGGGCGAGCAAACGTTTTGTACTTGTTGAATCCGGCGAGGACAACAATGCGCCAACCACAATACCAAACATTGTGGCTATAGATCTGTGCAACAGCAGCAACAACAGCAGCAGCGATGATATTACCTACAACAACAATGTTAACAACAACAACAGTGACGCGTCATTGGCAGCGCCATCGCCATCGCCGTCGCTGCTTAGCGTCACCACCGCCGGCACATTAAAGTAAATCAGCTGAATACAATATCGCGCATAATTATTTTTATTGCCTGCCAATAATTGACTTACAAATGCAAACTGCGTCCTCCGTTTCCCCTTTCTGCGCGCGTGTGAGTGCGAGCGAGTGAGCATGTGCGCAAAGTAAACAAGCAGAGTAAAAAGCTCTAATAAAAAGAATTCAAAACTTTTGAGTTTGTCAAACCGGTTTGCCAAAATGCCTATTAATTTCTTCGCCGACCTGAGTTTCACTCCCTCTCTCTCTCCCTCTCTCAGCTAACATTGACCCACAGCGAGCTTCAATGTAACACTGCGCAACAAAAGTGTGTTAAAGATTGAGGTCAACAAATCCAATAGAAAATTTTCAACTCTCATAACTTTATCAAAAATGAAGCGATTTTCAACCGGAATGTCCTTTTTAAAAATAAGTATAAAATGTTATAAAAAATTAAAAATACGTAATAAAAACAAGTAAAAACGTTGCAGTCGGACGTATCCGACAGCAGAATACTCTGTTCCCAGTCCGGTATAATTAGCTTATTTGTGGTTTCGGAAAGAGACGTGAAAAGAAGAGTAGTCTGTGTGTCAAATTTGATGACTACCTGTACAGGTGTGGGAGATATAGATTTTGCTCATTTGCGGGGAAGGGGGTGATGCAGAATTGCCCAGGGGGTCAACATTAGTCTGTATGCCAAATTTGGTGAGCATAGCTTTAAAAATGTGGAAGATATAGGTTTTCTTTTTCCCTTCGGGAACAGAATATAATAAAAACAAAAAATTATTAACTTGTGAGTTTGCCAATTTAAATGATCCTACCAAATTTGCAACTCTCATAGCTTTTTTAAAAATGAATCGTATTTCTTATCCTCAGTAACAATTAACCTGCTGAATTATTTGTAATTTCTTCAAATTAATTTGCTTTGATTTATTTGGAATGTTTACCGTACTCCAACCTTGTATAGTTTTGTTTGAAAATGTATGTATGTTACCGGCTGATGTTATGATGATTAAAGTGTGAAATCACACCTGTTACCTATGTGTATTTTAAGTTCTAATTAACAAAATTCTCATACTCCATTCACATTTTGAATACCTCGTTTCGATATTGCAGGCCGAGCATGTCGCGCGGCACGGGCCTGGGCCAGGACAGGAATCAGGATCGGGACTTTCATATAGCCACCACGGAGGAGTTTGTGAAACGCTTCGGTGGCACAAGGGTCATCAATCGCGTTCTCATTGCCAACAATGGCATTGCCGCGGTCAAGTGCATGAGATCCATACGTCGATGGTCCTACGAGATGTTCAAGAATGAGAGAGCGGTTCGATTTGTGGTTATGGTAACGCCCGAGGATCTGAAGGCCAATGCGGAGTACATTAAAATGGCCGATCATTATGTGCCCGTTCCCGGTGGCTCCAACAACAACAACTATGCCAATGTTGAGCTCATTGTGGATATTGCACTTCGCACCCAAGTTCAGGTAGGTTTTTTCAAACGGATGCCCAGCCACAGGGTCTAAACTCTAAGACACATTTTTTACACATCGTACGATTCGTGTTTACACAAGCGAATCTTTCGATTTCAATCGAGTACAGCCCCTAAACAGCGCAATATATGTGTGTGTGTGTTTACCTAGAAATAGAAATACTTGGCAATAACCGGTGTTTGATTTTTACGAGTTTTTATGTACTACGTTATGTACAGTATTCGGAATTCACTACACTGTGCCACAATACAAGCGTCATTACCCTTCAACTTTTTAGCGTGAAATTGCCATAGAAATCACCATTTTTGTACCCTGCACCCATTTTTTGGGTTGGAAGGGACACAATAAGGTTAGGCGGGCAAAGGAAGGCATCGCCATTCCTATTAAGTATATATAGTATTTCTGATAACGGCTCTGTCGTTCAAAACACGTCCAAATACTACATAAAGAACAAGAAATAATGGCTATCTTCGGAGTGCCGAAACTATATACCCTAACAGCAATGTTTTTATACAAAGCTAAATTTCCCGTCTGTGGTCCGATTTGATAAAAAAATATAGGAAACAATATGAAGTATGAGAAAACTCTCACTTAGTTTGGATGCAATACAAAAAGTTTTTCATACAAAAACTCATTTTCACCCGATCCTATGGCAGCTACATATGTGATATAGTGGTCCGATTTTGATGAAATTTGCTCAGATTGTATAAACTCTTCAAAAACTCGGTTTGGGTGAATTTGGTGAGCATATCTTCATAAACAAAGAAGTTTTTCATAAAAAACATCATTGTCGACCGATTATTCCTATGGTAGCTATATGTTATAGTGGTCTGATCCGGCCGGTTCTGACATATGTACTGCCTGCAGCAAAAAGAACGATTTGTGTCAAGTTTCATTACGATAGCCTTAAAACTAAGAGTCTAGATTGCAGAGAAACAGACGGACATCGGTACTTTGTTGGATCGGAAACGTCTCCTTCAGTGCATTACACATTTCGAGACAAAATTATAATACCCTCTGCTACGGTATAAAAATAGAAAAAGAAACTAATTTCAACCAAATTGCAGTATACCTACATATATTTGTACCATATGATTTGGATATCCAGACAAATTCGTAATGAATAACATATATACAAAGTATGTGTGTGTGTATAAGTTATTCAAGAAACTGCATGGAATCTCCTAGTCATACTCTTTTTCTCAAAGCTTAGTATAGTAGTAAACATCGTATTAAAGTAATTCTTTCCATAAGAAACCTGTCTAACAGAGTTAATTCTCTAGGAAATCCATCCCAATAAGTTCTAGGTGATTTTATATTTCAAATTATTATAGTAGCTAATAGAATTTTGTATGTATGCATGCTAAGTACATATTTGCGTTTTATAGTTTGGACCTTGTAGTAAGATCATTTTCAAAATACTCGTAAGTAGTATATAATTGCCTAGTACACGTTTTAAATTCGTTAACAATATAAAGATATAACACATACTCGTGCATACTAAATATATGACACATCTTCAATAAAGATAAGTTGGCTGGAAAACACATTAGAAATGTGGGCTGATTCTCTTTCTGGTTATCAACTTTGCAGAGGGTATCTAATTATGTCACAACAAATAAATATAATCCAGATAAGCTGACTAAATATAGCCTAGTCCGTCTGTCTAACTGGAGGAATAGGTCGAAAATTGAGTTCCTGGTTAAGAAGATTTGAGTTAGGGGCAGATTATATTATATGCATATCTAATATAGAAGTAATTTAGTTACCATGGGTATTAACCCTTCAGCAACCCTAAGATTGTTGTTCCATCTTGTTCAAATTGAATTATAAATAGGATTCAATACAAATTGGAATTCAATTTGAACGCTGACGTCACAATTGACTAAAAGTCTATAAATAAATGATTTGAAATAAATAAATATTCGTTTATTGCGATTGCAGGCCGTCTGGGCAGGCTGGGGGCATGCGTCGGAGAATCCAAAACTGCCCGAGCTGTTGCACAAGGAGGGTCTGGTGTTTCTGGGCCCGCCGGAGCGTGCGATGTGGGCGCTGGGCGATAAGGTGGCCTCCTCGATAGTGGCCCAAACGGCGGACATACCAACGCTGCCCTGGTCCGGCTCTGAGCTGAAGGCCCAGTACAGCGGCAAAAAGATTAAGATATCCAGTGAACTCTTTGCCCGCGGCTGTGTCAGCAATGTGGAGCAGGGCCTGGCCGCTGTTAGCAAGATTGGTAAGCCTTAACGGATTAGCTTAGGATTAATTGAATCTTTATACTCATATTTGTGGCATTCAACAGGGTTTCCGGTGATGATAAAAGCCTCCGAGGGTGGCGGTGGCAAGGGCATACGTCGTGTGGACACTGCCGAGGAGTTCCCGGCGCTGTTCCGCCAGGTGCAGGCCGAAGTGCCCGGCTCGCCCATATTTGTGATGAAGCTGGCAAGCGGAGCACGCCATTTGGAGGTGCAACTGCTGGCCGATCAGTATGGCAATGCCATCAGTTTGTTTGGACGCGACTGTTCCATACAGCGACGTCACCAGAAGATCATTGAGGAGGCGCCAGCAATTGTGGCACAGCCCGAGGTCTTCGAGGACATGGAGAAGGCTGCCGTGCGTTTGGCCAAAATGGTGGGCTATGTGAGCGCCGGCACTGTGGAGTATCTGTATGACCCGGAGGGCAGATATTTCTTCCTGGAGCTCAATCCACGTCTACAGGTGGAGCATCCGTGCACGGAAATGGTAGCCGATGTTAATCTGCCCGCCTGTCAGCTCCAAATTGGAATGGGCATACCGCTGTATCGCCTCAAGGACATACGTCTGCTCTATGGTGAATCCCCTTGGGGTTCATCGGTCATTGATTTTGAGAATCCATCAAACAAGCCGCGTCCCTCGGGCCATGTCATTGCCGCACGCATCACCTCAGAGAATCCCGATGAGGGATTCAAGCCCAGCTCGGGCACCGTGCAGGAGCTCAACTTCCGCTCCAGCAAGAACGTGTGGGGCTACTTCAGTGTGGCCGCCTCCGGTGGCTTGCATGAGTTTGCCGATTCTCAGTTCGGCCATTGCTTCTCCTGGGGCGAGAACCGTCAGCAGGCGCGCGAGAATCTTGTGATTGCCTTGAAGGAGCTCTCCATACGCGGCGATTTCCGTACGACAGTTGAGTATCTGATTACGCTGCTGGAGACGAATCGTTTTCTGGATAATACCATAGACACCGCCTGGCTGGATGCATTGATTGCGGAGCGTATGCAGTCTGAGAAACCCGACATTCTACTGGGTGTGATGTGCGGTGCGCTGCACATTGCGGATCGCCAGATCACAGAGGCTTTCACCAGTTTCCAGACCTCACTGGAGAAGGGTCAGATACAGGCAGCCAACACGCTGACCAATGTCGTCGACGTGGAGCTGATAAACGGTGGCCTACGCTACAAGGTGCAGGCGGCCAAGAGCGGCCACAATTCCTACTTCCTGCTGATGAACAACTCGTTCAAGGAGATCGAGGTGCATCGTCTGTCGGACGGTGGTCTGCTCATCTCGTTGGAGGGCGCCTCCTACACCACCTACATGAAGGAGGAAGTGGATCGCTATCGCATTGTCATTGGCAATCAGACGTGTGTCTTTGAGAAGGAGAACGATCCGTCGCTGTTGCGCAGTCCTTCCGCTGGCAAGCTGATCAACATGATCGTCGAGGATGGCGCACACGTGGGCAAGGGTCAGGCATATGCCGAAATTGAGGTCATGAAAATGGTGATGACCCTCACCTCCCAGGAGGCGGGCACTGTCACATTTGTGCGTCGACCGGGCGCTGTGCTAGACGCAGGCTCGCTGCTGGGTCACCTAGAACTGGATGATCCCTCGCTGGTGACCAAGGCGCAGCCGTGCAAGAGCCAGTTCAACCAGCCAGAGAACCAGCCCGTGCCGGAGAAACTAAATCGTGTGCACAATACTTACAAGAGCATATTGGAGAATACGCTGGCGGGTTATTGCCTGCCGGAACCATTCAATGCCCAACGCCTGCGCGACCTTATTGAGAAGTTCATGCAGAGTCTGCGGGATCCATCGCTGCCGCTGCTGGAGCTGCAGGAGGTGATTGCCTCGATATCGGGCCGCATACCCATATCCGTGGAGAAGAAGATACGCAAGCTGATGACGCTCTACGAGCGCAACATCACCAGTGTGCTAGCCCAGTTCCCATCGCAGCAGATAGCCAGCGTGATTGATAGCCATGCGGCAACGCTGCAAAAGCGCGCCGATCGTGACGTCTTCTTTCTAACCACCCAAAGCATTGTCCAGCTGGTGCAGCGCTATAGGAACGGCATACGCGGACGCATGAAGGCCGCCGTCCATGAGCTGCTGCGGCAGTACTACGATGTGGAGTCCCAGTTCCAGCATGGACACTACGACAAGTGTGTGGGCCTTGTGCGCGAACGGAACAAGGATGATATGCTGACGGTGGTCAATACAATATTCTCGCACGCGCAGGTGGCCAAGAAGAATTTATTAGTAACCCTGCTGATCGATCATCTGTGGGCCAATGAGCCGGGTCTTACCGATGAGCTGGCCAACACATTGAGCGAGCTGACCTCCCTGAATCGAGCGGAGCACTCGCGTGTGGCCTTGCGCTCACGCCAGGTGCTTATTGCCGCTCATCAGCCGGCGTATGAGCTGCGTCACAATCAAATGGAGTCGATATTCCTATCGGCTGTGGATATGTACGGCCATGACTTCCATCCTGAGAACCTGCAGCGTTTGATACTCTCGGAGACGTCCATCTTTGACATACTCCATGATTTCTTCTACCACTCTAACCGCGCTGTCTGCAATGCCGCCCTGGAGGTCTATGTGAGGCGTGCCTACACCTCGTACGAGCTGACATGCCTGCAGCATTTGGAGCTATCGGGTGGTCTACCTCTTGTACACTTCCAATTCCTGCTGCCCACCGCGCATCCCAATCGATTGTTCTCGCGCATGAGCTCACCGGAGGGATTGGATCAGGCGGCGGCCGAAACTTTGGGCAGCTCCTTTGTGCGCACCGGCGCCATTGCGGCCTTTGATTCATTTGAACACTTTGAAATGTACTCGGATGAGATACTCGATCTGCTGGAGGACTTTGTGTCGCCCGCTTTGGTCAGTGCCAAGGTCCTAGAGGCTGTGGAGGCTGTTGATTCCATCTCAGATAGCCGTCACAGCACCTCCATCAATGTCTCACTCTCGGATCCCATCTCGCGCGCCAATGCAGCCGAGGAGGCCAAGTCCACGGAGCCCATACATATTGTTAGTGTCGCTGTGCGCGAGACTGGCGAAATGGACGATGTGCAGATGTCGCAGATCTTTGGCAGCTACTGTCAGGAGCACAACGAGGAGCTGTTCCAGCGGCGCATTCGTCGCATTACCTTTGCGGCGCTGAAGAAGCGACAGTTCCCCAAGTTCTTTACCTATCGCGCACGCGACAAGTTTGAGGAGGATCGCATCTATAGGCATCTGGAGCCCGCATCGGCCTTCCACTTGGAGCTGAATCGAATGAAGACCTATGATCTGGAGGCCTTGCCTACGGCCAATCAGAAGATGCATCTGTATTTGGGCAGGGCGAAGGTGTCCAAGGGTCAGGAGGTCACAGACTATCGCTTCTTTATACGCTCAATCATACGGCACTCGGATCTGATCACCAAGGAGGCATCCTTTGAGTATCTGCAAAATGAGGGCGAACGTGTGCTGCTCGAGGCCATGGATGAGCTGGAGGTGGCATTCTCGCATCCGCATGCCAAGCGCACCGATTGCAACCACATATTCCTCAACTTTGTGCCCACGGTTATTATGGATCCCGCGAAAATCGAAGAGTCTGTCACCAAGATGATCATGCGTTACGGTCCACGTCTTTGGAAGCTGCGCGTGCTTCAGGCGGAGCTCAAGATGGTCATCAGACAGTCGCCACAGTCGCCCACCCAAGCGGTGCGCCTCTGCATTGCCAACGATTCGGGCTACTTCCTGGACATATCCATGTACACGGAACAGACCGAGCCCGAAACGGGAGTTGTAAGTAGAAGCTCATTTGATTAAACTGCGCTTTCGGCTGTTGATTAATACTCCCCATCCTTTGCAGATCAAGTTCAAGGCGTATGGCGATAAGCAGGGCTCTCTGCATGGCCATCCCATATCGACGCCCTACATGACCAAGGACTTTTTGCAACAGAAACGATTCCAAGCTCAGTCCAATGGCACCACCTATGTCTACGATGTGCCTGACATGTTCCGCCAGATGACCGAACGCCACTGGAAGGAGTTCTCCAAGGCTCGCCCCACGGTGGATATACGCATACCCGACAAGATTCTGCTCGAGTGCAAGGAATTGGTTCTTGAGGGCGACAAGCTGGTTGAGATGCAGCGTCTACCGGGCGAGAATAATGTGAGTGTGATAGTAATATATCTGATTGATTATAAGATTAACCTACGACTGAGCTAATCCCTTAACCATTTGCTCTTCTAGTGCGGAATGGTAGCCTGGCGTATTGTGCTGGCCACGCCCGAGTACCCAGCTGGTCGCGAGATCATAGTGATAGCCAACGACTTGACCTATCTGATTGGCTCCTTTGGCATTAAGGAGGACATACTGTTTGCCAAGGCATCTCAGCTGGCGCGCGAACTCAAAGTACCCAGGGTAAGTGTCAGAAGCCTGCACATCTAAACGTCAATATATAATCTCTCATCTATATATATATATTTATATTCCGCAGATCTATATATCAGTGAACAGCGGAGCACGTATTGGTCTGGCCGAGGAGGTGAAAGCCATGTTCAGAATAGCATGGGAGGATCCCGAGGAGCCGGATAAGGGCTTCAAGTATCTGTACTTGTCCACTGAGGACTACGCCAAGGTGGCCAATCTGAACTCGGTGCGCGCCATACTGATTGAGGATGAGGGCGAGCAGCGCTACAAGATCACCGACATTATTGGCAAAGATGATGGCCTGGGCGTTGAGAATCTGCGCTATGCCGGTCTAATTGCAGGCGAAACCTCGCAAGCATATGAGGAGATTGTCACAATTGCAATGGTTACATGTCGCACCATTGGCATTGGCTCCTATGTTGTGCGTCTGGGTCAGCGTGTCATCCAGATCGACAACTCGCATATTATACTCACGGGCTATGCCGCCCTGAACAAGGTAAGGCATTAAATTGACGTCTTGGAGCATCCAATTCTAATTCTTTTTACTTCTAGTTGCTGGGTCGCAAGGTGTATGCTTCGAACAATCAGCTGGGCGGCGTGCAGATTATGTATAACAATGGTGTCACCCACAAAACGGAGGCCATTGATCTGGACGGTGTCTACACCATACTCGACTGGCTGTCTTACATTCCCGCCTACATTGGGTGCGATCTGCCCATCATTTTGCCCAGCGATCGCATCGATAGGCCTGTTGACTTCATGCCTACGAAATCGCCGTACGATCCGCGCTGGATGCTCGCTGGTCGTGTCAATCCTGTGAATGGCAATGAATGGGAGAACGGATTCTTCGATCGCGACTCATGGAGCGAGATCATGGCGCCCTGGGCCAAGACCGTGGTCACTGGACGTGCCCGTTTGGGTGGCGTGCCTGTGGGCGTTATAGCCGTAGAAACGCGCACTGTGGAGGTGGAAATGCCAGCTGATCCCGCCAATTTGGACTCGGAGGCCAAGACACTGCAGCAGGCTGGCCAGGTGTGGTATCCGGATTCGTCGTACAAAACGGCGCAGGCCATTAAAGATTTTGGTCGCGAGGAGCTGCCGCTTATTGTGTTTGCCAACTGGCGTGGCTTCTCCGGCGGCATGAAGGACATGTACGAGCAGATTGTTAAGTTTGGCGCCTACATTGTCGACGGCCTGCGCGAATACAAAAAGCCCGTGCTCATCTACTTGCCACCCAATGCGGAGCTGCGCGGCGGCGCCTGGGCGGTGCTCGATTCGCTCATCAATCCGCGCTATATGGAAACCTATGCTGATCCAGAGGCGCGTGGCGGTGTGCTCGAGCCCGAGGGCATTGTCGAGATCAAGTACAAAGAGAAGGACCTCATTAAGACCATACATAGGCTGGATGCCACCACAATTGCGGTAGGTATTAATGTCTTTTGGAGGACAAGAGTTGTGCTACCTAGTTTTAAATTCATAATGTAACTTGTATTTATAACTATGATCCTTGTCTTGCAGCTGCAAACGGAGCACGACGAGGCCGTTGCTGCAGGCGATAAGGTGAAGTCTGCGCAGCTGGATGAGAAGATCAAGGCGCGCATCGGAGTACTGATGCATGTCTACCACACGGTTGCCGTGCACTTTGCCGATCTGCATGATACGCCCGAGCGCATGCTGGAGAAGGAGTGCATCAGCGAGATTGTTCCCTGGCGGGATTCACGTCGCTGGCTCTACTGGCGTCTGCGTCGCCTGCTGCTGGAGGATGCGCACATTAAAAGGATACTGCGTGCGCAAGACAATCTGTCTGTTGGCCAAGCCAAGCAGATGCTGCGCCGCTGGCTTGTGGAGGAGAAGGGTGCTACTGAGGTAAAGAAAGAACAAGGTTCCAACTCGCTGTACAAATATTTAACTTAACATAACATTTGCAGGCCTATTTGTGGGACAAAAATGAGGAAATGGTTGCCTGGTATCAGGAGCAAACAAACGGCGAATCAATTGTATCGAGAAATGTGAACTCCGTGAGGCGGGATGCCATTATTTCAACGATATCCAAAATGCTTGAGGTACTACAGTTGATAAATGACCAATTGTATTAATTATATTTAATTAACGTGCTTATTTGTTTTGCAGGACTGCCCAGATGTAGCGCTGGACGCTGTCGTGGGCCTCTGCCAGGGCCTGACGCCGGTGAATCGGGGTGTCGTTGTGCGCACCCTGGCACAGATGCAGCTAAATGAGGAGTCCTCTGCGAATACCCAGGGATGACGATAACTTTTAAAGTAATGAAAATGAGTCTCCAAAAATGTGGTGTAGAGTTCGGATTATGTCTGAGAATTAAGCAGAAACGTGTGGTTTTTTTTAAAAAATGCTTTGAACAAATTGTTTAAGCCTTGCTTTTGTAATATAGTACAATCAAGCTTATTTTATGCATTTTGTTTAGTTAAATTTTTTTTAAATATAATTAGCATATATTATCATAGTTTGTATTTAGTTACTTCAATGGATAGCAGACGTTGTTCTGTTCTGCCTTTTTGTTTGGATATGTAGGCGCGGGTACTACGAAGAACTCTCTAATTTGATATGCACTCTGCGTATTTTACAAAATAAATATATAATATACACTAACTGTTTGTATTTGTATTGTATACAAAAGCAACACTTTCCGCTAGTTGTCTAAGACTTTAAAATGTTTATACACAGAGATTTTTTGTGAATTATACGAATAGAATATTGTGAATATATATATGTACATGTTTCATAAAATGGAATTTATACTTGACGTTTCGTTTTGCACGATCCATGGGATCATTTATTACTTAAATTCAAATGAACTCAGCAGCAAGTTTAATGTAAAAAAATGAACTCTGAGAGGCTGTAGAGTTGACCTACGACCAACAGACACGCATATTATGATGAGAATTTCAGTAAAATTTTATAATAAACTCCTTGGGTCAGCTCAGTTTTGGTTATCAAGCCAATCGGGTTCGGCCAAGCCAATCTTCTCTATAATGGAATTTACTTGATAACAGAGCGATTGTATTTGACGATCCCATTGGGGCAGGAGTTCGCGATTCTCAAAGTGCACAATGCCAGAGATTTGATCAATGTGGCCATTCATGCGTCCTTCGGTGATCATCTGTGAGGCAATTTTCTCGGCCTTGGCAGCGGGTATGTCCAGCAGAGCGCCCAGCTCCTCGAAGGTGATATTGTTGTATAATTTGCTGGCGGATAACAAATTGTGCTCAAAGACAGCGCGATCCAGTATGGATGAGCCGTCCGGTGTGGCAGCCTTTTGATGATCCTGCAACAGTGCCTCAAACTCCTGCAGCTCGGATCGACGTATTATGCGCTCCAAGTACATCTTCTCCAATATGCCATAGGCTGGTAAGTGCTGGCAACGCTCATCCTTAAACAGCGTTGCCAGCATGCGGGAACGCTGCTGTCCGGCTGAGGCTAGCACCGTGCAGATGAGCGCCTTTTTCAGCGCTGTCATACGCTCGCCTTGGTCGACAATTTTGCGGTAGGACAGTTCGTTGTAACGTTGAGCAGCTTCAATGAATTTGCGGCGGTAGTCGAGAACACGGGCGTAACACACTTTGTAGAGAACCTATTGCAGGGACACATTGTTTAATTATTTGGGACAATACAGAAAATACTTTAATGATACCTGTAATTCCTCAGAGTTTGTTTCGGCCTGCAGCAATGAAGCACGATTGATGAATAGCTCGGCCTGCACGGAATCATTGTCCTCCAGATAGAGTCGTGCTATTTTCAAGTATGTGCCCAGTTTGCACTCCACGGAATATTGCTTCTGACCAGTCTCCAAGGGAATGCCAACCAAGACTGTGGCCGCATCGCGCCATTGCTGATTGCGTTCGTAGATGTTGGCCAAATGGAATCGTATGCCGGCCACCTGCTCCTCAAACGATATGACACGTGGGTGCACCTTCTCCAGTGTGAAGTGGGACAACTGCTTGGACATGTCGTCGGGCAGCTTGCTTAGCTCCACGCCCACATCATTCAGTATCTGGCGAGCTATAACCAGGCTAACATGCTCGTTAACAATGGCCTCAACAAAGAGCTTCAGTGTATCGACCAGCTCGGGGCCGGTGTTTGCCAACACACTCTTCAGCAGCTGGCGGTACTTGTCCGCCTGATCCTTGTGTGTGCCGATAAAGTTAATCAAGCCAATAAGCTGGGTTCGCAACACAGCGGTGGTTATTCCCATATTTTAAATTGCTTAGAATAAATAAATTCTGACTACTAATGAAATCTGACAAACTAATGAATTGTTATCGATAAGGCCGCATCAGTGCTGTGTAACTTCACTACTGCAATACTACTAACAAGTATTTTACTACACTTATCGGAGTAACAGTTAGTGCTACCAAACCAGCGGAAATAACTACAAAAAATAAATAGCTAACAAAAAAGCTAACACTTTTTTCTTAAACAACGCGATATTGCCATACATAGCTTAATGTATTATTTTTATTTTTTCTAAGCAGTATATAACTGATTTAGTGGCCTACCCAATCCACATTCGCAAGAGAAATATTAATATTTTTAATTGCTATATATTAAAACAACTAAATCATTAATTGGTTGCTTTCTTAGCCTTGATTTCATTATACAATGTCATTTTTGGAGTGAATAATTAAAAGTCTTCTTTGAAAATACACAGTTTAAAATACGCATATTATAGTTATTGCTTCGAGGTTTCAAAATATTATATTCAAAAGAACTTATTTATTTGTATGCATAATAATTGAATTTTCATTCATCGTAAAATGTTCTCCGCAGAGAACGCAAACATTCTTATAATAAGTTAAATAAAAAATTGCAATAAAATACATAATTTTATTAAAAATCCAGATGTAGCTGTAAAATAGCTAAGTTGACAACACTAGCCAGCATCAAAGCCACTCTGGGCAATCGATAGACTTCGATTATCAACAAAGCGGCAATTCGAGGAATTTGGGCATGCACTTGCTTGAATAATGGATGATGATGACGACTTTAGCATAAACGCAAGTCCAACACCAGTTAATGCAAATTCATCCAGGCGCTCCCAACGCGCACGTCGAAGAGAAACGCTGCTGGACAGGATCGACAAGGCAGAAACGCAATCGGAATGTAAGAACCCAAATGAGGCGCATTTAAATGATGAAGAAAGGCTTTATGAAGCCGACCGCTTGGACTGCCTGCGTGCCCAGCAGGAACCGGTGCGGCTACGTGCCCTGCACGCGTCACAAAGCTTCGTCTCACTGCAGTCCCTGCTTGAGAGTCAGCAGCTTCCCATGGACGAAGTTGAACCTGAACCTGAGCCTGCAACCTTAACCTTCGAGAGTCCACGAAATGACATTGTTCAAGGAATACTACAGGATTTCTGCAGCTCGCCTAGTTACGTGGAAGAGGAGCTGCCCACATACGACAGTCCTCCCTGGTTTCGTTTTCGTAACAAAGCAATCCGAACGTTTTGTCGCAGGCGCCGCCCACAACCAATAGATGTGGCCATGGATGATGATGATCGCTTAAGCTGCTCCTCAGGACTGTCAGTGCAGGAAGATTTTGTAACACAAGTGCCCGTGACAACTCACTGCAATTTTGATGCCAATAGCTCACAGAGAATTTGTGAAAACCTGCAGAATCTGAGCGCATTTTTTACACAAAACAATGCAAATATCAATATTGATTTACCAGCTGGCGTGGTGCGACCATTGGATACACAAATCGTGAAATTGGAACCTATGCCCACTGATCAGCCAGAAGATGCAACAGATCTTTTAAAGAACATTGGATACCTCATAGGCGACACGGAGGAATGCAAACATCTTAATGATGACTGTGATAATAAGACTAAAGGTAAGGAGTTTCCTATTTAAGATCTTTAAAATGTCATTCAATAATCTCCACTTGCAGATATTGCTGATTGTACTCTGTTTGATGAGAGTACTTCCGTTCAAGTCGTGCAGGACACTCCAAACAAGGATGACAGACCGCAAGGTAAATATAATATATCAATAAAAGACCCAACATTGTACAATATAAATCAAATAATGTTGCAGATACAAATTTTTGTGACGATTGGTTTGACGTTGATTTCGAATCGCAAAACTTGTTATTTAATGATAAACAAAACCAAACTGCGCCAAAAATAGAGTATTGTATTGAAAAATCGCATCACTTGAAATCAAAGGAAACCAGTGTCGGAGAAGTGGATGGGATTCTCTCGGGCGTGTGCCATCCAACGGATATCTCAGAATTAATCAAGGTTCCACACAATTTGCAAAAAACCGATAAAAACTCTTGCACTGAAAATCTACAAATAGAATCGAAAGATGGTAATCAGTTGGATATGTTATTCAGTGAATGGAAGCCTATAGATATGCCAGATACTGTAGAATTTCGGACTGCATCAAACAAGGCAATTGAAGTTTCTGAAGAGAAGCTGAAAAGAGCTGCCAAATTATTGGCTGATCCAGAACCAAGCTGCTCCCAGACAGAGAGAAAAACATGTGAAAGAAATATTACTCCAGTAATTTCAGAAAAGATAAAATTTTGTGGAGAATCAAATGAAACGAAGAAGATGAAGATAATGGCTGATTTGGAATACTGTACTGAGCATGAACTGACAAAAAATGATTGTAATCAGTTAGATATGATTCCATTCAGTGAATGGCAACCTATGGATGTCCCAGATCCTGTTGAGTTTCGCACTGCATCCAATAAGACCCTGGATGTGGCGGAGGTGACACAAAACGAAGCTGTCAAATTAATGGCCGATTTGGAAGCAAGCTGCTCACAGAAACCTAATTGTTCAAATACGATCGAATTTCGCACAGCATCAAATAAGATTATGAAGCTAACGGAGGAGATGCGAAAAAAAGCAGCAATGTTGATGGCTGACTTGGAGTGCAGCAATGTGAATCAGCAGGAGGAAAATAATTGCAATCAGATGGATCAGATTTTAGAATTCCGTACAGCGTCAAATAAGACCGTGGAAGTAAAGGAAAATGTGCAAAGAGCAGCTGTAGATCTAATGGCTGATTTAGAAAACAGTAGCTCTAATAGAGAAGAAGTCTATAACAGCGAAATGCTCGATGGAATTCCATTTAGTGAATGGCAGCCTATGGATATACCAGAACCCGTTGAATTTCGTACTGCATCAGACAAGACTATCGAAGTATCGGAGGAGAAACAAAAAGAAGCCGCCAAATTAATGGCTGATTTGGAATCAAGCTATTCTCAGACGCTAAGAGAAACCACTGATAGAGAACCTCCTCCAGAAGTAACAGTAAAGATCGAATTTCGTACAGCATCAAATAAGATTATGAAGCTAACGGAGGAGATGCGAAAAAAAGCAGCAATGTTGATGGCTGACTTGGAGTGCGGTACTGCGAATCAACAAGAGTCTGTGAACGATTGCAATCAAATTAAAGCGAAAGAATGCCAAGCTGAGAAACTCTCAGAAACTGAGGATAAGCAAATAGCGACTGAAAGTATATTAGTTAATACGGAACTTGCAATCCCAGTACAACCAAGTGAAAGTAACAATGATGTAGTAATAGGGACGCCACAGCAGCCAAAGCTGCGATCTTTAAGCATTGAATTTGAGACGCCAAAATACACGCCAGAGATGCAGACTTCGCTGACACAGCTGTCTGAGAAGTCTCCTTTGGACAGAGCCACTAAAAGCTCGATAATTACGCGTCGCAATCTCTTGTCCCTAAACAAGCGTCGCAAATTGAAGAGGGATTCTGAAAACTGCAACAGGGATGCTGGCCATACGCCAATTAGGAAGTGCTTTGCTCCGATTGCCACATCGACCAGCACGCCCGTGCCTAGTCGAAAAGAAAACGTGAAAAATGTGGAAGAAGTTTCGCAGCTCATCAGGAGGGATCGAAGCTGCTCTCAAGAATCCCCTCGCGTACAAAGAGAGCGTGTGGGCAAGCGGCGCAGTGAAGAAGCTTTGTCTCCCATATATGCACCCACAAATAAAACCCGGCGTCTGGGATTGAGTCGCATTCGTAGTAAAACATCTCACGATATTTAAAAGTTCGTTATAAATAAAATACATTTACATTGGTAATTGTTGCAGTATTGGCAGCGCCATTTTAAGTACATTTTTTTTGTGGTCATTACTCAACACTACCATATGTGTGTTCCAGTCTCTCAGCTCCCATTCCAATTCCAATTGGTAAGAAAATAAATAGTGTAATCTAAAATAATAAACACATAGTAATATATACCAAAACAAATGTAAATATACTAAAAAATTCAATGATGTAAATAATAGATATAAGATTAATTGAAATTCGTGTAAATATAACCACATAAAGCCGTACTTAAACAAAACGAATGCACTTTGTTTACGTCCGCTGCATAATTTCCATTGGAAGTGGACCCAAATACAAAAAGCAAAACAATCAAATAAGAAAGTGACTTCATTTTTCAAAATGTCAACTTGGCAAGTTGACTGGTAACCAATTAGAAAATATGACGACTTGCTGTAGCATTAAATTGGTTTCGCGTATGTTATTACGTAGATATGATTGTATGTACAGTATGCCAATACAGTGGTACTTAAAAGTCAGCCCAGCAGCTGCATTTGTGTATCTGTGTAACTGTAAAAGTATGCATATTTCAAGTACCTACACTTGTTACACAAACAAACGAGCAAGCAATTAAACATTTGTACATACATATGTACAAGCGTCTGCGCTCACAATCAACTACAGTTCAAATGATTCTCATAGTCGTTATCATTTGTGGGCGTCTTACAAGGTCGGTCTAATACTATTGGGACAAATATACAAAGCTTCTTGTGAGAACGTTCGGCTTTCTATACATACAGTGAGCAAATTAAGTTCACGTACACCCTTGTTTTAAGGCAAATTTAATATGAAAATTTCAGTCACTCGATATTAAAGAACAAATTCCAAATGAGAAGCTCATAATTACTCATGACTAAAATATTTGTATATAAAAACTATATTTTTGTAAAATAGCTCAAAGTAACAATAGGTTTGTTCACTCTTACGAATTGTTTGAGCGTACACTGTGTCATATATAAAATCATATTTTCAAAAACAACGACAATACTCTGATAAAAAAGTGTACTTTAACTTATTTGGCCTCATATTACGTAATTTGCTTGGATTTCTTATTCAACTCTTCGGTTTTTTAATAAATTTTAGAAGAAAATATGTATATTTTGACCTATTGTGTTCCTAAATATGTACTCAACCACATTGTACAATTGCTCTAAATTTATACTTAAAAGAAAGTCAATATATTCATATACTAGTTTAAAAAAGAGTGACAAATGGTACGCATCAACTTATTGTTTAGCTACTGAAAATCGGGCTCTCTCGCACAATCCCGAGCACAGACTTATCAGAAATTTTAAAAGCACATACAAGGCTACAATATACACAATTATAGTTGGTTTTTAAATGTGTTGGGGAGAGTTACGTTGTGCTTCTAATCATTCGACAGTGTTTTGTTTCGCTAGCAAAAAAATCAGAAATGGGAAAAATAAATTCGTTTCAGTTGAGCACATTTACAGTTTGAGAGCACTTCTTTGAATTTATCTGTAGCCAGTTGTGGCTTATACACTTGCCAGTTTCATACATATCGCCAAAGCCACGTCAGCCCAAATTGCAATTATTCTTATAAATATATAAACAAAAAATATTCATTGTGCATTTTGCAGCCTGAGCGCCAGCAACGAGCAATAGACAAGAGTCAAAACTAAATCATCATGGGTGACGAATTCGATGGCTGCGAGTGCATTTGGTCGCATGAACTAGCCATGCAGAGGCTCATCAATTTTGTAAGTACGATTACAATAATTAGCAAACCATTTTGGGCACCCCAGCTATCTAATCAATCCAACCATACGCACAGATACGACAAAATCAGAATGCCTGCACAGATACCGAGTGCATTGATGGTAAGTAGCTGGAGTAATTTAAATTTGGTATTCAATGATTAATTGACTCGAATCCAGTTAGCGGACGTGTCTCGCAGCCTGGCCAAGGCGCTGGGGATACCGGCAGCAGCTATACCATTGCAATAGTATTCATGCTGCTGGCCATGTTTATGTACATTGTCAATCCAAGCACTTGGCGCCAGCTTACCAACAATAAGCCCAGCCGTCGGGATAACAACCAGGA